>OZ025290.1:368514581-369714581 GCA_964019185.1 Maratus speculifer | reverse complement strand
GCATCTATACAGTAATGAACGTTATTAAAACTTTCATACTCTCCAGGGCTTTATGAAACATTGCTGTTTGTAAATTCAGGTAATTCGGAATGCACGCAGTTTGGACTATACAGACAAACTTTTCAAATTTTGTACATTCAAGCATAAAAGTGTTAGTTCACACGATTCTAAAATTTATATCATTGGAATTTTTTGAAGTGATGCATATTATTAAAATTTCCATATTTTCGAGGTCTATAAAACCTTATAAAAACAGTCTTCGGTAGAACCATATTCACAGCAGATTACTTATAAGGTTCTTTTATATGAAAAGGAGAATATGGTTGCTATAGTCTCCTTTTCATTTGAGCATATCATATAAATTCCTGAAATTCAGACTATATCCATTTTTAGTCACACAGAGAATAAATAATTTTTGCTAAAACATACAAACCTAAAGCTGCTTGTTTATACATCCTTAAAACGAATAAATCCTCGGATTTGTTTAATTTTATAAATGTGCAATTTTAGATATGTATATATTATACGTATATTATGTTAATCGACTTGTTTAGACTGATACAGTCTGAAAAACTAAATTCCTTAAGCAAGGGATAAGTGCTGCACCCTTAAACTTCCTTGAATTTTGTCACTATGCTCGAAAGTTCTTAGGAAAAAAGCATTTGTTGATTTTACTGTGCATGATTTTAATAAGAAGCAAGCCATTAAACTAATAACATAAAATGTGGAAACAATGTATAAATATTAATAAATTTAACTCTAGTAAGATAGACAAGTATTATTCAGTGCATTTTAAATTTTGTTTCAGGCATAGTGATTCAAACTGATTCCCAAAGCTGAAACTCTTATTAAATATTGCTCGTCTGTGTTATGAAACATTTAATCTAAAACAGCTTATTTTCATCAAGAGGCTTTGGGGAATTCATCCCCAACAGAATTATCTTTCATTAGCAACTACTCTTTTCTCTGATCGCAGATACGGAGTTTCGCAACCCCAATTTTATGATGGGAATTGTTGTGAATAAAGTTGTTCATGTCATTAAAAGCTGTCGAATGTCTTTACTTGCATATTATCCCAGTAGCTGCATAAATACAGGGATGAAAATTATTAAAATTTTGAAGGTTGTTTGTAAATTCATTAAATTTGGAATATACGCATTTTCGATTGCATTGACAAAATTTTTAAATTTTATACATAAAATTGCTAGTTCACAAGATTCTAAAATTTACTTCATCGGAATTTTTTAATTTTAGAAATTTGAAGTGATGAACGTTATTAAAATTTTGGGAAGAAGCAAGACATAAAATTAATAACATAAAGCGGAGAAACAATGTCTAAATATTAATAATTTTAACTTAAGTAACATAAGCAAATATTATGCAGTGCATTTAAATTTTTGTTTCAGGCAGGAAATCTCACCAATTCCCAAAGCTGAAAACTCTTATTAAATAATGCTCTTCTGCGTTATGAAACATTTCATTTAAATCAGCTTATTTTCATCAAGAGCTTTAGGGAATTCACCCCCCACAGAATTATCTTTCATTACCAAATTTCTCTTCTCTTTCTTTGATCGCAGATTTTGCGTTTCGCAATCCCAGATTTCTGATGGGGTTGTTGTCAATAAAGTTGTTCATGTCATTAATTGCTGTCGAATATCTTTATACTTACATATTATCCCAGCGGCTGCATAAATACAGAGATGAACATTATTAAAATTTTCATATTGTCCAGGAATTTATGAAAATTGTATTGTTTGTAAATTTGTGAAATTCGGAATATGTGCCTTTTGGATTGCACTAACAAACTTTTTAAATTTTGTTAGATTCAAGCATAAAAGTGCTTGTTTGTAAGATTGTAAAACGTACATCCTCAGAAATTATAAATTTTACAAATTTGAAGTGATGAACGTTATTAAAATTTTCATATTTTCGAGGATTTTAAAACCATATAAAAAATGTCCTCTGTAGAGTCATGTCCACAACAGACTTTTCGCATTGTTCTTTCAAATGAAAGGAGACTATGGTTGCTATAGTATGCTTTTCATTTCGCCATATCATATAAATTCATAAAATTCGAACTGTATGCATTTTTGGTCACACAAAGAAAAAGATAAGTTTACTAATGCACGAAAACCTAAAGATGTTTGCTTACACATTCTTAAAACAAATAAATCCTCGGAACTATTTAATTTTATATGTTTGAAGTGACGGATATTATAAAAGATTTCGCACTCTCGAGCGATTTTATAACAGAAAACTGTTTGCATATGGTTCGTATAATTGAAACGGAGACTACAATTGCTGCAGAAAAAGTCTCCTTTTCAACTGGACAAAAGTATGAATTCTCTAAATTTGGAATCTATTCATTTTGGGTCACCTCAAAAAATAAAGTATTTATGCTAATACATATAAACATAAAAAGCTTGTTTACACAATTTTAAAACGAATAAATGGTCTAAACTATTTATTTTTTGAATTTGAATTAATGGATATTATAAATGTTTTTGTGTTATCGAGTACTTTATTTCAGATGACTTTTTGTATATGTTTCGCCCAAGCGTAAAAGTTATATGGATGCTACAGTTTTTTTCTGCTTTTCCTTTGGACAGATTCTGCGTTTCCTTTGGGCAAAAAATATAAATTCATGAAATTCGGAATACAATCGGCTCTCGTTAGTTCGAACTCGTCAAGAAAATTCGAACAAGAAATGTTCGAATTATCCGAAGTTTGAATTATAAGAAAGTATGAGAGGAAAACATGCTTAAAATAGTTCTATTACTAAGTATTTAATGTTATAGTGTTTTTAAAAGTTATTTCGTCTGATATCATTAGAATATGACTTAATATTAAATTAAAGTATATAAATACATAAACTAATAAGGGATTAGGAACAAGTACAATGGAAAAAAATTTTAAGATGTCACTGATGGACAGATGAGCACTAATAAAGTGGATATCAAATGCATGGAATTATATACATACTCGTACGGAACAATTCTCACAAAAATCAAACAAAGAAAATTATTCAAAGTATCTGAAATCCGTGAGAAAGAAAGGAAAAATGAAATATCGGAATTCTTCTTACTTCCAATTAAACGAAGTTAAGAGAATATGAGTTCGAATAAAAGAAAATTTATAACGTTATTCTGCCATTGAAAATTTCGGGACTTCATGTTTTGTTTGAATTAATGAAGTTTCGATTTATCCGATTTCGAATTAACGAGAGTCGACTGTATATGTATTTTTGATTATACAAAGAACGGAGAGATATGGAGATTGCTTTGAGGCCAATAACAACTGTGACTTTCACCTCTAATTCTTATTAAATATTGCTGATCTGCGTTATGAAACATTTCATTTAAATCAGATTATTTTTAGCAAGAAACTTTAGGGAATTCATCACCATAGAATGATCTTTCATTAACAACTACTCTTCTCTTCATTCTGAGCTTCGCAACCCAAATTTTATGATTGGGGATTGTTGTCAATACAGTCGTTCATCTCTTTAAATGCTGTCGAATATCTTTACCCTTACATATTTCCAGCGGATGCATAAATACAGAGATAAACTTTATTAAAATTTTCATACTCTTTAGGGCTTTATGAAAGAAGGTTGTTTATAAATTCATGAAATTCGGGATACAAGCATTTTGGATTACACAGATAAACTTTTTAAATTAGTGCATTCAAAACATAAAAGTACTTGTACACACGATTCTAAGACGTACACATCGGAATTTTTTAATGTTAGAAATTTGAAGCAATGAACGTTATTAAAATTATTATGTTTTCGAGGTCTTTAAAGCCATATAAAAACAGTTTTCTGTGGAACCATATCCGCAGCAGTCTTTTTACATGGTTATTTCAAATGAAAAGGAGATTATGTATGCTCAGTTTCCTTTTCATTTGGGGAAATCATATAAATTCTTGAAATTCGGACGATATGCATTTTGGTCATACAGAGGGGAAAAAATTGCTAATACATACAAACTTAAGGGTG
Source organism: Maratus speculifer (assembly GCA_964019185.1). Taxonomy (NCBI): domain Eukaryota; kingdom Metazoa; phylum Arthropoda; class Arachnida; order Araneae; family Salticidae; genus Maratus; species Maratus speculifer. The sequence goes on along the minus strand of OZ025290.1, from coordinate 369,710,581 downwards.
CTTGTTTGCACATTTTTTAAACGAATAAATCCTCGGAATTATTTGATTTTAGAAATTTGCAATTTTACATATGTATTTATTATGCTTATATTATATTAATCTAATTTACTATGGCCGATACAGTCTGATATACCCTGGAATTCCTTGAGCAAGGGATAAGTGCTGCACCTTTAGACTTCCTCGAATTTCGTCACTACTCGAACATTCTTAGAAAAAAAAAAATTTAATTTACTGTGTATGATTTTGGTAAGAATCAAAACATTAAATTAATAACATAATGCGGGGAAACAATTTATAAATATTAATAAATTTAACTCTAGTAAAATAGACAAATATTATTCAGTGAATTTAAATTTTGTTTCAGGCAGTGAATCTCATTCCCAAAGCTGAAAACTCTTATTAAATATTGCTCATCTGTGTTATGAAACATTTCATTCAAATCAGCTTATTTTCATCAAGAACTTCAGGGAATTCGTCCCACAGAATTATCTTTCGTTAGCAACTTTCTCTTCTCCCTGATCGCAGATTTCAAGTTTTGCAACCTCAGTTTTATGATTGGGGTTTGTTGTCAATAAAGTTCTTCATGTCATTAAATGTTGTCGAATATCTTTACTTATATATTATCCCAGTGCAGCGGCTGCATAAATACAGTGATGAACGTTATCAAAATTTTCATACTCTCCCGGGTTTTGTGAAACAAGGTTGTTTCACAAAACATGAAATGAAATTCGGTTCAATTCAAATGTCATTCATGAAATTCGGTATAACGCGTTTTGCATTACACAGAGAATTTTTTTTAAATTTTGTTAGTATATTCAAATATAAAAGTGCTTGTTCATACGATTCTAAAACGTACATCCTCGAAAATGTTTAATTTTAGAAATTTGAAGTGAAGAACGTTATTAAAATTTTCATATTTTCGAGAATTTTAAAACCATATAAAAGAAGTCTTCTGTAGAGCATATCCACAGCAGACTTTTCGAGAGGTTCTTTCAAATGAAAAGGAGATTATGGTTGTATTATAGTCTCCTTTTCATTTGTGCAAATCATATAAATTCGGACTATACACTTTTTTGATAACATAGGGAAACAAAAAAGCTAATACATACAAAACTAAAGATGATTGTCTACACATTCTTAAGACGAATAAATCTTCTAAACTGTTTAGTTTTATAAATTTAAAGTTTTATAAATATTATCAAAGACTTTGCATTCTCAAGTGCTTTGTAATAGAAGATTTTTGGAAGTAATTCATCTAAGTGAAACGGATACTAATGTTAATACAATCCTAAATAACCATGAAAACTTTTCGGGATTTTCATAGCTCTTAAAATCTGTTCAAATTAGCAAACTTATTATTTATACCCAATAGGGTGGACCTTATTTTTCAAGTTTCAAAATGTAATCTTCTCACCCTCTAAATTTGTTCCTTTTTATGAAAAAATAATTCTGGTAAAATATTAGCTCAATTGAACAATATTTAGAGGTAGCTCAATGACGTAGAAGTTTCCAATGTATGAGCGATGATAAACATATGCGTACTCGCATGCTATGTCATAGAAAATAAATTCTATCTTCTAAAATATTTTAAAATGCATTTAGCTTTGCATTTTTATTCATAGATTGCAGTACTATGCACAATAATATTTAAAACAATAAACTGCATTTAGCAAATAGCAGTCTTTGAAGCCATTGAAGACTGGGGAATAGCAGATAATATATGTGCAATATGATTTGACACTACCAGCTCAAACACTGGTTATAATTCTGGTGCATGTGTTCTTTTAGAACATAAATTGAAAAAAGAGCTCTTATCATTTGCTTGCAGATATCACATTATGGAGCTGATAATTAGTACTGTATTTGAAGTATACATGGGAGTCAAATATTCACCTGAAGTTGCATTATTTAAACGCTTTCAGGAATATTGGAGCTTAATTGATAAAGACAAGTACGAAACGGGAATTTCATTTGATGATGTTGCAAATATAGTAGAAGATATTAAGCAAGAGACTATCAACTATTCAAAGAAGTACCTAGAAGAGCAAAGAGAAACAAAGCTAAGAGGTGATTATAAGGAATTTTTAGGACTTGTAATTATATTTCTAGGTGCTGTCCCAGAAAGGGGAATCAGATTTATGTCACCACGTGCAATGCACCATGCCCATTGGATGTCCAAAGTAATAGGTTGTCTCAAGATCCGGATGTTCAAGGCTCAGTTTGAATTGACTGTAAAAGAGGAAGAAGGTATACGTGGTATGTGTGTTTTTACAGTCCGTGTATACTTGAAAGCTTGGATCACTGCACCTCAAGCTTCATGTGCCCCATATAATGACCTGTCGTTGCTCAAATCGACTACTCATCAATACATTCAACTGTTTCCAAGTCATCATCCCGTAAATTTGCTAACCATATGAGGTATTTGTCAAAAGGACTTGTTGGTTTAGCTTCATTTGATAGCCGTGTGAGTTTATTAACTAAAAGACGCATGGTTATTGCATTACAGAATGAAGCTAATTCTAAAAAACAAGCTCAAATTTATTCCAAATGAGTCAGTGTTGCTCTACATTCATTCAAGAATAAAAGATTGGAAGACACAGCTAAGTCAGTGATGTTGTTTCAATTGTTGGAAATTCCGGATGGATTTTTTGCAGTATATCCTGAATTGTGGGAGTTAAGAGAAGACTATAAACAGGCAAGAGGTAATAAAATCTCTACAAGTAGTAAATGATCATGCCGAACGTGCAGTTGTACTTATTCAAGAATACAAAGGATTGATAACTCATGATGAAATGCAACTACAATTTTTACTACAAGTTGTTGAAGATCATCGTAAAATGTACCCAGATAGCAGAAAAATGTGTCTTTCTCAACCTGCACAAATGCAATAAAATTTTAATGTAACATGAAAACCGAATAATTGTGTTGTAAATTAAATAAATTGTCACAATTAAATCATTAAAACATTTAAAGTGCTTACTTATTTATGTAGCTAATATTCTGATTTTTTTTCCTAATTTTATAAATTTCAGGTCAATTGAGCTACCTCTAAATATTTGAATTTGTTGCTCAAACTTTTTACATAATCTTTTTGTATCAAAAGGAACAAAATAGGCGGGTGAGACTTGTAAAAATAATAATTTAAAAAAATCATGGCATTTAAGGTCCACCCTAATACCCAACCATTATAAGAAATCTACAAAAGTCATAATTCTTATTCTTTTAAAATACCATTGTATAACTATGGAAAAAATATACGAGTTTTTTTTTGATAATTCTATAAAAGAAGGCAAGGGCAGACAAGGGATAGCCTGCGACTCCTTCTTATTATCAACACTTATCGTGCATGTCTTCTGACTCAGATAGAATATTTCTCTTTATATCCATCACCTTACATCCATCAATAACAATTAAGTTTATTTTAAACTGATTTTTAAAGGATTGTAGAAACTTTAAGGAATTTAGACTGAATTCTTGCTTCATAAGTAGAAATTTTCTTTATTAAAAAAAAAAAAAAAAAAAAAAAAAAAAAAACTTTGAATTTGGTGATTTGAATGAAAATCATATCTGAAATGTACTAATTCAAAAGTTATTACAAAAGAAGAAGAAGAAAAAAAAGGCCTTGTTGGATGTGCAAATACATCTTAATATTTCAAAAAATAGTTAAACATGTTAGTCTTTCAATAATACTAGTTCAATATTATAGACTTTTATTTTCATCTTAAATTTTTGTTTCAGTCAATTAATCGGAATAAAAAGTTTTAGTTTAGATCATGATATTCAATAAAATCAATAGTTTCTCCTTATTCTGTTGCCATCAGCTGTTTGTCCATCGCTGTAATATTCTCCAATAGACAATAGAATTACAAAAAATCAACAAAATTATATAAAAATAATTATCCCAGCTCATTTTTTTTTTTTTGCGGAATATTTCCAAAATAAAGAAAGACCACAGTCAAAAACATGCATAACATTTTTATGCATAACTTCATACACTTTTCGGCAGTACAATAATGAAAATGGCACAGTCATTGCTATTACAGTGCTCCCTGCCTTCGGAATAATTCGAAATTGAATGAGAACTTGCTTGCCATACTCAAAAACACACACAGAAAATTTGGTTCAATTCTATGCATAACTTTATGCACTTTTCGATGGTATAATAATGAAAATATCACAAAAATCGCTATTAAAACGCTCCCTTCCGGTGGAATATTTCTAAAATGGAGCAGAGCCTTCTTGTTAAAGCAAAAAATATTCGGACAAAATTTGGTTTAATTCTATACATAATTTCATATATTTTTGATGGTATATTGGCGACACATCGACAGACGACACAGATATACATTTTATATAAACCGAAAAAAAATATCATTTGGGCATCTAGAATCTACATTGTGACTCTACAAAAAAACAGTTCCCTGTCATTCTTATAAATTCTAGTTCCCTTTGATAGTCAGTTATAGATTCTTCTACTAGAATTAAAGATCATTTTCTTGTATTCTCGTGGTCAAACTTATTTGAAAATCTCTGCAAATCGAACTGAGCACAAGAGATTAGTTTTAGTAACATTAGCTCTAGTTTATGAAACCATTTCAGAAATCAAGCGATGATTTCTCGCTATTGAAACTATTCAGCATCGTTTCGTCATCGAGAAAACAAGAGATTAGAAATATTAGATTATATTGTCTATTTAGCTTAGTTATTTACCCTATTCGTATAGTTTGGAAATCTATAATAATAGATTAGGGATTTCAGAAAATGACTAACTATTCATTCTAGGTGAAGGCGGTATTTTATTTTTCTCAGTGTAAACATGTTTTTGATATCTAACTCCATGGAAAACATAAAGTTAGAAAAAATTTAGATTTATAATACTTTTTTCTATTAAAAATAGATGAAAAAAATGTATTAATTATGATCTAATCTACATGGGATTAAGACAAGAAGAGATAAATGAAACAAATAATGTACAAGCGAGTAGAGATTATAAGCATATTCAACAATTTTCAGCCTAGCAAAATGAAATATTCTCCAGGGCGGTTTTAAATTATTTTTGTTGCTACTATGCCCCTTAATTCCCAAATGCTGAAAGTTCTGATCAAATATTCATAATCTGCTGTTCATGTTATAAACATTTCATTTAAATCATCTCCACAGAATTATCTTTCATTAGCAACTACTCCCCTTTTTGACTGCTGATTTGAGTTTTCGAAGCTTTATTTTACGATGGGGGATTGTCAATAAAGTTGTCTTTACTTATATATATTATCCCGGCGGTGGCGGCTTAAATAACTGTGATGAACATCATTAAAGTTTTCATATTCTCGAGGGTTTTATGGTATAGAGATTATTTGTAAATTAAATTTCACAGTGAAAGTATTTTTGTACAGATAGAGAAAGATTTAAAATTTTGTCATTGTATACAAACATGAGAATTCTTAAGAAAATTGTTTACTCAGTTATAAAATGAAACAGATCTTCTGAATTATGTAAATGTTTATTTTTAAGGCTGTTCTCAAATCTAAAAGGAAAATTTATGACATAAGTTTTAAATTATTTTTATTCGGAAATGTATCAAACTAGTCAAAAAAGAAAAATCTTAGAAATTTTACTCTCTTTCTTTCTTTTCTTTTCTTTTTTTTTGACATAACAATAGGGAATAACACAAACTTTTATTTAACCTATCTTTTGAAGAATTCTAATTTCTGTAAACTAATCTTTATCTAATAAATATTAAACTATTAAATAGTAAAACAACATTTTTCTAAACATAACACTTTTTATATTTTATTTATATTTTCTACTCTTGTTAAAGGTTATTTCATTGTTGCTCTTTCACAACCAATTGGCCTATTTTGGCGAACAATGTTAGGCGCATCATTACTCCATTGTTATTATAATTCGTATACAATTGTAATCATGAAGAATAATTGGTGATTTATCACCCGCACTCCGGTGAGCCCAATATTCATTTAAAATTTTGTTTTTAAAATATTATAAAATACCTGTTATACATACCTATTAACCCTTTGATTATGGGGTTAGGACATACGTCATCTCAAAGACTATTTCTCTATTATATTCGCACCATTTTTTGAAAACTATCTTCTTCGATAAACTTATATTAGAATAATTTCCAGCGAAATCAACCAATGAGAATTTCTTTTGTTAATTGCGTTACATATGAATATAAAAGTCGTTGTTATCTTAGTTCGTAATTAAAAGGTTAAACATACCTGTTTACGTAATTTTTTTAATCCTAGCATCGCAGGAAATGAGTTAAAAATCTTGCAAAATTCTATTTTCAGATCCTACTTGCCTATCTCCCGCTTTTTTTTTTTTTTAAACAAGAAATAACATTTTCAACCAGAAAATTTACAAAATAAAAAATTTTCTACTTCTATATGGTAGTTATTTGAAACCGACATGATTTCCTTTATTAAATAAAATTTCTGGTTGAAAGTATGTGTTGTTGATTTTAAAAAATCCGAGGTTAGCAACATTGTTTTAGATACATTTAGATAGTCTGTTATCTACTAAAAATACAAAAAGCATAAAAAATGCACCTTTTTCAATTTTTTTATTTCCTTTTTTTTTGTGTAAAAATATTCATTTAAAAAATAAAATAAAATAAATTTAGAAATGCCACTAAAGCAAAATGAGATGCTGGCAGCGGTGGGATTCGAACCCACGCCTCCGAAGAGACTGGTGCCTTAAACCAGCGCCTTAGACCGCTCGGCCACGCTACCACATTTAATGTATCAAAATAGATAAAACAGTTCTTTTAAAACCTCAAGAGATTTATTTTTAACTTGAAAGTTGTTAGTTTGTGAAAACAACTTTACAGTTATTCTTGGTGACACCTACTTTACTCGTTGATGATGCATGTTATTTCGTATGTTAGCTGTCAGCTTCCTTTTTTCTAATAAAAATAGAGAGAAACGGGATGAGGTGGGGTGTTGCTGGAAAATTTTTTTTGTCCGTATCTGACTGTACATAATCGATTATTATGATGAACGCTGCACGTGTTCCTGCCACAGAAAAAAATAATCTGATTTCTTTATCTGTGGTTCCTGCCAAAGTAGTCAGCGGGGCCCAATGTATTTTGCAATACTTGGATTAATAAAATTTATTTTTAAATTGTAGGTATCATGAAAAAATATATAATATACAAATAATAAAAGAAATGAAAAAAAAACAAAAAAAAAAAAAAACGTAATTTCCACATAGGAGCCGATTTTAGAAAAAAATTGACACATGCTCAATTCATATTCAAATAGAGTTCTGCAAAATATCTTGACGAAAGTAAATTATTTTAGCAGTTTTGTATGTATAAAAAAAACTTGTGATATAGAACGACATGTGTGCAATCGTTCAAAATTGCAAGTTTTAAGTTTTGTATCTTGAAAACTATTGAACAGAAATAATTTTTTTTATAATATTGTAACCTCTGAAAATCTATCCTAATATTTATTGAGTAATGATAGTCTGGTAATACCATGATTAATCTTAAATTGGTTGTAAATGTTGAAAATTTCCAGAAAATTAGAAATGTTATAAAAATTAAAAAAATTAAAAAACATCTATGAAATTGATTTCTGATGTAATGTTACATATGAAGATCGAATTCTCCAAGTTTGAAAGTTGTCATTTACTTTCTTCATCGTAGAAAACAACAATAACAACAACAACAACAACAACAACAACAAAAAACCCCTTAGAAACTTAAAAAAAAAATTACAAAGTCATAATTTTTATTCTTATGTAACCGCAAAACATAAATAAAAGGGCAGGTCCGACATTAATAATATTGCACAGACATTTAATAAATCCATGTTATACTCGGAAAAAAAAAATCAAGATTGCCTTTTGATTTCTAACATCAGCAGGGCTGCCAGTTGGTCCCTATTTCTCTAAAAGGTCCCTATTTTTTAACTTGGTCCCTAAAAGCCCCTATTTTCACTAAGAGGTCCCTAAAAGTCCCTTTTTTATCTATACTGTGTCTAAGTTAATTTTTTCCTTACATTTTACCAAAATTTATCAAGAAAATTTACTTTTTTTAAAAGTTTAATATTGTAGATGATAGCACATAACTGATCATAGTGGAAGAAATGAAAAAATTGTAGTGAAAAAACCCTGCAATTTTAGTCAGAGTGTTGCGAAATCTCCTCCGATGAAAATGACGTTTATTTCTCGTCTGCGAGCGAGCGATGTATTTATAATGTATTTATATGATGCTAAGTGGCAACTAGTTTCGTTGCCTTGACGACCAGTGTTTTGGAATGTTTTTTAGTTTTAGTTTAGTTTATTATTGAGAGTTGTTGAATTTAATGGATCTTTGGAATGTTACATGAATTGAATAATAGTGGAAATACCAGAATGTCTGGTATTGTACATATTTGTAAATATTCCATCATATTTTGAATAAACTTATTATGAAGCAAGAAAAACCTACTGAGATTGGAGTAATTTTCTCTTCATGGTGCCCCAAGACTTGATCGTTTATGCTAGAATATAGCTGTTTATGAAACGTCATTTCACGCATTAAGGAATATGAAAATTTTTTTTCTCTGGAAATAATGAGAACAGATACAAGAATTTATCTGGCGAATCTGACGGGTTTGAAATTCGCGGCCACGAGAGATTGAGGTAAGACCAATTTGATTATTAATTTATAAATTTGCATGGAATTTTGTTTGAAAATAAATAAATAGAATGTTTTGGTTTCGTTATGAAATTTATTGTTTTAGTTCCGAAATTGATAAATTAATTATTTTAATCTCGGATTAAAAATAGATGATTATTGAAATTTAGTTTCGTTTGGAAATATTTAATGATATTATACTAGGAAATATTTTATTATATCGTTTTGAATATGGATCTGGAAAAAATAAAAAAGAAACGTACTTCCGTTCGAGGGAGTACAACGAAACTAATTTCTAAAATTGAATCTATTTTGAAGAATAATGAAATGGAAATTTCTTTGAAAATGAAGAAATTAAAGATTGTCAGGAGCAAATAAATAAAAAATTTTCGGAACTAAAAGAGCTAGATAAAGAAATTTTTGAGCTCACGGATATTAAAGAGGTTGAAAATGAAGTTTCGTGTTGTGAAGAATATATAAAAAGATAGTTAAATATCGAGGTAGAATGACGCGTTTTATAAAAGAAAACAACATCAAATCTAATGATACTGCCTCTAAGGATAAGCCAGTGATATATAACAGTGACCTTTCACACGCGATCTTGCATAACGAAACCAGAACACTTAAATTGCCAAAATTGAATATAGTTAAGTTTTATGGGGACTGTAGTCAGTGGCTAGATTTTTGGAACTCATATGAGGTTGCTGTTCATAACAACGACTCATTGAGTAAAATCGAGAAATTCACTTATTTAAAGACGTATTTAGGTGGATTAGCATTAAGTGCTGTTTCTGGCTTTTCGCTAACGAATGAGAATTATGATTCATCAATTCAATTATTGAAAAGTAGATTTGGGAGATCGGATTTAATAATTAGTTCCCATATGAATAAGCTTTTGCTTACGGAACCTGTAAGGAATTCTTCGAATGTAGTAGGGTTAAGAAAAATGTATGACGCGATTGAAGTACAGATCCGATCACTGCAATCGCTTGATGTTGCAACTGAAACATACAGTAACTTGTTATGTCCGGTAATTTTACAGAAAATTCCCGAAGATTTAAGTTTGAGTTATAATAGGAATCGGGAAACGAGTGAATTATTTGATATTAAGAATTTAATGGAATTTTTGAGAAAGGAAGTAGAATGTCGGGAAACATCGTTATTGTTAGCTAATTCTAAGGGTGGGAATGTAAATGAATCAACATTCCGTAATAAGGAAATAATTCAAAACAGTAAAAATAAATATTATTTGAATCAGAAAAGAAATGATAACACAAGGCTTTCTTCAGCCGCTGTCTTAACAACTGCTACGAATGAAACTTGCATTTTTTGTCTTGATAAGAATCACGCAAGTATGAACTGTCCTCTGACAGTAAATGAAAGAAAAAATTCTCTTAAAAGTAATGGTCGTTGTTTTATTTGCCTTAAACGAAAACACATCGCTAAATTTTGTTTTAAAAGGAATCAGTTATGCAAAATTTGTAAATTGCGTCACAATGAATTAATTTGCGACAAATCGCTGTCCTCCGTTAAAACTAATTCGGATGATCAAAATTCTGACTCGACGGCAGATATTGTGACGTCATTAGCTTCCACCAGATGTTTCAAAAATAAAAGGGACAGAAAAGAATATTCTCCTGTTTTATTGCAGACACTCAGTGCAACAGCAAAGGGAAACAAAAAATCTAAAATTGTTCGTGTTTTGTTAGATGGGGGATCGAATCGGACTTTTGTTGAAAAACGGATTGTGGATTCGTTAGGTTTAAAGATCATAAAAAGAGAAACATTTCGAATTCATTCCTTTGCGGATAAACAAACTAAATCAATTCAGTGTTATGATATAGTGGAAATTGAATTGGAAAATACAACAGATTCTCATAAATGCATCAAAATAGAAGCCGTGGTGATTGATAAGATTACGCATGGAAAAATTGAAATTCCTTCTCAATGGGTTAACAATCTTGCACTACGTCAAGGAATTAAATTATCTGATAATGCAACTAGTAAAGATATACACATTTTGATCGGTTCAGACTATATATGGGAAGTTTTGTGTGATAAAAATGTTAGATTAAGTAGATGTTTAGTTGCAACAGAGAGTTTGTTCGGATTTGTAGTTCAAGGTAGGGAAGGAAATTCGGAATCTAGAGATATTTTGGTAAATTATGCGATTGTTATGAGGGAAGAGTTAGAATATGAGAGAGTTAAAAATTTATGGGAATTGGAGGCAATAGGAATAAAACCAGATAAGGAAATGTCGCGATCAGATTTAGACATTATCAATAAATTTGAACAAAATACCTTATATAAAAATAACAGATATGAAACTAGGCTGTTGTGGAAGGAAAATTTTAAGGAGCTTAAAAGTAATTACGAGATCGCAGAACGGCGTTTGATGAGCCTATGCAATAAATTTCGTCGCGATCCTGTTTTGTACATTAAATATAAGGATATTATTGAGGAACAGCTAAAAGAGGGTATAATTGAACAAGTTGAATGTCAATCCGAACTTGATAAAGATAAGGGATATTTTATGCCTCACCATGCAGTAGTGCGCGAATCTAAAGAAAGTACTAAAGTTAGGATTGTGTACGATGCGTCTTCCAAGGATAAACATGAACAATCTCTTAACGATTGTTTAGATAGTGGTCCCAATCTTAATCCAGATTTACTTAAAATTATTTTAAAATTTCGCTATCATCGAATTGCTTTTTGCGCGGACATACAAAGAGCCTTTCCTGAGGTCGGTATTGTAGAGGAAGATTAGAAATTTTTACAGTTTTTATGGTATAAGGGTGGGACAGATCTCGATTTCTGTGGTCGTGATGTCAGAATTCTAAGATTCGCCAGAGCAGCCTTCGGTGTTAAATGTAGTCCATTCCTTTTGAGCGGTACCATTAGACTGCATTTGAAGAAATATAAAACTTCGAATCCAGAGGCATATAATATTCTGAAAGAACTATATGTCGACGACCTAATTAATGGAACGGACACTGTAGAAGAAGCCATTACGGTAACTAAAGATGCCGTATCTATTTTTAAGGAAGCCAACATGAATTTAAGGCGATGGACTTCTAATTCGCCAAATTTAACTGAACAATGGAAGAATAATAACCTAGAATGTCGTGAAGATCCTGTTGATTCTAATGTGTCCTTGAAGATTTTGGGTTTAATTTGGAATAATAATTCTGCCACTCTTAAAATTGAATTGAGTCCATTATTGAAAAAAATGAATATGACAGCAACAACACGCCAGGGAACCCTTTTCAAGCGACAAGTGTTTCCTCATCCTAAAGGAAAAGGACGGCGTTACTTATGGAAAGATTTGAATTTGGGTCAAGACATTCATTTGTATGGCATTACAATTCGACTTACTGATTGTGATCAATGGACAAGGGAATATCTAATAAATGCTGGCATTGAACTCAATGATCCTGAAGAAATTCCTCTTGATCCACATACAGTGCAGCGTAGAGCAATGGAGCCTCGAAATGAAACTGTGCCTCAGAGCTTTGACGACAAGAAACTCTTTAAAATTTTCAAATACGATAAAAGGGTATTGAGGTTTTACGGAACATGGCAAGATGTCTTAAACGACCCGCCAGAAATGCGTAGAGTTATTTTGCAGTATTACTTATCTGATGATACTATGGAAATTCTCGAAGACCATCCATCAACCAGCGGACGAGACCCCTATATAGTTCTCATAAAACGACAGAAAATACCATTAGACAGAAATGAATTACCGGAAAATATCCCATTCAGTTACATAAAAATCAAAGATGAAGACCTAGAATGGTTTCACCCAAAGAATTTTAGGATTGGAAAAGACATCTTGGTTTTTAGGAAGAAAATATTCCTTTATGACTGCGACCATTTCACTCGTCATTATTACAAAACCCATCTAGGTGTAGAAGAAATGGAAAGCATTGCAGTAGCTGAAAAACCGAAGCCGCTTCCGCCTAAGATTATTCCTTCTCATACAGAAATAGGAGCTTGGGACGACTCACTACAGAGCTGCTTATCCAAAGTTCCAAAGCCCTTTAAAAAAGATTTCAGGAAGGAACTTCATTTCAGCCAAGTTGGACTGAGATTTAAAGATCGATTGGTTTCTCCAATGGCGTATGATAACCTCAGATGGTTTGTGATTTCATTTTATCCGAGCGATGATTCTGTATCCATTAACGAAGAATCAGTTCCAAACTCAGGTTTTCCTGGCGGACTCTTAGACAAAAAAGATAAGATACATAAGAAACAAGTGGATCTAAATGTCCGGCCAGTTTACTCCCAAGCGGATGATGTCTATGTAGGAGTTCATATTCGAGCGTCCGGTAAAATATTTAAACTGACTGATGCTGATCCGTATGTTTTGACATTCATGAATGATCATCCCGAACTGTACTCACAGGAACTTATTCAAGAACATAAAGACGGAATGTTAGCTTTGCATACAAAACAAGAATATACCAAAGAAGAAGAAGATAAGATTGTTAAAAAAATTAAAGCTAAACATGGCAGTCAAGTGACAGCTCCATCACCACTTAATAGAATCCATGAGTCTAAAACATTTGAAGTTACTGGTATTGACTTCGCAGGACCTTTATATGTTAAAGACAAAGACAAAGTGTACATTGCACTTTTCACATGTGCTGTTACTTGCGCCATCCATTTGGAAATCGTTAGTAGTCTCCACACTGAACAATTCTTGATGGCGTTCAGAAGATTTGTCTCTCGAAGAGGGATATGCAGAACTGTTAACTGCGACAATGCCAAAACCTTCAAGGCAGCTGAAAATGAACTAAAAACACTCGAACGTTGCAGATCCAAATATCCAAAATTACTTTGGAAAAAAGGGCATAAAATTTACATATATTGTTGAAAGAGCAGCTTGGTGGGGTGGTTATTGGGAGAGGATGGTTAAGATGACTAAAATTATATTAAGGAAAATATTAGGGAGGGCTTTATTATCGTTTGAAGAATTACAAACTATTCTGACCGAAATTGAGGCAATTTTGAATTCTCGGCCCATTACGTATGTATATAACGGTGCTTCAGAACCATCACCTCTCACCCCATCACATTTTTTAATCGGGGAAAGGATAACATCTTTACCTCACCACCAGGCTGGTAGTAACAATGAGCAGATCTTCTCCAGCTCAAAAAGATTTTTATTGAAAAGATATTTGTATAGAGAAAAATTGTTGAACCAATTTTGGAAACGTTGGAAGGGAGAATATCTGCTCCAACTAAAAGGTATACATAATGTACATCCCATAAGTGAAAATTGTGAATTTAATGTAAATGATGTAGTTTTAGTAGGTGACGACAAAGTTCCGAGACATTTGTGGAAATTAGCTAAAATCACCGAGCTTTTCAAGGGACGAGATGAAAAGGTCAGAAGTGTAATGCTGAAGACAGCATCAGGGTTTATAAAACGACCCATACAACTGATTATAAGTTAGAACTTTAATTAATATTTTATGATTTCTCTAAGTAAGTAAAATAATTGTATTTATTATATATATTTATCTTATTATTGTTCATTATTGTTTGCATTTAATTTTGATGAATGTATTCATCGGGGGGGGGGAGGATGTTGCGAAATCTCCTCCGATGAAAGTGACGTTTATTTCTCGTCTGCGAGCCAGCGATGTATTTATAATGTATTTATATGATGCTAAGTGGCAACTAGTTTCGTTGCCTTGACGACCAGTGTTTTGGAATGTTTTTTAGTTTTAGTTTAGTTTATTATTGAGAGTTGTTGAATTTAATGGATCTTTGGAATGTTACATGAATTGAATAATAGTGGAAATACCAGAATGTCTGGTATTGTACATATTTGTAAATATTCCATCATATTTTGAATAAACTTATTATGAAGCAAGAAAAACCTTCTGAGATTGGAATAAATTTCTCTTCACAGAGTCCTGAAAAAAACCTGCAATTTTGTTCAAAAAATCTTGAGAAAACGCCTTTATTGGCAAAAGTTCATGAGAAAAATTTGATTTTTATTAAAAGATCGCTAGAAAAACGCGATTTTCGATTATGATTGCGAGAAAAACGTGATTTTCGTCTAGGGATCGTGAATAATTGCTATTTTCATAAGGAAATTTTCATCAAAAGATTGCGAGAAAAACACGATTCTTGTCGAAACATCGCAAGAAAAATGCGTTTTTCGTCCAAAGATTGCAAAAAAAGCACTATTTTTGTCTAAAGATTGTGAGAAAAACTCATTTTTCATCAAAAAGTCGTGAACCCCCCCCCAATTTTGTTCAAAAATCTCAAGAAAACATGTTTATTGTCAAATGATCGCATGAAAAATGCGATTTTTATCAAAAGATTGTTAGAAAAATGCTATTTTTGTCTTAAGATCGCAAGAAAACGCGATTTTTGCCAAAATCTAGTCTTTGTCTAGTGTTATAAATATGAAAGAAAAAATAATTTAATTACAAATTTTATGAGTAACAAACCTAAAGAAGGTTAATTTAAGAAATTTGTAAATATTATATTTGATTAAATAAAAGTTAAAAAAAAAAATTGGCTTTTATTTGTTAAAAATTGTATTTGATTTGTATAAATATTATGTTTATTTTTCAGGTCCCTAAAAGGTCCCTATTTCAGATTTTTGGTCCCTAAAAAGTCCCTAATTTTTAATCAATAGGTCCCCAAGTCCCTACTATTTTGTACCAAAGTTGCTGGCAGCCCTGCATCAGGGCCTGATAAATGCACGGGACTCTGGGGCTTCTTCCCTGGTCCAACAATTTCAGGTGCCCACAATTTATGGGCTGATTTTTTGTTCCTTAATCAAATACGTTTCAAAGTTAGTTTGATTAGCATATATGCACATTTTTTTCCTTTTCTGATAACTGCAATTTAGTATATTGAAAAATTTATAAATACTGTGAAACCTCGATTATATGTTCTTGGAGTTTGCGTTTTCCTGCATGTAAACTTTCTCAAAATTTAATCTTCCACTGTTTGCATTTTATATTTTGGTCCCTGACATAAAAACAAAGTTTTACTGCAATTAAAAACCCCCATATTTAATTTTTCTGTAAAAGTCCTTTTTAATTTGAGAGTACCTATAATTTTCAAAACTTTTTGTTTCCAGAAAATCCAATTTGGGGAAAATGCCATAAACTGCATACTGTGTCTATTGATTTCAATATAATCCATGATTTTACAATATCAGAATTATAGTTTAAAATGATTACTAGACTGTTAGGGAAAACGCAATTTTTATGATTTTGGATAAGGCGAGTTTTGAAAAAGACGTCCTCATTTATTCTGCTACATAAACTGTGGATCATAGATGTTTGTGAATTATACAAATGCTTATTTGAGAAAGTGGACTGTAATTCATTTTCTTGATTATTCTTGTTTTTCTTTTCTTTATCTTTTTATTTTTGTAAACTTGAAACTTTTACCCAAACAACTTTGTCAACTCATCTAATAAACCTACTTTTCTTTCTGAAAGTGTCGCCGGGAATGGGAAGATAAGGGGGCCCAGCTTCAACTTCATCGGATTCTGCCTAATATAGCAAAAATGGGTTCAATAAAGTAACTTTTGTTACATTCTATGAATTTCCTCTCTTTGAAATCACTTGCGTTTCTTAAAATATTGAGACAAAAAAAATGTGTGCTGCCATCTACTTTTTATATTTGAATTTAAGATTAATGTATAATTATTTGTTCACATGAATCTTTTTTTTTTCTACTCAAATTAAAAATATTATTGAGACAAAAATAAACCGAAAGCAAAAAATAAAAAGTTCTATATTTGAAACCTAAGTTTTATTTATAATATCAAATAATTTAAAAGTTTTGAAAGCTTTTCTTCATTTCTAATCAAGTTATAGAAATATTGATTTTTTCTATCAACAGTTTTTACTGTTATTTTTTTTCATTAAGGAATAAAAAGTCAACAATGAAAGTTTAGAAATTAAAAATACACTCCTGGACAAAATTATAAACTCACAAAATTTTTAATTTGTTTGCATCATAATATAAATAAGCTTAGCTTTACATTAATAAAATAATGATGAATATTTATAATAAGACGTCTAAATTTAATGTAACTCATAAATAAAATGGAGTAAGTAATTTAAATAAAAAAATATATAACTTAAAAAAATAACATTATGTGAAACCTGGACAAAATTATAAACTCAAAGTTATAAATTTCTATATTCTGGCATATTTGATATAAATAAATGCATTTTGTGACAAGAAACTAATAAATGGAGTCATTACGCATCAATGCATTTCAATACATCAATGCATATTTTAATTTTTCTCGTAAAATAACATTAAATGAAACCTGGACATAATTATAAACTCAAAGCTATGAATTTCTACACTCTGGTATTTTTGATATAAAGAAACGCATTTTGTCATAATAAATTAATAAATGGAGTTATTAGGGATGAATATATTTAAATACATCAATGCATTTTTATAATTTTTTTTCAAAAAATATGAGTAAAATAGAAATATAGTACATGTGTAAATTGAAAACATAAAATTATAGAGTTTAAGAAGTGAACGCACTTTTGAATCCTGGTGCAAAGTAATAATGCATACATTCAAAAATGTGTTGAACCGCCATTTTTCTGAGTGACTTCGAATATGCAACTCGGCATAGATTGAAAAATTTTTTCCAACTGCTCCATAGACAACTGCTTCCAGGCTGAAAGTATAGCCGTATTTAAATCATTTGTGTTTTGATATTGGCGTCCATCGCGATAGACTATTCGAACGATTGCACTCCAGCAATTTTTAATGGCGTTTAGATCAAGGCTGCAGGCTGGTCAATTCAAGATATTTACATACCAGCGTTGCAGCCACTCTTTTGTGCTTTTTGCAGAGTGTATTGCTGCATTATCTTGCAGGAATACCCAGTTTTCTCCAGCGATCAACGGTCTACATGAAAACAGATTATCGTCCAGCATTAATTAGTAGTCTTCTGCTTTTTGTTTTCAATTAAGAAAATCTAGAGCAATTTTACCATTCTGAGAAAAACCAGCCCACACCATCACTGATTGTTCACCAAAGTTTCGACTAAAGATATGCCGTTCTTCAGGCTTGATATCGTTCCAATAGTATCTTATGCCACCTAGGCCTCTAAATTTATTTTCTTTTCGTCTGACCAAATGATTGTGCTCCATTATGTTGTCCATGACACGTGCTGTTGTGCAAAATGAAATCTGGGTTTCATGTGATGGGGCTCAAGTTTTGGCTCAGCTTTCATTTTCTTCCATTTCATATTCGGCGCTCATTGAAGAATTCGTCTAACAATTCGAGAGCTTACATTTAACTTTAAAGTATTTACAATTCGGCTAGAAGAAGCTCCAGTACTAAATGCTGTCCATAACATAGAACTTTGTTTCTTTCTGTATCTTTGGACGTCGACCAAACCATTTTATATACAAAAACCATATTAATAAACCATATTTAACAAAATTGTTTAACTAAAAATTATAAAAATACATAGATGCATTGAAATATATTCATCCCTAATAGCTCCATTTATTAGTTTATTACCATAAAATGCATTTATTTATATCAAAAATACTAGATTGTAGAAATTCATAATTTTGAGTTTATAATTTTGTCCAGGTTTCACATAATGTTATATTATGAAAAAAATTAAAACATGTATTAATGTATTGAAATGTATTGATTCATAATGACTCCATTTATTAGTTTTTCATCACAAAATGCATTTATTTAAATCAAATGTGCCAGAATATAGAAAATCATAACTTTGAGTTTATAATTTTGTCCAGGTTTCACATAATGTTATTTTTTTTAAGTTATGTATTTTCTTATTTAAATTACTTACTCCATTTTATTTATAAGTTACATTAATTTTAGATGCCTTAATATAAATATTCATAATTATATTATTAACGTAAAGCTAATCTTATTTACATTATGATGCAAACAAATTAAAAATTTTCTGAGTTTATAATTTTGTCCAGGACTGTATATACCATTAGCTATAACGTCAAACAATTTTAACACTGTAAGAGGTGTCCTTCATGTTCAGACGAGTGATAGAAATTTTTTATTTTTTCCTCTCAAAATTTATTATTAGTTATTTATTTTTAAATTACAGAACAAAAAGGGCAATTATTAAATCACGCTAATATGTTATTTATTGTTCATTCTTAATTGTAAATAATTTTTAATACAGTCTTTCCGTTTCTAAGGCTAAAATCTAACTTGAAATTTCAAGCATATATACAAAACATCGATTTTGTATCAACTTTTAATGTAAATTTTTATATTGTAATGAACAATAATGAAATTTATTATTTTGCATTTACTCGTAAATTAATATGATCTACTTAGCCACACCTGATTTGCTCATTTTGAATGGAATGACCCAAAAATGTTACCATTTAAAAGAAAAGAAAGTTAGAGTAATTTTTAACATACAGTACCTGATTACTGCACAGGCCTACCAGGCGATGACCTCCATTAAGAGACCACCCTTCAGAGTGACCAATTTTAAATTGGAACGGAACGTGGTCGCTTTAGGGAGGTTTTACTATACATACTCGAAATATAATTTATCACTTACTAGTAGACAGCATTCGCAGTCGATTAGCATATATTAATTATGAGGGTTGTTTATACAATCAGTCGGCGCAAGCGTTGAATTCAAACATTTTTCCCCGGAGAGATTTCTGTGACTCCGAAGGGGAGGAAGGGGTACATTATAGAATTTCTAGGGGGGAAATGCTCTTTTTAGGGTTCTGTTCTTAAAAAATAAAAACGGAAACACTATCAGATCACGTCTGTGTCTATCTGTCATAGCCATTTTAGTCGTAAACTATGGAACGTGGAAAGTTCAAATTGGGGGAAGAAATAAAGATTATTGACCCACATATTTACAGATTATTAAACACTCACAAGTATATTTAGGGAAAATATAGAGGGGTTTATAAAGTTACTAGAAAAAAAATCTTTTCTTTGCATATCGTGTGGGGGTAACATATAAAAGATTTCGTAACACTGAATTCAAGATTTTTTTTTTTAGATCTTTATTTCTGAGATATCTGCAGAAATATGTGTCCCCCCCCCCCCCAAAAAAAAAAAAAAAAAAAAAAACCTATCTAATTCCGAATCTACTGAAAGACTGAAACTAAAAATCTGAAAAAAATTAAATCAGAAAAACTATAGCGATTACTCTAGATCTCATAGTTTTGAGAAAAGGAATTTTCCCGTTGTGCACCAATTTCGATTTGCGGGCATTCAACAAAGGTGTTGAGAAGCGCTGGAGGTACCTATCATAGCACAAGTATAAAATCATTGTTGATAATGATTTTCGAAAAAAATCGTTGGTAATTAGGCTCGATATTAATATTTAAGGACATGGATTTTTTGGCCTTACCTAATGATAGGGGTCGGCATACTCTATGTATCACTGGCTTTTAAAGCCTAGATTATGAATTTTAAAGCTATATTTGTATAATGTAATACTTAGTAGCAGAAAAAAGCAATAAATATAAAATTGTTTCTGTTAGGATAAGTCCAAGTTTAAACTTTGAACAAGAATTTGTGTAAGCTACACTGTTAAAAGAAAAGATTATTACTACGCTGATTTAAGTTTTATGAAATGCAGAACAAAGTTTAAATATGCACTGCTTTTATTCCCATTACCGAATTAAATTCATTACAAATAGATAAAGATAAGATATAAAAAAAGAATTAAGCAGAAAAGCAATATTCAATATTTTGTAAGCTTCATATCTCTTTGAACTTTTATAATATACCTATTCATACTTTTCTACTATACCTATATTATACCAACTACTATACTATAACCAACCCTATGTTGTGTAGTTTTTTACACAATCTTAATATTCTTCTAGCAGCGACTTAAAAAAAAAAAAATAATAATATAGTTAATTCCTTCGTGACGGAAGCACTTTGCTTGATTTTTAATCTTTTACCACTGGTTTTTCAAAAAAATTTCTGTAGTTGAATTGCGAAAATGCTCCTATTAAATACGGTATACTTTACAATAAAAAGTAACTGGAGGGAATAATAAAGGATTCTGAGAATCGGAAGTAGCACTTATATCAGTCGCTCGCCCCAAGAAGTTAATAATTCACATATTTTTTAGTACGGAACTCTCTGAGCGCGAGTAATACTCGTATTTAACCGTTTATTGACTACTATATTGAAAAATACAAAATCTCAAATCTTCCGGGAGGATCTCAATGCTCTAGACGATACCCCTCCGGTTCATCTCCTGAATGCAACACTAATCGGCGCATATTTGTGCATCATTACTTCATTGTTATCATAACGCTTATACATTTGTAGCCAAAAAGGATATTATGTCGATTTATCACATGATGCGCTCGGTTGATGGGGAATGCCTTAAAATTCATTTATTTATTAATGAATAAATTATAAAAATATCAAAATGCTGTACTGTCATTAGAAACACATATTTTTTATACTTCTACATATAAGTACTCATATATGTACTTCATATACTCAGGCCCGTAGCCAGGATTTCCTTTCGGGAGGGGCTGAATCTTGAATTTTTTTTCTGATCTTACAAAAGTAATTTGTATAATTTACCTCAAAAAATTTAAACAAACCTGAAATGTGTCTCTGCATATCCCCCCATATAACTTGATAACCATGCCATTGTTATTTCGTATCTATTTTTTTTTTTTCAATTTCTGTTGCAATTTTTGACATTCAAAAGTTCACGGGGAATAAAGACCATAAATACGCTTTAGCGGATGTATTTTGAGGGTTTGCATCTGTTGTCTGTCTGTTTAAATGTTAGTCTTGGGATCTTTATTTCAGTTTGGAAGATGTCTTCCCGAGTTTTGATGCACAATAAAACATCTCACAAAAGTTTTCTACTGCATTTTTTGCTATATTTATGTAAAACAATTAAGACATTTTTACAGCCTATTTCTAAGTTACAGCCGATATCATGTCACGAACGTATTATTGAAGAACTCACTATGACTTTGTCAAACAGAAAACCTTCTCACAAACAGACAGGCTTATGAGAAAATCGCTCTTTTCCCGACTGCCAAAAAAGCTCCAGCTACCAAAAAAATCTTGTATGTGTTTTTCGAAATATTTTCTGAGCTAATGCAAATGTATGTAGCTCGCCAAAAGTTAATAGGCTTTCATGCCTCTCGATAAATTTTGTATCACAAATGCGAAGAAGTCATTTTCTTTTGTTTAATGGGGTATATTATGCAATTGCTTCTTGAAGTGCTAAATTTGCCTTTAGGTGATATTTAAAAAACTTTTGTCACTGCTTTAACAAGTCCATGATACTTTCGGATTATGGAATTCAGCATGCTTTTGGACAAGGCAAGATTTAACAAATGTTTTTCAAAGTGGGCGTATTTAATTTTTGGATACTCTAACAATTGTTGGTAACATGACCAGACTTATTAGCTACTTCATCATACGCCTTTGTGACAAATTTATATATGTGAAGGCAAAATTCATCACAATGTTGTAATATTACTTTACTTGAATTTTTTTGCAGAGAAGACATTTATTGGAATAAAACCTAAGAGTTTTTTGAGTTATTGGGTTTTATGAATTTTTTAATAGTCCACATATCTAACACAAAGGTCAAGCTGTTATGCGCTTGAGTTTCATCAGCAATTAAGCTATGCGTTTTGTTTGTACGAACAAAACTGATCATGTTATTTATTTTGATAATTAATTCTTCGGTAACTGTATCCAAGGATATTTGAGTGATTTTATTTTAAATGTCTTAGGTGAATTTCTAAATGACTTAGGCGTTTGGTCCAACAAATCTTTTCATTTAAGTATGGGCCAATGGAAATTTTGTTTGAATAAACAAAAAATATTGTTGATTTTTTTTTAATTTTTCATCCACAATTTTCATCCAAAATGTATAATGTAATAATAACGTCATTATTGCGTCTCAATTTGAAAAGTTTTTATTATCCAAAAATTATGTT
The DNA here is from genome assembly GCA_964019185.1 of Maratus speculifer. Taxonomy (NCBI): domain Eukaryota; kingdom Metazoa; phylum Arthropoda; class Arachnida; order Araneae; family Salticidae; genus Maratus; species Maratus speculifer. Next base: position 369,687,946 of record OZ025290.1, on the reverse strand, counting down.
TGTTCTTTATAGCTATATAAGTAAATAAAACAAAATTACGTGAGAGAGTTGTGTTACTGCACACCAATTTAAATTTTACAAAAACAACAAAATTTTGTTGGAATTACAAATTGAAAATAGGAGACTTTAGTCGAACTAAAAAAAAAAAAAATATGTGTGGCACTCGGGGACTGCCGCGGTAAAGCTATTGCATAGCATTTTTTATCAACTTATGCAAAAATACTGCGTCAATGTCTGCTGAAGTCTATCGAAGGATACCGCGCCGAAGTCCGCCAAACTCAAACGTCGTTAGCCGGAGTGTTAGGATTTTTTCTCGTTACGGAATTCCTAGATTCGGTCGCCGCGCTCAAAGCCCGCGATAATAGCTATGCAATAGCTTAATAAATTACCAAACAAAATTTGGTCGCGCTACGAAAATTAGATCGCGAGTTATAAGCATTTTAAATTTTTCGACCCTCACGGTGGGGGGTCTCCTGTCACCAAAAACTAACACTGTCTCATAAAAAATTACCAAACAAAATTTGGCCGCGCTACGAAAATTAGATCGCGAGTTATAAGCATTTTAAATTTTTTGACCCTCACCGTGGGGGGGGGGGGGGCTCCTGTCACCAAAAATTAACACTGTCTCATAATAACTTACCAAACAAAATTTGGCCGAACTACGAAAATTAGATCGCGAGTTATAAGCATTTTAAATTTTTCGACCCTCACCGTGGGGGGGTCTAATGTCCCCAAAAATTAACACTGTCTCATAATAAATTACCAAACAAAATTTGGCCGCGCTACGAAAATTAGATCGCGAGTTATAAGCATTTTAAATTTTTCGACCCTCACCGTGGGGGGTCTCCTGTCACCAAAAATTAACAGTCTCATATTAAATTACCAAACAAAATTTGCCCGCGCTAGGAAAATTAGATCGTGAGTTAAATGCATTTTAAATTTTTCTACCCTCACCGTGGGGGGGGTCTAATGTCCCCAAAAATTAACACTGTCTCATAATAAATTACCAAACAAAATTTGGCCGCCCTACGAAAATTAGATCGCGAGTTATAAGCATTTTAAATTTTTCGACCCTCACCGTGGGGGGTCTAATGTCCCCAAAAATTAACACTGCCTCATAATAAATTACCAAACAAAATTTGGCCGCGCTACGAAAATTAAATCGCGAGTTATAAGCATTTTAAATTTTTCGACCCTCACCGTGGGGGTTCTAATGTTCCCAAAAATTAACACTGCCTCATAATAAATTACCAAACAAAATTTGGCCGCGCTAAAAAAATTAGATCGCGAGTTATAAGCATTTTAAATTTTTCGACCTTCACCGTGGGGGGGTCTCCTGTCACCAAAAATTAACAGTCTCATATTAAATTACCAAACAAAATTTGGCCGCGCTATGAAAATTAGATAGCGAGTTATAAGCATTTTAAATTTTTCGGCCCTCACCGTGTGGGGGGGGGGTCTCCTGTCACCAAAAATTAACAGTCTCATATTAAATTTCCAAACAAAATTTGGCCGCGCTACGAAAATTAGATCGTGAGTTATAAGCATTTTAAATTTTTCGACCCTCACCGTGGGGTCACCGTGGGGGGTCTCCTGTCACCAAAAATTAACAGTCTCATATTAAATTACCAAACAAAATTTGGCCGCGCTACGAAAATTAGTTCGTGAGTTATAAGCATTTTAAATTTTTCGACCCTCACCGTGGGGGTTCTAATGTCCCCAAAAATTAACACTGCCTCATAATAAATTACCGAACAAAATTTGGCCGCGCGAAAAAAATTAGATCGCGAGTTATAAGCATTTAAAATTTTTCGACCCTCACCGTGGGGGGTCTCTTGTCACCAAAAATTAACACTGTCTTATAATAAATTACCAAACAATATTTTGCCAAGCTACCAAAATTAGATCGCGAGTTATAAGCATTTTTAATTTTTCGACCCTCACCGTGGGGTGTCTCCTGTCACCAACAATTAACAGTATCTCATAATAAATTACCAAACAAAATTTGGCCGCGCTACGAAAATTAGATCGCGACTTATGAGCATTTTAAATTTTTCGATTCTCACCGTGTGGGGTCTCCTGTCACCAAAAATTAACACTGTCTCATAATAAATTACCAAACAAGTTTGGCCGCGCTACGAAAATTAGATCGCGAGTTATAAGCATTTTAAATTTTTCGACCCTCACGGTGGGGGCGTCTCCTGTCACCAAAATAAATAAGACCACCAAAATAAACACTGTCTCATAATAAATTACCAAACAAAATTTGGCCGCGCTATGAAAATTAAATCATAAGAAACATAAGTTTGAGACTTGATATCCTAATATCTGAAAAATACCACGTCAATGTCTGCCGAAGTCTACCGAAGGATACCGTCCCGAAGTTTTCCGAAGGGAAACGACGTTAGCCGAGTGTTAGGTTTTTTCGTTACCGATGTGTTAGGATTTTTCGCGTTACGGAATTTTTGGATTCGGTCACCGCGCTCAAAGCCCGCGATAAAAGCTATGCAATAGCTTAAAAAAAAAAAACAGATTTTGTTAATTCAAATAAAATTGATGAAATCTTGTTAAAATTTTATGAGCGTGTTTACAATATTTTTTTGTCTGAGCAACAAGATCGATTTTTTACTTTAACTAAAAAATTCGCTTAAAACAACCAAAATATACTCAATAAAACATGTTTTGTAGTTTTAAATCAATTCCTTTTTCTAAGTGTACGGATATTTATAATATCACGTTTCAATTCATTCTCTCCAGATTTTGCTCAAAATTTAAAAGACTCTTAGCTAACAATCTTTTTTTATATCGATTTCTCTAACTTTAGAGGATCATCATCGTGGTAATATCAAAGTGACGTATTTTTCTCTGTACAAAATAAGATTGTTTTATGTATTGGTCCAAGAGCTACTCTGATTTCTTCTTTTCCTGAAAATTTTTGAAAACTCAACAATGAAATATTAATTTGCTGTATTCCTAAAGAAACCTTAATTTAGTTTGCTAAAATAACATATGATTTGTGATAACCTAATTGCATATATTATAAGAATTGCAAAAGAAAACACATTTAGTCGTTTTCCTATATCTGAAAACATGTAGAAACTAGTCTTCTTGGTTTTTTATGTTCTTTCTGTACCTATTTTTTCGTGAAGAAAAAAAAAATCAAGGTTTACAATAAATGCGTTTTGGAATATGTAAGGAAAGGAAATACTACTTCTGGATCTTTCTTACATTTTTCTTATTTTTGTTTCTTTCCTACAGTTATTGGAAAATTATATGGATGTTTGGAAAGTAAAATGGAACCAAAAACGTTTCTCTTCGTGGCATCCTTTAAATCATCTTTAGTTACATAGCAATATCGAATCGAGTTGCTTGCCATACTGTAGGCTCATATCGAGTACTTGACGAATCCCTACCAATGTCAAATTGTGTCAAATGTTAACATCCAAACAATTCTAAATTTCAATTTCTAAACAAGACTTGCAGCCATAAAGAGTTGATATTTTTGGAATTGATTTTATGTAAGTCAGTTTGCGATTTAGTGCACCCATGTTGCTGTTTTGTGATTTTGCAATTAAAAAAGAAAGGTACACATCTGAAAAAATATTTTTGCCATTTCATGTAATATTTTCTAGTTACTTAAAAGATTCCATTAACAATCATTAACATTTTTCTTTCCTTCTTATCAAGCCATTTGACAAAATACTGTATTTTCCTTTATTAAATTCGCGGCTCAAAAAGTTTATTTAAAAAGTGTTGTTGTTTAATTTTTTACTTCGTTCCTAGACACAACTCAAAATGTCTCTATACTGACTTCACAAATATTCATAGCCCGTCAGCACACCCGCCTACATCTGTAGATAGGCCTCACAGTGTAACTGTGGTAAATTTTATCCAAATACGTGTGCTGACGGGATATGAAACTCTCTCCGGTAGTACTATAAAACACTTTTTAAAAATACCTACATAGAGGTATCCATCCCTGAAGTTGATAGTTCTACAAAATACAAAGAAAATTAACCAGACAAAGCAGTGACTTTAAGCACGTTTTCTTGCTATTAAAGATTCATATGCAAACATTTCGGAGAAAAGTTGTTCAGTGAATAGACTGGGGGAAGCCGCCGTGGAGTTTTTTGAAGGTTTTTCGATACCATATCGACCATATCGTTTTTCTTCGCATCTTTCTCATTTTTCTTTACTATCTTATTTTTCAAAAATATATTCTAATAGTTTCTTTTTAATAAAAAGTGTTTTACAGTTAGAACATTATTATCAAAAATACTTTCTTTAAAATTATATATTTTTTTCACATGATTTTACATTATAGGCGGCTATTAAAGTTTTTTTTTTGCCCCCTTCTGTGCCTCCTTACCTTGACCGCTCTAAGTTTCGTTTATATGCATGAAGGTATAGAAAATTAAAGAAGATTATAGCATTCAAGTAAATGTTTTATATTTGTCTCCTAAAGTTAATACGGCATACATGTATTGCACTAAATATTCTTAGTCAAATTAATGATACGGAATTATACTTGTTACTGCACATAAAGATTGTTAAAATTGCATTTTAAAAAGAAGTTATATTTTTTGTGGTTAATATCTATTGAAAAAACAAATATCCAAATGACCGATATAATGATGGATTACTGTAATTGAATAACTGTAACTGAATTTTTTCAGCTAAAATACAATTGATTTTAATGTAATAGAAGATGAAAAAAACAAAACTTATATTATTATCATAGAGATAATTTTGTAGTCTTTTTAAACTTTCGGGAGGGGCTTCAGCCCCCTTAGCCCCCTCCCTGGCTACGTGCCTGCATATACTACATATTTTACATATACGTTTGTTTACATAATTTTCATACATCTAGCTTATCAGGGAACGAGTGAAAAATCGATTACAAAATGGCACCTTATCATATAAGGAGCCATGATAAGTGAAATAAAAGAGTGTAACAAGAAAATAGTGAAATCAAACAATAAGCTTCTGTTAGCTAGATCATTCTTTATCGTATTCATTTAATGATATAATAGTAAATTTATGGAGTACACATTGATAAATAGCAAAATACCTTTGAAACCCAATACAATCGCGAATGTTTGAAGAAATCTCACATCTTAGATATATTTTTTTCTTTATCAATTTCCTTTTACCTCGATAGCCTTTGAGTTTTATCTTATATTTCTTTTATTTGTTGTTCCGATAGCAGCATCTTTAACTCATTGACGTTATAGTTTCTTTTCGTGAAACTTCTCGTACCGGTCTTCTTTCTTATTTCCGACTCTGTTTCAGACATATTAAGGAATTCAACATGTATATTACAAAAAGTGATTTTCCTATAGACACTGAGAACCAGTCTTTTGTCATTCCGGTAAGTTTTTTTTTTTTTTTTTTTTTTTTTTTTTATGGAATTTAGATTAACATCTGATAAGCAAATCTAACAGGATAAATTTTCTCTGTTAGATCGTAAGATATGTTTGGAGCTGTGCAAATATAGCATTATCAACTTTTTGGTAATTTTGGACCTCCTCCCCCATTTAGATATCATACGTTATTATCCCTCGACCCCTACCCCCTGGTAATGTTATCATTATACAGTATAATTTTTTTTAAAAATTTCTAGAATTTATTTCTTTTGTTCGACAGTGGCGCCAACTTATATGGGCCCATAGGACCAGAGACCACCCAATAAGTTTGAATCCTAGCATGTCCAATTTTCATTGTTCTATTTAGCTATTCCTTCCTTTCTTCCTTTCTTTTACTTTTTCTTGTTTTTGTAACTCTAGAACAAAATTTATTTTGTCAATAACCATGTGTTTTAATTCTCCAAATGACTCCCATAAATCCCAAATGACTGAAATGCCCATGCCCATGATTACTTTCTGCTGTCTCAATTTGTAATCATGTTCATGACATGATGAATGATATTACAATAAATATTAGTGTTTTTATAACAAAAAACACTAATGATTTGACATGTACGAGATTGTAATTTAATAAAATTGCAATTTTAATAAAACATGATAGCTTGATTTAAAATTCTCATCCTTCATCATCTGCCCCTTCCCCCCCCCCCCCACTTCAAAGAAGAACAAACTGGTCGTACCAAAATATATTTGAGCCCATCCAGTATTTTTGAGCTAATCCAATATTTTCCAAAATTTGGCGCCACTGTTGTTCAGAGTAATATACAAAACTGGCTACCGTTTTATTTTTGCATACTTTTATGATTCAAATAAAGAGAAGTCAATAAAATATCACTTTATATATGAAAAAACCAGGGCCGGCGCCTGGGGTGAGGCAAGTGAGGCGGTCGCCTCAGGGCGCACCGTAAAAGGGCGGCATTTGTCTCGCACATTTTTACAGATAAAATAGACCAAAATATGAGTAAATACTCAATACATCAACTGATGGCCATTCACAAAATTTTTTAAAAAGTTTTGTTTTGACACTAAAAATGAAAATCTGATTACCGCCCCCCCCCCCTAAAAAAAGCTGTTTTACAATTTTTAGGGAGGACGAGGAGAGGGCGCATTTTTACTCTGGTGTAAAATTAAATATTTTTTTGTTCAGCTAAAGAGCAATATCATTTTCTATGTTTTTTTTTTCTTTCTTAATTAGGGATTGAATTACACTTGCGTAAGTCAATACGGATATATGTTTCAAAGTTAGGCAGGTTTTATGAATACAAAGTTATGAAAGGTTTCATCAATAAAAAATTATAAATACACGGATATTTTAACAATTTTACTAACCTTGAAGAAATTTGATGATCCCGATTTTGATTATTACTGTTTTGAGGACGTTTAAAAAGCTTTATATTATTTGATATGATATAAAGAACAAATTTTGATAAATAAATCTGACAAAGCTGTGCTAAAAAAAAAAAAAAAAAAAAAAAAAAAAACATAACTTTCGACATTTTATATTTATCAAAACTACTCTAAATTTTATAAAAAATGATCGTATGGACTCGCGAATGATGTTGTTTGATCCAGAAGTTGAAAATACATAACAATTGGTATACCCATTTCATCAGTTTAAAAAGTTGAAGTATCCCCCATCCCTCGCCAAAAGAAAAACAAGATAAAGTTTTATTTTTGAGGGATTCATCGGATTTTCATGTCTAGTGACAAAACGATGTTCTTCCTTAAATTTGCGGGAATAGCCATCTGTCGTTACTGTAAAAACCTATTTTATTTGAATAACGTATAATTTTTGCCATTTTATTCGTAAAACGTCCTGTAACTTTGAAATAATTGACGTATCGACTTGGGCATGATATCATTCGATTTAGAATTTCAAAAATCCATTACGAAACGATACTACATCTGACCAACTTTGAAAATGTTGATTCTTTTCCTCCCAGGGTTCAAAAAGTCCTCCTCTTGCTTCTTAAAACATAGTAAACTTTATTTATTTATTTATTTATTTATTTATTTTTTTTTTTTTGGGGGGGGGGGATTTTTCGCATTTTCATTTCTAGTACCAAAATAAAGTTCTTTACAATTCTTTGTAATTGGCTATGAGTTAAGTTTAAAAAAATATTTTGTTTGTAATGTATACTGGACATATAATCTATTATATGTAATTTCGAACTTTTAAATTGATATAGTAAAAGTTGTCCTCTACGTTATTTTTAATTTTTACCAATTTTTAGTGAGATTTTCAATGTATTGATTTTCTTAGTGGGGTTTATCCATACTGCTACAGTTTTTTATATTCGTAAAAAATATTTTAAACCTTTAGTCTAATATAGAATAATATACCTTTAGTCTAATACATTTTGAACATCACGATTTTAGAAATTTTTGCAATTTTTAGCCTTTTTTGTATTCTGCGGTGATATTTTGACATACTCAAGGGATTCTGTTTCAGATCCACATATTAAATTTTGTCTCCCGTGAGTTTGAATGCGATTTTTTGGATATATGTATTCATAAATCTATTGGCGCGATTTCTTGATCAATGCTATTTGGCGTTATTATATGCAAACGAACTATAAAATATGATAGAATAATGACGTATAAATTATCTAATTCTAACGATACAAACTCGATAGCCCTAAAAATTGACAAATATCTCTTACTTAACATTAATTGCGATATTGGGGTGCAATAATAATCATTTAATATTTCATTCATCTGACATGAAAAAATTAGCAGCACTTTCATAATTACGCGCAACATTAGAACTTGACTTTATTACTCCAGTACACCTTACATTTTATCTTCCGCATTTCTTTTTTCATTATCTCCCCGTAGTAAAGGTAGTCCTCTACGATATTTGACGATTTGTGTGTTTCCGGCATTTTTTTCATACATTAATATTATAAATCAATTTTTAATATTTTAACCCAATGTAGTAAATTTTGTCCTTTTTTTAAATAAAGTTTATTCGGAATCCACATGCTATTTTTAATTTTTTCTAGCGATTTTTAAATTTTCTCCTGTTTCGCGGCGTTTTTTTTTTTTTTTTTTTTTTTTTTTTGAATTATAAATAATTTAATTTCAAACTTTTTGGTAAAACAGCAAATTTTGTCCTCTTCATTTTTTTTTAATTTTTGGTAATTCGGATTATATACAAATGTTTTAGCCCACTAGAGTAAATTTGACCTCTGCGATTTCTTTTTTTCCCATTTCGCAGCAATTTTTTGACATTCATAGTCGTTAAAGGCATTCGGATTCAAATTTTTCACGAATGTTGTAAGATTTTGTTCAGTGAGTTTCTTTCTTTCTTTTCTTTATTTTTTTAAAGTTATTTTCAAAGCAATTCTTAGCATGTTTTTGTGTACTACCTTTTTCTTTCTTTCTTTTAGGTAGATTTCGTATGAAATATTACCTATTGCGGTCGCTCCCATGTTGGAATTTCTGAGAAATTTTTGCAGATCTAAGCCGATCATGACCTTTAGACCCCAAAACAACCATCAGTAAAAAAGTGTACCTATCTATCTATCGGTGTATATCACTTTTTTATGGACACGATAACTTCCATAATTCTGCTCCAATCTCTTCCAAACTGATATTTAAAATCAAGGGGTATGAAATATCGGCTAAGTTCGTTAATGGGCAAAATCGGATCAAGGGGGTTGAAATAGGGAGCGTTTTGTGAAAACAGAAAAAAACGCCACAACTTCTTAATTAAAAGAGATATAGAATTGATTTAAAGTTTATATTACTTCTGAAAAGTTGGCCAAAAGTTTATGCATGACAGATTTTTGATAAAGTTAAAAATGGGCTCAAAAGGCGAAAAAAACAGGGTTTTGGGGAGAAAAAATTCACAACTTCGTCAATTCTTAAGATATCAAATCCAATTAATTTTTTTACAAATGTTCTCAAAATTATCCAAAACTTTTGTATTTACAAGTTTTTTGATAGGACTATTTCTTACTGGTGAAAAAAAAAAATTAAAAACGAAAACAAAAAGGGGGGTGAAAAAAAGTCAATAATACACAACTTTGTCAATTCTTAAAATATCAAGTCTAATTAAATTTATTTTACATCTTCTCAATAATATCTACAACTTTCATATTGAGAAGTTTTTCATAGGACAATTCTTATAGCAAAAATAAATTAAACAAAAATAGGAATTGGAGAAAAAAACCCAAATCCAAACTGCTTATATTCTGACTCATTTTTAAATTCCTTTTTGATTTTAAACGCATCCAAATGGTGGATCCTCTTATTTAGGAACTATATAATATGACTCATTGACCAGTTTTTTGATAAAAATAGAATATATTTCAAAATAAGCTGCCAAAAAGGGTATTTTGAAGAGAATTTCCCGAAGAGATCGTGATTGAAAATTTGAGGAATTATTCATATAACAAATTGCGTTCTTTCTGACTCGTTTTTAAATCTATTGTTGCTTTCAAACTTATCCAATTTACAGATCCTTCTATTTAGGAATTATATAATGTGACGCATTGGACAGTTTTTTGATAAAGAGAGAACATATTTCCAAAAGGTTGCCAATAAGGGTATATTGAACCAGAATTTCCCGAAGTGATCGTGATAGAAAATTTCAGGGAAATTTTCAAATAACAAATTGCGTTTTTTCTGACTCATTTTTAAATTCAGTTTTGCTCTCAAACGCATCCAATTGACAGGTTCTCTTATTTTAGAACTGCATAATGTGCCGTATTGGTCGGTTTTTTGATAAAGGCTTAATATATTAAATAAAATGCTGTCAAACTGGGCACTTCGCACAAAATTTCCCGAAGCGATCATGATTAAAGAATTAAGGATGTATTCAAATAACAAATCGGTTATTTGTCTCATTTTTAAATTCAATTTTGCTTTCAAACGCATTCAATTAACAGTTTTTTGTTATTTATGAACTATATAATGTACTGTATTGGTCGATTTTTTAATAAAGTCAGAATATATTTCAAAATATTTTATCAAAATGGGCATTTGAGCTGAATTTCGCTTAAGATGATTCTGATAAAACCAGTTCTTACAGAAAAATGAAATTAAAAATTTTTCAAAAGCGGCCAAATAAAGTTGTTAAACTGGGTTTATCTCTAATCACATTTTATTTGTTGTTATTGAAATGAACACGCTTCGAAATCTACCTCCGCCTATAGGCCAAGCCGACAGGGATTTTACTTTTATTACATTTGTAAAAAAATAATTCATTTTGAAAATTTAAGCCTAATTAAGGGGTCTCAGGAGTCTTACTTTTTACCTGGTAGTGCAACTTAGCAACATGTCACATTTGATTTTTTTTCTCAGTCCCTATAAAACATAAATGCATAAAATTTTTAATATAGACAACTTAATATCTCTTCTATTACAAATAATTTTTTTATATGCTACATTGAAATTCTATTTTATTTTTTTAATGTTTAATTTTGATTAAAAAAATAGACTTGTATCCATTGCGCGCAGGACTCTAGCAAAACTATTAGTTCAAGAACCGCTAAAAAAGTTGATAATGGTGTAAAATTAATGTATCTTGAACTTATACCTCATTTTAAAGCGATTTATGCATTTATTTATTTAAAATTTAAATTGAAAAAAAATCATTTTTTATTAAAAAAATTGCCATTTATCAATAATCAATGTAATTAAAATTCTAAATTTGAGGTATAAGTTGTTCTTAAACTTAAAATGAAGATATTTACGAAGTTTCATACAAATTGCTTTATTATTTTTTGAGAAATGTTGCGCGCAGTCAAAGAACAATTTAAATTTTAAATCAAAATTAAACATAAAAATATCTAATAAAAATTCAATATAGAATGTTAAAAAAAATATTTTAAATAGAAGAGATATTAAGTTGTCTATATAAAAAGTTTTATGCATTTAAGTTTAATAGGGACTGAGAAAAAAATCAAATGTATATGTTGCTAAATCGTACTACCAGGTAAAAAGTAAGACTCCTGAGGCCCCTTAAATATAATTATTCGATTAGGAATTAATTGAATACTTTATTCTACGTGATTTTTAATATTTTGCGATTTGTGATGCGATTTTCACGGCAATTTTTATCTTTCTTTTGCGTTTCACGACATTTTTTTGAGTTTAATAAAATGAAATCGGCTCCGAACATCTTAAACTCACTATTTCCAATGCGGTTTTTAACGTTCTTTTTTGCTTTCGCAATTTTTTACATTCAGACACGAATTTCTGTTATGTACTATTGTTAGTAAGGTTTAGACCACTGATGAACATTTTATCAAACTTTGTTACAATTTTCAGCGTAATACATTAAAATTATTTCTCCGCGATTTTTGAATTTTTCGCGACTTTTAATGCAATTTTCAGCATGAGTTTTTAACATTTTGTTTCTAACTTCAACTGTGACTTTAACAACAAAAAAAAAAAAAAAAAAAAAAGCAGAATTGTTTGAAATTTAAAATGTATGATTTTTACATAATTTTATCAAGCCATTTCAAATTTCAGGAAAATCGGATGTATAGTTCAATTACTGGGACAATCAAAATTATTCCGTTATATTACGGTCAATGTAAAAAAAAAGAAGTACATTTTAACGTAAAAAAGTTTCAAGTACATTTTTGTCAAACTCTTTCAAGCACAGTAAAATTTATATGCATCTATGAACTATGTACTATAATATAAATTCTGTACAATCTGTGGTGCAAAGAATATTTGTTATTTCTTTACAGAGCCACACAAGAGCATTCCATTTCATAATGGTAGATTGGGAGCATTGCTTGACGCGCGTTTTAATTGTATTAAACTTTTTAACATTTTGTGAAACTGTTATCCTTTATTGAGGATTACTACAAATTACTTCCTGTGTAATAAAAGCAGATAATATTTATAGGGACTCACAAAAGATGTCGGCTATTATACTGTTTTCGGTATATTGTATATTATTACTCCAAGATCTATATATATATATATATATATATATATATATATATATTTTAACTTCGTTAAAGTACGAACGAATGGTACACGTCATTTGGTACACTTGGCGTGCAAATTCCAACTTGTTTAATCTTTAGCAACTTTTATTTTATTTTATTTTTCAAAGTTTTCTAAACAATTTTTTAAAAAGCAGTTTTTTAAAGAAATCCGGTTCTAGTTTTTTAACCTAATGTACTAAAATTTGTCCTCTTTTCAGTGGAACTTATTCCAAAATTTATTCACTTAGCGATTTTTGAATTTATCTGAATTTTTTTACGATCTTTAGGTTTTTTTTTCACTCTGTGACGGTTTTATGACAAAAGAAACTTGTTCTAATGTTAAATAAATTTTACTGTCTGCAATTTTTGAAATTTTAACGATTTTTTTTTATATACCACTGTTTGTGTTTTTTTTTTTCCTTTTGCGATTCGCTGCGATTTTTCCTCATTACTAAAAGAAATCCAGCTTCAATCTTAATCCAATGTAGTACATTTTGTTCTCTTTGGTATAACGTTTAATAAACATATGTAATTTTTTAAAAAAGTATTTCGCTATTTTTATTGCGATTTCGCGTTTTGTGATATCTTTTTAAGGGTCCCGGAAATGCAGCGTCTTTCAGGTCAGCTGCGCGAGCAAATTAAATTATTTTAGCAAATGAAAATGTAATTGTTTTCTATATTAATTGGATACGATCTTCACACACACACACAAAAAAAAAAAAAAAAAAAAAAAATCAAGGTGAATTTATTATTGAATTAAATATTTCATTGTGTTTTTGAAAATAATATTGTTACTGTAAATTTAAATCTTCTGTTAAATGTGTCAAATTAAATTTGAAATAATAATGTTATTTTCTCTGCATGTCATAATTTTTCTACTTAATGTCAATAATATATTCCGAAGTTTGCTCTAATTAGTTTATTTATTTTTATTTTTTCACTTTGTAATATTGGTTTTGACATTATAATTTATGATTTTGCCAAAACTAAACCAAGAAAAATTACTCACTTATTGAACTTTTGTCTTATTTTTAAAATCTGTTTTCTTATTAATATTACCAATATGCTATTTTGTTTTGTATATAGATTTTAAAAAGATAAGTAACTTGTTTTACTATATCATTATTTTTCTGTTTGAAATCCATACACAAATTTTATACGCAATGTGATTGATGTTCAAGGTTTGACATATTTTGTTTCAGAAATACGTACTTATTTTAAAAGCATTCTTTACTTGTTGTAACGGGATTTCTTTTCTAATATATTCATAACGTGTGTGATTTTTCGAAAGGCAAAATAAAGAAAAAGATTTTGAAGTGTACTCTTATTCTTTATACAACTTTCTGACTAAAAAAAAAAAAAAAATAAAATAAATAAACAAACAAACAAACAAAAAACACTAGTACAGTATGATTTATTAATTTAATTCCAAGTTAGCTGCTGTTATTTTTAAAAGGATGCAAAAAGTAAAATAAATAAATAAATTACGCTGTTTGATTATTTTAAATTTCTTAAATGTAAATACATTTATTTTTTAAAAAGTTTGAGTAGTGGTAAAAAAACTGGCGCCATAGGGGTGGCAAAATAAAGCTCGCCTCAGGCGGCAAAATGTCTGGCGCCGGCCCTGGAAAAAACATTATGTCAAATAACACTTAAAGGATATAGTTACTGATAAAAATTATTTTATGATAGCTTTTTGTTACATAATGCATTCAACGGTAATAAAGCCCTGTTGCACTTGCCCAAATGGAGGAGGGGGGGGGGAAGCAAATAGAAATCCTTATCAACAAAACAAGTGGATAACATCCTTTCTCTTTCTTTTTAATTTATTAGTAAATATGAGCTTCATCCTAAATATACTTCACATATGATTTCTCAAACCATAATTATATATGTATAGACACATGAGAAATATGAATGACAAGCTTTGGGGTATTCCATTTATAGAGTAATTTTATAATAATTTGGTGATTTTAATAATAACTTTGTATTTTCATAAAAATAAATAACAAGAAAAAAAGAGAACATGCTATTTTGTACCAAAGGCCATGTTACGAAAAAATTGAGAAAATTTTGATTGGATCAAAAGTTATACCGATATCAAAAGACAACCCCCTTTCCCCTTTTATGATATCATATGTCTGACACCCCCATCCCCTTAAAATTATAACGTTATATTTTCACAGTCCCTTTGTGGAAATAATAAGGAAAAAAATTTTTTTTGCATTGTAATCTTTTTGTGAACGTATATATTAAAAAACAACAAATCAGAAATTGAGTGAAAAACGTTGCAAATCAGGTATGTTCGTACTATAACTAGTTTTATAAATATTCAGATCTTGTTGCCATAGCTGTTGTACTCTTATGCAAAAATGCATGAAATGGATACAAAATTTATTACGAATATATGTATTAAATTCAGTAATACGTAAATAGTAGAATTCCATCTTAAATAGAACGTTATCGCCAGAGCCACTTAGAATCATTACCTACCATGAGATATCAATGAATGAATTATGTATGATAGGATTTAATAGAATGAAGAAAACTTTTATTAATATCTCTTGCAATTTTAATTCAATTTTCGTAAAATTTCAAAAGATTGAACTAAATTTTGAAATTATATATTAAATTTCAAATTAGTTATATATATTAAATTTTAAACCATTTTGTCATGTTTTTTTTGCACTATTATATACGGGCAGAGAAATCAGATGACGGTGATAAGTGTTATTTATATAATTACGAATGCATTTAAAAATATGCGTTAAGCTGATATCCAGTCGATGATGGTAATGACCTGAGAAATATATTTTACTTTTTTGCAAATTTATCAACTTCTAAATTCCGCACTATTTCAGCTTTTTACACATCCGGATAGAAAAAAAGAAATGTACTTACAAATATAATTTACTATATAAAGCTGTATCTTAATATACCGATTTTTGTGGTGTTAAAAATAATTCTCAATCTTCATTAATAATTTCCATTCCAAGTGAAAAGTGTTTATGAGTTGTATGCGTCTGTCTGTCTGTTACAGAGTGAGCAAGAAAATACCAGGGATGTAGTGGAGAATATACGGAGGTATACTCCATGTACCTTTTTTTGAATTTTTTTAAAGGAATATCGTCTCAAGAATTCTGTTTCACCGTATTCTGTTTCTCAAGAAATCTATGATATACTCACTCTAGAGTATACTCTCTGCCTTGAGTGTATACCCTCTGCTTAGAGCGTACATCCTCTGGTATTTTTACGACTATACCCCTGGAAAATACTGAAATTTTATTTTGAAACCTACTATTTTCGTATTTTAACATTCGACTGTTTTACTTGCAAAATTTCTGCAATGAAACAAAAAGACTATTTCTTTATGAACTTACTGGTATTCGAAATAAAACCTTTGTATGTTTTTGGCAACAATGATCTGACAGCGCTGTAACCCCCGTAAATATAGTTGGATTTCTATGATATCAATACACACAATAATATACGAGGACCTCAGAAGCCAAGGGGTACAACTGACAAAAATTCCATTTGGAGCAAATTGAGTTAAAAAATAATTGACGTTAAATTTGAACATCAATGATAACTGTCTGAATTGAAATAGGAAACTCCCTCTTGTTTCATTGTGGTTTTTGAACTCTTATTTCAATAACTGGGAAAAAAATAGAGTAAAATTTTCTTTGAATTTATTATTAATACATACTGATAATTATCCGGAAAAACTGGTTGATATATGGAATGCAGCACATATTTACAAAATTACTTGAATTCCTTTAGAAAAAAAATATTTCTAGGTCGTCATTGCATTTAGTTCATTTTTTTTAAAATTTTGTCACTTATAACACCTCGGCTTCTGGGGTCCTCATATGTTCTCTAATGAAGATGAAGTGTGTGATATTTGTTTGGGGCTTATTTTAATGATGTTACGATGCCTCAAACATAATGAAAATTATATACATTACTGATGTCTACCACATCATGCTTCTGTCTAACATGAACTCAGCAACATTTATAGTTCGTCTATAGCGGCACACAAAAGAATTCCGTTAAACTATGATCTTTTGGTGAAATGTCGGATACTTTAACACTATTTCTTCCACGATTTTGTGTATGCCTATTTCTACCTTGTTTTTTGACACATTTGCATTTGCATGCAAATAATTGCCAAATTTTTTGTATTTTTAATTTGTCAACAAAATACAGATAATTTAAGTTACATATTTATTGGTACATTGCTGCATATTTATTACAGATGATTTAATTAGGTTATAAATTCTAGCTTAACTTAATAATCTACAAAATATAAATACCGGGTGTCCCAAAAATGACTGATGGATTTTAAAATTCAATAACTTGCAAACGGTGACAGCTATTTAAAAATTTTTTGCAGAAGGGTTATGTATAATGTCAGGAGTTTTTTTACCGTACTTTTTTTATTTTAGTTCGCATCTCAAACAATAGGTGGCGCTGACGGCGATTGAAGGCCAGGTCGACGCTTCACTCAGCACTGATCACCTGGCCTTCAACCGCCGTCAGCGCCACCTATTGCTTGATATGCGAACTAAAATAAAAAATTACGTTAAAAAATTGCTGACATTATACATAACCCTCCTGCAAAAATTTTTTAAAAAGCTGTCACCGTTTGCAAGTTATTGAACTTGAAAATCCATCAATCATTTTTGGGACACCCGGTATACATAAATATCATCAAACATGTTATATGTACAACAGGAACAACTATTAAAAAATATTTTATCTTTATTTGTTTGATATTTTTATTAGAAAAATATTTTAATACCATTAACTCAACAAATTCTCAGTGTCAGTTCATAGAGTTCCGGGCGGGAAAGGGGGTTTGCATTTTTTGACCATTAAAAGCACAAAATCTGAAAACCTTCCGGGGGGACATTTCAATGCTCTGGAAGATGGCCCACCGGGGCACCCCCCCTGAATTCAACACTGAACGTTGATGGGTAATTTTTCCTAGACCACAATCTACATTTATTTGTGATCACAAACTTTGTGACACATTGCCCTGATAAATGGCCTTTTTACTTTTTTTTCTCGTTAAAAAAATATTTTTCATTCTTTATCGCTGAAAATAGTGTCCGCTATTCAGAATGTCCGTTATTCAGAGGTTAAACATTTAAAATTTAGGTTTTGGGATTGGGGATCGGAAAACGGTCCGTTAAATAGAGGTGTCCGCTATTCGGGAGTGTCCGTTATGGAGGTTTTACTGTACATGTAATCGCAAGCAAAAGAAAACTCTTGCAACAGATTTTTATTCATAAGAATGTAATAAACAGTGGATGAAGGTGTGCATAATTTTATTTCAGTTTCAGTTTTATTGTTTAAAAAATAATTCTAATTTTTGATTAATCATATTATAGAGGTTATAGGACACATAAAAGTCAATTCATGACACATTAAGCATTTGTTAGTGATTTTTGTATCTTTAAGGTTTTCCCAATAGCGGACACCTCCGAATAGCGGACAATTTCTGCGATCCCGAAGTGTCCGTTATTTAGAGATTTTACTGTAGTTTGTTTTGTTTTGTGTTTATGACGGCCAATTATCTACACTTAGGATATAGGAACTAAAGGGGGGAGAATGCCTCCGTGGGGGGTCTTTCTAAGGGAACCTAACCCGCATTTACGCAAGAAAATCCAAGGTTTGAAGAAAACTCCGAACGGCCAGGCCGACGGCAGCGATTGGCTTCGAACACAGCGCTTGCCGTCTACTAGTTTTGGAGGCAGAAACTTTCGGCCATTGGTGGAGCCGTATCATGGTATCAGCAAAAATTGTATGTGTAAATTTTATCTTAAAAACGGCTCTAACGATAACAAACATTTGTCTTTTACCATTTTCGGGCACCATAAGACCATTGGGCTAGGTCATATGTTCGAGAAAATTCAATTAGTGGTTCATTTTTACCATAATGGATCAGAATCGAGATAATTATATCAAAATATGGCTCAACCGATTTTAACTAAATTTTGTATCCAAATCTTTTTTGGAAAGAGAAAACTATTGGGCTAGGTTACATGAGCAAGAAGTTTCAATTAGTGGGTCGTTTTTTGGGTCATGAGAGTCAAGCCAATTTTATCTAAAAAACGGCTCTAACGGTTTTGACTAAATTTTATGTTCTAGCATTTTGGATTACAAGAAGACTATTGAGCTGATTCGCAAGCTAGATAAAATTATGTTACTGGGTTATTTTTGGGTCACTGTGGGTTAAGTTAATTTTCTGTAAGAAGAAAATTTTGTGTTATATCATTTTCGGGCACGAGAGAATCATTGGCCTAAGTCAAATGTTAAGCCGAATTTAATTTGTGTGTTGTTTTGGATCATAATAAGTCAGGGTCAAGCTAATTATATCTAAAAAATTGCTAAATCAATTTTAACTAAATTTTCTATACAAATGTTTTTTGGCTCGAGAAAACTATTGGGCTGGGTCATATGTTCGTTAAATTTCAATTAGTGGGTCATTTTTGAGTTATGGTGGGTCAAACCAATTTTATCTAAAAAAGGCTTTAACGATTTTGATTAAAATTTGTATTCCATCGTTTTGGAATAAAAGAGATGACCATTGGGATGAATCGCATATTAGAAAAAAAATCCATTAGTGGGTCATTTTTTGGTGACTGTGGGTCATGGTAATTTTATTTAAAAAATGGCTCTTACAGTTTGGACTAAATTTTGTATTCTGCTGTTTTCGGGGAATAGAGTACTATTTGACTATGCCACATGCTTAAGAACATTCAAGTAGCGTGCTTAAGAATATTCAATTATTGGGTCATTTCGGGTTTCAACGGGTCAGGGACAAGCTAATCCTGTTTAAAAAATGGTTCGAACGATTTTGAAAAATTTCGTATTATATTGCTTTCGGGCATGAGAAGATAATTTTGCTAGATCACACTTCTGATATATTTTGATTATAGTGGGTCGTTTTTGGATCATTATGGATCAAATTAATTTTCTAAAAAACGTCTCGAAAGATTTTGATTACATTTTGTACTCTATCGTTTTCAGGATCAAGAAGACTATTGGATTACGTCGTAAAATCGACAAAATTCAATTAGCAGGTCATTATGAGCCACTATGGGTGCCGGTCAAGCTAATTATAGGTAAAAAAGGCTCAAACGATTTTGACATAGAATTTGTATTATGTCGTTTTCGGTCATAAGAAGATCATTGTGCAATGTCATATGTTCGAGAAATTTGAATTAATGGGTCATTTTGGGATCACTGCTGGTCAATCTAATTTTATCTAAAAAATGACTCTAATGATTTTGAGTAAATTTTGTATTTTTCCGTTTTCGGGCTCAAGAAGACTAGTGGCTAGGTTGCATGTTCAAAAACATTCGATTACTGGGTCATTTTGGGTCACAATGAATCAGAGTCAAGTTATTTATTTCTAAAAAACGTCTCAAACGATTTTGACAAAATTTTGCATTATCAGGGTTCGTACGGATTACGTTATTTTCCAGGTGAAATATCAGTATTTTTATACAGAATAATAAATTTAGTTTAAACGTGCGGAATTTTGTTTTATTAAAGAAAGACTTTCTATAAAAAAATAATGCTACCAAAGAATGAATGTCATGGCCGGAAAATTCCAGGACCTGTATGAATCTAGATTACACCGTTATCGGGCACGAGAAGATCATTGGACTACACTACTTGTTCGAGGAATTTCGGTTGGTCTACATTTTTGTTCACTATGGGTCCGGGGTCAAGCTAATTCTATAAACGGTTCAAATGATAGTGAGAAGATGTTATATTATAGCGTTTTCGTGCACGAGAAGATCACTGGGCTATATCACATGTTCCAGAAATTTCGATTAGTGGGTCAGTATTGAGTCACCAGCCACCGGTTACCGGTCAATCAAATTTAATCTAGAAAACGGCTATAACGAATGTAATTAAATTTACATTCCATCGTTTTCGAATTCGAAAAATCCATTTGGCTAGATCACATGTTCGAGAAATTTCGATTAGTGGATCATTTTTGGGTCTCTCCGGATCAAGCTAATTATATCTAAAATACGACTTCAACGATTTTTAACTGAATTTTGTATTTTACCGTTTTTGATTATCGAAAACTACTGGGCAATGTCCCATGTTTGAGAAAATTGTATTAGTGGGGT
This sequence comes from Maratus speculifer, assembly GCA_964019185.1. Taxonomy (NCBI): domain Eukaryota; kingdom Metazoa; phylum Arthropoda; class Arachnida; order Araneae; family Salticidae; genus Maratus; species Maratus speculifer. The sequence continues at coordinate 369,667,414 of OZ025290.1, read as the reverse complement.
CATTTAAGGGGGGGGGGTCACTGTTGATCAAGCTAATTTTATCTTAGAGTACCTTAAACGATTTTGACTAAATTTTATATGCTGCCGTTTTTGATTTTTGTTTGATTTTTATTTTGATTTGCCGTTTTTGAGAAAACTATTGAACCAAGTCATATGTTTGAACAAATTTGATAAATGTATTATTTTTAGTCAGGATTACAAATCCAAGAAGTTGGCAACAGAAAATAAGTTGGCTATATTTGACAAAATATTAGCGACATTTGGCCGAAAAATAGATTTTCAAGATTACGGATTCCAAAATACAGTCCAAAATAAAATTTCAGTCTGCCTCATCATATCTTGGTACGAGACGAGAAGAGCGGGTTGTAAATTTACCATTTTGGCGGTAATATCACTTTATCGAATTACGGCCAGAAATTTTAACAAATTTAATATGCTCTTTAAGAAAACACAGACGTAGTCATTTGTGTCGCCGCCGCCCGCTCTAAATGATAAAATTTGAAAATCGTCTGAAATTCCAGAGAAAAACAAGATGACGTAAAAGAAAATTCCTTGTATTTTTCAAAGGAATGAAACAAATTTAATCAAAAACTATATAGAGCTGATTCCGGGTACCTTATCAACACATCAAATTAATTACAAACTAATTGGATGCTTTTTGCGATAATTATCGCGATAGTGACGTACAGACAGACACCGAAAACTTAAGAAGTCTCCACAGTAAATCTCATTTGACATTTCGAAAAGAAAAGATAGATTTAGTTAAACATTGATAAATATTAAAAGACAATAAAAAACGATAAAGTTGGTGGATTTCTTTTTTTTTTTTTTTTGAGGAACTGATGGTGAAAAGTTGCGTCGAAAGCTACCCATTGAGTTTTATCTACACATTTCAAGAGTTATTTATTTTTGGCATTCGGTGAATGTGTCAAATTTTACGAATTTTTATTTTATAATGCAAACAAAAAAAAAAAAAAAAAGGTTATTTCTGAACAAAGTTTAAGATGATAACTCGCAAGATAATCAAAAATATTTTTAAGATGTAAGATGGGTACTGATTTAGTATTTAGGTGCACGAAGTGTTAGAGTAAATGAATGGCCCAAATTATCTGCGGACTTTGAAATGTGAAGCTAGGATAAGTATCTGCTTGTATTATTACCTGGTTTGATATCGCCTTTGCTTTATATCTATACATGCCCATATGGTTGAAGTCTCATTGGCGATGCGATAAAGGAGATAAATGCATAATTCTATTTCCATTTGAATAGCTTGATGTAAATAAAACATTTATTATTTTTTTGGACAATATTTATTTATTTATTTATTGAGACAGGGTAATTTTGTTTTAAAGCATAGGAAAAATGATGATATGAAAATCAAATTTATGATAAAAGAATCACGGTCACTTACTTCTTTTAGTGGCAAATTTTGATTATTTTTCATTTGTTGGAAAGTTATTGTTAAAATTAATAAAAACTAGTCGTTGGGGGCCACCGTAATACTTACCCATCATTAATATGCATAGGAAAATAAAACATGTGAAAACTGTTTATACAATGCATTGCAATTCCAAAACAAAATTTAAATATTGTTAATATGCATAGTAATGTTCTATTAAAGAACTGCTGATGTACAATTTCGACAAATTATATGAAACGCCAAACTACTCAAGTAGTACCGAACTGCGTAAAAGAAACATCCTTATAACTCCAAACATAATAATTCTATTAACTAACAATTTACTGCGTCATATTAAGCGTCTTATTCCCAATTAAAATATACCTCTGAATTGAAATTTGAATGAAATACAGGGTCATGAAAAATCGAAGACTGCGGAAAACTGGATTACAAATATCTGAGCAACTAATTATCCGATTGATTTCGTTCATTATGCAAAATTTGTGTCATTTTATTGTCTTTTACGTCCATTCCTTAAAATAAAAAAATTTGAAAATTTTTATATACCTTTCATCAGAACGAATTTTTCGAGAGTCCGAAAAAAAATAGTTCCGGATAATCGAGTTTACTGATATTAAATAGACTTCGTTCCATTCTTACATACTAAGTACATACAAAATTTCAAGTCTCTATCTCAATTTGTTCAGGAGATAGAGCGTTTACAGACAGACAGACGGACGAACGGCAATTTTTTTTTCTAAAAATATGTTTTTTGGAATCTCCACTATCTGAAACGAGTAAATCCGTCAAAAAACATTTTCGATTTTCAAAACGATTGCAAGACTTACCCTATACTACGAATGATGGGTAAGTAAATAAAACATTAAAATGCAACTTTTATTCAACTAAAGTGCCCTAAAATGTATTAAAAATATTTTTCAAACTAGTAACTAAAATTATTTTTTTTTTCATTCTTAATAATTTCCATTAATTTCCATTTCGTCAGATATATACATTATAAGAAAATACAAAGTAGAAATTTTTTTAATTACTTGTTGTGTGGCTGCTGAAGTTTCTTTACTATCTTTTTGTTGAATGAAAAAAATATATATATTTATTTCATCACAATCATGCATAAGATGTTGATTTTGCTGCCTGGAAATCTATTTGTCAAATAACTTCAAATGAATTTATACACTTTTTCATTACAAATAAAAGTTTGATTTCAGAGGGAAAAAATCATTTAAAATTGACCTTTTAAAACTAGGCTATTTATTTATGCAAGATTTAATTATATCGAAAAACATGACTAGAAATAACCATTTATCTGCTATACCACCATTTATCTGTTATATATGTTACCGTGAAATGGGGTGAATAGGAACGAAATTTCCAGTCATACAAATAAATTCATTATAAATATCTGTGATGATATTTTTAATTGCCAAATTTTTTATAAATAGATAATAACATTAAGAGTTGGGAAATTCAGTTTTACCATGTTGGCACCACTACTGGGGTATATAAAAATACTGCAAGTGGGTCCTCAAAAACCTTATTTTTTCAACGTCTTCAAAACTTTGTGTGTAACTGCAGTATTTTTCGTATCATAAACCTAAGAGTAGGGATAGTTAATTAATGATAGATCTATAAATGATATGTTGTATTAAATTTCACTTATTTTAAAACTACATAACGAAAAAGTGAAAAATGGCTTGTAATATCAGAGGTTTAGGATTTACGGGATGAATAGGAACACGTTTTCTCTCATGATTTATTTTTCTATACAATAATAATTACATGTAATATCTGAAAATATATGTATGAACATGTATTGTAACAATATTTTGTTTGTTATAATTACTTGAAGAGTTTAAAGGTGCCAAGAAATTACTTAGTTAAACAAAAAAGGTCAACGCCCAATCTAACAGACATGGAACACACACACACACACAAAAATAAAAAAATAAAAAATAAAAATGACAAATTACTAAGAAAAATTGTACAGAATTATTCTTTGACAAAAGATTACACTAACATCTCAAAATGAAAAACTAATAAAAAAGAGAGGGATGCAAACAGTACTGAGGGCTGTGAATGCGGGCGTACTAGTAGATCTTATTAATACATGCAGCAATTGGGGCTACTCAATAGATTCACTTGCCCACTTACCCAATGACTACTAATAAAGGATAGCACAGAACAGGGCTGAATTTGTATTAAATTCCAACTTCTGCAATTCGAATACAATTTCTTAGAATAAATTTTAATTTTTCTTGAGTTCAAAGTTGCTTTCTAATTTTTAAAAAGGCATATCTTTATTTGTATATAAAATAAAGGCTTGGTTTAATAGTAACTAGGGAATCCTATTCCTCCCTTATCATTATTACCTATTTTTATCAACCCTATTAAAGTTTGAATCAAAATAAATAAAGATAATAATATTTGTTCCGACTCACCCCTATCTGCGGGGTGAATCGGAACACTATTAATATATATATATATATATATGTCTATAAACAGTAACAAATGTTACGTTTTTGCTTAAAAAATAACGAACAAAACAAGACCGAAGTTTCTAGTAAAAAAATAAAAGAATTAAAAATCAGTTGTTGCTTTTTTTAGCGTTAAATTTGAAAAGTGTTCCAATTCACCCCATTTTACGGTATGTCACCATACTGTTTGAATATTTATCTTTCTAAGATGAATTACTCGGTACATGCTTTATAGTTGTTTTATACTTCACTAACACAATCTATATCATAAAACAAGAAAACGTTCACGAACTATACGCTGATGTTATATCGATGTTGGCAACGATGTAAATAATTCATTTCCCTTTTTTGATAAATGTACGTAAAACATTGCATAATTTTAATTTTTAAACTTTTGAATAGGGAAAAATGTAATACGTTTGTTCTAAACCTGTATTTCAATTTACCAACTTTTTATTATTTTTAAAATAATTTTCAAGCACGAATTGTTTAAAAAATTATTTCTACTTCTTGCATCTCGATTACAAGTGACTGAATATTTGCATAAATAGTTCAGCATTCATTAATGGTTAATCTCCCATAGCTGAAATGTAAACTTCACCAATAGGTAAATGAAATAAAACACTTTATTATTTTTAATTTACTCATACTAACTGGATAGGATACCATACGTACTGAATTTTTTTGAAATGGATACAGAATAGATATAGTCATTCTAGAACGTTTCAATAATCGAGTACCGAACTTCAATTTGAATACAACCCCTAAAAAAAGGGAACGCTTTAAAATAATCAATTTCTCCGAAAATAATCGTAGAAATTTAAAACAAAATGAGGATTTAGTGTAATTAGAAGATGTAGATTTTATTTATAATGGCAGACTTAGTACTGCTATTGAAAAAAAGAGTTTGGGCTGGTTTTGATACGTGGGAGTAGATGGCTCTCTAAGCAAATTTTATGTACGCCATTTAAAAGTACATTTTATTTCGAATCATTTAGTATCATTAATTTGTTGCATAGTTAATTTATTTGTTCTACACTTCAAAAAATTACAACTTTTTTTTTTTTTTTTTTTTGCATGAAATCCCTGTTTAAAATTGAAAAGAATTAAATCCAAACATTAAAAGCAATATACTTATGTTGTACATGCATATCGGTGCTTTTTAATAATATTAACAATAATAAAATTGGACACAACAAAAAATTTATAAAAAACAAATAATTATAAAATTTTTTATTTGACAGGCTTTAAAATATGTTTTCTTTCCATTCTCCAAAAATTTCAAAACTGGAACTTAATTGCTTTCAATAATCAGTGATTCTATTAATATTGATTTTTTTATATCACACAATGCCAATAGAATTTAATGAAGTGTTTAACTTGATTGTAATCTGTTCTTCTCCCTTTTAGAACAGTGGCGGTGTAAGACAATCTGTACTGGTACCTGAAGGCGAAGTACAAGCGTATGTGTTTGAAGATGCTAAAACCCTTATCGAAGTAATGCAACGAGGGCACAAAGTGTCCAGTAAGTATGAATCTATATACAATGCATTAAAAATCACAAATTTATATTGTAATCCGAAGTTCTTTGCATTTATATATATAATGATAAATTTGAAAAAAAAAAAAAACCTCTAGTTGATGACTATTCTGATAAATAAATCTATTTAAAATAGCCAAAGTCCTAGGTTTGAATTTTTACGCAGTTACTTTTTACTCTATGGTCTTTACCCATGTGACATCAGTCGCGGGTAGAAAGAAGAAAAACACCAATAGGCATAAAGAAAATTTTGACACTGCTTCCCGATTGCCCAGTAAGCAGTCTTTTTTCGGAGGGAACCAGCGTGTCTGTTGCCATTCGCGAGTAAAGTCCATTGGAGAAAAAATATTCAACTTTCATCTCTTCCTACATCAAAGATAGTATTTCGAGTTGAAACTTCAAAAGTATAGATAATATACTGGTCATCAAAATTAAAGGGTAATGAGTAAAAGTATGTTCATTCAGTTAATGCCGTAACTAGTGTCTAATGCATCAATTATTTATGTCAATTAAATACTATTCAGTGCAAAATTATATTTCCGAGCATACGTTAGCGTCGAAAATACGCAAATTGTCAGTGTGGTGATTGTCAATGTGTCTGCACAATCGACGTGTGTTGGAATTCTGGACTGTAGTGTTGATGAAAGTGAAAGAGATGCCTGAGAGTGACCAGTATTCATTAGTTATGACTCAAAAACATTGTTTAAGTGAAGGTCAAGAGTGGCGAATAATTGGTAGAATGGAGGGAGGTCATCCTAGAATCAAATATTCCTCAAAAAACATATCAAGAGGAATTTGAGCCATTTTTAAGTACTAGATACACTGATAGACAGCCTAATAAAGGAAGATGAAGAGTAACAACTGAATCTGAAGACCGTTTTCTGTCATTTTCGACTCCAAGAAACCACGAAGTGACTACAAGAGATTTGGCTTCAGATCTTCAGGCTGCCATAGGAACTCTAATTAGCCATTCTACAGCTGCAAGATGTGAAAAAGGATTAACTAGGTTGAACTATGTGTAAAAAAAAACCCCATTAGTTTGTGTTCCCCTCATTCCAGCTTCCAAAGAGGTCCGTTTAAACTGTTGAAATCGTCCAGGTTCAGTGGAATCATAAAGACTGTGCTCGAACGGGATATTTCACGGACAAGGAAAGTCAAGTTGTGTGTTCCTTTTTCTCTCCAGATCAAAACACGTCTAGAATTAGTTTTCAGACTATATATGCACTCGTCAGTAAACAATTTTCGAGCACAGTCTTCACAATCAAAACTTACGACCAAAGACACAACCAAAACTCAAAGAAACGGTAAACAAACCATTCTCGTTAATCATGATATTAATTTCGACAGCGATAACGTCTGCTCAAGTTCTGTTTTCGGTCGTTATCCTGTCCCCGTATCGTTAAAAAATACTCGAATACTTGAAAATGCTCATTTCATTTTATATACATTTAAATGACGCACTTCTCATTAGAAAAATCTTTTCGCACGTATAAATTTTATTATTTTAAAGTAAGGTTCCCTGGGGTAATAACGCCACGTTAAGGTTCTACCAATTTTCACGGCTTAGTTTTAGATTGTATTTTTCAAACAAATATAGGATCTGATACAGCAACTCATTGACTATCTATATAAAATAAAATAATTTAACAGATATGTATTCATAAAATGTAATGGCGTTTTTTCTTGACCAATGCTATTTGGCGTTATTACCCACCTATACGGGTAATAACGCCATGCAAACAAAACTATGAAATAAGATTGAATAATTGCATGTAGATAGCCCAATTCTAAAAATACAAACTCTACAAACCTAGAAATTGACAAATTGCATTCTAATCTATTGAAGATGTTGAATTTTTTGTGAAAATGTAAGAAAAATAAAGGTGTGGTGTGGGAGGGGGGGATGAGACAAAAGAATATCAGACCGTGAGCTTCTTTTTGCTTAAAAAGGACCACTTAAATAGAAATATGAGGAACATTGGGCAGTTTTAACTGTGTTTATTTGAATCAGTATTTAGGATGTAGCTCGGCCACTGTAGGGAATCAACCGGGGTACTAAAGTCAAGGATTGGCGTTATTACCCCGGTATAGTTATTGCGCAGTACATTTTAAATTACAAATTATCTCGAGAAGATATCCAAAATCTTTACCAACATTTTAAAAGTACATGAAATGCACTACAAATTTATGTAATTAACAAAGTATTTCCGGATTAAAAAAATAGTCTTCACATCACAAAACGTATCTCGCAAATTTTAGATCAAGCGTTAATTTTAGTTGCTTGTAAAAACAATAAGACCTAAAAATGAAACAAATTAACTTGAAGCTGTTTTTTGCGATTTATATGACTCATAACCCTTCTGCGCAGAGCACATGGGTGTCATTTACCTAATTATTTCATAATTATGCAAAATATAAGCATTTGGCGTTATTACCCCGCTTGGCGTTATTACCCCAGGGTACCTTATTTCTTTTATTTTCAATTTTGACTTGTAAATATTTGTTGAAATATAAATTGTTGAAAAATAAATTGTTGCACAAATATTATTCGGATATTGCAAAATGTGATAATTGTAAATAAATAATAAAAAAAAGTAAGTAAATGTGATCACAGATCGCACAGAGGGTTTCATTAAATAATAGATTCAAAATACTTTATACCTTAATTAATAAATCTAAATAGTTAATTTATAAATATTAAATTCTTACATATGTCGCTGCAAAATTTGTTTCTTCCACTTTCCGCCACAAGGGGCACACTCCTTTCTTAGAAAACTTCTCTACGAACGAAAATCCGTAAAGCTGCTATCAGATTCACAAACTTTACGAGCAACAAACTTTTCAGCCGATTTTAACTCGAACTTTTTCCCGTTAAAAGAAAGAAAATGATTACAGTTGTCTTGGAAAAAGTCGCAGAAAAGGGAGGAAGACAAGTACTACTAGTGCCAGGTGTTAATATTTATCCCCTATTCGTATCAATTGCTTACCTCTGATTCGTTGAAATGTTCGATGTTGGATGAAAAGTCTCGGCTAGCGAAGACTTTTTTGGAACTGCGGAAAAAAGTTGGAGGACATTGCTGTTTGCTATCACACTGGGTGTTGTGAGGATATTTCGCAAAACTTGGAGGACAAAAAGTATTGTCTCAAAAGTCACTCGAAATGTTGGTGAATCTGATAGCAGCTTAATATAATTCTTTCGTAGGTTTTTTTGTCGAGTTCATCTGATCCATAGAACCCGAGATTAGGAAAGCGTCCTCTGTGGTAGAGAGTGAAACCAAAATATGCAAGACTATAGTGTATAATATGAAAGAATCATCAAAGGGCTCCAATGACAGTCCAAAGAGTCCAATGATATATTGCTTCAGGTGTGTCGTCAAAGTTAGGAAAGTGCTTCCTAGAGGTGGCAAAGTTTGAGGAGGAAGATCGGTGGTACATACTATGAAAGATTGGTAATAGGGATTTTTTAATAATACAACACAAGAAGAAGTCGGAGAAAGTTTGAAAATTGCTTTCTCCCGGATTGGCTATCTATCACTGCCATGAAGTACACGCTCTCCCCTTTTTGAAATCTGTTGTATATTTTATAAATAATATTTATCAGATGTCTAAGTAAAAAATGAGATCTAAAAGGATATTTATTGTAAAAAATGCTGCTATTTTAAAACTTTGCTCTCGTGCCTACTTCTTTACCCACGACTCAGAAATCCGGACTCACATCATGAGAAACAAAAGGAAGACATGGAAAAAGTAACAATGAAATACAATGCTCCCCTATACAAGTCGTTTTTTTCTTAATCATTGGAGGAAATGAAATTCAAAATAATCCTTTCTTTAAATCAGATTTTTAATTCATTTTTTGGGTTCTGCTGGGATTATTTTAATGAAAATTGCATATTCAGAATGAGCTTAAGAAATTATGCATTGATGCATTAATAATAAATTTATAATTTAAGTTATCAGTACTATGTCTTTCAAAGAAAATTAAATGAATTTATTTAAATCGATTTTTTCAAGATATTCCACATCTAGATGGAGTTTCTGAAAATAATTTAGAAATTTTTCAAAGACTTCTAAAAAAGGCAGAGAATTATGGCAATTCTGTCCCCTTTTTTGTGCTTCTGAAAGACCATCATTGCTGTCTAATTAAGACTAATGCTTTTGTTGAAGTATGGCTACTTTCCATTCTTTTAATTGGAGTTTTTAAATAAAGTCTTGCGTGAATTCAGTTTTTCAAAATTTTAGGATTTGACGGCTGATCGCATGCATTCAGCTATAAGTATTCTAATTTTCAAAGATCTAACTTATACAGTTTTTCAGAATGAGCTCTGTGATGGATGGATGGATGTTAAGACAGACAGCGTAATAACACAAATAAGGTATCGTCTGAAACGAAACTCTAAAAACAGCTACCATACATACTCGCGTATAAAGTCGATCCCGTAACTTTCAAATGCAGATTTGGCAAAAAATCAAAAACCCGAAAACAAATCAACCCCCTAACTTTTTACTTCAATTTTGCACAAAATTAAACAAAAGATTTTATTTGCCAATTTGAAAAAGTAGTAAGTAAACAAAAATAAATCATAGGAAATTTTTTAATGATAAATCATTATTATTTATATATTTTATATTATATATTTTTTATTCAAACATACAAAAAGCCAGAATTTTGCAGTATTGAAGATTTTACATGTATTTTTAATTAACTTGCGTATAAGTAGACTCCTCCTCCCCCCCTCGATTTTCTTGCCAAAAATTGTTAGAATATCGTGTACTTATACGAGACTATAATACAGTATTTCTTATTTGAAAAATGTGACTTTACTATTTCTTTGTGTGGATATGTCCAAAACCATTAATAACGATTATAATAAAGTAAGTTTCTTATATCGTAGTATGTGTTAGCATTTTAATATTTCTCAAGATAGATTTAAAGGCAAAATTTAAATTTTGGTGTATAATTAGGTTTAGACAGAAATATTTTCATTAAAATTAAAACAAATGAAACTAATATCAAATAAAACACATTTAATAATTTCAAATTTTTATTAGTATTAATTAAAAAAAAATCTTTTTTTTTCTTTTTCTTCAGAAAATGGACCTTGCTTAGGATGGCGAGATTCAGAGATTCAATATAAATGGCTGAGCTATGGGGAAGTAAGTAAAATATTAATTTTGCATGGATATCATCACACTAAGACAGCATAGGCAGGTTCTATTTCACAGGGTCTATTGTACTTTTAACATCGCTTCCTAGAAATACATGTGCTATTCTAAAAAAAAAAAAAAAAAAAAAAAAAAAAAAAATTGAATTGTAAATGTTGGATGGCGGCCCCGGGTGGGCCGTTCCTATTCCAGGCAGTTTCGGTGCCCATCTCAGAATTTTAAACTCCTGGTTAAATGTTAAGGCGCAGTAATTCAAGTTTTATACACCCCAATCAAATATTTGAAAAATTGTACAATATACAAATGTAATATGTATGTGTTACTAAATTACTGAATTGAGAACTCAAAGCGCGTATATGAGTGTTTGTGGCGTGGTTGGCGGATTGTCAAAGATTCAATGGTTCCATCAATGTGCAAAAAGAACAAATTAGATCTTGAAGAACAATGGCGATTTTAAAATGTATTAAATCTTTAAAACTTTAAATTCTAGCTAAATTTAGTTGATTTTTGAACAGAGTAGTCAAACGATTTTCATACAGACTGGGTCAAGATTGAGCCTGAAAATTCCAGACCGGCTACAAAGAATAAAGTCCTTATTTATAATCTTATAAAATTAGCGATTTTATAAGATTGAAACTAGTTTTTGTCAAGACTGAATATTAATAGGAATTTTTAGAAATTAGTCATATTTTATTCAACCTGGTTTTATTTTAAGCGATTTAAAGAGTCACCAAATTCCACGATATCATAAAGTGTATGCCATTTTAAAGCAACATTGTGGATCGTTCAGATCAGACCGTTTCAAAATGTCAGCCATAAACAAAATTCAAAATGCTATAACTCAGTCATTTTTTAAGATATAGACAAAATAAAAAGTGTTCTGGAATCGTTGTTTTAAGTTCTAACACGTAAAAGAAAAATATTTTTCAATTTTTAATTTTTTCGCATTTAATTTTAAATTTAAAATTTTTTAAAAAATTTAAAATGACCACCATTTTGAAACAAAATGGCGATGATGCTGGCCAACGAACTCGGTCGAGACATTTGTATGTACTATGTACATACCAAGTTTCATTGAAATCGGTTCATAAATACGCGTGTTATCACGTGACAAAAAATCAGATCGTTTCAAAATGTCAGCCATAAGAAAAATTCAAAGTGCTATAACTCAATCATTTTTTAAGATATAGACAAAATAAAAAGTGTTTTGAAATCTTTGTTTTAAGTTCTAACACATAAAAGGAAAATATTTTTCAACTTTTAATTTTTTCGCATTTAATTTTAAATTTTAAATTTTTAAAAAAATTTTAAATGGCCGCCATTTTGAAACAAAATGGCGGATGATGCTGACCAACGAACTCGGTCGAGACATTTGTATGTACTATGTACATACCAAGTTTCATTCAAATCGATTCATAAATACGTTAGTTATCGCATGACAAAAATCAGATATATATATATATATATATATGGTTATATATAATACCATTAAAAGTAGACAAGATTCACCAATGGATTTTATCAATAAAAGAATTAAATTGAATTATAGTAAACAATATTAACCATTTGAAATTAACCATTGAATTTAATAACTTATAGTACATTGAACATGGAAGGAAAAAAGAATAATATGAATACAAATGAAATTTGTAGAACCAAAGCAGAATCTTCAGGTCCCAAATACTTTGGAACTACAAATGGAGTGTGTGGTTTCATCTTCGTATTTGCCATGAAAAAGCAAAACAATACGAATTTGGGACTACCATCACACAAAAACCAAATTATTAAACAAGGAACAAAGATATTTTACAAAAAGGAGTTGAAAGTAAGTAAAAATAATAGTTTTCCATAACAAACAAAAAAGATAAAGCAGAATGGAAATATAATTGAACCGGAAAAATAATTAATAATCGATATTAACATAAAATTAAATTAATAAAATGATTAAAATTAGAATTAAGAGATAACATTCATGTTAACATATAACTTAAAATACATTATTGTTACTTTAATCAGTAACATTTATTGTGACTTTACATGGTAAAAACTCATTATCTTAATATAGGATAATAAAAATTAAAAAATAAAAAATAAATAATAATAATAGTAATAATATTAATAATAATACCAAAAATTATATCAATAACATTAAAAATAATTTGATAATTAAAATATAGCTATTTAATTATAGATATAACTAGACAAATATCCATATATTGGTGTAAATTAAACAGTTTAAAAATTATGTTAAAATAATGTTAAAATAAATAACCCACTCTCAATTTTTTTTTTCAATAAATAATTAACCTTTGCGTTTTTATCCAGACAACACCACCCTCCTCCGTACTCTAACATCTACCCACCCAACCAACCTATATATATATTTTTTTATTACTTTTTAACATTTTTAATTTTTTATTATTATTTTTATGTTTTATAATTTTTTATACATTTTTTACGCAAAGAATTAATTATAAGATCATGTAATATCTAATTATAAATTAAAGAATATATGAATTTTTTAGGATAACCATTATTTATAGCATCATATACAAGCTTTTTAATATTAGTATTAATTAAATGGGAAGAACATAGACATTTTATTCTATATAAATGGTTAAGTATTATATTACGATATACAGAATTATGAAGACAAGATTTAAAATTAGTAAAGGTATTAACTTTAAAATTAAATTCTTTCCTTTTGTCATAAATATCAGTTATAAATATGTTCTCTTTTAATATAATTTTAATATCTAAGAAATTGATTGTATTATTAAAAAGTAGGTTTTTTGAAAGTTCTAGATTAGAAGGATAATCAACAGGGAATTGAGATAAACAGGAGTTATCTTGATATAATTTTTGGTATTATTATTAATATTATTACTATTATTATTATTTATTTTTTATTTTTTAATTTTTATTATCCTATATTAAGATAATGAGTTTTTACCAAGTAAAGTCACAATAAATGTTACTGATTAAGGTAACAATAATGTATTTTAAGTTATATGTTAACATGAATGTTATCTCTTAATTCTAATTTTAATCATTTTATTAATTTAATTTTATGTTAATATCGATTATTAATTATTTTTCCGGTTCAATTATATTTCCATTCTGCTTTATCTTTTTTGTTTGTTATGGAAAACTATTATTTTTACTTACTTTCAACTCCTTTTTGTAAAATATCTTTGTTCCTTGTTTAATAATTTGGTTTTTGTGTGATGGTAGTCCCAAATTCGTATTGTTTTGCTTTTTCATGGCAAATACGAAGATGAAACCACACACTCCATTTGTAGTTCCAAAGTATTTGGGACCTGAAGATTCTGCTTTGGTTCTACAAATTTCATTTGTATTCATATTATTCTTTTTTCCTTCCATGTTCAATGTACTATAAGTTATTAAATTCAATGGTTAATTTCAAATGGTTAATATTGTTTACCATAATTCAATTTAATTCTTTTATTGTTAAAATCCATTGGTGAATCTTGTCTACTTTTAATGGTATTATATTAGCATTCAAATTATTATGCTGCTCCGCGCGTGTAATTATGAATGTATACAATTTGATATTTAATTGATATCTTTTCATTTTGAATAGTCATAATGAATTTTTTCCTATTGTGGTATCTTATATATAATTAATATATAACATCCGTTGCTAATAGCAATTTTATAAATATGGTTATATATATATATATGTATGTCAACATTTGAACGGAGGGTGGTTTTGGGATCTGGGGGTCATGATCGGTGAAAATATACCAAAATTTTCCGGAAGTGCTTTCCTCCGGACGGCTGCAATAGGTAGCTTTTTACTTTTTGTAATGAAAGCTACCTAAAAGCTCAGTCCCAGCTCGGCTTGGAAGAGAAAAAAGTCTATCTCAGCCGGATCGAGTCCGCAGAAAAATATAAGGTCATGTCCGGAAAAATTGATGAGCAGACTCGTCTCGTTCTGAGTCATTATAAAAAGTAAAGCCCAGGGGCGCGCCAGTACGAAAAGAGTGAAGACCAGACCCAGCTCGAATATCGTGGAGGAAAACTGCTTCACCTGACATGCGGGCCGGACCAGATTTAAGCCAGTACATATCTTTACTTTATACTTTACTTTTTACTTTATACATCTCTTCTTTAAAACACCATATCCAAATTTTGTAGCGATCAAACTATACGTTTATGACAGTTAGAGAGAAAAAAAAAATCAAGCTAATAATTAGAAAGACACTACCTCATTGTTAAAAACTAATAAAATTTTATAGAGAACTGGCATGAAAGACAAATCTTTTTCATTAAAATTAAGAATTATTAAAATTAGAAAATCCCCTCAGAAGTTATTTTCAAACATAATAATAATAATAATAATAATAATAATAATAATAATAATAATGAGTCAGAAATCTTACATCAAACGTAGAAAATGAGGTTCTTACGTTTTTACTATAGCTAGTTTTATAAATATTCAGATCTTGGTGCAACAGCTGCTGCACTCTTATGCAAAAATGCATGAATGCAACATTTTTTATAATTGTATTAAATTCAGTAATACGGAAATAGCAGGACTCCATATCAAATAAGATGTCATCCCCATGGCAACTTAGAATCATGACATATTATGGGATATCATTGAATTAATTACATATGATACGATTTAATAGAAGGAAGGCAACTTACATTAATACCTTTTTAAGTTTTGATTCGATTTTCATGAAGTCTGAATTGACTGAAAAAATTCTGCAATGTTTCTATACATTAAATTTTAAAACATTTTGTTGTGTAGTTTCCATGATTTTATGTGTGGACAGACGGACAGACCAGACATTCGTTTTAATACAAACCTTAATCTGTCTACGAGTATGCATATTACTAGCCTCATAAAAAGAAATACAGTGTACTACAATAAGTCACTCCATCATAATCTGCAATTTGAATGCTTTTACTACATTAGTTTTGGAATGGTTTCCCAAAAGATCTTCGTTCTTCTTCAATTTTTTGACGGTCCCTTATGGGATTTCGGGAAAAAAATCTTTGTGGAAATTTATGGCTTGTACTATTCTGTTTACACACCTAGAGTTTCAGAATAATTCCTCATGTATCTTTCTAGATATTTAACAAAACGTCTAAAATTGCAAGTGGCCGGTCACCTTTAGCCATATAGTGTATTTACATAGTTACGAACGCACATAATAATAACAACAACAAAGAGGTTGTCGAAAGTTGCAACATCCTTTCGATAGGATTTATTGAATATTTTTTACCTGCATTTTAAAAATTTACGGGAATAAGTTAAACTATTTTTTCAATCTTTTATTTAACATTCAATTTGGTTCATGTTTATAAAAAATGTAATTTATGAACTGATTTTTACTTATTTCCTGATATGATATAATTACAAAAATTATGTACAAAAGAGTCTTCTTGGAGACTAAGTAACATCTTAATATTTCTAGAACTTAATTATTTATATATATAAGTTGTTTTTCCGTGAAAGAGTCAGTTTACCTTTTCAACTAAGGTACCCTGGGGTAATAACGCCACGTTAAGGTTCTACCAATTTTCACGGCTTAGTTTTAGATTGTATTTATCAAACAAATATAGGATCTGATACAGCAACTCATTGACTATCTATATAAAATAAAATAATTTAACAGATACGTATTCATAAAATGTAATGGCGTTTTTTCTTGACCAATGCTATTTGGCGTTATTACCCACCTATATGGGTAATAACGCCATGCAAACAAAACTATGAAAGAAGATGGAATAATTGCATGTAGATAGCCCAATTCTAAATATTCAAACTCTACAAACTTAGAAATTGCCAAATTGCATTCTAAGCTATTGAAAATGTTCAATTTTTTGTGAAAGTGTAAGAAAAATAAAGGTGTGGTGTGGGAGGGGGGGATGAGGCAAAAGAATATCAGACCGTGAGCTTCTTTTTTGCTTAAAAAGGACCTCTTAAATAGAAATATGAGAAACATTGCACAGTTTTAACTTTGTTTATTTGAATCATTATTTAGGATGTAGCTCGGCCACTGTAGGGAATCAACCGGGGTATTAATGTAAAGGGTTGGCGTTATTACCCCGGTATAGTTATTGCGCAGTGCATTTTAAATTACAAATTATCTCGAGAAGATATCCAAAATCTTCAACAACATTTTAAAAGTACATGAAATGCACTACAAATTTATGTAATTAACAAAGTATTTCCGGATAAAAAGATAGTCTTCACATCACAAAACGTATCTCGCAAATTTTAGATCAAGCTTTAATTTTAGTTGTTTGTAAAAACAATAAGACATAAAAATGAAACAAATTAAATTGAAGCTGTTTTTTGCGATTTATATGACTTAAAATCCTTCTGCGCAGAGCACATGGGTGTCATTTACCTGATTATTTCATAATTATGCAAAATATAAGCACTTGGCGTTATTACCCCGCCTGGCGTTATTACCCCAGGGTACCTTATATCGTTTATTTTAAAAAATATGGTTCAAACTGTGAATTTACAAATAATAATAATAATAATAATAATAATAATAATAACAGCATATTTAATTAAAATTTTTAAAAAGTTAAAAAAATGCACTTTTTAAAACCTCTTCTATTTTTTTAATATTGATATTTTTGTCTAATTTTTTTTTTCAAGATTTTCAAATGTGTATTAGACAAGACTGAGCATGGATTTTTAGATGATTTAACATTACATTTAATATATTTTTTCTGACATACAGGGTGTCCCAGAACTTTGTGTACAAACTTTGAGGAGTGATAAAGAGAAAAACCAAATATTTCACATACATAATAAAAGGAAAAATCATATTAAAATTCTGGTTTCAATGTTCATTTTGTATTAAAAAAATTTGTAGTTTTTATATATAAACCACTGTCTATGAAAGGGTTAACAAGACGTTTCCGCCCATGCTCTTTCCTATGTAACTGTGGTTCCAAACGATGTTCTTTATCAACCCCCAAAGTTTCTACACGAAGTTCTGGGACACCCTGTATATACACATTTATAGTGAAAAATATCTTGAAATCTAACATTTATAGTGAAATCTAATGTATAGTGCGTTACAAATTTTACAATATCACACGACATAACTATCGTATGTGTAAAAATGAGGTGTCAAAATGTTCACAATTAAATAAACTTTCATTTAATATTGAAAAGAAAAAATCGATTTTTTGAGCAATTTTGAAGTAAACTGCTCCTTTAAGGATAAATCGCCCCCTTAAGGATAAATCGCCAGGTAAACTTTATGGTACCACCATTATCTCTTTAATAAAATGCTATGAGTTGCTGATGGCTGTTTTTTTTTTTCGCTAATCGTTGCCGCAGATTTATCTCGGAAAATGAAACATTTGAAGTTACCGAAAAAAAATAATAGCTCGAAAAGCATTTGTCAGAAAATTGTTAGAAAAGTTGCCTTTAGAAAGGTAAAACAATTGTATTTTTCGTGCTATAAATTTCGAATCTAATGATCATGCCGTTTTTCAAATATTGAATTAAATAAATATAGTTTAAAAAAACTAAAAACCACGCTTTTTAAGTATATCAAACTATAAAAAGTGAAAAATAATTCGTATTATAAGCTGAAAACGAAAATAGATGAAAAATACTATATTACTATAAAATCATTGTTATTATAGAAATCAATTAATAAGCAATAAATAGAACTATCGTGGTAAAAAAGACGTGGGGTGCTCCATCTACCATGCTCCATCTATCAGTTCTTAAGAAGCACCCCACGCTTTTTTTCCACGATAATTTTATTTATTGCTTATTAATTGATTTCTATAATAACAATGATTTTATAGTAATATAGCATTTTTCATCTATTTTCGTTTTCAGCTTATAGTACGAATTATTTTTCACTTTTTATAGTTTGATATACTTAAAAAACGTGGTTTTTAGTTTTTTTAAACCATATTTATTTTTCACTTTTTAGTTTGATTACTTTAAAAGCGTGGTTTTTAGTTTTTTAAACTATATTTATATTTAATACAAAAACCAAATTAATCGGTTTGATAGTTCCAGAGTAATTGGTGAACATACATAGAAAAAAAATACATACGCGTCAAATTGATAACTTCCTCTTCCTTTTCTGAAGCCGGTTAAAAATAGAAATTGTAACACGGAATTAAAAAAAAAAAATTTACATAGATGTAAATAATGTCAGGAGTGGGGTTCGAACCCACAATCTCTTTCGAAAAACAGAGCTTCAATCCGGCGCCTTAGACCGCTCAGCCATGCTGTCTACACTCCATTCAGTGAACGTATTCAACACTTTTAATTAGCGAAAAATAACTAATTTTATTAGTTTTTGCCTAATTACTAAAAAAGTACTGAACCAATTTCGATGAAACTGAAGTGGTACCAAATCGAAAGCATCGTCTTTCATTTAACACCAAAACCAAGTTAATCGGTTGCATGGTTTCGGAGTAATCGGTGAACATACATAAAATAAGGAGAGTTACAAACTCACAAACTCACAAATTCACAAACTCGCAAACTCACAAACATACAGGTGAAGCTAATAAAAGCGTGGTAAAAAATTACCCAATTTCACAATAGACCACTATAGTGAAACCTTTTTGCGTAAAAAGATAACTTAAAAAGGGAATGTGTCCTGACGTATATACTGAGTATAACACGAGTCGCAAATTATAGTAACCTCATTATTCAGTTAAAATATAAAAGTGAATTATTATGTCATGAGTGCATGATTTTTATATAAATCGGAATGCTCGTGTTGTATTCTCAAGTACGAATAATAACGATGCAAGTACTTAGTATGTTTCAAACACCCTCGCTAAAATAAACTGACTGATTGTGAAACAACATCAATGAAATATTTAAACGCTAAAAGTAGAAAATAAAATATAAATAAAGAGTGTAAAAAGAAACCCTTTTATTTACACTGGGTTTTTTAGAACTTAAAATTATATCTTACTTGAAAAACCTAAAACATACCACAGATTATAAAGTTTGATGTTTTTATTTTCTACAATTGGATCAATAAATTTAGTTTTTATCGCGAAAGAAAAGATATTTTTAAATTTGAAAGAAAGGAGATAATTAACGCTTTTATCGATTAAGAGTGTTTTTGAGTGAAGCATATCTTTGAAAACAATTGGATAAATAATGAGGCTTCCTATATGAATGCAGTAATTATGGTGAAAATGGAAATAATTATGTATTCAAATTTTTACAATAATTTCTAGAAGAAATTAAAAGTATTTGTTTTCGGTAATTGCATTTTTTAAATCGATAGATTATCAAATATGATTTTATTAAGAATTTTTTTCTTTATTTCTATATGTATTATTAGCTAACCTGCCCAGCGTTGTTTGGGATAAAAATAATCATTAATAATCATGAAAAATAATAAATAACAGGGTACAAAGTTTATTATATTGTATGGTTACAAAACAGCCATGCCGATGGCTTTTATTGACCTTAACCAACTTTTTTTGGTAAAAATTGATCATTTTTGACAAAAATTGGCTTTTATACAGCGAAGCATTTTTTATTATAAACTATATATTTTAAAGTGTTTTTTAAACATTTTTAAAGACATTTAATTTAGCTAATATTTTTTCAAAAATGAAGCCATAAATATTGGAATAACATATAGATGGAGTTGCTAGTGATTTGCAGTCAGAATTATAAATATGTAAGCAAAACTTCAAATGGATTTGTAATTAATTAATTATTTTTTCAATCCCCAGTGTCATCTGCATGTGTGCCAGTGTCAGATGACACTGGGAACTGGAGAGTCAAAATATATTTTGTAAAATTCCATAAAATGTGTAAACGCTTCCGTTCATTTCACACTTTTAAATTTCGATTTTTTAGAAAACATTCTAGCAAATATTTGTATTTTAAAAGCAACTGTTATGCGAAGATTCTAATCTCTTCTGTATCTCAAAAATCATTAGTTTAGAACGTTTTTTTCTCACCAAGCACCTCTTTTACACTTTGTTTTTTTTAAAAGTCTGTTCTGTCTGTCCATCTACGACCTAAAAGTAGTAGCCATGTCAAATTTCAAGTTTCTATTCTTGATAATTCCACAGAAATCACAATTTATAACATTTTTAAAGTGCTTTTTGCTCCTTTCACTCTTTTAAGCTCAGAATTTTTTAGAAACTGTGAGTGATAAAACATTTAGATCTTACAAGTAACTAGCATGCTAAATTTCAAGTTTCTAGAAAAAAAAAAAAAAAAAAAAAAAAAAAAACATGTTTACAATATATCACTTACCTGCAATAAATGTTACACAGCTCGCAAAAATTCATTTTATGTTTTATTTTACTAATAGGTCTGTTACAAGCTTATCTTGCTACAGAAAAAGTTTTATACGTGTAGCTATCGAGAAAATCGTTTATTACATTATATGTCCATTCGTGATCACAGAAGGGGGGGGGAGTGGATTATGTGGGGGGTTATTAAATTAAATAATCCTCCAAACCTGATCTATACGTCTTCAATAATAAGGTTTTCATGCTTTTATGCATGATTTTATTGCTGAGGACAAAGTTAAATGCTATACTTTCCTGTTAGAATAAAAACATGCTGCGAAAGGTGCATCTTTATGCACCTTTCGCGTGAAATGTATTTTTATCGAGATGTGTCACTATTAGTACAAGTGAGCGGTATATATTTGAAGCAAAATTTCACGATTTAAATCATGTCAAATACGTTACGATGTAGTTCGTCGAAAACTTGAATGGTATTTATTTATTTTTTTATTATTTTTTTTTTTATTAGAAAATTTTTTTTAATTCGACTAGGTATAGCCCGTTATCCATTGGGCCAGCGTTGATATTGAATTTATTCAGATGTCTTCTAAAGTCGGGATTTTTCGCTAATCCTTTGATTTCATTGAAGGCTCTGTTGTAACAAGATCCAACGACGATGTATTTTCTGTTGTAATCATAACATTTCTTTTCATTCAATCTGTGAAGTCTCTGTTCTTCGTTCTCTTCATATAATTTTCTTTTCTTATACTCATCATTTCTGGACAATCGCTCTCGACGCTTTTCTTCTGATTCTTCGCTGAGAATCTTTCGATTTATTAATCTTTGCTTACTTAATCTTTCTCTTCTCTTTTCTTCAGTCTCATCGCTGAGATTCTTTCGATTTATTAATCTTTGCTTACTTAATCTTTCTCTTCTCTTTTCTTCAGTCTCATCGCTGAGAATCTTTCGATTTATTAATCTTTGCTTACTTAATCTTTCTCTTCTCTTTTCTTCAGTCTCATTTTCTCTTCTTTTTCTATTCTGCTCTCTTTTCTTCGCCAGTCTTTCTTCTCGGTGTTCTGGGGTTTCGTTTGCATATCTTTTTTTATTGTTAATGAAGAGGTCTTCCATTTGTTCTTCCATCTGTTCTTCTTTCTGTTCTTCCATCTGTTCTTCCAATTGTTCTTTCATTTGTTCTTCCATTTGTTCTTCAATTATATTCGACGATTCACTGTTTGAGAGCCTATCTGTCCTTTTATTTATAGAAGTTCAAAATGAAAAAAGATTTTCTTAGCAGACGATTTTTTGTGATAAATACATTATCTGTTTTATATTTCTTCTGCTTTATTCCTTTTATTTATAGAGTTCAAAATGAAAAAAGATTTTCTTAGCAGACGATTTTTTGTGATAAATACATTATCTGTTTTATATTTCTTCTGCGTTTACCTAAGCTGTGTAAAATATAAAGAAAAAAAATATGACACTCAAATGCAATGCATTCACTGTTTGAGAGCCTATCTGTGCCTCAATTAATTAATTAATTATCCTCTTTATTCCTTTTATTTATAGAGATTTTCTTGCAAGGGATTTCCGATTTATGTGAAAACACTGGCAAGCTTAACGATAAAGCTATGGAAGCGTTGCTTCCGAATTTCTGGTTTGCATTTGCATGTTTTTAAATAATTTTTTTTTTTCATTGGACAACCGAAATCGATCTTTAACTGGCCTGCCTTATTTATCGATTTCGGTTGCAGTTTTTTTTAATGACTACTATTTCACTTTCGTAACTGGTTTCGAAATTGAAAGGAATTTTCTACCTTATATGTTGGAATTTTTAAAATAGTTTTGAGGATCTACACTGATTTTGATCCCTAGAACCCTAAAACCACCCCTAGTTCAAATCTTTATCTATATATCTATCAGTCAGCGAAATGCTAAATTTTTTTTCTATAGAAACCTTCTGTGAAACACTAAAAAACGAACGTTCTGTGAAAAACGAAGCCATAATTATCGGTAAATTCTATAAACCCTTAAGATTTTTTAAAAAACTATATTTATCCCTGAATGTGATTATTAAGATTATTATTATATTTATTATTTATTATTAATTAGCCTAAAAATGTTCCCCCCCCCCCCCCCCAGAACTCCGTGGCAGCTCAGAAATTTCTTCTGGAGAGAGAAAAAAAGCCTGAATTCAACACTGATTTTTGGTAGGCCCTGAGGAAATGTAGGACGTATCAGCTAGCTTTTAATAAAAATATTTAAAAATAGTTGGCATGTTGGCATTAGTAATTTCGTAAAGTACATATTGTACATTTTTTGGTGTATTAAGATTACTTATGATATTTTTTATATATATATTCTAAATATTTACAGTCGAAATTACTTTTCGTTTATTGCAGGTTATAGAAAAATATCAGAATTTTTCACGTGGTTTAGTGCAAGCTGGGTTGAAAGAAGGACAGGAATCTTTCGTCGGGATCTATGCTCAAAACTGCGTAGAGGTAAGTCTTGATTTTATAGTATTTTCGATTTTCAGTCATTATTTTGTAGAAAAAAAAAAAAAAAATATTGACTGTTCAGACGATGGAAAAAATGATTTTTCATTTACACTTTCATGTATACACAACGCTGGAAAATAATTATGAATTCAGTTTGTCTGGTTGGCTGTCGATGCTCTAACTTACATAAATGTACTCGGATTGCCTTATATTTGATATACACTATTACGGTTACCATGGCATATTTGGTATTGAAAATTAAATCTATAGCACTTACAGTTAATTTACAGGACACTCAAAAGAAATTCGTTACATTATGGCCTATGGTAAAACGCATTTGCAGTGTACTTTGATGATGTTACGCTATACTGATATATATAAATGAGATGCACTACAAGATGCTTACTATAAAATATGGCGTTCATGGAATTTACCTTTAATTTACAAGAACACAAAAATATCTCATGTATTTTCTAAATTGTTTATTTAGACATCATATTTCACCTTATGAAGTTTTGTTATGGTATTCTGAATGTGTTGAAATGGGTTTCATAATTTATCCTCGAAGTTCTGTTATATATAAAACTTTTCCAATGAACTTTAGATCGATTCTATAATTTTCGAGACACGATACCTTAATACCGTTTGCACGTGTGTCATGTACACTCGTTTTACTCACTGAACCATTTACTTTCTGTCGCGATCGCATCACATTTCTGATGCTAAAGCAGTACGGGAAATTTTTAAGGATGACCGATTAGCAATAGAATGGGGTAAACTGAGTTTAACCCACTTCTTGGCGACGTTTTTTCTGCGCGCGATAACT
The DNA here is from genome assembly GCA_964019185.1 of Maratus speculifer. Taxonomy (NCBI): domain Eukaryota; kingdom Metazoa; phylum Arthropoda; class Arachnida; order Araneae; family Salticidae; genus Maratus; species Maratus speculifer. Next base: position 369,643,242 of record OZ025290.1, on the reverse strand, counting down.
ACGCCACGCCTTGCTTTCCTTTACTTTTCGCTGTCGCTCTTCTCGGCAACCCTCGGAGTGAAGAAGCGATTTCTTCCTTGTTTGCGGGAGCTTGCGGCGCATGCTCTGTTCGTTCTTTCTTTTCTAGCTTTATTATTGGACGAAAGAGGAGAAACTGTAGAATTTTAATTCTGGCGCCTTGAAGTTAATTAAATTTCTTCTGTGTTATTAGACCGTTGGATTACGATGAGAGTTGGTCGAGTAATTACATTTAAATATAAATGAAAATGACCATTTGCATTCAAAACTTAATATATTTCTTTAGAAAATCTATTATTGATTTCTTTCTTTATTTAAAAAAAGACTGGTTTTGTTTTTAAAAAAGATATGTGTACAATTTCTTTGTCTCTTGAACAGAACTGTTTTGAATGTTTAAATGTTATACATGTTTTAAAAATAAATGTGACCGGGGGGGGTTCAAGGGGGCAGAGCCCCCCTGAGAAAGGATTTTTTTTTCTTCTAAAAGCTCTGTAAATTAATTTTTGGTTATAGTCATCCGATTTTGGAATCTTAAATTTTATGAAATAATTTTGTATGTAAATGAGATATTTGTTTTAATTTTTCGCAATATGTATGCTTTTTACATCCTAATTTTTGCAATATTTTAAGATTCTGCGTTAATATATGTATTTTTGCTCTATTTTTACTGTCGCGATCTCTCAAACTCCGTTAAAAACCTAGTTTGTCGGTAAGTGGATTATTTGTTTTTTTATGTGTGATATTTCAAATTCTTTTAAATTTCCATGTTTTAACACATGCATTTTTCATTTATTTTCATTATCGACACTTTAAATCGCGCTCTTATGAATGTGTCTTCTGGAGTGAAACTCCGAAAGACAAAACGCAAAAGCGCGCCAATGTGGCGATATTTTGAAAACGCGCCAAGAAGGGGGGTTTAAACTCAATCGCGCCATAGAATGTTATTTATTCACAGGTGCACACCAACCTGCTAAATCAGAAGAAAATTAGAAATGGTTTACTCAGAAGAGAAAGATTAACTTAAGCTCTAACAGCAGATTTTTTCAATAATGCGTTTAGATCCTGACGAAGTACAAACTGTACTTTATTTAACATCGGGTCTTGGTTGACCTTCCGGTGAAGGTCAGTTTCATTTATATTCCAAATTTTCATTGATATTATTTTTCTATTTTTCTTTGATTTTTTGTTAGTCCCCTAATTGTTCTCCTTATCCAATCAATGTTGATAAATAAAACCTGTTCTTTTTAATCTTGATTTTCCAGAAGAATCTGACAAGTACACCCAGGAAAAAAGGAATTGATTAAAACAACAAAACATGTTTTGTTGAGTACATTTTGGTTTTTAAAGCGAATTTTTAAGTTAAAGTAAAAAATCAGTTTTGTTTTTGAGGCAAAACAGTATTGTTAACACTATTATAAAATTTTAACAAAATTTCATCAATTTTATTTGAGTTTTACTGAAGTCTTGTATTTTCAATTTGTAATTCCAACAAAATTTTGTTGTTTTTGGAAAATTCAAATTGGTGTGCAGAAGCCATAACTCTCTCACGTAATTTTGTTTAATTGACTTATATAGCTATAAAGGATTAACATAATTTTTGGATAATAAAATCTTTTCAAATTGAGACGAATTAATGACGTTATTATTAAGTTATTAAGCACTTCGGATGGAAATTGTAGACAAAAAATTGCAAAAAAAAGAAAAAAAAAAAATCAACAATATTTATTTTGTTTATTCAAACAAAATTTCCTTTGACCCATGTTTAAAGGAAAAGATTTATTGTACCAAACAAATTTTTGTTGGTTCAACAAAACTTTTTTCTGGGTGTATATTTTCAGATATTAAAAAAAAAAAAAAAAAAAAAAAAAGTCTAAAATCGAAAGTGTCCAGTCATTAACGGCCATATAGTGTATTTCCTACTTCTCAAAAAAATCCAACACTTTGATAAGCTTTATTAGCAAACCGCACTCCGACTTGATATTTTCTCACTATTGCACGAATTTTTGAAATGTGAATGGAATTATGAGGTACCCTATATAAACAGTTGGATGGAATCCAGTTTTAAGGTATATTTCCCCCCCCCCCATTTCCTACTCGAATCATTACTTACTATGCCAAAGAAACGCAATTTGCCAACAACTTTCTTTCTTAATTTTTCTTTTCTGCGGAATGTAAATGCAAAGTTTGTGAGTTATGCGTCAGATTAGAAACTAATAATCAAAGTTTCTCTTGATAAAACAAAAAGCAAATGTAAATTCGCAATCATTATGTAGAGATACTTAAAACTTACATGGGGAACTGTATACGAAGATTTGTTATTATGATGGGTCGTCATACTTTTCTAGAAAAAATTTATTTTAAACTTAATTTTTTACGTATTTATGCTGTCAAAATTACTGCAAAGACCAAAAAAAAAAAAAAAAAAAAATGTTAAATGTTTTCTAATGGCAAAGAAATATATGAATATTTTAAATAAATGTTACTGAAAATTGGGAAGAATTCATTTTAGGTCAAAACTTGAATGTAAAAAAAATCGCAGCAGATCACGAATAAATGTAAAAATTGTATTGAAAAGCGCAAAAAATTAAAAAATTGCGAAAGACAAAATTTACTATAATTGCATAAAAAATTATTATAGATTAATATAAATTTAGACAAAAAAAAAAAAAAAAAAAAAAAAAAAAACCTACTTTGATAAGTTTTATTTGCAAACTGCATTCCGATTTCATATTTTGTCGCTATAGTACAAATTTTTGAAATGTGAATTGAGTTATGAGATATCCTATGTAAACAATTGGATGGAATCCAGTTTTAAGGTATATTCCCCCCCTCTCCCCTCCCATTTCCTACTCGAACCATGACTTACTATGCCAAAGGAATTTTCCTAAAATTTTCTTTCTTAATTTTTCTTTTCTGTGGAATGTAAATGCAAAGTTTGTGAGTTATGAGTAATATTAGAAACTAATGATCAAAGTTTGCGCTTATAAAACAAAAAGTAAACGTAACTTCGCAACCATTATGTTGAGATACATAAAACTTGACATGGGGAACTGTATACAAAGATTTGTTATTATGATGGATCGTCATATTTTTCTTGAAAAAATGTTGTTTTAAAGTTATTTATTTATGTATTTGTACTGTCAAAATTACTGCAAGTTCCAGAAAATAATGTTAAATGTATTCTAATTGCAAAAAATATATGAATACTTTTATTAAATATTAGATGTTATTTGTGAATAGTTTTGCTTAGCATCACAATTTTTTTAATATGTAATTTCTTTGAAAACTGTATCGAAATTTGCAGGAAAACTATATCGCTATTTACTCAATTTTTATTGCTTTTAAAACATTATTATTTTTAAAATTTATTTTTATCGCATACAGGCGATTACGAAAGGTAAATTCATTTGCTCTTAAAGAAGTATAAATAGCTCAGCTTTTATTTCCGGCTGATATTCCATAACAAATTAAAACATTAATCAATTAATAAAGAAAACAATAAAATATAATCTCCATAATCAATCTCTATCGCGTGCAGACGATTACGAAAGGTAAATTCATTTGCATTTAAAGTAATATAAATAGCCCAGCATTTCTTTTTGGCTGATATTACATAACAAATTAAAACATTTATCAATCAATAAAGAAAACAATAAAGTATAATTTCTATAATCTATCTCTATCACGTGCAGACGATAATGAAAGATAAATTCATTTGCACTTAAGTAATACAAATAGCTCAGTCTTTGTTTCCGGCTGATATTGCATAACAAACTAAAACAATTATCAATCAATAACGAAAACATTAAAATATAGGTAAACACAAATTTAAAATTTGTAACCAGATTTTAAAAAAATGCTAAACAACATAAAAGGGCTAATAGTAAACAGTGATTTTTGGCGATTAACCCAGGGTTCGCACAGTTCTACCTCTAAATTTTAAGAATACTTTCAAAGTGTTTCACTGCAGAAAAATATCGCAAAATCTGTGACTGAAGATGGGAATTGCAAATGTTGTGGTTTAAAAATTAATTGCAAATTTTCTAATTTTTAATAGTGGTGCCAGAGTCCTTGGAAATTCCAAGGAGTGTGCGAACCTTGTTAACTCTTGGCACGAGTTCAATACAAAAGTGTCGTCTTTAATAAATTTCAAAAATTTATTTGAATGCAATATTGATATTTTTCATATGAGTGTGATTTTCGACATTGTTTGTGGACGTTCTACAATAATACATTAAATATAAAACAATTATTAGTATCAATAAAAAAATGGTTTTAAATTACATTCTGTAAACTGGAAGTGTGGGTTAGTGGCTTTGTTATTTTTTATGTTGTTAAAAATTTTTTTTCGCATTAAATAATTAAAAAATTCCTATGCGCTTACTGTTAATGATGCTAATACAGTTCTATTTTTTTCCAGTGGGTTGTGACAGAATACGCCTGTTACTTCCTGTGTGCTGTTTTGGTGCCCCTCTATGATACGCTTGGACATACGGCCTGCTCTTACATTTTAAATCATGGTATGGAAATTTAAGTATTTCTATCGTATATCGCTGTTATCTTTATTTGGATTTTACAGACATGTATGATTATTTTTAAATGAATAGTAATTAATTTAAAATAAACTTTGAGCCGTGTGAAATTCAATTAAGCGATAGCGATATTAGAAATGTTCTCTTTTTTACTTTCTTCTATCTTTACAAGAAGAAAGTATTGGATTCATGAAAATTTTCGACTTCCGGTTTTCGGCGGATTTATATGTTTTAGAAGGTCCTGAACACGTTTTGACTATTTTTAGAAAATGTCTGTCTGTGAGTCTGTCAGTCTGTCTGTGAGTCTGTCTGTATGTGACAAAAAATTTGTGGGCGCTCTATCTCAAGAACTAATGCTCGAAATTTAATAAAATTTTATATTCAGTTAGACCTTGATATGAATTAGTGCCAATTGGTTTTTGGTAAAAATTGGCCTGCAAGTGGCGCTACTATACTACGTTTTTCATGATTTTCAAGATTGCTATATCCAAGAACTAATGCACAGAATTTCACCAAACTTCAGATTCTGTGACCCCTTGATATATATAGACGCTGATTAAGTTTTGGTGTAAATTGGCCAGCAGGTGGCGCTGCTATGCCACGTTTTTCATGATTTTCCTGATAGCTATATCTCAAGAACTAATGCATAGAATTTCAACAAACTTCAGATTCCGCGATACCTTGAGATACATAGTCGCTGATAAGGTTTTGGTGTGAACTGCCTTATAGGTGGCGCTGCTATGCTACATTTTCCACGATTTTTGCGATAGCTATATCTCAAGAACTAATGCAGAGAACTTCATGAAATTTTAGATTCTGTTACACTAGAATATGTAACATAATTAGACGCTGATTACATTTTGTTATTAACCTTGCAACAGGTGGTGCAGCTGTGCTGCATTTTGCACGATTTTTCCGATAGCTATATCTCAACAACCAACGCACAGAATTTCATCAAACTTCAGATTTTGTTACAAAATGACGTATAACATAATTACACGATGATTACGTTTTGTTATAAATCCTTCAACTAATGGTGCTGCTGTGCTATATTTTACACGTTTTTTTTAAACTAGCTATATCTCAAGAACTAATGCACAGAATTTCATCAAACTTCAGATTCTTTTACACCATAACATAATTAGACGCTTTTTTACGTTTTGGCATAAATTGTCCAAGATATGGTGTTGCTGTGCTACGTTTTGCAAATTTTTTGTTATAACTATATCTCAAGAACTAATGGACGAAATTCTATCAAATTTCAGATTCTGTTAGGCCTTGACATAAATAGATGTTTATTAGGTTTTAGTATAAATTACCCAACATGAGGCACGACTAAGCTCATTTTCTCAGAATATTAATTAAATTTTGCATTTTAGGTTTTTCGGATACCAGAATCTCATTAGGCTAGGTCAAATGTTCGAGGAAATTCGATAGTGGGTAACTTTGGGGTCACCACGTTTTTTTTTAAAATATAAATATGTACTTATAAGATAGAAGAAAGTTTTGGGATTGACACATCCAACTAGTTTAATAAAGAGAGAATGTTAACGGCAAGTAGTTTAATGTCGTCTTTTTTATATTTTAAACGTTTTTCAGAAAAAATTGAGAGCCAAATTTTTGTTACAAACTTTAAAAGGTACTTCTATCTAATTTTTTTTCCAGATTTTGTATTGAATTTTTTATTTGTGTTAATAGGTAATATAATTGATACATTTAAGGATTGGATTTTCCTATTGCTGTTTTTTTTAAAGAGGGAAACAAAATTTATGAATAGTCAGTAGCTTAGTAGTTAGTAGTTCCCGTTTTTCTTTAAATCGGAAAATTCATAATAATTAAAACCTCATCGTTAAATGGTGTTTAAAATTTTATTTTTAAAGCATAGGCTACCGTATAGTAACGAAAATAAGCCTTTCTTTAGTAGACAGGAAATTCTAATAAGTTTAAAGGATCCTAGTAATTGTAACTTTTGTGAAATAGATTGGAAAATTGGGATTGGGAGTATGGGGGATATATTTGGGACTTATAAATTTGCCAAGATTTATACAGCTTGCAAAACATATGAGGGATGACTTTCCTCGAAAATTTTGAACTTTCATTGCATAATGTGAATTATAACTTGTGGCATTATATATGAGCTGCTTAAAGCGCCAATGGTGCTGCAATTTTTTCATGGTGAATTGACACTTTTTGGTACTTCATAGCATTTTTAGAAAGATAAAATGTGTAGGGTGACTTCACAAAACACTTTAGTGGTAATTTTAACTCTACATACAGTAAAAGTATAAGCACAAGAAACTTTTGTAAACTGTTATTTGCAACACTAGAATCTGTTGTGTCACGTCGCTCAATTGGCGTAGCAAATGGCGTTCAGCATAATGTCGAGAAACACGCACGCATTATAGGTTTCTTACTCTCACTTACAATATTTAATTAGAATAATTATTTATTGAGCGAGCCTATTCACAGTGACTGAAAAAAAAAATAAAAAAAAATAAATAAAACGCTGATGGGAATTGAAAGATTTGCTGAGAAAAGGAGATAACTCCATATCTGCATTTTTGAGAAAAAAAAGAGACCTCTTAATATTTAAAATTTCGACGAAAAACCTTATTCTACTTATGCATTAGTCCATACATTTATGAATATTTTACCACCAATAAAATACAAAAATATCTTTTCTGAGCGTATTTTTTTTTTTTACTAGAAAGTAGACATCTAAAAAAGGTAGAAAATGGAGCAAAATTCTTTTTTCAGCAAATCCTTTAATTTAAATACTCTAATAAGAAAAGCGCGAGAAACTTTTGAAAACTACCAGGTGAACTACTATTTTGTTAGCAAAGTGGAGTATGCCATGTTTTCTGCGAAATCAGCGTAGCGACCTGATTCTAAATAAACTCGAGAATACATCAGCATGATCGCTTTCTCAGAAATACATAGCTTAGAGATGTAGCTTTTACAAAAGAAATTTATTCAAATAAACTATTATGCTAAAAGAAATGATTGCCACCACGTTTAAAATGAAAGACATTTCCAAATCCCTTTCTTTCGTTCTCGAACGTGCACAATTGAACTAAGTGTTCGATCTATTCCTTCTTGTTAAATTTTGTTTTAGTATTCTGAATATTCATTTTCTAAAAATGGAATTGTTTGTGTATGACAAAATTTATAATTCAAATTTCTTTTTTAGTCGAAGCTGAATTTTTAATTTGTGACACCGAAAAGAAAGTAAAGACAATTTTGGACAGCAAAGACAGTATCCCAAAACTACGTCACATTATCGCGATACAGGAAGTCAGCGAAGAGATCAAGCAGCTAGCTGCGCAAAAAGAAGTTACTTTACACCGTTTTAAAGATATCGAAGTGAGTTGATTGAAAAATTATTTTAATTAAATGTAAGAGAATTTGATAATGAGAATTCAGATAAAAAATTATGCTTGCATAAATTTATGTCTTCATGTAAAGTTATGCATGCTAAAAGTGATATACGTATGGCTTTTAAATACATCTAATAATTAGATTAATTTCTTTATAAAAAATGGGTACGAGGTATTTCATATACAGGGTTTGGCAAATATTTGAGAACATACATTATAGATGAAATACCACTCATCTCATCCACTCACTCATCCCATTTCAAATCCTTTTCTGTAAACATGTTTTTCAATCCTTAAACATGTTTTTTCACAAATCCTTTTCATGTCAGAACCTAGACTAACTGAGTAAATAAAGAAAAATACGGCCATTATTTTATTTACTGAAAAAAACCCTATTTAGAGACTGCTGTATTTTTGAAACTCGGCCTGTCAGTCGTAGCGAACTGAAGGCTGCCAAGATTGATGTGACAACCATTTCAAACAGAATGTGAATTTGTTGGTTACATGACACTATTAAGATAGCGGAATTTGTAATTCATATTGATGAAAATCTTTTTAAATAGATGAGGACATCGTTAGAAAGATGCATGTTGATGAAGCCACCATCCGATATGCGATTCGTGAGGACATTTGTTGGAGGTCGTACGTGATAAGGAGAGATCAGCTCTTGCAAAAGAGCGCCAGACATAACCATTTGACCAAAGCCAAATGTTCTCTTAACAAGTTGAAGCATGTAGAGGGTTGCTTTCCTCGGATTAGAAAAACTGTACACGTCCAAGAAGTGAATCGCAAAAACATCGTTGGCTGTATTAAATTTCCGAAGAGTTTTCAACCGTCATGCACAAAAATTTGTACAGAATCTGAGATGGGGGTCGTGAGCGGCGAAGAGTACCTGATACCTCCTCATGTCTTTTTTTTTAACCCTTTCGCGACGGTAGCCTTTTACAAAAATTTTAATGTTTTCACCGGTTTTTAAAAACATAAATTTGTGCCTTATTAAATCGAGAAATTGCTCCGATTAAAAAAAAGCATATTTTAAAATTAAATTTTACTGGTGGGGATAAACGAGGATATTTAAGCTTTTTTCCGGCACGTATACGTGTCACTCATTCCAAAAAGGTTAAATGTGCCAGAGTCAGTGTTGTTGTCTATAGCGAGAACTTAAGAATAAAGAACTTTATTACTTCTATTACATGCGGGCATTCGCCACAGTTCATGTCACGAAAATAGTTAAAAAATTTTAAGATCACATTTATTTTTAATTTTTTTTTCAGAGAAAATAGACAAGATTTGTGAACGTTCTGTTTTTGATAAATGTTTATGTTGGAGTGAAATAGACCAGCAGTTGCTTTTCCACAAACCACTCATATTCTAACTCTAAATATATATTTTTTTCTTAGCTGAGTAACTTTACGTGATCGTATATATAATCCCTAGCTAGAATGATAGGTCCTATGCAGGACTTTAAGGAGCGATCTTTTTACTTAATCATCGCCAAAGCGTTGTGAATTTTTAGTAGACATTCTAGCTTATAGGATTCCCTTAAAATCATTAGGGTTCAATCATCAAAATATAAAGAATAACTACACTCATTTTACTAGGAAGAATGATAAAAGGGAATTTTAAATTAATTAATTTATTTGCAATTCTATTAATTACATACAATTTACAATACCTTTAAATGTTACATAATTTATTTTAAGCATCATTTACTAATCTAGAAACAGAATCTACATTTATTAAAGTTATACATTATTCACTTTCCCATGACCTCATCTGGGTACAAAAATCCCTAATCACAAAACATGTAATATAAATATGGGAACAACAATATATATTAAGCATTACCTGTTCTCTTTTTTTACATCAGCATAGATGGAACATACACTAACTTTTTTTTTTATCACTGACCATTTTTTTTACGTGTAGAACTCACCAACACTCTCATTCTTCTTCCAACAAGAAAAAAAAAACTGACTAACTTCTCTGGGAAAAAAAACTGGAGGCGGACTTCTAATTATCATATTCAGATTTTTTTGGGGCATCATTCTGGCCTTCGGAAAGCCCCTTAGCCAATCTGTGATTAGCCCCACATCTGATTAGTCTCATGAACAAAACTATTTGCACAAGGGTCCTACATGCTCCTCCCCTGGTCCGGCTGAGCTGACCCTTGCCCCGACGTCCCTTGCCTCCAACATTTTCCCAGAAGTGGCCCCTTCAAGGGGGTGAGAACAGGGGCGCAGTCCTGCGGACTGTCATAAATATTTTTGTGACTGGCTATAAACTATAGCCGACGTATACTGTCAGCCCCATTGTATGGGCTCCCCAGCTTGGCGCCTCATGACTACTCAACAATTAATTATACAGAAAATCCGTATTCGTGTGGCACGATGGCCCGAGAAATATTGTTGGCACACATTTTTGTGTACCATGGCGTTATTTTTTTAACACAAATTGAGGCCTGTGAAATGTCTGTGTTTTTAAACATGCGTATTTTATTAATTTGGTTTTTAACTTGTATATTTATTTATTTTACTATATTTCTGTTTTTTACATAATGAAGATTAAATCAAAAATTAGACAAGGAAAGAAAAAAATGTAATAAAATAGAATTCACCCCAGTTTAAAACTTTATTCTGATTGTATCTTTCATTTTTATTTTGCAGGAATCAGGAAAGAAAAGTTCAGATTCATTTCAGGTAAGGTATTAAAAAAAATTTAATATTTGAATTATAATGTGGCATTAATTCGCGCGTATTAAATGAAATGACAAGTTAATTGTACTTTAAACTTTTAGAAATTTTTAATTACTATAATAACTGCAAATCAAATTATACATATGATCTATTTTCTCAGTAATCTTTTTCTTTATACACATATTTTTCTGCTTTGAATTTTAATATAATCGTCTCATTTTTATTTTTCTTTCATTATGCACCCCAGAGAAATTGCATATGATCTCTACATTTGCAAATAAATGATTTTTGTGGTTTTAGATATTTGGGTTTATGTGTATATGTATGTACACTTACAATATTTTTTCAGACAAGTAAATAATACAAAGTTCAAAGGAAAATTTCCACATATTTTAATTTTCTAAATTTTAAAAAATGCACAAGAAATCAAATTTTGAGTTTACATAAATCCCACTTCACTACCCAGACAATTAAAAAATCATCTCACCACTTAAGACTTTAGTTTACTTAGAGACTAATTTATTTAAAACATCAGTCATCAATTGAAACTTACTATATTTAAGAACATTTCGTGCAAAAAGTACCAGGAATTTATTGTTTTAAAGATGCCCATAAAAGACACCACGACAATTATTTTTCTATAAGTTTTAACCAATATACCAAGTTAAAACGCAAAGTTTGAGCACCATTTGTGACTGAGTGCATTGCCAGAAGCTGTTTCTTTAATCATACTTTTGAATATTCAGCTGTTCCTGAGATATTTCATTATAAAATTGAGCAAAAATTTTACCTTAAATTTTGCTTAGAATATACTACATAAAACTGTGCATGGATTTTTGGATGTATGGAATTTTACAATTAATATCATTTTTTTTTCTCTCGTGTATATTAAAAAATTAAGGAAATTCGATTAAAATATAAATAAATAGCTTGAATGTTAAATCCTTGCACAAAAATATTAATTACACCATAGAGAACAAGTATAAAAGAAACAAAATCCAACCTCTATCTAAAGTAGCTAGAAATTCTTAGTAATTATCGAACAATCAAGTTATAAAAATATGAACAAGAGGAAAATCGATTTAAAGTTTCGTTTTGTATGGGTTATTGCAATGGATCTATTAACAAAATTTACAATATCTCGCGATATAATTGTAGTATGGGTAACAATGAGGTGTTAATATATTCGCAATTAAGAAAGCTTTCAGTTAAATTAAAAAAATGAAAATTGATATTTTGACCAATTTCAAGGTATTGTGTCCCCTTAAAATTGGTTATCTCATCCGATGCAAGACTCTACTACAAAACACACACATCTTTAACAAAAACGATGAAAATGTAAAAAACTTTGTAACTGATTTACTTTTATTGTTACTTGTACCTTGATATCAAATTTTATAAAATTAAAACAAGTGCAAGAGGTGGCAGTTTTATTTTTCCAAGCAACACTGCGCTCGACTCTCTACACTTTTAAAGGCAGCAAGACATTAATTTTATATCATTAAATGAATTATCTTGAACTTAATGTGCCCTCAATTTCCGTAGAAAACAAAATAAATGATATCTCCAAAGATGTTAATATTATAAACGAAACCTGTGAGTTGATTGGAGTAATTTTGGCAACCTTTTGAGCATTGAGCCCATCTTTTTCAGTTATACGATCGGTGAAATTATAAGACATGCGAACTGTGTGAATTATAGCAAACTTTATAAATTTATGTTGATTATCACTATTACATAACGGAAATAGGTAAAAATATTCAAATATTCCTACGGAAATTGAGGGCACATTAAAGTTCAAGATAATTCATTTAATCAATCTACATACAGCTACCTTGTATAACTATTATCCTTTACAGTGTTATGTAAGATATGTAAAAATATTGATTAACACTCAACAGTTGGTTTGCTGTCATGGGATCTTTCAGATCTGTTCTCCTTGAAAGGCGCTATCAAACCTCCGAGTTTATTGCTAGACTAACTTAGTACCTTGTTTATCCCTACTAAAAAAATGTTAATTTTCAACTGAACAAGTAGAAATTAATGTGAAATATAAATGTTTTATTATTATAAGGATGTCTTGCAGGATAATTACATAGTTAAGACACGGACAATGTCGAAAATATAAATAGAGGGCGTTACATATTTAAGTTGAATTCAATAATTATTTATTCCAATATTTCACGTTCATTGTGTTCCTATTTATATTCTGAAGATGACTCGATGAAAAAGAGTTGAAACATGTCAATTTTTAATATATTTTAAATGTTTTATTATTAAAGACACGTTTTATAAGCATAATAATTATTTATACAAGTTCTTACCTTTTCGTTGTAGAATATATATTACTATTATCACGAAGTAAAAAATCAGTTTTGTCGATAATCTTTTAAATATAATTTCCAGATTGCGACGCCTTCAGATGTTGCGACTGTTTGCTTTACGAGTGGAACCACAGGTGATCCTAAAGGAGTTATTCTGACTCATGGCAACTTAGTAGCATGTGCCAGCGGCCTTATTAAACATTTGGTAAGTAATGCATTTGGTTATTTCCTAATACCCTTTTCAGAATGGATAGTTAAAAAATCTCAGGTACTTAAACTCACTGACAGAATACCGTAAAATATCTCAGCGCGTAAAAATTTTCTATGGCTAGATACAGCTTCTATCACTCATTCAAATTGGCTTTGGAGTTTCGCTTTAACCCTTTCGGGTCCGAATTTTTTTTTCAATTTTTAGAAAAAAATTACTTTTGCGTAAATAACATTAACACTAGTAATCTAAACCGATGAGTTAGTGTTTAACGAATATTTCAATGCCTGAAAGATAACGAATATTGTTGTTTTGTATACTATTCAATTGATATTCATATGACAATAGGCTAAGGAAGAATTTCTGGAGATGTTTAGAAAATATTGTATTACTTTACTTATATTACAATTTTCTAATACTTTTTGCGCTTTATTACACATGATTCTTTCAGGAAAGTAACGATTATTTTAAATTTAAAGAGATAACTATATGTTTAAAATAAAAGATTCGCAAATGGCGCAAAAAGAATTAAGCAAATATTAATTATTATTATTAATTCTAAATGCCTAAAGATAATTGAAGTCCCATAGTATATGCATAGACATATACTAAAATTATTAAATGTAAACAGTAGCGAAAATATTTCGTAAAACAAAAAAAGAATACTCAATTAAAAATCATATACAATTAATAGTACACCATACCCGAAAGGGATACCTGAAAAAAAAATTGAAATTGGTTGGATCCCAATTCAAATGTTTTGCGCATTTTTGCAAATTTTTACAAGATTCCCATTCCCCCAGCTTCATATAATCCGTTTGTACAGTATAAGACCCATTAGCCATTATATAGAATTCAAAATACGGAAAGACCCGAAATCCATAAAAAAATATATTTGTAAAGTTTCTAAATGTGTAATTTTTTATTAAAATTTCACAATTTGAGAAAAATTTTGAAAAAATTTCAGATTCCTGAAAAGTTTTTTAAAAAAGGCAGACTTCTGATTGGTTAATCTCATTTTCCTAACAGCGAAAAATCTATTTGGATCCTGGACAAGATTAATTAAAAATATTGGTGAAAACCATTTTATGTAAATCATGTACATGTAAAGAAAAAAAGGTTAGAGCTTGTAGATGACATAATATTAGTTACCAATTTTATTTTTTTGCTTAATTGTTTTAATCTCTGAATACTGCATGAATTTTTGTTGAAATAATTTTTAAAAATGCAAAAGATAAATTTTATTCATATTCTACGTGGGATTGTTTAAATTTTGTTATTTTTATAAAAATATCCGGATTTCAGGGGAAGAGGGGGGGGGGGGAGGCGAGAAATTCCAAATTTCGTCAGATCTCAAAATCCAGAAAATTTAAAAATCTGGAAAGCTTTCGGCGTCAAGGATTTCGTTTAATATGTCTTGTGCTGTATAACCTTTTTCGTTCGATGTCGGTTAAAAATGACAAAATACACAGAGTAACATAAACAAAGATGTTAAATACAGGGTGATTATAATCAAAGCTACGATTTCAAAAATAGATAATTTAAAAACTACTGGTCAGAAAGACTTGATATTTTAGCAGAACAATCATGATGCATTAGGATTCTGTTTGGCGAAGGAAAATAAATACTTCCAAAATGTACCAATAGATGGCGCTGTCAGGGTTTGCATTGTCTGGAGATATGCAAATTACTAATACATGACATGCACACCGTAGACATAGCTGCCATAAAATTGCAGAGCACCAGCTCTTTGCCTGACTACTTCTCATGACACTGATGAGTCAGAGTCATGAGAAGTATTCAGGACAGCTCAATCTGATAGTCAGAATTAGGATATCCTGACTCTGATTATCAAAGATCGCACTCTGCTCTTGAAGTTTTTTTAAAGAGCAATGACTGTGCACTTACAGCTATTATGAAACATTAAAATCCATAAAAAGGGGTCCAATAAGCGCAAATGATCTGCAAAAATAGTGGTTTAACTAATGTGAATGCCCAAAACCAGTAATGTTGTAAAATTTTCTTCTCTTTGATTTATAGCAGAAAATTATTTGGTTAAATAAGGCAAACAGAACTTTCAAATGTTACGGTATTCAGAGCACTTTGGCATTCACCCTGGTTACGCCACTGAAAAATTATTGCTAAATTCGAAAAGACCGGTTAATTTGACATTAAACAGGGTAGAGGAAGGAAACCAATTTCGACTGCGATAATAGAAAATGTAGTTAAAGTATTAAGAAGAGATTAACAGTGATGCTGGAATTAGAGGTGCATGGAGAATTGGTCGAATGCTGGATATGCCGAAGAGCATAATACGTATAGTCCTACGGAACAACTCAAGCTGTTATCGGTACAAGATAACTCATTTTAGGATTTGCTACCTGCGTGACCTGGAAACACATCAATCTTTTGCATTACAAATTCTTGCCCGGATGGAAGTAACATCTTCCATCTTTCCACATTCTGTGGTCTGACGAAGTGAATTTTCATTTTCAAGGTTCTGTAAATACACAAAATTGCAGGATATGGGCGATTGAGAATCCCTCCCAGCTACAGCTATTACTTCTTAAATCTGAAAAAGTCAATGTATAGTGCGGAATAATGGCATCGGTTATCATCGGTCCGTTTTTCTTCGAAGCAATCACACATGTGGATCCTGTTTTCTGCATCCTTACTAGCAAGCGGCACAAAGCACTTTTGTGTAACCATGCCCTTCCGACACTTCAGCAGCGTCAGCGTGTGGATCACACAATATTAACGCAAAATGGCGCTTTTCCGCACATTATTACTTCTGTAAAGCAGTTACTGAGTGCTAATTTGGAAAATAATGGGATCACAAGTCCCCATTTTCTAACTACGAGATCGTCACGTTCCCCTAACTCGTGAGATTTCTGGTTTTGGGGATACCTGACAGCGAGCGGATTCAAAACCTAGCCCACTTGAAGGCAAACATCACACATCACACCCATAGCATCAGTACAGATACCCTCCGACCTATTATGGAACATGCCAATTTGCGCTTCCAATTAGTACTGGAACAGTGCAAAGGGCATATCGAACAACTTATGCCATAAACATTAGTAAGGTGTTTGTTTCATGAAGCTCTATCTCTCTCTTTTTCTTTTCATTATCGCTGTTGTCTCTGTAAACACGCATTCTTATCTTTACGATAATAAATTTGTAATAAATCCCTGAATTTTATTTTTTCCTTTTGGCTAATTAAATTTTTTGTTTAACGAATAATTTTTTGGTCTTTTCCCTGACATTACTCTGAAAATGTTATCCAGCAGTACATTTTGGAACTATTTTCCTCCTTCGTTAAACAAAGTTCCATTGCCTCACGATTGTTCTGCTAAAATATCAAGTCATTCATACCAGTAATTTTAAAATTATCGATTTTTGAAATCGTAACTTTCATTATAATCACCCAGTATATTACCTATGATTACACCACTTACCAAGGCCCTACCTGCCAGGCTATTTTGCTTAACTTATTGAGTTGTATATCAGAAAACTGGGAGAAATTCGCCTGTTCTTCTCATAGGGACGATCTCTGGTACTTTGCCCAAAATAACTACAATACTATATATTTAATCCTTTTAGTTCGTCTGTTCGCCGGTTCTAAATTGCTATTAATTTTGCTGTTTGGTTTTGTTTGTACATTGTTGAAAAAGGAAGAAAAAAGAAAGGGAGGGAAATCTTTGTTGCAAGAATTCATACGAGCTGCAAAATGGGGGGGGGGGATTAAAAAAGTGTATATAAGTCAATAAGAGGAGGTCGTTTTAGTATTATTTCTTCCTGCCTGCTTCTCCTCTACTTCCACCTATTACTACTACTACTACTACTACTACTACTACTACTACTACTACTACCACCACTACTACTACTACTTTCAATTTTATTCAAAAGAATAAAAATGTGAAGCATCTGACAAGAAAGGTCTCCATACGGACATACTCCGAAAAATTCGGAAAAAAAATACAGAATGTTCTTCTCATGAGGAAAGCGAATTTTAAAAAATACGCTTTCATGTCGAATACTCTTTAACCTCTTCTCGACGAATGTTGTTTGCTTAATTTCTAATCTTTTATCACCGTTTTTTTAAAACAGATTTTTTTTTGTAATTGAATCACGATAATGTTCTGATTAAATAAGGTAAACTTTACAATAAAAAAATAACTAGTGGAAACAATGAAGGCTCCTCAGCGGTACTTAACAAGAAATTTTCAGACGCATTAAAATCATTTGCTTTTGTCGAGAAAAAATCCTGCTAGCCAAATCATTTGTCATTTTCATACTTTCGCGCCAAATACTTGAAAATATTTTATTTTTTTAAATACTTTCTTCTGGAATTTCGCAGCTAAATTTAACTGATCCTTCATTGCATACGTAAGTAATACAAGTAGCATTTTTTTCAACATATTCTGAGTATGCCCAGTATGGAGACCTTCCTCGTGAGGGGTAAATAAAGGGGAATAAAATGAAAAACAGCTATTAAGCATCAGGTATAAAAAGATCAACAAGAAAATTTTTAGAATTTCCAAAAAAGAGAAAAATGTTTAAAAAAAATCAAGTAAATGGAAGTGATAGACAGAAAAACAAATTTTATCCTTAGAAATATCGAAACTGCTACTTGATGTTTATTACAATGGATTATAATCAATGGCTTTAGAGAATTCTTTATCACATACGCACTCTTTTAACCTATATTTCAGCGTTCTTCTACCTTGGTCAATTTGAATAATTTTTTTTTTCTGTTACAAACTAGGAGCTGTTACATGTTTGTAAAAAAATTAAATTGTCATCATAATATTGAACTTAATATAGATATAATTATTATTTCCGTTTTCTTTCAGGGAACGGATTATATTGGACCAGGAGACAGACTTATGTCTTATCTTCCCATGGCACACATGATGGATAGAATAAGTCAGGTAAACACCAAACTAGTTTACAAAATGCATTGCAATTCCAAAATAAAATTTAAACGCATATTTAAATATTTTTAATATAGATAGTAAAGTTCTATAACTGAATTGCGAGTACTACTTGATTATCCCATCGATCCATTTCGACGAATTACATAAATCGCCAAACTATTCGTAAATTATACAAATTGAGATAAACCTATTAAATAACGGTTAACTGCGTCGGATGAGGTGTCTCATTCAAAGTTAAATAATGTATTTGAATTGAAATTTAAATGAAATACAGGATCATGAATTTGGAAAATACAATTAACAATATCACGGCAACTCATTATCATATTGGTTTCATTCTTTATACAAAATTTATATTCTTTATTGTCTTTTACAACCATTCCTTAAAAAAAAAAAAAAAAAAAAAAAAAAAAAAAAAAAAAAAAAAAAAAATTCAAAAGTTTTTATGCACCTTTGGTCAAAACGAATATTTCGAGAGTTCGACTAAAATAGTTCCGGATAATCAAGATTACTGATATTCAATAGACTTCTTTTTATAATTACATACTAAATACACACCAAATTTCAAGTATATCTCAATATTTGTTTGGGAAATAGAGTGTTTACAGACAAATAGACCGACGGCATTTTTTTTTTCTTAAAATATGTTCTTCGGAATCTCCTGTGTCAGAAATGTGTAAATCCGTCATTTTTTTAATTTTTATTTTAATTATTTTTATTTTTAAAACAATTGCAAGATTGACCCATACTGCGTATGATGGGTAAGTTAACACATATAAAATAGAAATATTAAAAAAAATGTATTTAATATGAGGAATAAAATTTTTTTTATATAGTGTAGCTACATGAGAAAAATTTAATTAGAATAATACCTAAAAAGTCCTTCCGGCAATGCCGGGAGGAAGAGGTAGCTTTCATATACTTATTTATTTATTTTAATTTCTGTTATATAAATCGAATATACGAAGCTCAAAATAGTGGAACACGATTATGTAAGACTAGAAAACAGCCCGTCAAAATGACGTGTTTGCATTTTTAAAAGGATTATAAAAAATTACAACTGTGGTCAATCAGCCACTTTAGGCTTAAACAATTTTGAACAAGTTGGAAATTGCACGTGAAGCGTAGCAAATGAGGCGCGTTCGTATACGATAACGAAGTTTTAAAAATATCACTCTCATATATCAATTTCATAAAATTGTAAATAGTTAACTACAATTAAAATGCGCAACAAACAGTGCTCTCCCGATACAATTATGTAATGGAATTCTTTTGTGTGGCCTTGTATGTTAATAACAAATGTTTCTTGCACCACAGATTATGCAAAATGTATATTATAATATGTACTTTATAGATGCATATCAATTTTATTATGTTCGATTGAGTGTAACACCATTAAAATGCATTTGAAATATTTCCCCCCCATTGACCGTAAATATACCGGAATACTTTTGATTGTCCCTGTAATTGCGTCCAATTTTGATAAAGTTTGAAATAACTCGATAAAATTATGTAATAATTATGTATTTTAAATTTCAAACGATAAAAATGCATTTGAAACTTTTTTCCCCATTGACCTAATGTAATGGAATACTTTTGATTGTCCCTGTAATTGATCTATGCATCCGATTTTCATAAAATTTGAAATGGCTCGATAAAATTATTTAATAATTATACATTTTAAATTTCAAGCGATTCGGATGGGTAATTATTGGGTTGTTACATGCGGACAGACAGACGGACATACAGATGGACAGACGGATGGACTGAACGACAACTATAGGTGCTACGTATTTACATAATTACGAACGCACCTAAAAATACAGCAGTTAAACATAAGCGAAAAAATTTATAAAAAAAAGGAAATTTTAACAGAAATTTGCATTTAAAACTATAATAAAACTGTCTGGTGGATGGGGGGATTGTAATGAACAAATCGTAAATACATAAATTTTAAAAGAATAAAGTAAGGCAAAAAAAAAATCAATTATAAAAGATTATATTGTGAAACTACAGCCAAAAAATATCGAAAAATACTGAGAGAAAATAATAAAAATATCTAAAATGTATAAAAAATTTCCTATTTTCGCCCATTTTTTAGCTAATACTTAAAAGAAACACTATCAGATCGAAAACAAATGTCAACAATAAAGAGTAAACAATGAGCGTGTTCGGGAGATACACGCGCTTCGCGCGCGATCTCAGCAATTTTCACCGAGTACTATTCCACTGTAAGATCCACTCCACGTATTCTGTCTCCTGAACGTGCGCGCTCAGCGCGCATAGATCCCGAACGCGCCTGATCATTCCTGAGGCGTGATGTTACAAAGGAGTCATTCTAAAGATTCAATCACGGAATTTGTCATTCTTGAATGGCAACAGTATTGATTTGCTTACATTGTTTGTTTGGTTTGTTTTTTCCGTAATTGCTGGTTGTTTTATTTAGAACTTAAACATTATAATTAAATAGTTTTTGTAGGTTTTAGAGAAAATGAGTAATGAATAAGTCTTTCACATGTATATTTTCCTAAGTTGAACAATTAGAATATTTGTGAACAGCTTGGAATAGTTAAGCCTAACGTGGACGCAATTGCAATAGGTTTCTTTTTCTCGTGGATGGGTTGTCCCCGGAATCGTCGTACACGGAAGGGTTTTATATATATAATTGAATACTAGTTTTTGTCAATACTGAATATTAATAGGAACTTTTAGAAATTAGTCATCTTTTATTCAACCTGGTTTTATTTTAAGCGATTTATAGGGTTGCCAAATTCCATGATATCCATTTTAAAGCAGCATGATGGATAAAAAAAAAAACAATGAGCTTGATCGAAATCTTAATTCATGTGAACATGCACACTCACATCGAAATCGATTAATATATACGAGCGGTCTCGCGGGCAAATTGACTTTAAAAAAAAATGTCACCCACATTAGAAATTCAAACTGCTATATGCCTGGCGTTTTTCAAGGTAAAGACAAAGCAAAAAAATACTCCGGAATTCATTATTAAGATAAATATTTTAGAAAGAACCTTTTTTTAATTTCTAATTTTTTGTTTATACATCATTATACATTTAAAAGATTTTTGACAAATTTAAATGGTCGCCATTTTGAAACAAGAGGGCGAATAAAATTGGTCCGTGAACTCGGTCAAGACATTGGTATGTACCATGAACACACGGAGTTATATCGAAATCAGTTTATAAATATGCGTATTAACGCGTGACAAATTAAAGACCGTTTTAAAATGTCAATCTCACTGGAAATTGAAAGTGCTAAAACTCAGCCATTTTTCAAGATATAAATGAAACAAAAAATGCTCTGGAATCTTTGTATCAAGGTCAAAACACAGAAGAAAAATATTTTTCAATTTCTTACTTTTTTGCACCTAATTTTAAAATCTAAATTAAAAAAAATAATATTCCGCCATTCTGAAACAAGACGGGGGGTGGAACTGGCCACCTCGGTCCAGGCATCAGTATGTGCTATCTACGCACTAAGTTTCATCCAAATCGGTGTATAAATACGCATGTTATCACATGACGGAAACCAGATCATTTCAAAATGTGAGCAACACTAGAAATTAAAAGTACTATAACTCAGACATTTTTTAAGATACAGACGAAACAAAAAGTGCTTTGGAATCATTGTATCAAGGTTAATTGCATAAAAGAAAAATCTTTTTCAATTTCTCACTTTTTTGTATCTAATTTCAAATTTCAATTTTTTAAAAAATTTAAATGGCCGCCATTTTTAAACAAGATGGCGGATGGAACTGGTTAACGAACTCGGTCCAGGCTTTATTAAGTACTATGTGTATACCAAACTACATCCAAATCGATTTATAAATACGAGTGTTATCACGTGACAAAAATCAGATCGTTTCAAAATGTCAGCCATAAGAAAAATTCAAAGTGCTATAACTCAATCATTTTTTAAGATATAGACAAAGTAAAAAGTGTTCTAGAATCGGTGTTTTAGGATCTAACATATAAAATAAAAATATTGTTCAACTCTAAATTTTTTCGCATTTAATTTTAAATTTTTATTTAAAAATTTTTTTTTTAAATGGCCACCATTTTGAAATAAGATGGCGGATGATGCTGGCCAAAGAACTAGGTTGAGATATTTGTATGTACTATGTACATACCAAGTTTCATTCAAATCGGTTCATAAATACGTTAGTTATCGCATGACAAAAATCAGATATATATAAATACATATATGGTTATCTCTCTCTCTCTCTCTCTCTCTCTCTCTCTATATATATATATATATATATATGTCAACATTTGAACGGAGGGTGGTTTTGGGGTCTGGGGGTCATGATCGGTGAAAATATACCAAAATTTTCTGGAAGTGTTTTCCTCCGGACGGCTGCAATACGTAGCTTTTTACTTTTTGTAATGAAAGCTACCTAAAAAAGGTTAATAAAGAGAGGTGAACAAAAACTAAAGCTTAGCGCACTTTCATTCTTTTTTGTAAGTATTCAAAAACCTTAATTTCACAAAAAGTGTGAATTATTACTTTGAACACATTTTTTATAAAAAATACATTGTTTGCAAACATTTTCGCATTTTTGTAAGTATTCGAACTAGAGGTCTGCATGGGCCGAAATTTCCAGACCCAAGCCCATACTCCGTATCCATAAGAAAAAAAACTCGGCTCGACCAAACGAAAAAAACACTGGCCCGGCTCGTAGAGAAAATTTAGCGGACCGACCCGGCTCGATATAATAGCTAAAAACAAGTACCGAGCTCGGACCGGCCCAGATAAAAAGTTAAAATTTCGGCCCAAACCGGCCCGGCCAGAGTGAATTTTTGCAGAAAATTGAGCTGTACTCTTACAGAAGAGTTCTGACAAAAAAAACTTATCTTAGTCTTTTTTTTTTCATGTTTATAGTCTCCATTTATGCAGAAGTGCCGTAGGCTGCGATATTTATGCTTTTAATGAAGCTTTGTTTTTTGTATGTAAATGTTTCAGTTTTCATTTGTATTATTAATCCATTTTCCATGTAAATGAGACATAAAAATCTGAAAAATGGTATATGGCAAAAGTAAAATCTTCTATGACGGAAAGAAAAAAATACGTTCCCTTTTAGCAAGTGTAAATGTTTAATATTTTTTTTCTATTTATTAGAATCTCTTATATATCAAAAAGTACATATAAGTATCTCATTTATCAAAAAATGGGAAATGCTATTCGATTTTAAATCCCTTGAATAGTCAGGGTTGTCAATTTTACACCTTTACAGTTAAAATTAATCAGAAAATGTGTCAAACTTTTGAGTTGCTGAGAAGTGAATTTAAAAAATACTAAGATGTATATTTCTAAAGATCACGGAAATATAAATTCTTTATCGGTATAAATACTTCTACAAATCATGTTGTCTATCCTACACCTCTTGAAAACTATTAAATTTAGTTCCTGCCTGTCGGAACTATATGTAGAAAACTGTATGTAGAACTAGAAGTAGAAAAACAGTCTAAGCTGATCTCGACACGACACGAATCTGCTAGAATAATATTAAGCCCGGATTGGATATAAATTAATTGTCCGATGCCAATCTATAAACTGTATAAGTTACATTTCTGTTATGATGCTGTCAAACTAGTATCGGCTCGTTACGCACATTTATACTTATTCTCGTTAAAGCCATATTCATTGAAAAAAGCTCACATTTGATCGTTTTTGTTGAAATCTTTAAAACGGGCGGTATACCTGCTAAAAGTTTTTTTGGCGGCCCGGCCCGTTGGAAAAATTATTCTAATTCTGCCGATCCGGCCCAACCCGTTAGAAAATTCCGAAGCACTGCATCGGTTCGGACCTTCCCGCGGCCTCTTGCCAGATCCGGGCTTATGCAGACTAATAAGTAATTTTAGGTAAAAGCGGGAAATTCAAGATAACAGACTTTCTAAAACAATAGTCAAACATAGGTACTTCAGTGATTAGACATATTTTGCCTGATATGTTGTCAACATCGACTTTGATCCCGATGATGTGCGATTATACAAATAAGACAGCTGTTATAAATGTTTTATTGGATATTATTATTGTTTTAATAATTAATAGATGTATTTCGTTATATTCAAGATTCTTTTAGAGAAACCGACAAGCGTAGCGGTCGAAGGCTGCTAGTTTTAATACATTTTCTTTTAAAGAACATTTGTTAAAAAATAATAACTTGAACACGTGCTTGGGACTGAGCTCCTTTAAGCACAGTTGAATGCAAGTTTTTTAAGAAAGGTAGTCTTTGTACTCAATTGTTTTATGTCAATAATGGATTTATTTCAATCAATTTTAATGAATCTTAAAATACTCATAAAAAAAAAGGACCTTCAAGACACAACGAACTTAATTGCTTTTTTTGAAAACTGAATACTTCAACAATTATGAAAGTTATGCTACATATAATAAAAAGTTAAAATGTAGGAAACCGAAATAAATTTTTCATTTCAAATTCAAATTCGATATAAGTGTCATGTAAACAAATCTATCGTGGAACAAAAGTGCAAAACAATAGCAAGGTAATCTTTCGATGCAGAACTCACAAAATTCATTTCGTTAAAATTCCAGAGAAATTCTTTCCTATAACATGCCAGAAAAAGTTTATTTTTATTAGTAACAGGCGAAACAATAATAAAATCAATCTACATAAAGTTGCAGTATGGTAAAACTTCTCGTAAACAGTAAGATTGTTCACCAAAAAAAGTGATTTTGAGTTTGATGATGCGAAATAGTTAAAGAATGTTAAATTTCCTTTTCGCTGATAAAATAACACTTTTCCATTAAAATTCAAACTTTGTTTACGATAAGCTTTGACATAAAAAAAATGTAATCAGAATTGTTAACATTAGGGGATGGATTATTCATAAGATTTTATATCCTCTGTTTTGAATAAAAAAGTTTGGATTATTTGAAAGTTTTAAAAGTATTCCGATGGAATCCAGTTTATTTACTTTTATAAATAACAATTTTTATATAATCAATATTTACACATAATGAAATTTCAGAATTAAAGTGCTGTGGGAGAAAAAGATGTTATGCAAGAAAAAATTTAAATTAAAAGGAAAATGGAAAAAAAATATTTTTTTGTTGTAATTTTATGAATTTATTTTCTTTTTGGTAGGATATGTTTAAAATGGTTCTCAAAGAAAATATTTTTTAACCGGTTAAAGGCACTATAGATAAAGGAAGGGGGGGGATGAAAAGCACGCAGCTATATATAGGGTATGGTCCTCTCTGAAAAGCAGCCCATACGTAAATACTTAAATGTTTCTGTTTTTTAAAGAATTTTAAATTATTTTTAAATTTTATTTTACGTAATATCAATTTTAATATATATTTTTTTGAAAGCGCCGTTCGTTTAACAATAACTTCGGCACACAGTGAAATGTTTTACGTATGGTTAAACTTTGTATAAAACTTTAAAAAATATTATTGGTAACCGAAAATATTTATTTGTTCAAATTCCAAATTTGACACAATATCCTGTAAAGAAATCTAACTTCGAACAAAAACTTAACACAACAGCAATGTAATCCTTTCGATGCACAACTCAGAAAATTTACTTTTCATCGTTAAAACTAATGCGAAATTCTTCCTCATAACATGTCAGAAAAAGTTTATTTTTATTAGCAACAGGGGAAACATACATAAAATGAATCTGCATAAAGTTACTGTATAGTAAACATTCAGATTAGTAAAAAAAAAACAAAATAAAAAATGCTTTGGAGTTTGATGATGCGAAATAGTTTAAGAATTAGTCAGTTTTCTTTTCGCTGCTATAGTAAAACTTTTCCATTAAAATTCAAACTTTGTTTACGATAAGCTTTGACATAAAAAAAAAAAAAAAAGATAACACAATCGAAATTGTTAGCGATTGTGGATTGTTTATTCATAAGATTTCACGTTCTGTGTTTCGAATGGAAATTTTAGATTACTTCAAAGTTTTAAAAATATTCTAATGCAATCCAGTTTATTGATTTTTATAAATGACAATTTTTATATAATCAAATATTTACACACAATGAAATTTGAGAATTGATGTGCTAAGTTGAAAAAAAAAAAAAAAAAAAAAAAAAAAAAATATGCTGCGCAACGAAAATGAAATTTAGAGGCAAATGGAAGTGATAGTTTTTGCTTATAATTTTATCAATTTATTTTCTTTTTGATGGTACAGTCGGCTCTCGTTAATTCGAACTCGTCGGGACCACGAAAAATGTTCGAATTATGGAAAGTATGAAATGAAAACATGCTTAATATGGTACTATTACAAAGGAATTAATGTTTTAGCGTTTTTTAAATTTATTTCGTCTTTTATCATCAGAATATGACTTTATATTAAATTAGAATGTATAAATACATAAACTAATTAAAAGATTAGAAACAAGCACAATGGAAGAAAAATTTGAAGCGTCACTGATGGACAGACGGGGCTCTACGAAAGTGGATATCAAATGCAGGGGATTATATGTATACTCGTTCGGAACAATTTTCACAAAAATAAAAGAAAAAAAGTTATTCAAATGATCTGAAATCCGTGAGAAAGAAAGGAAGAATGAAAAATCAGAATTCTCGTTAGTTCGAATTAAACGAAGTCAAGATAAAATGAGTTCGAATTAATGAAAATGCTTAACGTTATTCTGTCATTGAAAATTTCCAGACTTCATGTTTAGTTCGAATTAAGCGAAGATTCGAATTATCCGATTTCGAATTAACGAGAGTCGACTGTATATGTTTAAGATTGTTGGTTCTCAAAGAAAATACAGTAAAACCTCCATGACGGACCCTCCCGAATAGCGGACACCTCTATTTAGCGGACAGTTTTCCAATTCCCACTCCCAAAACCTAAATTTTTGTATGCTTAATCTCTGAATAACGGACATTCCGAATAGCGGACAGCAATTTTGACGTTAGAGAATGAAAAATTATTTTTGACGAGAAAAGAAAGGGAAAAATTCTAAAAGGTCTCTAAATTTATGAGGGCAATGTGTCATAAATTTTGTGATCATGAAATAAGTTACTTAATAAAATGTGTCAGGAATGAAGAAACTGCCGAAATTTTCATTAATTTTCATGATGAGTTACCTTCTGAAGAAGAGTCAATTGAAGTTTGCGATTGTATTTCTCCAGAATTTTCGACAAAAGCTGACTCAACTAGTCACCATGAAACAGATACTAAAACTGAAGATGCTTCCTATAATACTGAGAATTTACAAGAAGAGGCAAAATACAGTGAGCAGTCACATAATTTTTTCGTAAAAATTGATGATTCAGAAAGACTAAAACTACTGACAGAGTTAAAATTTTAAACAATTTGTAAAACAAATTACATGTAATCGCAAGTAAAAGCAAACTTTTGTAACAGATTTTTTACAGTGGATAAAGATATGCACTGCACAATTTTATTTCAATTTTATTGCTTAAAAAATATTTTTTTTCTGATTAATCATAAGATATAGGTTTTAGGATATATAAAAGTCAATTAATGAAACGTAAAACATTTCTTATCAATTTGTGAATGTATGAGGTTTTCTGAATAGCGGGCACCTCCGAATACCGGACAGTTTCCTTGCTTCCGAGGTATCCGTTATTTAGAGGTTTTACTGTATTATTCATCTGCACAATTATATTTTAATTTTAAATAATAGTGTTACAATAACATTTCTTATATCCATTTTATCTTTTTTATACAAAAATGAACGCATATATGTATTCATTAAGAGCTGACACTATTGAGTGAATAAGACCCGGATGATAATGTTAAGTCAATGGGCGCGTTCTTTTCAAATATCTTGCTTAGATTTTATTATTTTTATTATTATTATTATTATTTTCATAGGATAGCTGAGGACGATCTACAACCGGCTAGTTTTTACTTTTTCGATTTTCGTTACATATTTTTAATATTATAGCAGTTTCAATTTCAGAAACGGATCAAACCCGTTTCGAAAGATAAAGTAATTTAAAAAAATCTAAAACCAAAATTGAAAAAGTAAAAACTAGCTCGGTTGTAGATTGTCCTCAGCTATCCTATGCCAAAAAAAGAAAAAAAAATCATGTAAAAATATTAAAATTTGAGCGAGATATTTAAAACGAACGCCCCCATATACTTAAGATTATCATCCGGGTTTTTTTCACTCACTAGTGTTTGCTCTTAATATTCAAAAATATCGTTTTTTATTTAAAAATATCCAGGACTTTCTTTTGAAACCGAATCAAAATCGAAAGAGTCAAATAATCAAAAATCGGTCCGAACCCGGAACATTTCAAGTAAGCTAGAATCGAAGATGAAAAATTTAAAATAACTTCATCCGAACCTGATCTGCACCGAAAAAAAATTAGAGCAAGCACGGCCCGATCCAAACAGAGGCTGGAGTCGAGTTCGCGTAAATTCAGGTTATTCCACATCATGTAGGACATGGACTGAGTGGCATTCTTAAAAAATAATAACTTGGACACACGCTGAAATGTTTTACAAACAAATAAATGTTTAACGCAAGTATTTTTTTTTCTAAATGTAGTCTCTGTACTCAATGGTTTTATGGGTACTACTTGGTTATGCCGTCGACCATTTTCGTCAAATTATAAAAATCGCCAAACTAATAGCCAAATTATATATGTTGACATAATTTTTATTTTAAATAATGAAAGAACAAATAAATTAGTAAAACATGAATAAAAATACAGGCAAAAAATGGAATTAAAAGCCACTTGATGATGTTTTAAACATGTGTATTGTGTTTAATATCATTGAATATGACAATCACATTAATCCATTATTTGTATTTAATATTAAAATTTGGCAATAGTTTTTTGATCGACGGGATAATTAGTAGTACCGATTTATGTCAATATTGGTTTCATTTTAATCATTTTTAATGTATCTTAAGAAAAACCAACTCATAAACCCAAAAAATTTCAAGACAAAACAAACTCGGTTGCTTTTTTTTCAAAATTGAATACTTTTATAAATATTAAAGCTATGCTGTGTAAAATAAAAGATAAAATATATGAAATCGAAAACATTTTTTCATTTCGAATTCAAATTTGACATAAGTGTCATGCAAGCAAATCTACCATTTTTGTTTTTGTTCGATGGTAGATTTGTTTGAACAATAGCAAGGTAATCTTTCGATGCAGAACTCACAAAATTCATTTCGTTAAAATTCCAGAGAAATTCTTTCCTGTAACGTGTCAGAAAAAGCCTTTTTAGGTGCGTTCGTAATTATGTATATACGTAGTACCTATTGTTGTCGTTCAGTCCGTTCGTCTGTCCGTCTGTCTGTCCGCCCGCATATAACAACGCAAAAACTACCCAATCGAATCGTTTGAAATTTAAAATATATTATTATTACATAATTGTGTCGAGTCATTTCAAATTTTAAGAAAATCGGAAGCATAGATCAATTATAGGGACAATCAAAAGGATTCCGTTACATTACGGTCAATGGGGAAAAAGTTTCAAATGCATTTTAATCGTTTGAAATTTTAAATACATAATTATTACATAATTTTGTCAAGTTATTTCAAATTTTATCAAAATCGGATGCATAGTTCAATTACAGGGACAATCAAAAGTATTCCGTTAGATTACGGTTAATGGGAATTATTTACACACATTCGAACGTAATAAAACTGATATGCATCTATAAAATAGATATTATAATATACATTCTGCATAATCTGTGGTACAAAGAATATTTGTTATTGATTTACAAGGCCACACAAAAGTATTCCATTGCATAATGGTATAGGGAAAACATTGTTTGGTGCGCATTTTAATTGTAATTATTTACAGTTTTATGAGATTGATATACGAGAGTGATATTTTTAAAACTTCGTTATCGTACGAACACACCTCATTTGCTACGCTTCACCTGCAATTTCCAACTTGTTTTTATTGACAAAAGCAGCAAAACAGACATAAAATCAATCTACATAAAGTTTCAGTACAGTAAAACGTCTTGTAAACGTTAAGATTGCATTAAAAAAAATAAAAAAAATAAAAAATGTTGTTTCGGAGTTTGATAATGCGAAATAGTTAAATAATATTACAATTTCTTTTCAGTGTTATAAAAACACTTTTCCATTAAAATTTGTTTATTGAACAACATACATCTGATTTGTGTGCTCGACATGAAGCCTGCTTATAAATCATCGTCAATATTACAGGAATGAGATAGCACAAGGAAATTTTACAACACAAGAGATACACACCCGGGAGCTCCACACAAAGAGTGCATGCAATGGAGTCAGTGGGATTCGAACTCCCAGCCTCCTATGCTCGAGGGGGATTAGCGGCATGTTGCTTCGACCACTCTGCCATGGAAGCCCCTCATTGAAATTCAACCTTTGTTTACGATAAGCAATTGTTAGCCATCGTGGATTCATAAGATTTCACGCTCCCTATTTTGAATCGAAATGTTTAGATTATTTCAAAATTTCAAAGCTATTCCGATGGGATCCAGTTTATTTACTTTTATAAATAACAATACTTATATAAACAAATATTTACACACAATGACATTAAGTGTTTTAGATTTGAAATGCCGAGTTAAGATGTTATGCAATAAAATAAAATTTAGTGGAAAATGGAAGTGATTATTCCTATTTTGTAATTTTATCGATTTATTTTATTTTTGCAATTGTTTAAGATGGTTGGTTTTCAAACAAAATATTCTTTCCTGCTACCATATTTTAATATAATATAAATAAGCTTTAATTTTAGCATATAACCAGTTGAGAGCCCTATAATTAAAAGAAAGGGGTGGGGGGTGGGGGGGAAGAAAAACACGTAAGTGGCTATATATATGATATGGTTCTCTCTTGTGGCCCATAATTACATACTTGTATATTTCTGTTTTTCAAACAATTTTAAGATATTTTTTATTTCATTTTATATAATTTATATTTTAATATATTTATATATAAAGCACTGTTCGTTAAAAAGTAATAACTTGAATACAGATTCTTTACGCATGGTCGAATTCTTTATAAAAGTAAAAACAAATGTTAGTATTGAGGCTCAGTGGTTTTATTTCAGTCAATTTTAATGTATCTTAAAAAACTCCACACATAAAAAAAACCCTTCAAAACACAACGAATTCAGTTGTTTACATAAATTGAATACTTTTATAAATATTAAAGCTATGCTATGTTTAATAAAAAGACA
This sequence comes from Maratus speculifer, assembly GCA_964019185.1. Classification (NCBI taxonomy): domain Eukaryota; kingdom Metazoa; phylum Arthropoda; class Arachnida; order Araneae; family Salticidae; genus Maratus; species Maratus speculifer. The sequence goes on along the minus strand of OZ025290.1, from coordinate 369,611,967 downwards.
AAATATGGGAAACCGAAAACAATTTTTCATTTTAAATTATATTTTGACATACTGTCTTGTAAAGAAATACCTTCGGACAAAAACATAAAACAACAGCAAGGTAATATTTCGATGCACAACTCAAATATTTATTTTATTTCGTTAAAATTCTAGCGGAATTCTTAACCGTAACATGTCAGAAAAAGTTTATTTTTATTTGTAACAGGCAAAACAGACATTATATCAATCTGCATAAAGTCGCAATATAGTAAAGCTTCTAGTAAACATTAAGATTGTTCAACAGAATGAAAAAAAAATATATATATATTTTCGAGTTTGGTGATGCGAAATAGTTAAAGCATGTTAACTTTTTTTTTCGCTGCTATAATAACAAAATTTTCAATAAAATACAAACTTTGTTTACAGTAAGCTTTGACATAAAAAAAAATAATAATCAGAATTATTAGCAATTGTGGATTGTTTATTCATAAGATTTCACGCTCTCTGTTTTGAGGGAAAATTTTAAATTATTTGAAAGTTTCAAAAGTATTCCAATAGAATCCAATATATTTACTTCTACAAATAACAATTTTTTTTATAATCAAATATTTACACGCAATGAAATTTTGGAATTGAAGTGCTGAGTTGAAAAAAATATGCTATGCAGCGAAAGTGAAATTTAGAGACAAATGGAAGTGATAGTTTTTGGTTGTAATTTTATCATTTTTTAATGGTAAATGTTTAAGATGGTTTTCAAGGAAAATATTATTCATCTGCACAATAAAATTTTAATTTTAAAAAATAGTTTACAATAACATTTCTAATATCCATTTTATCTTTTTTATACAAAAATGAATACATATATATTCAATACATGTACATATTCATTAATATTCAAACATATCGTTTTTCATTTGTAAAGATCCAGGACTTTCTTTTGAAATCGAATCCAAATCAAAAGCGTCAAATTATAATCAAAAATCGGTCCGAACCCGGAACATTTAACCCCTTGCGGCGCGGTGGTATATCTATGAAATTACTTAATTTTAATTTGAAAACGCTACATTGGTACCGGAATTTTGGTAAAAAAAATTTTGGATTTTTAAATTCCTGCAAAACAGCTTTTTTTTTTAAATTACAAATAAAATTGTTTACAAATTCCAGGGTCAGTCATCGATTTCAACACTTAAGCAATGAAATTGCTCTGCGCTACGAAAGGTTAAAGTAAACTAGACTCGAAGATGAGACATTTAAAATAACCTGTTCCGAACCCGATCTGCATCGAAAAACTTGGAGCAAGCACGACCCGATCCAAACAGAGGCTTGGCGCAGGGCCTGATTAATGCACAGGCCTCCGGGGCCTTGGCCTTGGGCCCACCAATTTCAGGGGCCCACAAATTATGTGGCTTTTTTTCCCCTTAATCAAGTATTTTTCAAATAATATTGTTTTATAAAATATGAAATGTAGAATTTAAATATTTTGAATGACTCAATAAAATTTTTAGAAGCGTTTAACCTAGACACTTTTCTGTAAAAGTCCTTTTCATTTTCAGAGTACCTATAATTTTCAAAATTTGCAGCATCCAGAAAATCAAATTTCGGGAAAATGTCAAAAACTGCATACTGTGTCTATTGGTATCAATAGAAACAACGATTTTACAATGTCAGAATTATAGTTTAAAATGATTACTAGACTGTTAGGGAAAACGCAATATTTATGATTTTGGATAAGGCAAGTTTTGAAAAAGACGTCTTCATTTATTGTGCAACATAAACTGTGGATCATAGATGTTTGTGAATTATACAAATGCTTTTTTGAGAAAGTGGACTGTAATTCATTTTCTTGATTCTTCTTGTAAGTATTTTTTGTAAACTTGAAACTTTTACCCAAACAACTTTGTCAGGTCACCAAATAAACGTACTTTTTTTCTGAAAATGTCACGGGAAATGGGGAGGAAGGGAGCGCAACTTTTTAACAGGCCCTAGGCCCAACTTCAGCTTGATCGGGCTCTGGGCTTGGGTTGAGTTCCGTAAATTGAGGTTATTTTCCACAAGATGCAGGATTCTAACATCGACTGAGTGGCATTTAAAAAAAAAAAATAATAATAATTTGGACACATGCTGAAATGCTTTACATACAATTGAATGTTTAACACAAATTAAAAAAAATTAGTCTCGGTACTCAATCGTTTTATGTCAATATTGGTTTTATTTTAATCAGTTTTAATGTATCTTAAGAAAAACTAACTCATAAACCCAAAAAATTTCAAGACAAAACAAACTAAGTTGCTTTTTTTTTTTTTTTTTTTTTTTTCAAAATCGAATACTTTTATAAATATTAAAGTTATGATGTGTATATTAAAAGATAAAATATAGTAAACCGAAAACAATTTTTCATTTCACATTCAAATTTGACATAAGTGTCATGCAAACAAACCTACCATCGAACAAAAATGCAAAACAATAGCAAGGTAATCTTTCGATGCAGAACTCACAAAATTCATTTTGTTACAATTCCAGAGAAATTCTTTCCTGTAACGTGCCAGTAAAAGCTTATTTTTATTGGTAGCAGGCAAAATAGACATAAAATCAATCTACATAAATTTTCAGTACAGTAAAACGTCTTGTAAACGTCAAGATTGCTTTCCAAAATAAAATTTACAAAAAATGTTGTTTTGGAGTTTGATATTTCGAAATAGTTAAAGAATGTTAAATTTTCTTTTCAGTGTTATAATAACACTTTCTTATTAAAATTCAACTTTTGTTTACGATAAGCATTGACATAAAAAAAAATGTAATCGGAATTCTTAGCAACTGTGGGATTCATAAGATCTCACGCTCTCTGTTTTGAATGGAAATGTTTAGATTATTTCAAAATTTCAAAAGGATTCTGATTAGATTCAGCCAGGGCTGTAGCTAAGGAAGCGCTATGAGCGGATCAGCCCTCCCTAAAACATTTTAAAAGATTCCCTGTAAAAGATTCCAAGGTCACTAAATGAATTTTCGTTCAGAAAATTCAAAAGAAATTCTGTTCAAAAATCTAATTTAATTTTGAGGCTCTTTCATAATTTTGCAGAATTACTAAATTGTATCTAAAATAAGTTTTTCAACACTTCCTCATCCTATTTGCACATATGAAGCTAACATGATGTTTAATTTTGCACCAGTTATACACTCAAAATTTTCATCATCATATACTTTTCTTAGTATAAAATGAAGTTATTGCAACAGTTTAATAAGAAACATAATACCTACAATGTGAATATTCAATAATTTATCTTTCTGCGTCAAAGAGAGAAAAAAAATTGAGCCCCCTCCCCCCCATATTTTCTATTGAGCTCCCCCAATTGTTCACTTCTAGCTACGGCCCTGGATCCAGTTTATTTACTTTTAAAAGTAACAATATTTAAATAATCAAATATTTACACACAATGAAATAGAGTGCTTTAGAAATGAAGTGGCGAGTTAAGATGTTATGCAAGAAAAGTGAAATTTAGTGAAAAATGGAAGTGATAATTTCTTTTTTGTAATCTTATCGATTAATTTTCTTTTTGGTAGCAAATGTTTAAGATGGTTGGTTTTCAAAGAAAATATTCTTTCCTGCTACCGTATTTTGATATAATATAAATAAGCTTTAATTTTAGCATATAACCGGTTGAAGGCCCAATAATTAAAAAAAAGGGGTGGGGGAAAGAAAAAACACGTAAGTGGCTATATATATGTATGATATGGCTCTCTCTTAAAGTAGCCCATAAGTACATACTTGAATATTTCTGTTTTTCAAACAATTTTAAGATATATATATATTTTTAATATAATTTCAATTTTAATATGCAGAGTGTCCCAGAAATAATGGGATAAACTTTAAGGAGAGGTAGAGTTCATGAAAAGGTTTCAGATTTACACAGTAACCGATGGTCGGAAATACTTTCCTGGCACAGTAGTGAGACGCAAAACACATGAAAGAAAGGACACGAGCAGGGAAAGAAAACATGTTTATTATTCTTAGTGCTGCAAAAATACCGGGATAACACTGGAAAGTTCTGAGGAACTAGTTGTACGAATCGTTGCAGCTGCTGGGGGAAGTTCAGGACATTCCTGGTGTTTTCTGTAGAACATTAGATCTTCCATGCAACGGAGATGCACCTGCATGCATCAGGGGCCCGGGGTCGTAATTTCAAACATCTATTTTGATAACGATCGGTGTTTTTTTAATGTTCTTTTTTCTTACTTTTCTGCTGTACTAATGATAATAAAGATAATTTCTTTCCTTATTCGTGTCATCACTACCACGCCAAGGAAACGTTTCCGACCATGGGTTGCTATGCAAATCTGAATTCTTGTGATGACCTCTACTTACCCTTAAAATTTGTCCCATTATTTCTGGGACACACTGTATTTTTTTTAAAGCACTGTTCTTTAAAAAGTAATTACTTGGACAGAGGTTGAGTTGTTTACGCTCGGTGGAAATCTATATAAAAGTAAAAACAAATGTTAGTATTGATGCTCAGTGGTTTTATTTCAATCAATTTTAGTGTATCTTAAAAAAAAAAAAAAAAAAAACCCACACAAAAAACCCCCTTCAAAACACAACGAATTCAGTTGTTCATGTAAAATAGAATACATTTATAAATATTAAAATTACGCTATGTGTAATAATAAGACAAAATATAGGAAACCGAAAACAATTTTTCATTTTAAATCATTTTTTGAGATACTGTCCTGTAAAGAAATACTTTTCAACAAAAACATAAAACTACAGCAAGGTAATCTTTCGGTGCACAACTCAGAGAATTTATTTTATTTCGTTAAAATTCCAGCGGAATTCTTCGACATAACATGTCAGAAAAAGTTTATTTTTATTAGTAACAGGCAAAATAGACATTAAATCAATCTGCATAAAGTCGCAATATAGTAAAGCTTCTAGTAAACATTAAGATTGTTCAACAGAATGAAAAAAAAAATATGTTTTCGAGTTTGGTGATGCGAAATAGTTAAAGTATGTTAACTTTTTTTTTCGCTGCTATAATAACAAAATTTTCAATAAAATACAAACTTTGTTTACAGTAAGCTTTGACATAAAAAAAATAATAATCAGAATTATTAGCAATTGTGGATTGTTTATTCATAAGATTTCACGCTCTCTGTTTTGAGAGAAAATTTTAAATTATTTGAAAGTTTCAAAAGTATTCCAATAGAATCCAATATATTTACTTCTACAAATAACAATTTTTTTTATAATCAAATATTTACACGCAATGAAATTTTGGAATTGAAGTGCTGAGTTGAAAAAAATATGCTATGCAACGAAAGTGAAATTTAGAGACAAATGGAAGTGATAGTTTTTGGTTGTAATTTTATCATTTTTTAATGGTAAATGTTTAAGATGGTTTTCAAGGAAAATATTATTCATCTGCACAATAAAATTTTAATTTTAAAAAATAGTTTACAATAACATTTCTAATATCCATTTTATCTTTTTTATACAAAAATGAATACATATATATTCAATACATGTACATATTCATTAATATTCAAACATATCGTTTTTCATTTGTAAAGATCCAGGACTTTCTTTTGAAATCGAATCCAAATCAAAAGCGTCAAATTATAATCAAAAATCGGTCCGAACCCGGAACATTTAACCCCTTGCGGCGCGGTGGTATATCTATGAAATTACTTAATTTTAATTTGAAAACGCTACATTGGTACCGGAATTTTGGTAAAAAAAATTTTGGATTTTTAAATTCCTGCAAAACAGCTTTTTTTTTAAATTACAAATAAAATTGTTTACAAATTCCAGGGTCAGTCATCGATTTCAACACTTAAGCAATGAAATTGCTCTGCGCTACGAAAGGTTAAAGTAAACTAGACTCGAAGATGAGACATTTAAAATAACCTGTTCCGAACCCGATCTGCATCGAAAAACTTGGAGCAAGCACGACCCGATCCAAACAGAGGCTTGGCGCAGGGCCTGATTAATGCACAGGCCTCCGGGGCCTTGGCCTTGGGCCCACCAATTTCAGGGGCCCACAAATTATGTGGCTTTTTTTCCCCTTAATCAAGTATTTTTCAAATATTTTGTTTTATAAAATATGAAATGTAGAATTTAAATATTTTGAATGACTCAATAAAATTTTTAGAAGCGTTTAACCTAGACACTTTTCTGTAAAAGTCCTTTTCATTTTCAGAGTACCTATAATTTTCAAAATTTGCAGCATCCAGAAAATCAAATTTCGGGAAAATGTCAAAAACTGCATACTGTGTCTATTGGTATCAATAGAAACAACGATTTTACAATGTCAGAATTATAGTTTAAAATGATTACTAGACTGTTAGGGAAAACGCAATATTTATGATTTTGGATAAGGCAAGTTTTGAAAAAGACGTCTTCATTTATTGTGCAAGATAAACTGTGGATCATAGATGTTTGTGAATTATACAAATGCTTTTTTGAGAAAGTGGACTGTAATTCATTTTCTTGATTCTTCTTGTAAGTATTTTTTGTAAACTTGAAACTTTTACCCAAACAACTTTGTCAGGTCACCAAATAAACGTACTTTTTTTCTGAAAATGTCACGGGAAATGGGGAGGAAGGGGGCGCAACTTTTTAACAGGCCCTAGGCCCAACTTCAGCTTGATCGGGCTCTGGGCTTGGGTTGAGTTCCGTAAATTGAGGTTATTTTCCACAAGATGCAGGACTCTAACATCGACTGAGTGGCATTTAAAAAACTAGTTGGATGTGTCAATCCCGAAACTTTCGTCTATCTCATAAATACATGATATATATATATATATATATATATATATATATATATATATAAAACGTGGTGACTTTAAAGTTACTTATTATCGAATTTCCTCGAACATTTGAGCTAGCCTAATGAGATTCTGGTATCCGAAAAGCCTAAAACGCAAAATGTAATTAATATTCTGAGAAAATGAGCTTAGTAGTGCCTCTTGGTGGGTAATTTATACTAAAACCTAATAAGCATCTATTGATGTCAAGACCTAACAGAATCTGAAATTTGATGGAATTTCGTCCATTAGTTCTTGAGATATAATTATAACAAAAAATTTGCAAAACGTAGCACAGCAACACCATATTTTGGACAATTTATGCCAAAATGTAAAAAAGCGTCTAATTATGTTATGGTGTAAAAGAATCTGAAGTTTGATGAAATTCTGTGCATTAGTTCTTGAGATATATCTAGTTTTAAAAAAACGTGTAAAATATAGCACAGCAGCACCATCAGTTGAAGGATTTATAACAAAACGTAATCATCGTGTAATTATGTTATATGTCATTTTGTAACAAAATCTGAAGTTTGATGAAATTCTGTGCGTTGGTTGTTAAGATATAGCTATCGGAAAAATCGTGCAAAATGCAACATAGCTGTACCACCTGTTGTAAGGTTAATACCAAAATGTAATCAGCGTCTAATTATGTTATATATTCTAGTGTAAAAGATACTAAAATTTGATGAAGTTCTCTGCATTAGTTCTTGAGATATAGCTATCGCAAAAATCGTGCAAAATGAAGCATAGCAGCGCCACCTATAGGGAAGTTCACACCAAAACCTTATCAGCAACTATGTATCTCAAGGTATCGCGGAATCTGAAGTTTGGTGAAATTCTGTGCATTAGTTCTTGAGATATAGCTGTCATAAAAATCATGAAAAACGTGGCATAGCAGCGCCACCTGCTGGCCAATTTACACCAAAACTTAATCAGCGTCTATGTATATCAAGGGGTAACAGAATCTGAAGTTTGGTGTAATTCTGTTCATTAGTTCTTGAGATATAGCAATCTTGAAAATCATGAAAAACGTAGTATAGCAGCGCCACCTGCAGGCCAATTTTCACCAAAAACCAATAGGCACTAATTCATATCAAGGTCTAACTGAATATAAAATTTTATTAAATTTCGAGCATTAGTTCTTGAGATAGAGCGCCCACAAATTTTTTGTCACATACAGACAGACAGACTCACAGACAGACACACAGACTCACAGACAGACGGACAGACTCACAGACAGACATTTTCTAAAAATAGTCAAAACGTGTTCAGGACCTTCTAAAACGTATAAATCCGTCGAAAACCGGAAGTCGAAAATTTTCATGAATCCAATACTTTCTTCTTGTAAAGATAGAAGAAAGTAAAAAATAATAATTTGGACACATGCTGAAATGCTTTACATACAATTGAATGTTTAACACAAATTAAAAAAAATTAGTCTCGGTACTCAATCGTTTTATGTCAATATTGGTTTTATTTTAATCAGTTTTAATGTATCTTAAGAAAAACTAACTCATAAACCCAAAAAATTTCAAGACAAAACAAACTAGGTTGCTTTTTTTTTTTTTTTTTTTTTTTTTCAAAATCGAATACTTTTATAAATATTAAAGTTATGATGTGTATATTAAAAGATAAAATATAGTAAACCGAAAACAATTTTTCATTTCACATTCAAATTTGACATAAGTGTCATGCAAACAAACCTACCATCGAACAAAAATGCAAAACAATAGCAAGGTAATCTTTCGATGTAGAACTCACAAAATTCATTTTGTTACAATTCCAGAGAAATTCTTTCCTGTAACGTGCCAGTAAAAGCTTATTTTTATTGGTAGCAGGCAAAATAGACATAAAATCAATCTACATAAATTTTCAGTACAGTAAAACGTCTTGTAAACGTCAAGATTGCTTTCCAAAATAAAATTTACAAAAAATGTTGTTTTGGAGTTTGATATTTCGAAATAGTTAAAGAATGTTAAATTTTCTTTTCAGTGTTATAATAACACTTTCTTATTAAAATTCAACTTTTGTTTACGATAAGCATTGACATAAAAAAAAAATGTAATCGGAATTCTTAGCAACTGTGGGATTCATAAGATCTCACGCTCTCTGTTTTGAATGGAAATGTTTAGATTATTTCAAAATTTCAAAAGGATTCTGATTAGATTCAGCCAGGGCTGTAGCTAAGGAAGCGCTATGAGCGGATCAGCCCTCCCTAAAACATTTTAAAAGATTCCCTGTAAAAGATTCCAAGGTCACTAAATGAATTTTCGTTCAGAAAATTCAAAAGAAATTCTGTTCAAAAATCTAATTTAATTTTGAGGCTCTTTCATAATTTTGCAGAATTACTAAATTGTACCTAAAATAAGTTTTTCAACACTTCCTCATCCTATTTGAAGCTAACATGATGTTTAATTTTGCACCAGTTATACACTCAAAATTTTCATCATCATATACTTTTCTTAGTATAAAATGAAGTTATTGCAACAGTTTAATAAGAAACATAATACCTACAATGTGAATATTCAATAATTTATCTTTCTGCGTCAAAGAGAGAAAAAAAATTGAGCCCCCTCCCCCCCATATTTTCTATTGAGCTCCCCCAATTGTTCACTTCTAGCTACGGCCCTGGATCCAGTTTATTTACTTTTAAAAGTAACAATATTTAAATAATCAAATATTTACACACAATGAAATAGAGTGCTTTAGAAATGAAGTGGCGAGTTAAGATGTTATGCAAGAAAAGTGAAATTTAGTGAAAAATGGAAGTGATAATTTCTTTTTTGTAATCTTATCGATTAATTTTCTTTTTGGTAGCAAATGTTTAAGATGGTTGGTTTTCAAAGAAAATATTCTTTCCTGCTACCATATTTTGATATAATATAAATAAGCTTTAATTTTAGCATATAACCGGTTGAAGGCCCAATAATTAAAAAAAAGGGGTGGGGGAAAGAAAAAACACGTAAGTGGCTATATATATGTATGATATGGCTCTCTCTTAAAGTAGCCCATAAGTACATACTTGAATATTTCTGTTTTTCAAACAATTTTAAGATATATATATATTTTTAATATAATTTCAATTTTAATATGCAGAGTGTCCCAGAAATAATGGGATAAACTTTAAGGAGAGGTAGAGTTCATGAAAAGGTTTCAGATTTACACAGTAACCGATGGTCGGAAATACTTTCCTGGCACAGTAGTGAGACGCAAAACACATGAAAGAAAGGACACGAGCAGGGAAAGAAAACATGTTTATTATTCTTAGTGCTGCAAAAATACCGGGATAACACTGGAAAGTTCTGAGGAACTAGTTGTACGAATCGTTGCAGCTGCTGGGGGAAGTTCAGGACATTCCTGGTGTTTTCTGTAGAACATTAGATCTTCCATGCAACGGAGATGCACCTGCATGCATCAGGGGCCCGGGGTCGTAATTTCAAACATCTATTTTGATAACGATCGGTGTTTTTTTAATGTTCTTTTTTCTTACTTTTCTGCTGTACTAATGATAATAAAGATAATTTCTTTCCTTATTCGTGTCATCACTACCACGCCAAGGAAACGTTTCCGACCATGGGTTGCTATGCAAATCTGAATCCTTGTGATGACCTCTACCTACCCTTAAAATTTGTCCCATTATTTCTGGGACACACTGTATTTTTTTTAAAGCACTGTTCTTTAAAAAGTAATTACTTGGACAGAGGTTGAGTTGTTTACGCTCGGTGGAAATCTATATAAAAGTAAAAACAAATGTTAGTATTGATGCTCAGTGGTTTTATTTCAATCAATTTTAGTGTATCTTAAAAAAAAAAAAAAAAAACCCACACAAAAAAACCCCCTTCAAAACACAACGAATTCAGTTGTTCATGTAAAATAGAATACATTTATAAATATTAAAATTGCGCTATGTGTAATAATAAGACAAAATATAGGAAACCGAAAACAATTTTTCATTTTAAATCATTTTTTGAGATACTGTCCTGTAAAGAAATACTTTTCAACAAAAACATAAAACTACAGCAAGGTAATCTTTCGGTGCACAACTCAGAGAATTTATTTTATTTCGTTAAAATTCCAGCGGAATTCTTCGACATAACATGTCAGAAAAAGTTTATTTTTATTAGTAACAGGCAAAATAGACATTAAATCAATCTGCATAAAGTCGCAATATAGTAAAGCTTCTAGTAAACATTAAGATTGTTCAACAGAATGAAAAAAAAAATATGTTTTCGAGTTTGGTGATGCGAAATAGTTAAAGTATGTTAACTTTTTTTTTCGCTGCTATAATAACAAAATTTTCAATAAAATACAAACTTTGTTTACAGTAAGCTTTGACATAAAAAAAAATAATAATCAGAATTATTAGCAATTGTGGATTGTTTATTCATAAGATTTCACGCTCTCTGTTTTGAGAGAAAATTTTAAATTATTTGAAAGTTTCAAAAGTATTCCAATAGAATCCAATATATTTACTTCTACAAATAACAATTTTTTTTATAATCAAATATTTACACGCAATGAAATTTTGGAATTGAAGTGCTGAGTTGAAAAAAATATGCTATGCAACGAAAGTGAAATTTAGAGACAAATGGAAGTGATAGTTTTTGGTTGTAATTTTATCATTTTTTAATGGTAAATGTTTAAGATGGTTTTCAAGGAAAATATTATTCATCTGCACAATAAAATTTTAATTTTAAAAAATAGTTTACAATAACATTTCTAATATCCATTTTATCTTTTTTATACAAAAATGAATACATATATATTCAATACATGTACATATTCATTAATATTCAAACATATCGTTTTTCATTTGTAAAGATCCAGGACTTTCTTTTGAAATCGAATCCAAATCAAAAGCGTCAAATTATAATCAAAAATCGGTCCGAACCCGGAACATTTAACCCCTTGCGGCGCGGTGGTATATCTATGAAATTACTTAATTTTAATTTGAAAACGCTACATTGGTACCGGAATTTTGGTAAAAAAATTTTTGGATTTTTAAATTCCTGCAAAACAGCTTTTTTTTTAAATTACAAATAAAATTGTTTACAAATTCCAGGGTCAGTCATCGATTTCAACACTTAAGCAATGAAATTGCTCTGCGCTACGAAAGGTTAAAGTAAACTAGACTCGAAGATGAGACATTTAAAATAACCTGTTCCGAACCCGATCTGCATCGAAAAACTTGGAGCAAGCACGACCCGATCCAAACAGAGGCTTGGCGCAGGGCCTGATTAATGCACAGGCCTCCGGGGCCTTGGCCTTGGGCCCACCAATTTCAGGGGCCCACAAATTATGTGGCTTTTTTTCCCCTTAATCAAGTATTTTTCAAATATTTTGTTTTATAAAATATGAAATGTAGAATTTAAATATTTTGAATGACTCAATAAAATTTTTAGAAGCGTTTAACCTAGACACTTTTCTGTAAAAGTCCTTTTCATTTTCAGAGTACCTATAATTTTCAAAATTTGCAGCATCCAGAAAATCAAATTTCGGGAAAATGTCAAAAACTGCATACTGTGTCTATTGGTATCAATAGAAACAACGATTTTACAATGTCAGAATTATAGTTTAAAATGATTACTAGACTGTTAGGGAAAACGCAATATTTATGATTTTGGATAAGGCAAGTTTTGAAAAAGACGTCTTCATTTATTGTGCAACATAAACTGTGGATCATAGATGTTTGTGAATTATACAAATGCTTTTTTGAGAAAGTGGACTGTAATTCATTTTCTTGATTCTTCTTGTAAGTATTTTTTGTAAACTTGAAACTTTTACCCAAACAACTTTGTCAGGTCACCAAATAAACGTACTTTTTTTCTGAAAATGTCACGGGAAATGGGGAGGAAGGGGGCGCAACTTTTTAACAGGCCCTAGGCCCAACTTCAGCTTGATCGGGCTCTGGGCTTGGGTTGAGTTCCGTAAATTGAGGTTATTTTCCACAAGATGCAGGACTCTAACATCGACTGAGTGGCATTTAAAAAACTAGTTGGATGCGTCAATCCCGAAACTTTCTTCTATCTCATAAATACATGATATATATATATATATATTTATATATATATATATATATATGTATATATATAAAACGTGGTGACTTTAAAGTTACTTATTATCGAATTTCCTCGAACATTTGAGCTAGCCTAATGAGATTCTGGTATCCGAAAAGCCTAAAACGCAAAATGTAATTAATATTCTGAGAAAATGAGCTTAGTAGTGCCTCTTGGTGGGTAATTTATACTAAAACCTAATAAGCATCTATTGATGTCAAGACCTAACAGAATCTGAAATTTGATGGAATTTCGTCCATTAGTTCTTGAGATATAATTATAACAAAAAATTTGCAAAACGTAGCACAGCAACACCATATTTTGGACAATTTATGCCAAAATGTAAAAAAGCGTCTAATTATGTTATGGTGTAAAAGAATCTGAAGTTTGATGAAATTCTGTGCATTAGTTCTTGATATATATCTAGTTTTAAAAAAACGTGTAAAATATAGCACAGCAGCACCATCAGTTGAAGGATTTATAACAAAACGTAATCATCGTGTAATTATGTTATATGTCATTTTGTAACAAAATCTGAAGTTTGATGAAATTCTGTGCGTTGGTTGTTAAGATATAGCTATCGGAAAAATCGTGCAAAATGCAACATAGCTGTACCACCTGTTGTAAGGTTAATACCAAAATGTAATCAGCGTCTAATTATGTTATATATTCTAGTGTAAAAGATACTAAAATTTGATGAAGTTCTCTGCATTAGTTCTTGAGATATAGCTATCGCAAAAATCGTGCAAAATGTAGCATAGCAGCGCCACCTATAGGGAAGTTCACACCAAAACCTTATCAGCAACTATGTATCTCAAGGTATCGCGGAATCTGAAGTTTGGTGAAATTCTGTGCATTAGTTCTTGAGATATAGCTGTCATAAAAATCATGAAAAACGTGGCATAGCAGCGCCACCTGCTGGCCAATTTACACCAAAACTTAATCAGCGTCTATGTATATCAAGGGGTAACAGAATCTGAAGTTTGGTGTAATTCTGTTCATTAGTTCTTGAGATATAGCAATCTTGAAAATCATGAAAAACGTAGTATAGCAGCGCCACCTGCAGGCCAATTTTCACCAAAAACCAATAGGCACTAATTCATATCAAGGTCTAACTGAATATAAAATTTTATTAAATTTCGAGCATTAGTTCTTGAGATAGAGCGCCCACAAATTTTTTGTCACATACAGACAGACAGACTCACAGACAGACACACAGACTCACAGACAGACGGACAGACTCACAGACAGACATTTTCTAAAAATAGTCAAAACGTGTTCAGGACCTTCTAAAACGTATAAATCCGTCGAAAACCGGAAGTCGAAAATTTTCATGAATCCAATACTTTCTTCTTGTAAAGATAGAAGAAAGTAAAAAATAATAATTTGGACACATGCTGAAATGCTTTACATACAATTGAATGTTTAACACAAATTAAAACTAGTTGGATGTGTCAATCCCGAAACTTTCTTCTATCTAATAAATACATTTTAATATTAAAAAAAAAAAAAAAAAGTGGTGAACCCAAAATTACCCACTATCGAATTTCCTCGAACATTTGACCTAGCCTAATGAGATTCTGGTATCCGAAAAGCCTAAAACGCAAAATTTAATTAATATTCTGAGAAAATTAGCTTAGTAGTGACTCATGTTGGGTAATTTATACTAAAACCTAATAAGCATCTGTTGATGTCAAGACCTAACAGAATCTGAAATTTGATGGAATTTCGTCCATTAGTTCTTGAGATATAGTTATAACAAAAAAATTGCAAAACGTAGTACAGCAACACCATATCTTGGACAATTTATGCTAAAACGTAAAAAAGCGTCCAATTATGTCATGGTGTAAAAGAATCTGAAGTTTGATGAAATTCTGTGCATTAGTTCTTGAGATATAGCTAGTTTAAAAAAAACGTGTAAAATATAGCACAGCAGCACTATCAGTTGAAGGATTTATAAAAAAAACGTAGTCATCTTGTCATTATGTTATATGTCATTTTGTAACAAAATCTGAAGTTTGATGAAATTCTGTGCGTTGGTTGTTGAGATATAGCTATCGGAAAAATCGTGCAAAATGCAGCATAGCTGTACCCCCTGTTGCAAGGTTAATACCAAAATGTAATCAGCGTCTAATTCTGTTATATGTTCTAGTGTAACAGAATCTAAAATTTGATGAAGTTCTCTGCATTAGTTCTTGAGATATAGCTATCGCAAAAATCGTGCAAAATGTAGCATAGCAGCGCCACCTATAGAACAGTTCACACCAAAACCTTATCAATGACTATGTATATCAAGGTATCACGGAATCCGAAGTTTGGTGACATTCTGTGCATTAGTTCTTGAGATATAGCTATCATGAAAATCATGAAAAACGTGGCATAGCAGCGCCACCTGCTGGCCAATTTACACCAAAACTTAATCAGCGTCTATGTACATCAAGGGATCACAGAATCTGAAGTTTGGTGAAATTCTGTGCATTAGTTCTTGAGATATAGCAATCATGAAAATCCTGAAAAACGTAGTATAGCAGCGCCACCTGCTGGCCAATTTTCACCAAAAACCAATAGGCACTAATTCATATCAAGGTCTAACAAAATATAAAATTTTATTAAATTTCGAGCATTAGTTCTTGAGATAGAGTGCCCACAAATTTTTTGTCACATACAGACAGACAGACTCACAGACAGACACACAGACTCACAGACAGACGGACAGACTCACAGACAGACATTTTCTAAAAATAGTCAAAACGTGTTCAGGACCTTCTAAAACATATAAATCCGTCGAAAACGGGAAGTCGAAAATTTTCATGAATCCAATACTTTCTTCTTGTAAAGATAGAAGAAAGTAAAAAATTAGTCTCGGTACTCAATCGTTTTATGTCAATATTGGTTTTATTTTAATCAGTTTTAATGTATCTTAAGAAAAACTAACTCATAAACCCAAAAAATTTCAAGACAAAACAAACTAGGTTGCTTTTTTTTTTTTTTTTTTTTTCAAAATCGAATACTTTTATAAATATTAAAGTTATGATGTGTATATTAAAAGATAAAATATAGTAAACCGAAAACAATTTTTCATTTCACATTCAAATTTGACATAAGTGTCATGCAAACAAACCTACCATCGAACAAAAATGCAAAACAATAGCAAGGTAATCTTTCGATGCAGAACTCACAAAATTCATTTTGTTACAATTCCAGAGAAATTCTTTCCTGTAACGTGCCAGTAAAAGCTTATTTTTATTGGTAGCAGGCAAAATAGACATAAAATCAATCTACATAAATTTTCAGTACAGTAAAACGTCTTGTAAACGTCAAGATTGCTTTCCAAAATAAAATTTACAAAAAATGTTGTTTTGGAGTTTGATATTTCGAAATAGTTAAAGAATGTTAAATTTTCTTTTCAGTGTTATAATAACACTTTCTTATTAAAATTCAACTTTTGTTTACGATAAGCATTGACATAAAAAAAAAATGTAATCGGAATTCTTAGCAACTGTGGGATTCATAAGATCTCACGCTCTCTGTTTTGAATGGAAATGTTTAGATTATTTCAAAATTTCAAAAGGATTCTGATTAGATTCAGCCAGGGCTGTAGCTAAGGAACCGCTATGAGCGGATCAGCCCTCCCTAAAACATTTTAAAAGATTCCCTGTAAAAGATTCCAAGGTCACTAAATGAATTTTTGTTCAGAAAATTCAAAAGAAATTCTGTTCAAAAATCTAATTTAATTTTGAGGCTCTTTCATAATTTTGCAGAATTACTAAATTGTACCTAAAATAAGTTTTTCAACACTTCCTCATCCTATTTGCACATATGAAGCTAACATGATGTTTAATTATTCACCAGTTATACACTGAAAATTTTCATCATCATATACTTTTCTTAGTATAAAATGAAGTTATTGCAACAGTTTAATAAGAAACATAATACCTACAATGTGAATATTCAATAATTTATCTTTCTGCGTCAAAGAGAGAAAAAAAATTGAGCCCCCTCCCCCCCATATTTTCTATTGAGCTCCCCCAATTGTTCACTTCTAGCTACGGCCCTGGATCCAGTTTATTTACTTTTAAAAGTAACAATATTTAAATAATCAAATATTTACACACAATGAAATAGAGTGCTTTAGAAATGAAGTGGCGAGTTAAGATGTTATGCAAGAAAAGTGAAATTTAGTGAAAAATGGAAGTGATAATTTCTTTTTTGTAATGTTATCGATTAATTTTCTTTTTGGTAGCAAATGTTTAAGATGGTTGGTTTTCAAAGAAAATATTCTTTCCTGCTACCATATTTTGATATAATATAAATAAGCTTTAATTTTAGCATATAACCGGTTGAAGGCCCAATAATTAAAAAAAAGGGGTGGGGGAAAGAAAAAACACGTAAGTGGCTATATATATGTATGATATGGCTCTCTCTTAAAGTAGCCCATAAGTACATACTTGAATATTTCTGTTTTTCAAACAATTTTAAGATATATATATATTTTTAATATAATTTCAATTTTAATATGCAGAGTGTCCCAGAAATAATGGGATAAACTTTAAGGAGAGGTAGAGTTCATGAAAAGGTTTCTGATTTACACAGTAACCGATGGTCGGAAATACTTTCCTGGCACAGTAGTGAGACGCAAAACACATGAAAGAAAGGACACGAGCAGGGAAAGAAAACATGTTTATTATTCTTAGTGCTGCAAAAATACCGGGATAACACTGGAAAGTTCTGAGGAACTAGTTGTACGAATCGTTGCAGCTGCTGGGGGAAGTTCAGGACATTCCTGGTGTTTTCTGTAGAACATTAGATCTTTCATGCAACGGAGATGCACCTGCATGCATCAGGGGCCCGGGTTCGTAATTTCAAACATCTATTTTGATAACGATCGGTGTTTTTTTAATGATCTTTTTTCTTACTTTTCTGCTGTACTAATGATAATAAAGATAATTTCTTTCCTTATTCGTGTCATCACTACCACGCCAAGGAAACGTTTCCGACCATGGGTTGCTATGCAAATCTGAATCCTTGTGATGACCTCTACCTACCCTTAAAATTTGTCCCATTATTTCTGGGACACACTGTATTTTTTTTAAAGCACTGTTCTTTAAAAAGTAATTACTTGGACAGAGGTTGAGTTGTTTACGCTCGGTGGAAATCTATATAAAAGTAAAAACAAATGTTAGTATTGATGCTCAGTGGTTTTATTTCAATCAATTTTAGTGTATCTTAAAAAAAAAAACCCACACAAAAAAACCCCCTTCAAAACACAACGAATTCAGTTGTTCATGTAAAATAGAATACATTTATAAATATTAAAATTACGCTATGTGTAATAATAAGACAAAATATAGGAAACCGAAAACAATTTTTCATTTTAAATCATTTTTTGAGATACTGTCCTGTAAAGAAATACTTTTCAAGAAAAACATAAAACTACAGCAAGGTAATCTTTCGGTGCACAACTCAGAGAATTTATTTTATTTCGTTAAAATTCCAGCGGAATTCTTCGACATAACATGTCAGAAAAAGTTTATTTTTATTAGTAACAGGCAAAATAGACATTAAATCAATCTGCATAAAGTCGCAATATAGTAGAACTTGTAGTAAACATTAAGATTGTCCAACAAAATGAAAAAAAAAATATGTTTTCGAGTTTGATGATGCGAAATAGTTAAAGAATATTAACTTTTCTTTTCGCTTCTATAGTAACACTTTTGTATAAAATACAAACTTCGTTTACAATAAGCTTTGACATATAAAAAAAGTAATCAGAATTGTTAGCGACTGTGGATTGTTTATTCGTAAGATTTCACGCTCTCTGTTTTGAATGAAAATTTAAATTATTTCAAGCTTTCAAAAGTATTCCGATAGGATCCAGTTTATTTACTTTTATAAATAACAATTTTTATATAATCAAATATTTACACACAATGAAATTTTAGACTTGAAGTGCTAAGTTAAAAAAAACTGTTATATAGCAAAAATAAAATTTAGTAGAAAATGGAAGATATTTCTTTTTGTTTTAATTTTATCGCTTTTTTGGTAGCGCATGTTTAAGATGGTTGTTTCTAAAAGAAAATATTTTTTTACTGCTCAACCATATTTTAACAATTTCGGGTCAGGTATACTATTAACCCTTTATCTACCGACGGTACTTAAAAATATCTTATTATAAAATACTTTTACTATGTCTATTTGCTGTAATACTGTTTAGAATGAGATACAAGTACATTATTTTATTTTGCTCCAAAAGCATTATTGGTTACTCAAAAGAAAAATATTTTTAAAGGGATGCTTCTTTTGCCTTTGATTATTTTCAGCTTTCTTGGAGCTGAGGGAGGGGGGTGGGGATTTTTCAATTCGGAAATATTTCTAGATTTATATTGTAAGAACATCATATTTTTATATTTTATAATTCTGCAAAATACTAAGAAAACAATTTAAAATAAAAGATATGAGTGGGGTTATAAATATTGCACAAACTCCCTGTAAATTCAAATTTAATTAATCTTTGTAAATCCTTCAATCCTTCTAAAATCCTTCAAAAATTTATTAAATGATTATGTAAGTCTTTTAATTTAGTTTAAACAATTTACGTAAAATGCTTTATAGTGTAACATTTTCACGAATTCATAATTCGGTAGATAAAGGGTTAATAGTACATGTCTCTTCAACGAGTATTATTTTGTTTTAACAATTTCTTTTGTTACATCCTACGTATAGAAATAATAGTAATGGCTATGACTTTCTAATTATGACTTCCTTTATGTTTTAACATTTAGTAATAACATAAAATAATAAAAAATAGCTTAATGCCCTTTGCACCGTTGGTGATTATTTTATTTTACACACATATTTCACTCTTTAAATTTAAAGTTTAGGTTAACGTCTCTTAAATCTCTTCCCTAAGCTGTTATCATATAAATAGGAATTGAATAGGGCAAAAAATAAGTACATTTGGTTAGATTTTAGGCAGCTAATGTTTAAAATTATTAAAGTATGATAAAAAGTTAATTAAATCCAATTGATTTTTTAAATCATCAGATTTTAAGACATTCACCTTTTATATAAACATTTTAATAAAAATTTTAATTTTACTTAAGAAAGGTGTTATAATAAAAATAAAATACATTGACATGTTTCGGAACCGTCAAATAAGTTCCATAATCATACTATAAATAAAATAAAATTTCAAAATATTTCACGGTCAATACAAATGACACGCGACAATGAGATGTAAATAACAACTAACACTGCCTTATCAAGAACATATTTAAATGAGGAGATAAAAATATTGTTTAGTGAAAGTAAATTATGTTTCATATCAAATTGTAGTCGTAAATCTATTATAAGAGAGTCCATTGAAATTTATACGCGTAAAAATCTGGTTTACAATGATACCGTTTCTTTTATTATTCCTAAGTTATGGTTAGAATTAATGAATAAATTCCTCGTGAGAGCTTGAATGGGAAGAACCATGTTGGAAATTCTTTTAGATCATGGTCTACTTTTAATTTAATTTTTTACAATAGAGCGCGTGCTTTTGGTGTTTTTATATCTCATTGCCGCGTGTCATTTGTATTGGCTGTGAAATATTTTGAAATTTTATTTTTATTTATATTTTAGATCATGGTCTATATTTTAATTTAATTTTTACAATAGAACGCGTGTTTTTTGTGTTTTTTGTTATTTATATCTCATTGTCGCGTATCATTTGTATTGACCGTGAAATATTTTGAAATTTTATTTTATTTATATTATGATTATGGAACTTATTTGATGGTTCCGAAACATGTCATCGTCTTTTATTTTTATTATAACACCTTTCTTAAATAAAATTAAAATTTTTATTAAAAAAATTATTAAAGTAAAAGAAATTTTTTTCACAAAATAGAAATAAATCCAAATTATAGTGTACAATAATATCTCTAATATCCATTTTATCATCTTTAAAGAAAAATGAACATATGTACATTCCTTAATATTCAGATAAATAGTTTTTTTTTAATTTGAAAATATCCAGGACTTTCATTTGAAAAATTGGGTCAACCGAATGAAAAAAAGTCAAATTCTATTCAAAAATTGGCCGGATCCGAGAACATTTAAAATAAACTAGATCGAAGACGAAACTTAAAAAATAACTTGACTCAAACCCGACCTGTATCGAAACAATGGCACAAGTACGACTCGATCTAAACTGAGACTTGGATTGGGTTCGGCTAAAATTGGATTGAGCGACACCGGACTAGTATTATACAAAACTGAAATTTTTTTACAAATAAAAATGAGAATCTTGATATGTCATCTAAATGCATAAAATGTGGAATACCGAAATATATTTCTTCTCATATTCATTTGACACATTGCCATGTAAACAAATCTACCTCTGATTAAAACCACAAAAATGGGCAAGGTAATCTTTTGAGATAGAGAATTTATTTCTTTAAAATTCCAGCAAAATTCTACCCGATAACATGCCAGAAAATGTTTAAGTTTTATTAACCTGAAGCACAACAGACATGTGATTAATCTACATAAAATAGCAATATAAGAAAACATCTGGTAAACATTAAATTTTACCAGGGTAAAAAAAAAAAAAAAAAAAAAAAAAAACTGATGTTTTGGAGTTAAACTATTTAACACAGTTAAATAATGTTAAAATGTATCCTTTCGATATTTGGAAGTAACATACATTTTTCTAATTAAGTTTTAACTTTATTTGGAATAACTTTTTAAATCCATCCAAAAAACTAAGTTACAATTAATAATTTGTTTTAATATTAATTTCACAATTCATAACTCGTAAAATTTATGAACTCAATGTCTTTATTTAAAGATAGAAAACCAACGATTATAAATGCACAAATAATGTATGAAAAAGTAGCAAACAGCCGTTTCGAATCTACTATCGAGATTCTTCATCAGCGCAAAACTCAGCGAGCTAGAAAAAGAAAAACTGATATTCTAGCTGAAACTTTTTCTAGCTCGCTGAGTTTTGCGCTGATGAAGAATCTCGATAGTAGATTCGAAATATCTATTTGCTACTTTTTTTATACATTATTTGTGCATTTATAATCTTTGGTTTTCTATCGTTAAACATTTTTGCATAAAGGCTTTATTTGCTATTTCAACGTCTTTATGTTTTAATGTTTTATTATTAAAATTATACAAACAAAATAGCACATTAGGATTGTAATTTCAGGAGATATTATTAAAAATATGAGAATGTAATTTAATATTAAAAGTACTAAATTTTGATTGTTTAAAAACTAGATTAAAGAAACACTTATTATCCAAATGACTTGAAATTTGATGTCTAAGAATTATTTGAACCGAAGATTAAAAGTATCTTATCAAAATCGACTATTGATGTTGCAAACAGCAAAGTTTAGGTTAATTTTGGTATGTAAATGCCCTCTAAGCAAATTCAATATGCATTATTTAAAAAAAAAACTTGATTTCCAATTGTTAGATATCAGAAATTGCGTTTGACAATAATTTGTTCCAGAGTTAGTAGGGATGTTTAATTTTTTTTTTCGAATGTACTTCAAGTATATGAAATTCGGAACAATTTTAGTGTTTTTTCTACTAATTTTGACATTTTTATGATTTTGTACTTGAAAAGTGAACCATTCACTCCCTTGGAAAAAATCACCCACGTGTCTGTTTGTTTGTCACAGCCATTTTACATGGAAAGCTCTAATTGGGGAAAGTAATAAAGACTATTGACTCGCATATTTACATATTATTAAACGTTCACAAGTATATTTAACTGGGGGGGAGGAGGGGATCTAATTAAATAACTTGTAGAAAAAATTCTTTCCTTTGAACATAATGTGGGGTATCTTGTGAAAGATTTCGTTATACTGAACTTAAAAATACATTTCTTTTAATTATAGGTATTATATTTTCAGAAATATCGTTGAAAATATAGTGTAAAAATTGTTCCCACCATGTAATTCTGAATCTACGGAAACTAAAATTATGAAAATAAACAGAGGTAGTAGATGTTACTTTAAACCTTGCAGGAAAACTATAGCAATTACTCTAGATCGTACCGTTTTTGAGAAAAGCCCATTTTTCTGTCACACATAAATTCCGATTTGCGGACATTGAGCAAAGGTCTTGAACTACTTATCGTATCAGAAGTATAAAAGCATTGTTGATAGTCATTTTGAAAAATAAATTCGTTGGTAATCAACTAAGATGTTAACACTTAAACACACGGGCGATTTGGACATAAATAATGACGGGTTCGGCGTACTCTGCCGAACCTGGATAAACCTAGCTTTTAAAATCTAGATAACAACTTTTAATAATATATTTGTATAATGCAATACCTAGTAGTAGTATACAAAAGCAATAAACTTCAGATTATTGTAATCAGACTAATTTAATTAGAATTAATCACGTAAATGAGGTTTAAAATCAAATAGCCAATTTTAGAACCAGGATATTTAAAAAAAGTTTTAAATGCCTTATTTAATGCAAAACGTTCTTTACTTCGGATATTGAGGCCACTACGTTACAAAATTTTGGTACTAAAATGTCTAATTAAAAAAAAAAAAAAAAATCCTTCTGCATGTGAACCTTGCATAAATACTATGGGGTCCGTGACTAGTTTGCATTGAGAGGCTCTCTCATTCTCTTGTGTCCTGTAGTGCCAACTTTTCAAAAATATTGGGATGACTCACAGTGGCGCCAACTTATATGGGCCCGTGGGGCCTAAGCCCACCCAAAAATTTTGAATCCTAGTGTACCTAATTTTCATTGTTCTATTTTATTATTTATTTCATTATTATTTTACTATTCATTTTTTTCCTTAGAACAAAATTTATTTCGACAATGCAAGCCCATTTGAATGCACGCGACTGACATCCAGAATTCAAAAATGACTGAAATGTAACTGTTTAACTTTTTGTTCATTCAATTTGTAGGCATGCTCACGATATGATGATATTACAATAAATATTAGTGCTTTATAAGGAAAAACGCATAAGTATATAATTTAAAAAAATTACAACTATCTTAAAATATGATAGCTTGACTTAAAATTCTCATCTTTCACCATCTGTCCACCCTTTAAAGAAAAACAAACTCGTTGTACCATTTTACCAAAATATCATTGAGCCCACCCAATATTTTTGAACCAACCCAATATTTTTCAAAAGTTGGCGCCACTGATGGTTTAAACATTTTTGAGTAAAATAACAAACACACACGCATACACACATAAATATATACCTTAGTGTGCGTTAGTGCGGAAAGAGGGAGGGGCGCTAAAGATGATAATTCGAGATTAAATTGTTTTTTCTAAACGAAATTTTAAAATGAATATAATTTAATTATAATTTTATAAACCATTTTGTTAAATTATATTCTTATAAGTTATTCTTATAAATAGAGTAATATTAATTTTAAATAATCTTGGAATTGCTAATTATTGAAAGTGCGAAATTCAAATGTCAAGAAAAGCAGACATCTTAACACCTAAGTGCTTTATCAACTCGAGACATCAAAACCGATAGCAAAATATCCAGGAAGTTTGTTTTTGAGAGAAATTTAACTATAGATCTGAAGGGGTTTTCAGTGTTCTTTCCTGTATACTGAAAAAAAAATGAAGTACTCAAAAATGACTAGGTCGATGTACTCATATCGAATTGAGTATGTTGATGAACACATTGCTCTCTCAATTTTGAAACACCATACGTTATCAAATCCAAACAAACGATAATTTTGTACCCAGTATTGGTTTATCACATTCATGACGGCATAAAAGATGCTTATTAACCCTTTCCGGCGCAGTGTTACCGGTCTGGCAACACCTAATTTTAATTCAAAACTTGCAATTGGCACCAATAATATTTTAATAAAATCTTGCTTTTACAATAAAAGCTTTAATTAAGGAGTTCTTGATTTATTAAAAAGTCGTTTGTAAATTCCCGTGACAGTCGATAATTTCTCATTTTACTAAAAGAATTTCTCTGCGCTGGAAAGGGTTAATGTAAATATTTAATTATGCACAGTATTTTAAAATAATTTAAAGTATATTTGCAAAAAATGCTCTTGTCGTAAAAATGTTCGATTTGGGTATTTTACTTATAATTTTGCTATTTTTCTTAATAAATAATCGATTAAACGTTTATTGCTCATAATTTTGTGCAAGAAATAAATACCAGCATATTTTCACTTTAATTTATAAATTCAGGGGGCAGATAATAGTGATTTATATTTAACACAATCATGGAATCAAAAATGAGTACATGTGTTTCTCAGTTTTGAGAACTTTAGCATCGGAACTATTTTGAGTATGTGAAGTACTTAAAATTGAGTACATTTTACTTAATTTTGAGAACCCATTTTTTCGGTGTGTGTCTAATGGATGTCCTTATTATTTTTCAAACACAACTATTTTGAGAATGTTAATAAAATCAAATTTCATTTTAGGGATTAAACAATTGTAAAAATAAATTACGAATTAAGTCATCTGAAATTGGGTAGGCGTAGAGATCAATTTATTGGATGGTCTCGTGGCCCTTGGGCCCTTATAAGTTGGCGTCATTGCTTGTGTCTTTAAAAGCTAATTAAAAACCTATGGAAAAACGTGTTACGCAGGGCCGGCGCCAGACGTGAGGCAAGTGAGGCGGTCGCCTCAGGGCGCAAGCCTAAAGGGCGGCATTTTCCTGGCATATATATTGAACATATAATCCATTATATTTTATTTGTCTAAACTTAAAAAAAAGTGATAGTTTTTTATTTATTTTTTTATTTTTGAATAAAAATATAGAGTGCATTTCATATAATTACAACCAAGTAATAGCAGAAGCCTTCACAAACTTCATTGTATAACATGAATTAAATCGGCACTAAGACATAAATTACAGTAACAACCAAATCCATTCTTTTTTTTTTCTTTTCAAGGATAAGTCATACTGAAATCAGCAAAATTCACAAAGGGCAGACGGTGCCAAACATAAACCAAAACATTTTCCCATAATGTTGCTGCATCATGTATTTCGTTCTTTATTATTTTATTTGTGTTGTTCGTCATTCGATGGTGTAATTCTTTTCATTAATTCATTGTAAAGGACCAGATTTCGGATAGCATGGTTAAACAGATGTTGTGCTAATAATAATGACGGAGAAAATAGTTCATACTTCAGGTATATATTATGTTTTTTTTTTCTTTTAATTTAAGATGATGATTGCAGATCCTTTTGAAAAAAAAAAAAAAAAGTGTTCTTTAAAACATATTTCATTAACATGTTATTAATATTGCCTGATGTCTCACGTAAATCAGCTCCTATTTACGCGGGACACTTGACACGAGGTACTTGTAATACTGTCACTTGCTTAAAAAATTAACCCGCAAAGGGGCATGCGAAGAGAAAATTGCTCCCGGGACTAAGTTAAAATTTGGCGTCCCCCCTCCCAACTTTTTCTTATGACAGGCCAAAAATGAAGTTGGTAGTATAAATTTGGCGCCCCCTAAACTTCCGCACCCGGGGCGACCGCCCCCTTCGTCCCCCCCCCCTTTCGCACGGTGCTGAACCCGCATAGATAATTAATTTCTGAATGTCCTGCATCTTCATCCGAATGAGGGGATAATTATTTAATATCTTTATAAACCGCCATCCAAAAAACATAAGATCCTGATAAAACGCCACTTTCGACATACAATTTTTTCTGTTTTCTGTAATTTATTGCTTGTATTTAAAATTGTACTCAAATCCAAGCTGGCTACTTTCAGACATACTTTAAATTTCATTTTTGTTATTAAACGTATCAAATTATCAAATGTTCATTTTAGGAAACTATGTAATTTAATTGTTTTTCCCATTTTCGCCTAAAGACAAAATATTTCAGTAAATGCTGTTAAAGTTGGCATCTTGAACCGAATTTCTGGAGGCGACAGTGGAAGAAAGAAAAGAAATGCCGTAAATCGCTAATAACTGTAATTAATTTTTCAGTAAATGAAAAAAAATTTCACAGTCACTGTACATATCATTTCAATAATTACACCCGCAAATATCATGTTTTTGTGTTTAAAATGGGGTTAGAAAGTTCCTATTTTATTCAGCAGAGGAAAGTGTTTATTGAGAATCGCCTTAAAACGATATAAAGTAGATTATCCTGAACGGTCGGGACAGAGGCCGATCCTGCTAATGAAAAATCCGGATACTTGTACAATTAATAAAAACGGCTATGGTAGTTCTTCTTTACACTTTTTCCATGCTTAGGACTGAAAATTATAGTAGTTTTCATTTTAGTATGTTTCAAATGGCGTGTTTAGAAGCTATTTTTAGATTTTATTTTATACAAAATTGATATAAATATATATAAATATGCATACACTATATGGTCAAAAAGGAAAAGTGAGTTGCGATTTTAGATGTTTTGTTAAACATCTAGAAAAATACATGAGGAATTATCCTGAAACTCCAGATGTATAAACAGAATAGTACAGGTCATGCATTTCCGCGAAGATTTTTTCTGAAAACCCCATAGGGGACCGTCAACAGATTGAAAAAGAACAAACATTTTTTCGATAACCCTGTCAAAACAAGTGTAGCAAAAGCGTTCAAACTATAAATTATGATTAAGAGGCTTATTGTTATAAACTGTGTTAATTTTTTATGTGGAGAGCATGTATACTAGTAGAAAAAATAAAATTTTGCACTAAAACAGTCCCATTTTTTGCCACGTTTTTTGCTTATAGTTTGCTGAGTTCTTAATATAAAAGAATTTTCTTTTCCGAAAATATTACAAACAACATTGTACACAATACCATGTCACCAGAATTTAAAAATAATAAGAATTGTATGAAAAATGAACAGGTTTACTAAATAATGTTTCACTGTGCATGCGCTAATGCAATCAAAATGTAATGTGCATAAGGGACTGCGCATATATAACGTTATCAGTTTTATATAATTTTGGACCCCCCCCCCTTCAGATATATATTATAATCTTTCGCCCCCCCCCCTCCCTCCATAAAGATATCGTTACCAAAGTCTAAAAATTATTTATATTTTTAGAATTTATTTCTTTTGTTTGGAGTGC
The DNA here is from genome assembly GCA_964019185.1 of Maratus speculifer. NCBI lineage: Eukaryota > Metazoa > Arthropoda > Arachnida > Araneae > Salticidae > Maratus > Maratus speculifer. The sequence continues at coordinate 369,584,071 of OZ025290.1, read as the reverse complement.
TATACAAAACTGATTACATTTATTTTACGCATACTTAAGTGATTAAAGAAAGAGAAGTCAATAAAATATCACTTTATATCATGTAACATTTAAAAGAAATTGATGTAATTAAATATTTTATAATACCTTTTTGTTACATAATGCATTCAACAGTAATAAAGTCTTGTTGCGCTTGCCCAGCACGAAAAAAGAGGTGGTGAAATAGAAATTCTTATCAACAAAACAAGTTGACAACATTCTTTCTCTTTTATTTATTAATAAACACAAACTTCATTTTAAAAATTCTCTACAAATGGTTTCTCGAATAGTGATTGTTATATATGCATGCATACATGAAGAAGAAAAGGAATCTAGGGGTATACCATATTTTCGAATTAAATATTTTTACAATAATTTGCTGATGTTAATAAAAACATCGTATTTTCATACAAATAGATAACAGACTAAAAAACGATGACATATTGTTTTGAACCCAAAACAGCATGTTGCTAATAAAAAAAGAAAATTTTGATTGGATCAAAAATGGTATAGCTATCAAAAGACAACCCCCCCCCCCCATTCCCCGTGAAATGATAAAATTATATTTACACAGCCCCTAATGTGTTATAGAACAACTTCTGTGAAAGTCTCAAAAACATAGGTTGACTATTCTGAAACTCATTGTTGAAAGAAGCTCAAAATCAGCTGTTCCCAAAATGAAGCAAAAATATGAGGGGCTGTATCCATATATCCATTGGTTAGTGTTGATATAGCATGCAGAATATTGCAAGTACTATATTACTTACCCATCAAACGTAGTATAGGGTAAATCTTGCAATCGTTATAAAAATCGATTTTTTTTTTTTTTTTTTTTTTTTTTTATGGTTTTACATTTTTCAGATACTGGAAAACATATTTCTAGAAAAAAAATTGTCGTCCGTCCGTCCGTGTGTCTGTAAACGCTCTATATCTCGAACAAATTGAGATAGAGACTTGAAATGTTTTATGTATTTAGTATATAAGAATGGGACGAAGTCTATTTAATATCAGTAACCTTGGTTATCCGAAACTATTTTTTTCGGACTCTCGAAAAATTCGTTCTGCTGAAAGATATAGAAAAAATTTTCGACTTTTTTTATTTTAAGGAGTGGACGTAAAAGGCAATTCAATAAAACAAATTTTGCATAAAAAACGAAGTCGATCGAATTATTAGTTGTCGAGATATTTATAATTTTGTTTTCCATATATTTCGATTCTTCACGACCTTGTATTTCATTCAAATTCAAAGATATATTTTAATTAAAAATGAGACGCTTAATCCGACGCAGTAAACTGTTAGTTAATAGGATTATTATTTTTGAAGTTATAGGGATGTTTCTTTTATGCAATTCGGTACTATTTGAGTAGTTTGGCGTTTTATGTAATTTGTCGAAATTGGTTCGTTAGCAATTCAGTTGTAGAGCATTACTATGTATATTAAAAATATTTAAATATAAGTTTAAATTATGTTTTGGAATTGCAATCCATTTTATAAACAGTTTACACATGTGTCATTTTCATATATTATATTATACAGATCCATGATGGGTAAGTATTACGGTGGTCCCCAACGACTAGTTTTATAGTTGTATTTTATTATAAGTTGATGTTGATTAAGTTTTGTTGTAAATAGCCGAACAAACACCAGGCGCTGCTAAGTCACATTTTCCCCGATTTCCGCCATAGCTATATCTCACGAATTTATGCACCGAATTTTATCAATCTTCATATTCTGTTAAACTTTGACATACATAGATAGTTATTATGCTTTGGTGCAAATCGCTGAATAGAGGCGCTGCTATGTCACAGTTTTCCCTATTTCCGCGTTAGTTATATCTCAAGCATTGATGCATGAAATTTTGTATGAACTTGATAATCTGCTAAACCTTGACCTAGATGCTGATTACTTTTTGGTGTAAAAAGCCGAACAAGTGGCGCTCAATCTTCATATTCTGTTAAATTTTGACATACATAGATAGTTATTATGCTTTGGTGCAAATCGCTGAATAGAGGCGCTGCTATGTCACAGTTTTCCCTATTTCCGCGTTAGTTATATCTCAAGCATTGATGCATGAAATTTTGTATGAACTTGATAATCTGCTAAACCTTGACCTAGATGCTGATTACTTTTTGATGTAAAAAGCCGAACAAGTGGCGCTCTGTGCCGCATTTTTTCTAGATTTCCGCGATAGTTATATCTCATGAACTAATACACAGAATTTCATCAAACTTAATATTCTGTTAGACCTTGCTATAAATATATTCTTATTAAATTTTGGTGTAAATTCTACAGCAGATAATGCTATTTTCCCGCATTTTCCGGATTTCCACAATATCTCAAGAACTAATGCACGGAACTTCACCAAACGTCTTAGTCTGTTAGAGTATGAGATAAATGAATGTTGATTATGTTCCGGATAAATTATTTGATTATGTTTTGGTTAAATCGATCAGCATGATATAGAGCTACTCTGCCGCTTTTTTTTCAGATTCACATGATATATATATCTTAAAGAACTAGAGCTCGGAATTCCATTAAACTTCATAATCTGCTAAACCTTGACATATATAGATGCTGATTGTGTTTTAGTGTAAATAACCAAACAGCTGGGGCTGGTTTATCTTATTTTTTCGCAATTTCCGCAATAGTTATTTCTCAAAAACTAATGTACAGAATCTCATCAAACTTAATATTTTGTTAAACCTTGAGATAAATAGATTCTGATTAAGTTTGACGTAAATTGTCCAACAAGATAACGCTACTACACCACATTTTTTGCGATTTTTGAAATAACTATGTCTCATTATTTCATAAATAGGACATTTTTATAACAAGTGCTGTATTAGAAATATGTTAAAATTACTTTTTTATAATGTTTCAAACAATACGCTTTCGCCTCATTCGTAATATATTTATAAAATCTATATATTTTTTAATGATTAATGAATGAAATTTGATGAAATTCCGTACATTATTTCTTTATATATATATATATTAATATTATGGAAATCTGGGAAAATGCGGCATAAAAGCGCCATTTGCTTACCGATTTATGCCAAAACATAATCAGCGTTTATTTATCTCAAAGTCTAACAGACTAAGATGTTTGATAAAATTCCGTGCATTGGTTTGTGAGATATAGTTATTGCAGAAATCGAAAAAAATGCGGCGAAGTAGCATTATGTGTTGGATATTAATACCAAAATCTATTCAAAATTTATTTATTACAAGGTCTAACAGAATACTGAGTTTGTGAAATCATCAGAATTAAAATTATTATATTAAATATAATTATCAGAATTTTTCTAAACAAGTTTTTACACAGTCATCGGGCAAGTATATCAGACAAAACCGAGTTAAAACTATAAAATAATAGAAATTTAAGAATCACGGGTCCGGGCAACGCCGGGCGGAACTAGTATATATATATAATATTTACATGTATGAAAAAGTATAAAAGTTCATCAGGTTTGAATTCATAGCTATTTATATCATATGAGAACAAATCTCACTTTATGAAACCCAAATTGCGCCAAGCTTTAAAAGAGAAAAATCAAAGGCCTCCTATACTGTAAAAGTACCCAAAAATATTCATTGAGATAGCAGTTTTTTTAATTTAGTTTAATTATTAGTAATCGTGTTTTATAAATCAATCATCAATAATTTATGAATTTTTTTTTAGAATGAGTGATTTAAAATGAAAGGAAGATAGTGGTTATATCATATGGAAAACTAGTGGAACCAGAGAGAAAAGTAGAGCTCGATCTAAAAAAAAAAAAAAAATGTCACAGTAAAAATTGGAAAATATTTTCAATCTAAAAATGTGCGTAGAAAAGAAACTGAATCAGATGATCTGTAAAGCTCATGAAATAATCCAAATTTTTATTGAAATTGGTGGTGATGGAAGCTGTTAAAACATAACAAACGTAAGCTACATTTTACTTCGGTGACACTAGTAATACAGTGCAGGATCCAAAAATATTCTTTTTTTTTTTTTTTTTTTTTTTTTTTTTTTGTAGTAAGGAGTCTAGAAACTTTAAATTTCGTGTGGTAGTTACTTACAAAATATAAATGTCTTCTAAGAGCTGTCAAGACTAAAATTGAAATTAAAAGTTGCGAAGAGAAGGGGCGGTGCGCAAAGCGATCTAAAAAATTCGTAAATTACGAGTTCTGTGCAAGCTCAGGAAGCAATAAACTGATTACAAAATTGATAGTTTCGAATCAACAGTGACACTCTCTGATCCTACATAGATCATTCTCATAATCCTCTATGTTCTATGCCGGTACTGCTACCTTTTGCGGTAAGCAGAAACAATATTCTATAAAAGCCTTTAAAAACTTTTTAAATTACGTTTCTTTGGTATATTGAAAAATATCAAACCGATTTCAAAATTAAATATTTGCAAATTAATGGTGACCGTCCTTTCTCTAACGTAGACATTTTATGGTAATACCACTACCTCTCGAGAGATGGTAGACCCTTGGGAAAGAAACTTTGATTCTGATTAATGATTAATTTAAAAATGTAAATGCATACGAAGATTGTTTCTAAAAAGGAATAATCACATGAACACCGAAAAGAATGTATGGATTGAGCATAAAAGTTTAAAAATATTTTCTAAATTATCGTTTATTTAAAATTACCTTTAATTCTTCGTATTATTTTATGTCTCATTTCGGAATAATGCATGTAAAAATGAAATTTAATCAAGTTGTGGATTAAATGGAAGTTTTTGAATTATTCTTTAATACATTATTACTTCTAATGAAAATCAAATATACAAGTATCACTTGACATACTTCAACTATTTATGCGAGCAAAGCCGCGGGTTTTGCTAATATATTATATTTATGCGAATAAATTATAATTATTAGGATGAGCGAAGCGAATCCTCTACTAGGCCACTCAAATGACACTTTGTCGTACACTTTACAAAAAAACTGTGCAGTATTTTGACTTGAAATTAAACACAAATATAAATTATGATCTGTAGATTTGCAGAATATTATTTTTTTATAGAAATACTTTTCAATGAATTATTATTTTAATTAATTTATTTTACATGCTTTTCCATTACGAACGCATTTTTCCAAATAAAACGTGAAACATGTACGTTTTCAGAAGAAAAACTTAAATCATGGGGTCAGTGATTATAGCTAGAATCATCATTAAATAAATAAATAAATAAAATATATTTTCATTATTCTGACAAAATATCTCAAAAACTGCTTTCAGATTTTCAAACTATGCTCATTTTTTTTAACTTAGTTTCATGACTTCTTTTCTAAAATACTTTTTTTTAGAAAAATTAAAGCATATTTTTAATGAATTAAAATTTGTGAAAATTCTCTTATTAACATTCAATTATAAAAGTATTTTTCTGTGTTAGGAATTCAAATACACAATTTATTCTTATTTTGTGAAATCATTTAAGCAGACGATATTTATGAATTTTAAAAGAATTATAATATGTTTTTGTGAAGTGGCAATAAAAGAATTGTAAACAAATAAAATTAATTAATATTTTGTATAATTCTACTTCGAAAATATTTTTATTTATATGTTTTTGTGGAGTGGCAATAAAAGAATTGTAAACAAATAAAATTAATTAATATTTTCTATAATTCTACTTCGAAAATATTTTTATTTATACCAGTCTTATATCATAAATAAACAACACTGTAAAAAATATGACTATTTTTCTGCATCGTCAGTCCCCCGCTTTTATAGAATATCACTCTTTTGGTCACTGAGAATGTTCCATGTTAGCCTGAAGTAACCGTTTTCTATACAAGCGGTGGAGTGACGATGTAGCAAAGAAGTCGTATTTTTTTCCAGTGAATCTAAGGAAATTCATAGTTATTTGGTTGAAATACATTTTTAAATTAAAATGCCCTGAAACTTTAAATTACATTTTTGTTTAATGAAAAAGTAAGATGCAAAAGTAATTGAAAAAATATATTATTACTTTCAAATATTTATCTGATAGCATAATACTTCGCGAATCCAAACAAAGCATGGCTTTTGCTAGTTATATTAATGTACATATTTTTTTTAAAAGTATGAGTAGTCGTAAGAAGAAAAAAATGATGACGTCATAGGGGCGGCAAAATAAGGCTCGCCTCAGGCGGCGAAATGTTTAGCGCCGGCCCTGGTGTTACGGACCTAATTGGATTTGCAAATTTTCAAGCTCTTTTTGACATAAACTACTTTAGCACAGCGACAAGTTTAAACTTTTAAACAAGGGTTTTGTGTTGGCTACACTGTAAAAAGAATATTTTATTACTACGCTGAATTTAGTTTTATGAAATGCCAAATGAAGTTTAAATATACACTACCTTTTATTCTCAATATCAAGATAAGTTCTTTATAAATAGATAAGGATAAGATAAAAAAAATTGTTATACGGAATAGCAACATTTGATATTATTTAGGCTTCATATCTCTCTGAACTTTTAAGGTATACCCATTCATACTTTTATAGTACATTCAGCTATAACCAACCCAACGTTATATAGTTTTTTACAAAGTCTTATTATTCTTTCAGCAATGATTTTCTTTTAATAACACAGTTAACTCCCTCGCGACGAGAGTACTTTGATTAATTTTAACTCTTTTACCATCGGTTTTTCAAAAGCGAAAATTTTCTGTAGTTGAATCCTGAAAATACTCCAATTAAATAAGGTAAATTTTACAATAAAAAATAACTGGTAGAAAAATGAAGGATTCGGAGAATTTTAAGTGTCACACATACGAGTTGCTGGTCCCCAAGGTGTTAGTTATTCAGATGTTTATTGAATGGAACCCCCTGAGAGCAAGTACTTCTCGCACTTGACCATTTATTTACTTACATTATATTTAAAAAATAAATTCTAGTTCAGTTTGCTTGATATGTTTACTATCGGCAGCAATACAGGCTCCCTAACGTGCGTTTACATTGACAGCTGCAGATGATAGACACTTTGAGCATAATTAACTTGAATTACTCAAAACATGCAACTTTTAAGATATTTTTTCTTGTTTTTTTTTCCTAATAACTAAAGCACAATTTCTTAAAAAAAATAAAAACAAAATAGAAACACTTATTAACAAATCATATACATACACTGTACACAAATTCAAAACTCTTCAGGCAAAACCAAATACTTTTACAAAAAATAAAATTATGTTATGTCAAGTGGGAAGATAAAAGTGTCGAAAACCGAAACACTTTTTTTTTTGTTTCTGACGCATATTTGAAAGACTGTCATAAAAATATATACATTTTAAACAGAAATAAAAGGCAACTGCAAAATAATACACAATTCACAAAACTTATTTTGTTAAGATTTCAGAAAAATTCTTTTTGATAACGCGTCAAAAAAAGCTTTTTATTTTATTTTATTTTTAGATTTTATTTTATTTATTGTTACTGGTAACGTGAATCGTACGACATAAAATTACTCTGCATAAAATAACATCATTTTCTTAAAACTTTTTAGAAACATGAACAATTTTTGTCAAAGTAAAAATTATTTGGTAATAAAAGATTGTTACAGGATATTTAAATGTTTTAAAATGTTTCTTTTGTATGTTAAGTAAAAACTTTGCAGTTGAATGTGGACTTTGTTTACAATCACTTTTTAACACTTTCCAACATTGTTGAAAGCGTTGACTGCAAGTTTGAATCTGTAGAATTACAGAAATTTTCTTAAAATGTAGATTATTATTTAATATTTATATTTAATCCTGTTAACGAGTTACTGAATTTTGTAGTTAGTGAGTTCATAATGAAACATCCTGTATAGGTCTTTCATTAAGTGTTACTGTAAACTCATATACTGAACGCATTAAATTAAAATTAGAAACTTAAAAAACTTCAAATATTTCATATATTTAACTGATTAAGTTTAGTTTTTATTATTAAGGCCCCACAATAGTCACTGAAAAAGACCCGGATGATAATGTAAAGTCTATGGGAGCGTTCTTTTCAAATATCTCGCTAAAATTTTAATAAGGTGGTCTGATGTAATAACGCCAGGCGGGGTAATAAAGCCAAGTGCTAATATTATGCATAATTGTGAACTAATTCGGTAAATGACACCCATGTGCTCTGCGCAGAAGGGTTTTAAATCATATAAATCGCAAAAAACAGCTTAAAGTTCATATGTTCCATTTGTAGGTCTTATTGCTTCTACAAGCAGCTAAAATTTACACTTGATCTAAAATTTGCGAGATAAGTTTTGTGATGTGAAGACTATTTTTTTTTTATCCGGAAATACTTTCTTTATTACATAAATTTGTAGTGCATTTCATGTACTTTCAAAATGTTGTAGAAGATTTCGGATATCTTCTCGAGATAATTTGTAGTTTAAAATGTACTGCTCATTAACTATACCGGAGTAATAACGCCAATTCTTGGGCATTAATACCCCTGTTGATTCCCAACAGTGGCCGAACTACATCCTAAATACTGATTCAAATAAACACAGTTAAAACCGTGCAATGTTTCTAATAATCCTATTTAAACGGTCCTTTTTAAGCAAAAAGAAGCTCATGGTCTGATATTCTTTTGCCTCCTCCCCTTCACACCCCACACCTTTATTTTTCTTACACTTTCACAAAAAATGAACATTTTCAATAGCTTAGAATGCAATTTGTCAATTTCTAAGTTTGTAGAATTTGTATTTTTAGAATGGGACAATCTACATGCAATTATTCCATCTTATTTCCTAGTTTTGTTTGCATGGCGTTATTACCCATATAGGTGTGTAATAACGCCAAATAGCATTGGTCAAGAAATCACGCCATTACATTTTATAAATACATATATGTTAAATTTTTTTTTATATATAGATAGTCAATGAGTTGCTGTATCAAATCCTATATTTGTTTGAAAAATACAATCTAAAACTAAGCCGTGACAATTGGTAGAACCTTTACGTGGCGTTATTACCCCAGGGTACCTTATTTTTTCATGATTTTTTTTGCATAGAATAGCTGAGGACGATCTACAACCGGCTTAGTTTTTACTTTTTCGATTTTGCTTATGTATTTTTTATATTATGATAGTTTCAGTTTCAAAACCGGTTTAAATCGGTTTTAAAATTTAAATTAATTTTTTTTAATTTGAAACCAAAATTAAAAAAGTAAAAACTAGGCCGCCGGTTGTTTATCATTTTCAGTTTTTAATGTGAAAAAAGTGACATATTTTAAATTCTGTCTTCTCCTTAGTTAACCCACTATAGACTGCTGTTTCAATTGTTTTTACACAGTAAGGTTTTAAAAAGTGTTTATTACATTGTACAAATCATTAAGTGAGGAAAAGGCGTTCGATCGTTCCATGATAGTGTCCTTCTGTGTATCTTAAAGCTCCTTTTACTTTTTTGTTACTGAAATACTGGATCAAATATATTGGAAGTCATGCAATCGACCACGGATCAACGCTAAAATTCATCATCTACATATTAACATTTGATCATTAACATAACAGCTTATACGGTATTAGTGTTATTAATGTTTATTTATTAAAAATACAGCGAAGAAGTTTATTGTAACAGCAGAGATACTTTATAAATTATAATAAAAATTCAAAATCTCATTTTGAATCCGAGAAAATTTAGAAGATTTACAAAATTTCAATTTAATTTGGTGCATGCAATTTAAGTCAAGGTTAAAATTGGTCTTCTGGCAACTGGCAGTATTTTCGTCTACATGCTTGTATTCCGGCAGATCAAAACACCACTAGTTCTGGGCTGTGACGTAATGTACACAAAGTCTAACCAGTCTGTAGCAAAAAGAACAATAACAATAAAAATAATGATGATAGTAACCTTACTTCTAGGATAAATATTGTATTCTAAAAGAATATTTTGTCAGCGGCAAAAAGATAAATTGTTAAAAGCTCTGTTTTCATGATTAAAAGAAATAATAATCTTTAAACAAAATAGATAACCTATGTTTTGATAAGCTGTTTTCCAAGAAAAAAGTTATTCTTGTTAAAAATACAAATAACTACATATTATTGAAACATTACCATTTCTAGTTAGTAATCGGAATTTCACGATAAATGATTTCCAAATTAATGAGTTTGAACAGTATTTGCATTTAAAAAGCAATTTTCAAACTATTTTCTTTTTATTTCGGCAATTTTTATTGTCTTTTTACTGTAGCTGCGGACTTTTTAACGAGATATCTCCCCCCCCCACCTCACCCCATCAAATTTTTGTTTTTGAGTTGTGTAAATTTATTATGTATATATATGAAAGGATAAAAACTAACCCCTTTGTAAAACTTAAATTTAAAATTAAAATTCAAAAAATTAAATTCTCATTTAATATTTTTAATTTTAATTCTGAAGCTTAAAAAGCTACTTTGCCCCTGATAACTTTCTTTCCTAGCCTAACATTTATTACTTTCAGAGATCATTTTCGGACGCTTCTTAAGATCAAAATTGATGATCTAAGTGCTTTTTGCAGCCATTTGTGGTTAGGACCTCTTACGTCACCGACTCCGGAATTGTACGGGCTTTGACCACATACCAATCAAAATCTAATGAACCAATTATAATGAAGGTAACCTTCCAAATTCACAACTGTGTCCCCTGCTGGAAAATATTACATTCTCCAACATATTACCCAGGACACGCGCGAAAAACGAGAGATTTTGCGGTTTTGAGATGCTTGCTGAATTACGGCAATGTAACTCCCCATAATCGATGCATCTGGCTTCGGGGCTTCCTATCGGACTCGCGAATCCATCTGAATAATGAGCGGCCAAATAAAAAGAGTTCGATCTGCCAATAGGTTTCCGAGTCCAGTTCTTATGCCACGATTTATGACACCTCCGAAAACGTTACACATACATATTAATATGTTTCGATAATCTTCGTAGGCAGTTTGTTTTCATACTTCTTAGAAGTAAAAGAAATAACCTACTATAAAAGCAGTGGTTCTCCTCCCAAACTTTTACGTCACGCAAACCCCTTGAACAAGTACATGTCTGCCTTACCCAATATTTCTTTTTTACTTGTGGTAGTCCTGAACAGAAATTAGAATCAAAACGAGCAAGTAATGGAAAAGTATAAACATAGTTTTATTTACATTTAAAAAAGCTTTACATGTAGCAAGTTTATTAATGTTCCGATTGCATTTACTTACATTTGAATGTTTGATGATATTTCGATATTAATTTGTAAAATTACAATCATAAGTAATCTTTTACACCTAGCTCTTACAAGGAAGGTCTCCATACGGGCATACTCAGAAAAATCTGAAAAAATTACAGAATGTTCTTCTCATATAGTTATATATGTTTATAAAAAAAATTTCGGCGGAACCTCCTTATAACGTCCGTTAAAAAATAATAAAAATTTCGTTTATTTGGCGATTTATCTCCGGTTGGCGAAAAAACGAAATTTTGAAAAGTAGGCTTTTACGCTTCGAATACTTTTTAAAGAAGAAACTTTCTATGTTCAATTTATTTAAATACGTTTAGCTTAAGTAATTTTAGTTTTGCATTTTTACTTTACTTTAAATGTAATTTTGTCATATACGTTTATATGTACTTATAACAAAATAAAATTAATATATTTTATCATTTAAAACACAATTTAAATTGATTAAAATTGTTCCAAATTGCAAAATACACTGTTAAAAATCTGCTGCATTTTGTTGCAACGCACTCCCTTGCTTGTATAGAAAACGGTTACTTGGCCGTGAAATGGAGCTTTCTCATTGGTTGGAATAGAGAAATTATATACAAGCGGTAAAGTGCGTTGCAACAAAATGCATCAGATTTTTAACAGTGTATGACACGGTCAATTCAGCGTGCTATGGAGCATTCTCATTGGTCAGAAGAGAGACATTCTATAAAAGTAGTGGAGTGACGTTGCAGTAAATGCTGCAGATTTTTAACAGTGAAGTCAATTAAAATCAATTTTCAGATTCGTTAAAATCGTCTGCTTTTGGCGAGGAAATGCACTGCTCGCCAAATCCCGCGTCGCTTTCAGCTTTTCACGCCAATTATTCCAAACTATTTCATTTTTTTACATATCTAATAATGTAATTCCGCCGCTAATTTTCACTGATCCTTTATTACCTACATGAGTAGTTTAATTCGTATTTTTTTCAAAAAATTCTGAGTATGCCCCCAATGGAGACCTTCCTTGTTAGTGTGTTTGTTGTATTTTGGCCAATCGAGTTTCTACTGTAGTTGAAAAATGTTACATTCGGTTTGCCTATCTGTCTTCATAACTGTGCTTTAAATCTCATAAATATATCAATGTATTTTTTAAAGATGAATATTGCAGAATGTTCGTTATTAATAAGGAAGTGTGAAAATTTAATGTCGTTTTACATAGGCACACAAAAGAGTTAAGTTATATTATGGATAATAAGTTTCCGATGCATTTTATTCATGTTACACTACTTCATAATGAAAGCGACTTGCATAACTGAGAGGGACCAAAACATGTTCTTTCAGAAGTATTAGATATGTAGCATTTAGAGTTTGTTTACAGAGAAGCACAAAAGAATTCGGTTACAGGTCGGAGTATGATCTTTTTCATTGCATTAAGGAAAGTAGAATTTCTCAATAATATTCAATTAGTGTTGGAAAGTGTTTTATAATTCATGCCTGATGTATGATTTTTCGGTCTTGTTTTTTTATTATTTTTAAAGAACTATCTGTGGTATTAACAATGGATGCAAAAGTTTTTTTCAATATAGTTAAGTAAAAAAAAAAAAAAAAAAAAAAAAAAAAAAAAATGGAGAAAGTAATTAAAAAATTTGAACACATCTGACATTTTTAATTTGTTTAAAAAATCTAATTAACGGTTATTTTTTCTAGTAACCTAATTTTTTTTTTTTTTATAAATATCTATCTAGCTCTTAACGTAAACGTTTTTTTTAAAGAATTTTTGCTGGAATAGCATGTTTTTTAAGTCCACCATCTCTTCAAAAGAAAAAGAAAAGCATTTAAATAAAATACACAGTTGAATGCTTTTATAAAAAAAGTTAAAGCTATGTTACTTCAAGAAAAAATAAATGAATAAAAGCAGAAAAAAGGAATAGAAAAACCGAAACATTTTATTTTGAAAGCCATACTTGACAAACTGGCATATAAACAAATATTTCTTTAATCTTTCTACACCACATTCAGTGAACTTATTTTTTTATTTATATATATAAACCCTTCGCAAAAACGTATCAAAAAGTTTATTTTAGCATGCATCAGTAACTCCGTGAGACGAACATAAAATCAATCTGCATAAAATATCAGTTGAATCTGAAAACTTCTCATAAACAAGAAAACAATTTCAGCTAAAATAAGAAAAAAAAATGATGTTTTAGAGTGTGAGTGGCGTAAAAAAATGATTAAAAAATATTAAAATGTTTTGATTCTATGTTAAGATAATATTTTCTTATTAAAGTTTGTTCTCTGTTTACGGCAATTCTTTTTTTTTTTTTTTTTCGCATAAATTTCTTTGCAGTTGAAATTATTAAGGAAAATAGGTTGTTTATTTGTAAGCCAAAAATAAATAAATAAATTTATAAAAAGATTATTATGAAAATTTAAATCTATTTCTTTTACCTTAATTTCACAAATTTTGAGTAAAAGGAAAAAGGATAGGTTAATTATTTCCCTTTTTACCGATTCTTTTCCTATTGATGCCGTTGATATTTGCGTGAAGCTACGATAAATCATTTTTTTTTGTTTGTTATAGTATTAATGATAAATATTTAGAATGCTTGAAGTTATGGCTCAAAACTAGAAAAAAGGGAATATATTCAATACACATTTGATGGCGATCCGTCATTTTGGCGGTGGCAACAACAGACAATTACGTAAATTTATCTTTTATTGATTTTTGCTCTATTAAAAAAAAATAAATAAATACAGCATATTCAATTTTTATACAATTGATAGGAAACAAAATGAGCTTTTATAGGCAATTTGTTTGAAATCTGTATCACAATTTACTCAATTTTATAGTTTTAAAAATAATTTTCACACAAGGATTTTTTTTCATACACAAACGATTACAAAAGGTAAAACCGTTTTCACTTAAAGGGATATAAATAGGCCATCATTTATTTCTAGTTTATATTCTATAAAGAAATTAAAACATTGTTCAAGCAATAAAGGAAACAATAAAAAAAAAAGAAAAATAAATACGTATTTGAGACATGTAATCGAACCATACGCGCTTAAGGCTGAATAAAAATAGCTATTTCTTCGGTTGTTAAAATCTTGGAGAGAGGCCAGTATGAAATAATCGCTTTTAATAAGTTTAAAAATTTTATTTTAAGCCCATTATTGATATTGTTCATATAAATATGATTTTTGCATTGTTAATGGGTATTCCAAAATATATATATATATAATGTAAAAACCTATTAATGTTATATTAAAAAAAAAGAAAAAAACTATAAACCCGATTGAGACTTTCTTGCAGAAATGGCGCAATGGTTGACATTTGCTGATATGTTCTTTCATTAATTTTTAGTCAATGCTTTTTTTACTTTTTTTTTTTAAATAAAAGAAAAATCGAACAACGTATTTTACTATATGTAAGATTAAAATTTAATTCTAACTATGTATTGATATGAATGATAGATAGACTCATTCTTTAGGTTTTTTTTCTTTTTTCTTTCTTAAAAAAAAAAAAAAAAAAAAAAAAAAAAAAAAAGATTTAACGTTTTCTGTGTTTTGCGATATTGTATTATAGATCATAACGTAATTTGAAATTCTTTGCAATTGTAATCAAAATAATTTTTTTTTTAAATTGTGCTATTCTTTCTATAATTCATAAACAATATTCCGTTGAAATGACACTAAAATATAATTTTCTTTCTAGAGTTTTTTTTCTTTTTACGTAACACGTCAAAACGAAAAAAAAAAAAATACTCGTAATACAAAAATTATATCCAAAATCAATTTGCATAAAATATCAGAATCAAAAATATCGAAAAAAAAAAAAAATTAGGCGAATACGAAAACAGTTCTTATAAAAATAAAAGTAAATTTTGATATTTATGAGCTGTTTACACAAAATAGTTGAAAAATGTCAAAACTTCTCTTAAAGTATTTTACAGAAGCATTTTTGAATTTGAATACGGATTTTGTTTAATCTAATTTATGTATGATTTTTTTTTTTTTTTTTTTATCCCAGTGAATTTTTACATAATTGAAGTTGCAAAGAGTTGTGGATTGTTTATTTAAAAAGTCTTTCTTTATCTTAACTGAAAATAATTAAATTACTGTGTAACATTTAAGATCATGGCAACGAATATAAAATATTTCTTTTGAGGAATAACTATGATACTCCATATATTTTAACTATAACGAAAGTAAGTAACTAAATAAATAAGTAAAATAAAATTTAATTAATTTTACGCTACGAGTAGTTCATGATTTTTTTTCTTTTGAATTGCAATGCAGTTATGTTATTATAACATATGTTAATGTCTTTTATTTTTATAGAACTCGTTACCTGAAATAATATAAAAAGTCCTTCCGACCCCATGATCTTAAATGTGGGGGTTAAGTCCCATGATCTTAAATGTCGAGAGGAAAAATGTCGAGATTCATATTCCTTATTTATTTATTTAATTTTTTTATTTATCAAGTTACATTATTCAAACATACGAAGCTCAAATTACTAGAACCCGATTATATAAGATTCAGAACCAGTTTTTGTCAATACTTAATACGAATGAAAATTTTTTTGAAATTAGTCATTTTTTTTCAAGCTGGTTTTATTTAAAACGATTTATAAGGTTACCAAATTCATCGTATATTTATCTATGGAATCAGTGTTGAATGCATGGGGTAATCCTGGGGGGGGGGGGGGGGGAGGACTCACCCCGGAGCCTCAGAAATTTTTTCCGAAAGATAAATGTCCGAATTCAATACTGCATAGGGTTAGTGTTGAATCCAGGGGTTGGCCCTGAGAGGACATTCCCCTCCGGAGTAATGAATTGTATCCCCCGGAAATTTTGAGATTTTGGGTTTTCAGTGGTCAAAAAGTGCAATTTCTCCCCCCCCCGGAACTGTATCATGTCCCTTCCCGGAGCAACAGAAATCTCTCCCGGAGAAAAGTGTCTGAATTCAACACTGCATAGGGTGCGTGGACCATAACCTCATTACTTTTACTGTGAAATTTCAGCCTTATGCCAAGTCATGTCTTGGTGGAAATCACCTGAATATCCGATTTTAGGGGTTGATTGGAAATTTACCATTGGTAGATTTATCATTGTATTTCCTAACAATCAGTCCTCTATGTTTTCATAGATTTGGATGCAGGAAGCCACGATGGTAAACATATTAATCAGATAAAACATTGGACCTAAAGGTGATTTCCACTGAGATATGATTTGACAGACGACTTTCATTTTGATATGCTAATCATTTTTGAGTAAAATAACAAAGACACACACATACATATACCTTAGTGTGCGTTAGTGCGGAAAGAGAGAGGGGCGCTAAAGATGATAATTCGAAATTAAATTGTTTTTTCTAAATAATTTTTTAAAATTATTGTAATTTATTATAATTTTATAAATCATTTTATTAAATTATATTCTTATAAGTTATTCTTATAAATACAGTAATATTAATTTTAAATAATCTTGGAATTGCTAATTATTGAAAGTGCGAAATTCACATGTCAAGAAAAGCAGAAATCTTAACACCTAAGTGCTTTATCAATTTGAGACATCAAAACAGATAGCAAAATATCCAGGAAGTTTTTTTTTGAGAGAAATTTAACTATTTAAAATTTAACTAAAATTTAAAGAATATTTAAATTTTAGCCGTGAATTTAATAAAGTGATAGTTTCTCCTATTGCCGCCATATCTATTGAAAAATGCTTTTTTACTTGATGTAATGTTCGAAATCGGCAAAGTTTTACAAAATGTTCTTCATGGATAACAGGTTATTCTTTTCTTTTTCTCCATTTCTAGGTTATCTTGTACAGTACAGGTGGTGCTGTTGGCTTCTTCAGGGGAGATATTAAGCTTCTTTCTGAAGACCTGCAATCGTTAAGGCCTACTATGTTAGCAGCTGTACCCAGAATACTCAATAAAATCTACGACAAGGTATGAATAAATTGATTGATTAAAAATAGTTATTTTGAGTTTAACTGGTTAACAAGTTACAAGTTCAGCCAACATTCTTTGCTTGCAAAGAATGTTGGCATGCTTTTCACGGATTGGCATGTACAATAGGCACGGCACCTATTACACTGTAAAAAAAGTGTCGATCTACTAAAAAAACTTTAGTGATCCTCGTAATTACTAAAAAATTTTTAGTAATCTTAGTCGGTTGCAAGAAAATCTGTAAGAATTACTAGAAAAAAGTTAGTAACGAAGAGAGTTAATAGTTTTATATTTTTAATAACTATTACTAAAACTCACTTGGTGTGGCCTTGATAGCATAATGGTTATAGTAACGGACTCCAGACTAAAAGGTCCCGGGTTCGATACTGGCCACCGCCAAATACGGCCCGAATGTATGTAGTGTAAGTACTCGTTAGTAAAGGGATTATGAAAATCCTGTCGGAGCAGTTAGCAATGTTGGTGCTGCCATCTATTGCAGTTTTGCCGAAAATCTTCCGCTTCAGAAGTCTGGATGCAGCTCGAAGGAACTTCCTGCCCTTCGGGCGCACGTAATGGTTATTAAAAATAATTTTGGAGCTATTACTAAAATTTGCTTGGTGGCTCATACTAAAAATTTTTAAGTTAGTTATACAAAAAATTCTTTTGTTCAGTTTACAAATAAAATGCTTATTTTACTTTCAAAAAAAAGTTTGTAATGGTTACTAAAAAATTCTGTGGAATACAAATTTACTAAAAATTTTTTAGTAACCTCTTGAATTTTTTTTTACAGTGTACAGAATATAAGGTTACAAAATAGCATAGCAATATTTACAAATAAAACTTACAAAGTTTAGCGGAACTGGACCATGACGTCCATAAGGCTTATGTTAAAATATTCTTGAGGAGATATACATTGTAAAAAAAAATCTTTTATTTTAACAGAGAAAAATTGTATTTTTTTTCCAGTAAAGATTTTTTCAATAAAAACAGATTTTTCTGTAACAAAATCCTGATTTTGTAATTTTTAACAGAAAGAAACGGTTTCATGAAAAATTACTGATATTTTTTGCAAATCAAACATTTTTCCACTGGCGACAAAATTGGCAGCTTTTTTCTGTTAATTTGAGAGTTTTTTTTTCAGTGTATTCATGGGTGTTGTTAAAAGATACACCAGTGCATTGTTGCACGTATTAAAATTATTTAATTTAAATAATTGTTTAGTTTAAAATTATTTAATTTTAAAAGTTCCTATATTTTGGGACACCAGTAAGTAGCGTGTCTTTTTGAAGAAAATTTTAAATGTTTTATTTTGTTTTATTAAGAGTAAATATTTGTTTTTCAAGAGTTTTTAATTATTATAGTACAGTTTTTCTTAAACTTCAATGTGATGCCCGTAAACAAAATGATCACAGTAATTATACATTTTCTTAATATCTAAATTATTTTATTATTTTATTTTCAGGTGCAAAGTGAAGTGCAATGGAAGCCTTTAAAGAAATTTTTACTCGACATGGCTTTGCGTGCAAAACAGGCTGATCTTGATAGGTAAAAGATTTAAATATTAATTTACTTACTATTTAACTTGTCATTAAAAAAAAATTTTAATATAGGGAGAGAGAGGATACTAGAAGGTAGAGATCTGTACGGACCGAACCATTTATATTTTCGATATTACGTCAAGCCCAGTCCGTGCAAAATCCTATGAATTCATGACTAATCAGATTCATCATTTATAAAAAAATTCTGTTTTTTCTTAACATACAATTAATAATTTTTATAAAGAATAAAGAATATTGCATACATATTTACTCGAAAAATTTGTCATATAATTCAAACAACCTGCCCATAGGATTAACATTACGGAGCAAATGTTTTCAAGTCAGTGAAAACTTATCAATTGATACAAAGTAATTGTAATTTCTAATATTTTTGTGACTTAATTAACTATTTTTTTTTAATTTCCGGCATTACTAATGTTATTTTGATGTATCCCTAACAGACACGTCACGTACTCCCAGAGGTAGGAGTATCTCAACTTAGAACTGCTGCTCTATACTGTTATGAAGCTCCGTTATGTAGAACTCGTCGCTTTTAGACGATCCCATATGAAAGTAGAGTGAAATACAAGGTCATTCATAATTCCCTCCGGGGTTTCGAAACGTTATAGTAAAAAAACGAAGACGAATATGAAAAAAATAAACATATGAAATTATTCCGAAACTATTCAAGTTTTAATTTAATTAGTTGCCGGTAGATAGCAGTAACATCTGTATTGAAGTCAGTTGTAGTAAAGAAAAATGGCGTTTACAGGCGAAGAGAAAGCTTTTTGTGTGTTGGAGTTTGCAAAATCTGAATCAGTGGTGTCAGTTCAACGGGCCTTTCGTAATAAATATCGAAAACAGGGACCAACTGACAAAACAATTCATATGTGGTACCGGAAATTTAAAGAAATGGGATGCCTATGTGACAAGAAACGAAGTGGTCGGCCTGGTCCCTGGTCCCCATCCACACCGTGTGACTTTTTCTTGTGGGGGGTATGTGAAAGACCAGGTTTTTGTACAACCTATGCCACGTGATTTAGCTGACCTGCGTGAAAGGATAACACGTGCTATCAATAACCTAGGCAGTACCATGTTGAGTAGAGTATGGCAGGAACTGGACTATCGCATTGATGTATGCCGTGTGACCAAGGGTTCACACATAGAACACCTGTAATGTATGTAAGTAAAACTTGAATAGTTTCGGAATAATTTCATATGTTTCTTTTTTTCATATTCGTCTTCGTTTTTTTACTATAACGTTTCGAAAACCCGGAGGGAATTATGAATGACCCTGTATAATGACTTTGGAGGCCATAATCATCTCCATATTACCCTGTCTGACAAAAGTGATTCAATTTTAGGCATTCGTGTTCAGCTCAGCGTTGTTAGAAGTGTAAACATCCAAAATATTTTTCTCTAATTGACAGGAAAAAACTGTCAATTTTGGCGGCAATGAAAAATTGTTTAATTTACAGAAAAATACTGTAATTTTCCCTTAAAACAGTTTTTTTAATATAAAATGTAGTTTTTTTCTGTAAAAATTACAAAAAATCCAGCTTTTTTTGTAAACATAAACTGTTTTTCTTTAAAACATTTTTTTCTGTAAAAAAATATAACTTATCGGTAAAAATTTCAGATTTTTTTTATTCATTTATTTTTTGGATATATACAGTCAGTTACAAAAATCTACATACACCCATAAAATTACAACAATGTAATACAAGATTAATATTTTGGTAAAATAATACTTTATTAAACATTTCAGACATTAACTAATGTCCATTAAAAAAAAAAAAAAAAAAAAAAAAACACTCATTAAAATTTACCAAATTTTAATAAATTGATATTATATAGTCATATATAGTCATAGTTATATAGTCATATATAAATTGATATTATATAGTCACAAAAGTCTAAATACAAATAATGTATACTACATGTATGCATAACTAAGGATTCAAAATTAAAAATTAATACGTTGTGAGACCTCCTTTGGAATTTATATCTACTTGTATTTTTTCTTTATTATTGACAAAACAAGATTTGTCGTCTCACAGTGGGGCAAAACCCCAAAAAGCTAGCCAAACTAGCACAAAATAGCCAAAAGTCGAAAAACAAAGTTGCAATTTAGGGAATTTTAATTATATAGTTGGTTAGAATAATATTTGTAGAGGTAGAAACTGTATTTAAAAAAAGAGCTTTGCTTTGACAATCTACATTATTCCAAAAGTGATGCTTGAAGGAGTATCATTTAGAGCGAACAAAAAGAGCAAAACAACAATTTCTCTAATCGCAACGTTTTATCATATTATCCGACTTTAAGAATTTAAAGTGGATTCACACTATAATAGTGTGTACTTTATTTACATGTATTACAAAAATTATATTAAGCACATAAAAGTTAATAATTTCATAATTATTTTTGATAAAATATTTAAAAAATATTTTATTTTTTTGCTTTTAAACATCAAAAAGTTTAAATGTTCCACAGTGTTCCGCAATGAAATTTAATGGAAATAATAGTCTGGACTATTGTTTAATGATTCCTGAAAAACCAACTGCCATTCTGCATATTTTAATAACCTACTTATTAAAAGATTAGGGGTTGTATCCATACATCCACTGATTAGTGTCAATATAGCATGCACACTATTGCACGTACTACTATATTTACAGCCCCTCATCATTTTGCTTCATTTTGGGAACAACGGATTTTGACCTTATTCAATCAATGATAATTTTCAGAATTTTCAAGCTATGTTTCTGAGACTTTCATGAAAGTTGCTCTATACATGTAGATAACACATTATGTACACTAGGGTGGAGCGAAAATTTTTTTTTTTGAAAATCAAAAACGGGTAGGTGCCAAAAGTTGCCTTTATACTAGTACATCAACTGCGTGAAATTTTACCGCTGAAAAAAAATGGCTTGAGTCTGCGCTTTTGCTCCAAAAATCTAAATTTTGGGTAAAATTTGTCATTTTTTGACATTTTTTCAAAAAAATTAAAAACTTCCTACAGAGCTGGTTAGTATTTAAAAGTGTTGCTTATACCTTTATATTTATCTGCTTAACATATTTAAACTATAAAACAATATCTGTAGTCTGTATAATTGGAGCAAATCTGACAACTTTTTGTGAAAAATCAGCGTTAACCTCTCTATTGGAGCATACAACGAAATGTTGTTTTGAATGCATTTCTTACCTAGCTGCTTTCAAAACTACTGTGTATATAACTCATAGAGATGGTTGCATTATCCCACCCGTCTCAACCACCCAATCATCTAGGCCCAGTGTTTTATTTATGTATTGAATTGTTATTTTTTCCCGAAGACAAGTATAAGTTTTCTATATATCAAAGTAATTTATCTGTTTGTATTCACTGACTTTGGATGATTTGGATCATGCTGGTGTGACCTGCTGCACGTATATTTTTATACCATGTATAACAAAAGAGAAGCTGAGTAATGTATTGGGTATGTTCTTAATTGAGCCTATTCAGCAGTCTATTATCTTCATTAAAATTTCATGCAATTAGTACATTATGATTGGAAGTTCTGTTATCAAAACATTCTTTCAATCAATTACATTTTATATGCAATGATTTGCCTAATAATTGGTTGTATGAATTCAATTTCTAGTATGTCATCATTTATTGAACCTATTACATTGAATATATGTTGAGAAGCTAGCTGTTTAATATTATGACGATCGTCACAGAGGATTGCACAAAATTTGCGTGTAAAACAACGATATTTCTAAAGAAGTTTTAGCATGCTTTATGTCGTTTCCTGTGTTGTTCCGTAGTCTAGTAATTTCTAATAAGATTTTAGATCTATTATTCAGGTGTGTTGTACATTTGGTATAAAACATCTCGCGGTATAAACTTGGATTATACATTTTGTGAGTGAACATATACGCGCTGATTGCCAATCTGTGCTTATATAAAGCGGAAAATTTTATTAACTTTATGAGCTGTCTTTTGTGTGAGATGTTTTCTAAATTCCTATTCCCCATTCTTTCTGAGAAATAGCTTTCCTTATGAATTAGCTTTGCAATCTCCGACAGAAATTTCTAGTCTGTTCTGAGTATCTTTTTCTCAATTTGAGAAAACAATTTTTCAAAATTATTCTCTATTTAAAAAAAAAAAAAAAAAAAAAAAAAAAAAAAAAAAAAAATTGCAATAGGAAGTGAATAGTACGTAGACAAAGATTTTCCTTATTGATCCAGTGAATCCATGTAGCTTAGAACGTTTAATATCGACTTCTCTAATAATTGACGAAGAGGAAATTCACTGGAGTTGAAGTAGCGAATGATTCAATATTATACACAATTCTAAGCTTACCCCATGCAAAATGGTTCACAGTCACAAATAAAATTCTCCTAATTTTAAATGAGCACTTATAGTCGATTAGAATCCGCACATTCCCTCATAAAGTACTATACATTATAAGTTTATGCCCAGGACATTTCACCATCAAATGCTGTCCATTCATAAAAAGGGGATCTAAAAGTTAATAGTAAATTACCTGGATACGAAAACACTTAGAAAACGGCATAAAACTAATGCAAAAAAAAAAGGTTATTTACAACAGCGGTTGCTTTACACATGGAGAACAAATTTTCATTGCAATTCTCACTGACGATCACCATCACATTAAACAGCTCGCTTCTCAACATATAAAAAATGCAAAAGTAGAATAAATGATGGCATACTTATAGTTGAAATATCTGAAATCATCTTTGAAGCAAATCATTAAGTAAAAAAATACAATTGACTGAAAAAATGTTGTGGTAACAGAACTTCCAATCATTATTCATCAACTGAATGTAAGTTTGATAAATATAATAGATGGCCGAATAGATCCCTTTAATAATATTCCCGTACATTACTCTGCTTGTCATTTTTTTGTATAAACTGTAAAAATATACATGAAGATAGTTACAGCAGCATGTGGATGCAAAGAACAGATAAACAAGGTGGAAGCATCGAAAACATGCCAAATTTTTATAAAGAAAATCACAAATCAATGTATAAATAAAACACTGTACTAAGATGATCGAATAGTTGGGCCGGGTGGTATAGGAAATATAGCCACCTCCACGACGCATGTTCAAGGTAGTTTTGAAAACAAGAGCTGTATTAAAAACAACAATTCGTTGTATGACCCAATAGAGTGGTAATACTGCTTTCTTACTAAAAGTTGTCTGTTTTGCTCCAGCTATAGGGAATAAACATATTGTTTTATAGTTTAAATATGTTAAGCAGATAAATATAAAGGTCTAAGCAACACTTTTAAATACTAACCAGCTCTGTAGGACTTTTTCAATTTTTTTGAAAAAATGTCAAAAAATGACAAATTTTACCCAAAATTTCGATTTTTGGAGCAAAAGCGCAGACTCAAGCCATTTTTTTTTCAGCGGTAAAATTTCACGCAGTTGATGTACTAGTATAAAGGCAACTTTTGGCACCTACCCGTTTTTGATTTTCAAAAAAAAATTTTTTTCGCTCCACCCTAATGTACACTATTTTTTAATTGCATTCGCACACGTGCAGTAAAATATTATTTAGTAAACCTGTTCATTTTTCATGCAATTTTTATATTTTTTAATTCTGATACAGAGTGTTGTGAACAATTTTTGTTTGTCATATTTTCTGAAAAGAAATTTTTTTTATACTAAAATTATATGCAAAAATTTTCGCAAAATGTGGGACTGATTTTATGAAAACCTTAATTTCTCTGAGAGTATAAGTACTATCCTCATAAAAATGAACATAATTTATTAAGTAAACCACTTAACCATAATCTACAGTTTGAACGCTTTTCTTACATTAGTTTCGACAGGGTTATTCAAAAGATCTTTGTTCTTTTTCAATTTGTTGACGGTCCTCCATGTGTTTCGTGAAAAAATCTTCGCCGAATTATATGACTTGTACTATTTTGTTTGCTCACCTCTAGATGTGCAAACAAAATATACAAATCACTTGCACTATTTATCAAAATGTCTAAAATTGCAAGTGACTGGTCTACTTTGGGCCATACAGTGTATTTTACAACGCAGTCAATTAAGCCTTAAAAAAAAATAAATAAACAAATACAAGTTATACAGCGAGGGTATTAAACAGATTAACCATTTACATCCAATGTTCAGTCGAATTTCGAGGACTGCACAAAAGAGTTCGGATATTTTCCGACTATAGTTGGTAATTGCTGAGTTTGGGTTTTAAAATGCATTATCCTTTTTTTTTTCAAAATGTTTACTTAATCTTCACATTATTAAACGTAAGGTACCCTGGGGTAATAACGCCACGTTAAGGTTCTACCAATTTTCACGGCTCAGTTTTAGATTGCATTTTTCAAACAAATATATGATTTGATACAGCAACTCATTGACTACCTATATAAAAAAAAATAATTTAACAGATATGTATTCATAAAATGTAATGGCGTGATTTCTTAACCAATGCTATTTGGCGTTATTACCCACCTATATGGGTAATAACGCCATGCAATCAAAACTATGGAATGCGATGGAATAATTGCATGTAGATTGCCCAATTCTAAAAATACAAACTCTACAAACTTAGAAATTGATAAATTGCATTCTAAGCTATTGAAAATGTTCAAATTTTTGTGAAAGTGTAAGAAAAATAAAGGTGTTTTGTGGTGGGGGGGGGGGGGGATGACGCAAAAGAATATCAGACCGTGAGCTTCTTTTTGCTTAAAAAGGTCCGCTTAAATAGAAATATTAGAAACATTGCACAGTTTATCTGTGTTTATTTGAATAGTATTTAGGATGTAGCTCGGCCAGTGTAGGTAATCAACCGGGATATTAATGCCAAGAATAGGCGTTATTACCCCGTTATAGTTATTGCGCTGTACATTTTAAATTACAAATTATCTCGAGAAGATATCCAAAATCTTCAACAACATTTTGAAAGTCCATGAAATGTACTACAAATTTATGTAATTAACAAAGTATTTCCGAATAAAAAAAATAGTCTTCACATCACAAAACGTATCTCGCAAATTTTAGATCAAGCGTTAATTTTAGTTGCTTGTGAAAACAGTAAGACCTAAAAATGAAACAAATTAACTTGAAGCTGTTTTTTGCGATTTATATGACTCAAAACCGTTCTGCTCAGAGCACATGGGTGTCATTTACCAGATTATTTCATAATTATGCATAATATTAGCACTTGGCGTTATTACCCCGCCTGGCGTTATTACACCAGACCCCCTTATTAGGTGCGTTCGTAATTATGTAAATACGTAGCACCTATTGTTGTCGCTCAGTCCGTCCGTCTGTCTGTCTGTCCGTCTGTCTGTCTGTCTGTCCGTCTGTCTGTCTGTCTGTCCGTCCGCATATAACAACACAAAAACTACCCGACCGAATCGTTTGAAATTTAAAATACATAATTATTACATAATTTTGTCGAGTCATTTCAAATTTTATGAAAATCGGATGAATAGATCAATTACAGGGACAATCAAAAGGATTCCGTTACATTAAGGTCAATGGGGAAAAAAGTTTCAAATGCATTTTAATCTTTTGAAATTTAAAACGTATATTTATTACATAATTTTGTCGAGTCATTTCAAATTTTATGAAAATCGGATGGATAGATCAATTACAGGGACAATCAAAAGATTCCGTTACATTACGGTCAATGGGGGAAAAAGTTTCAAATGCATTTTAATCGTTTGAAATTTAAAACGTATATTTATTACATAATTTTGTCGAGTCATTTCAAATTTTATGAAAATCGGATGGATAGATCAATTACAGGGACAACCAAACGGATTCCGTTACATTACGGTCAATGGAGAAAAAAGTTTCAAATGCATTTTAATCGTTTGAAATTTAAAACGTATATTTATTACATAATTTTTTCGAGTCATTTCAAATGTTATGAAAATCGGATGCATTGATCAATTACAGGGATCGTCAAAAGAATTCCGTTACATTACGGTCAATGGGGAAAAAAGTTTCAAATGCATTTTAATGGTGTTACACTCATTTGAATATAACAGAATTGACATTAATCTATGAAATATGTACTAAAAAATGCATTCAGTACAATCTGTGATGCAAAGAATATTTATTATTAAATTACAGGGCCACACAAATGTATTCCACTAAATAATGTTATATGGGGAAACATTGTTTGGGGAGTGTTTTAATTATATTAAACTACTTCACATTTTATGAATAAGATATACGTTAATGAAGTATAATAAAAATTACTCCCTGCATATTTACAGGAACACAGAGATTTCGACCACTATACTGTATCCAAAGTACGCTCTACTATATCAGCAAGATCTGAATATTTTAAAACTTCGTTATCAACGAACGCACCTCATTTGCTACGCTTTACGTGCAATTTCCAACTTGTTATTTATATTATTCATTTTTATTTTTATTACCAAGGGTTATTAAACTGATTAACCATTTACATGCAATGCTCAGTCTAATTTTGAGGGTTGCACAAAAGAATTCGGATATTTCTCGACTACAGTTGGTAAATTGCTGAGTTTGGTTTTGCAAATGCGTTATGCGTTTTTTTCCCCAATTGTTTACTTAATCATCATCTTTCATATTCGTAAACGTTTTACTCATATTAGTAATTTTTCTTTCTAATATTCTTCTCCTAGAGGCATCATTCGGAACAATTCCATGTGGGATCACTTCGTTTTGAAAAAAGTCCGAAATGCTTTTGGAGGCCAAGTTAGACTGCTAGTGGCTGGAGGTGCTCCCATAAGGGCAGAAGTCTTGACTTTTTTCAAATGCAGTATAGGATGCCCAGTAAGTTACATATAGGTTATTTATGCATTTGCAAATGCATTCCAAAATCTCGTATCATTTCTAAACAGAGCCGCATTATATTATGTTAGTTGACTCCCAAAACTTCAAGAATAACTTTTTTTTTTTTTTTTTTTTTTTTTTTTTTTTTTGAGCCAGTTGTTGAAAAAATAAATGTAAAGGTCAGAAATATAGTAATATACAATCCTTCACATTTACTGTCATTACAGTACAGCATAAAAAGTTAGTTTTAACTAACTTCGGCTATCCTAATTTATCCCAGTATGCCGCTATAAACAGAGAAGAAAACTTTGTTGAATATATATTTCTTAACAGTTTCTTGGAGTATGATTCACATATAAGTAAACATAAAAAAAATCACGAAATTTCTTTAATTCTCGGACACATACCAGTACCATTGCTGCCAGAAATATTTCTGTGAATTGAAGAAAACATTTCTGAGAATGTATTACATTTTAATTCACGTATCTCTATATATGATTTTTTCCTTGCACGTTTATTTTTCAATTAAAAAAATAAAATATTAATGTTATTCTTGCACAAAAAACTACTATTGCGGTGAATATGCAATGAATCTATTCTGATGTAAATTAATTAATCTAAAAACTATCTTTCCTAATTTATCCTTTCCTCCTGATTCAGGTTGTTCAAGCATATGGGCAGACAGAATCCACGGCTGCATGCAATCTTTCCATCATTGGGGATAAGCTAAGTAAGTTTGACAATTTCGTATTTTCTTTTATAACCACGCAATCACGTAGACATTCATTATTACGAATATTTAATTGACAAACTTCATCTATTTTTATTTAATTTATTAAATTTTTTAAATAAGGTCTTTTTTGAAAACACAGTAGAACCTCGATTAACCGAGCTTCGATTAATCGAGGTTTCTGTTAACCGTTAATAATGAAATCTGATTTTTTCTCCTTTGTGAATAACAATGAAAATTATCACACTTTTTAGTTCACTGATCGTGCATTAGGCTTTTAAGATCTACACGAGTCCGGTCATGGCTCCCGGTCATGGCTCCCGGTCCGTGTTCGTCCCGGCAGAATTAGGACATTTTATTCAATGGGCATTTTATTCAACTTAATAAAAAATTAAGCGGACCTACCGGCCCTATATAAAAATTTAAACAAGCGAAATAAAATATGAGCCGTTTTCAATGAATATGACTTTCACGAAAATAAGTATAAATGTGCGTCACAAGAGGATGCTAGGTTGACAACATCGATCCTGAAATATAACATATCCAGCGTAGACATCGGCATCGCTCAGTTACAAGTGGTCTGGCCCAGACTTAAATTTTTCAGCAGCCTAGACTCGGGCCGAGATAAAGCTTATATTTTTTCCCTACATACTTGAGCCGGGCCGGTACTAAAGTTAATTGTTGTCAGGATGTGTAGTTCAGGCAATATATTTTGTAAAAATATTAATGGCATAATGAACCTCTGTTAACGCAATTATTGGTAATGGTTTTTATTTGTTGAGCTGTAAAACATAGACTTCATATATGTTTATTTTTATCATTTGAATAACATTCTATTGCTTTTTATTCTAAGAGATGTTGTATTCGCGAGCACAGCGAGTTTTTATGCACAATTTCTATTTACCTAATTTTCGATATCTTGTATATTAGCGGTTCCAATTAGTTTCGGATAATCGAGTTCGCACTGTATTTATTTTTAAATGATCAGATTTCAATTGAAAGGCATAAAAATTCCTCATTCGTGTAATATTTTCCCAACATTTGTATGATAAAAAATATTTATAGATGTTTGCATATTATGTTTAAATATATTAAGGTTTTTAAAAACTATTTTCAAATATTAATATTTTTTTAATGTATCGTTATCGCGAGAAGTATTATTGTGGAAAAAAATGGTTTGAACTTAAAACAATATATACAGCTCATCATTAATATTTTTTAATGTATCTTTATCGCGTGAAATATTATTGTGGAAGAAAAATGGTTTGAACTCAAAACAATATATACAGCTCAGCATTTAATTCCGGCTAATATTCTATGAAAAACAAACATGTTACTAATAAATAAATACATAAAATCACTAAATAAAACACATATTTAAAGATATGGGGGTGTACACATTTAGTGATGGTCGATAACGAAATGCTTTAATCGATTTTGTCGATTGTATGGACATATTGATAACTTTCAATTGTGGAAACTTTTTCTCGATGACTCCAGTTTGAAATTGCTTTTATGCTATACCCGATTCGATTTTTATCAAGAGTCGTCTGCGGGTGAGTTGGAATGAGTCGACATTAATAAAGATTAGGCGGATTCGCTCCATAGTGGGCCTCTCTTTTAATCGGTGTCTCTAATTTATACGCAATCTTGTAATATGAAATCTTGAACTGATTTACATACGGCATGTTTGCTATAGCAAACCCGGTGTGCATGCACAACAAATCTTGTAAAAAAAGAAAATCTCGAACCAAACGAATCTTTGACCGGATCCTTGGGGGACGAGGGTAGAGGTGCGGAGAGGGGAATAGAAGTTGCATATTATGAATATGTGGGCACAAGGCTTTCCAAAGATACATCACATGAGGGGTACTGGTAAAATTTAGAAAAGTGTCCCTGGGTAGGCAAAGTGGAATGAGGTTTGTCCAAGGTGCATAACATCAATAATCGATCACAGGCCTTTCCAATCATATGCCACCTAAAGGTGGCGATTTAAATTTATAATTAGGTACGCATCTAAAAAAGGTTTTAATTTTCAAAGAAACCTAATTAAATTTCCTTTTGATTAGGCTCTGCCGGACCACCTTTGCCTTGTTCTCACATAAAACTCGAAGATGTTCAAGATATGGGTTATTACGCAAAAAACGGAGAGGGAGAGGTAAGAAAATTTTTTCGTATAAAATCATTGGCGATTTTCAGTCATTTTAACATATTTTGAACTTTTATTTTGTAATTCGCTCTGACTGCCTTTGACTGCCTTCCATTTTGTCCCGTTTTTCGACCTTTTTTTTGCTATTTTCTATTAAGGGCACAAGAAAGGTCTGAATTGATGATCCAATCTATTTTTCTTATCATTTCTATAATAAATATCTGAAATCTTTAAAATCTTACTGACATAATTCATTCTTCACTGCATTTCATTTTATATTTTTGTTTTGTATTTCTGTATACTTTTAACAGCTATTATTTTGAAAATCAGACAAAGTGTGATAGTTGTATTTTTTGATTTGCTTGATTTTTTTATATGTTGAAGTAGATCTTATTTAATAAATAGTGTGCAATTTTGAAACCCTGAAAAAAATCCCTTTTTTTTTATAGAAAATGTCAAAGTTCAAGGTTGTGAAGGCCATTTTTAATGAAAAGTGAAGTGCTGGTAAATTTGGAACACTATATATCTCGTAAGCAACAACATGCTAAAACTCTTTTAGCATAAACTGTTAATATAACCCTACCTGATTATTAAAATGTATTTGTTTCCATGGGGCATTGTTACATTACATTGTTATTTTGCCGCAAAGTATAGTCAAAATGACATTTTTTTGTCTATTTTTCGCACTCAATATCTTATTTAAGCAATAGTACCTCAAACGTTTTCCTACAGAATATGAAAGTACACTACTAGGACAAACTAAATAATATATCACTGGATGGAGATATTGTTGCTGTTAGTAGATATAATCTGTTTAATATGCAAATTTTTCAAAATATTTACCATTTCAATTAGCATTATCTAAAAAAAGCGCCACGTTTGAATAAAACAAATTATCTCACACAATAGTTGAACATATGTACAAAAACATGGAAAAGAAAAAAAAGTGGGGCCTCGTGATATTTTTAGGCAAAAAAATGACAAAACTTTCAAATAAACAATGTCGATGATAAAATTTCTTCCCTATCAGAAAATGAAAAATCCTAGTTCTCTTTCCTCTTTTTATGTTTTTTCCCTATCAGAAAATGAAATATCCCTTTTTTGCCGCAGCTTCCGAGCACGAAATAGGATTTTTCATTTTCTCTTAGGAGAAAAATGTGATAATGGTCATTGCTTTTTATCTAATTCTTGTCATTTTTTAGCCTGAAAACATCGCGAGGCCCCACTTCCTTTTCTTTTCCATGTTTTTGTGCATATGTTTAACTATTGTGTGAGATTTTTTGTTTTATTCAAACGTGGTGCTTTTTTTTAGATAATGCTAATTTAAATGTTGAAGATTTTGAAAATTTTGCATATTTAACAGAGTATATCTACTAACAGCAACAATATCTCCGTGCAGTACTATATTATTTAGTTTGTCCTAGTAGTGTACTTTCATATTCTATAAGAAAAGGTTTGGGGTACTATTGCTTAAATAAGATATTAAGTGTGGAAAATGAAAAAAAAAACGTCATTTTGACTGTACTTTGTGGCAACATAACAATGTAATGTAACAATGCCTCAAGGAAACAAATAGATTTTAATAAGCAGGTAGAGTTATACTAACAGTTTATGCCAAAAGAATTTTAGGATGTTGTTTCTTCCGAGAGATATACCAGCATTTCCCTTTTCACGAAAAATAGCCTTCACAACCTTGACCTTTGACATTTTCTGTAGAAAGGGGGAAATTTTTTCAGGGCTTCAAAATTGCAGATTATTCATTAAATATGATTTACTTCAACATAAAAAAATATCAAGGCAATTAAAAAATAAAACTATGAAAACATCACTTTTTTGTCTGAATTTCAAAATAAGGGCAAATTTTCAAATTAAGGGGACCAGAAAGGTTTAAAATGAATTTATTTTTTTATCCTTTTATTACAAACGTTTGAATTTTTAAGAATGCCGTACAATCATAATTTGTTCTTAACTATTCTCATATACAATTGAACATGTTAGAATGCCATATACCTAGAATTCTTTATTTACTGCATATGCATAGTATTTGACCTGTCTCTCTCTCTCTCTCTCTCTCTTTTAACAGGACCAAGTAGGTATTGATATAACGAGAAAAGTACCGTATATATTGTGTATAATTCTTAAGTATGTCTTAATTCGTATACATTCCCCCAATTCTTAAGCAATATTAAAAAAAAAAAAATGAATTTTCGAGTATAAGTCGAATTACATATCTGGTCGTATGTCAAAAAATAATTTAAAATCGAGGTAAAAAAAGAAAAAGTATAAATTTTCATCAAATTAGTAAACTTTTTAAGTTTCTAATTGTTTAGTTCTAATTAGTTTTTAATTCAACGTATTAAAACTACAAAATTATGCGAAAATGAAGAACTTAAACTATTTTGAAGCCTATTTACATCGATTAAATGATACTTAAAAAGAAAAAAATCTTTTAAAAATCTATTCAAGCCTTATTTACAAGAATAACAGCTTCTTAGATTGCTAGAATATAGTATGCTTCTTTATGTTGTAAGACTTTTAGGAGGGAAATCAAGAAGCATTCTCAAGTGTCTTTTTAAAAAGGGGATTTAGATGCTAAAAAGGAATGCCCCTGTCTTGAAGGGAAATCTATATAATATGTGCAGAACAATTACAGGCACATTACTGTTGAACTTTTTTTTCTCAATTACATTGAAATTACCATTGTCTAAACAGCATTTTTTCCTTATAATTTACACTGCTCAAAACAATTAAAGGATATTGCAGTTTTAGGTGAATTTTGTATCTGGGAAACTTTTTAGCTGATTGATACATGGTCGACAGACATAGTAGGTTATAGGAGAATAAATTACACATGTTTGGCAAAAAAAAAAATGCATTTTATTGCGCATTTGTGTACAAAAGGAAAAAAACACAATTTGTGCATATGAGAAAAAAAGAATAAGAAAAGGTGTTTTCTTCAAAGAAAATCATTTTCAGTAGGGGGTATGGTTTCCACGGACGGCCAGCAACGTTGAAGACCTTTGAGGCATGGACTCAATGAGGCTATTAATGACGAGTTGGGGTATTCTGCCCCACTCCTCCAGAAGAGCTCTTTCCAGTTCTTGGAGAGTTTGTGGGGGTTGTTGGCGGCCAGAAACTCATCTTCCTAGAGCGTCCCAAACGTGCTCAATTGGATTCATGTCTGGAGAACACGCTGGCCATTCCATTCGAACGATTCCTTCCTCGAAAAGGAAATCCTCCACCAGGTTTTCACGATGTGGCCTGCAGTTATCGTCCATTAAAATGAAGTTATCTCCGATTGCTGCAGCGTAAGGGACTACAATAGGTCTGAGGATCTCATCCCTATATCGGCGACCAGTCAGAGCTCCATCTCGAATGATATAGAGGTCAGTACGCCCGTCAATGGAGATGCCACCATACACCAACATTCCTCCACCGCCAAATCTGACACTTTCGTGCACGAACGCAGGATTATTCCTACTGCCACGGTCCCTCCAGATAAAAATACGCCTATTATCCGGATGCACAGAAAAACGGGACTTGTCAGAAAACAGAATATTGCTCCATTCATTTCTCCTCCAGTTGACATGCTCGGTTGCCCACTCCCTGCGGTCGCGAGGATGCCTTGATGTTAATCTAACACATACCATCGGCCGGCGAGCATACAGACCTACAGCATGGAGCCGGTTTCGGACAGTCTGAGTTGAAATCGTAGTGCCTGTAGCCGAGCGAAGGTGTTGTTGGAGAAGAGTAGCGTTCATGTTTCGGTGTCTCCGAGCTGTTAACGCTAAATACCGATCTTCATTGGGCGTTGTTGCCCGTCTACGACCTTGCCCTGGTCTTCGGCCTGCACATCCACTCTGCAAAAAAAACGGTTCCAGATCCTGGAAATGACACTTTGTGACACTCCAATGGCTTGCGCTACTTCGGCTTGAGTTTGGCCCCCTTCTAACCTACCAACAATTCTCCAAGCTTCTGAATCTGTCAAATGACTTCGCTGAGACATCGTACTCATCGAAACAAAGCAATCACTGAATGCCGATCATCCTTGTCTTCATTCTCTTTTATCCAGGTGAAAGTCAAATTTCATTCGCTGCCGCTGAAGCGATGTTTTTGACGTCGAACTCAAAATTTGCATACTCCACAGTTTGAAAACCAGAAAAATTTGCATTTGTGATTCTCTTCTTCTATTTTCGGCAAAAAAATTTCGTTTATATCTTTATTTTATATAAAACTTCAAATATCCTTTAATTGTTTTGAGCAGTGTATATTATAAACGTTTGAACCATTAAGAATGTCATACTGTCAGAATTCATTCTTCGCTACATTTTATTTTATCTCTTTTCTTAGGTATTTCTTGTTTTTCTGTTTTTTCTTTAAGGACATC
This sequence comes from Maratus speculifer, assembly GCA_964019185.1. Taxonomy (NCBI): domain Eukaryota; kingdom Metazoa; phylum Arthropoda; class Arachnida; order Araneae; family Salticidae; genus Maratus; species Maratus speculifer. Next base: position 369,549,353 of record OZ025290.1, on the reverse strand, counting down.
TTAAAGGTTTTAAATGAGATAAAAAGTAATTTTCTTCTTATCATTTTCTTATAAACGTTTGAATCGTTAAGAATGCCGTACTGCCAGAATTCATTCTTCATTGCATTTCATTTCACTTTACTTATTTATTTATTTATTGGTAGGTGGAGGGTGGAGGAATCTTCTCCTGTTTATCTATATTTTTTAAAGGGACCAGAAAAGTTTTAAATAACGAGAAAATGTATTTTTTAAAATTATTTTTACTATAAACGTTTAAACCTTTAAGGATGTCATACTGTTGGAATTCATTCTTCACAGTATTTTATTTTATTCGTTTTCTTGGTCTCTTTCTTGTTTTTATGTTTTTTAAAGAGGACCAGAAAAGTTTTAAATGACAAAATGATACATTTTTCCTTATATCCTTTTTATTATAAACGTTTGAACTTTCAAGAATGTCGTACTGTTATAATTCATTCTTCGCTGCATTTCAGTTTATCCTTTTTTTACTATGTATTTTTCCTCTCATGATCTTTATTATAAGCGTTTGAATGCCTAAAGGTGACTGCTCAGAAAAGGAAACCATGGCTGTAGAGCATAATATGTCTCCCGTTCTTTTTATTAAAGTCTTAAAAATCATTTTTTAGCCAGAAGAAAATATTAACAGAATAAACTCAGGCCATTGGGCCACCACAAAAGCGGAGGAAAAAAGATGAAATGTTCAGGTTTGTCGAGATGTTCGCTAGGGCGCTTGCCTCCTGCGACGGGTGGATGGAATGCGTAGAATGATGAAGAGCACTCTAGATCTCTTACTACACGACAGAGAGACACATCGCTAAGAGGTTAAGATGGGAACATTATTAGGTACTTGAAGAAGATCCTTAGTCTGGTCACCAGCATTGGCCGAGATAAAGTATTTTGTTATCAGGATTTAGGATGAGAAGGATAATAGCTCAAATACAGGCTTCAGTCAGAGTACAGTGAAAGTAGATGTGATCTGTGATTCCGACTTCGCTAGTTTCACAAAATTGTGACGAGGCATAGTGGAATTTTTTTAGATATTGTTTAAAGGGTCAGTGGCCAGTAAGGAATGCTGAGTGGGTAGGAAAAAGAAATAAAGTTCCCTGGATACCTTTGAGATGAGGTTGTAGATATGACGTCCTTTATCAGACTTGTCCCACTTATCCTTTCAGGCAGGTAAAATTCTTTCTTTTAGGACTCGTTTGGCAGAGCACCGGCTCGTTCATTGTCGTCAATGCCACTGTGGGGTAAGATGTGACCAAGGGAGATTTTATGGACTAAGGTCATTAATTGCTATTTGATATTTAGGACTGTAGGATGTTCAGGGACTGTGCTCAGACAAAGTTTTTTTAATCCAAATTCTGAAAAACTTACCTTCTAGAACTTTGCGATACTTACGTGGGCGAGTTTGATTTGACGAAAAAGTTTAATAAAACAAGTCCTGAAAAGTTAACGAATATTAACTTGGCAGTAATAAGAGACTTACTGTTAAAAATTTGCAACTTTTGCAGCATCGTCACTCGACCTTTTTATAGAATATCTCTATTTTGTCCAATGAGAATGCCCCATAATACAGTGAAATAATAACTTTCTATAAAAGTGGTGGAGTAACGATGCAGCAAAAGTTGCAAATTTTTAACAGTGCTCCCCAAGATGTTTAACGAATCGTTTTTGTCCAAATTCATATCAACAGATGAAGTTTTATATCTTGTGTTTCGCCATTCTCAAATAGAGTATTCTAAGGATGTAAATAAAGCTTATGCTCGTATTCACCATTTTTCTCAACCTAGAAAACTCGGTTGAACGCTTTAATGAAATTCATGATATCATTTCATTGGACTTTATGAAGGAGATGTCCAATCAGGATTAAAGGTGAATACCATTTGAACGTTTGGACAACGTTCTCGGTATAACTCGGGGTCGAAGTAGTATGTGAATACGAGCGTTAACAAAAATGACAGGAGCCGGTTTATTCAATTTTCTTTAATCTTTACAAAATCTTCTCGACTAATCAGATTTTATTATCTATAATGAAGCGATTCCCTTATTCTAGTACAAACAAGTCAAATTATCTTGTTTGAGAAAGAAAGCTTTTATCACATGATTGGAAAACTCTGCGATTATTTGTTTTAAGGAAACATCCTTCTTCCTTATGTCAGGTCACGATAATCAGATAAATGAGCATTATGTGATAAACTCTTTCTGAAAGATGCTCTTAAAAGAAGACCAATAATTGGTTTAATTAAGGGGATGAAAATTTATATACGGATTCAAAATTAAAAGTCTTAAAACTTTTAAATGTATCACTTTTTAAACTTTATTCTTTATTTAAAAAACTGTATTTTCTTTTAACTTTCATTCTTTTTGTTGATTTCTATTTCCATTGCTTTTTCGTTTTCTGCATTTTAGCGTTTAAAATTTTTCATTATTTGTTTAACTAGTTGAACTATTTTAGTAAACATAGTTAACATATAACTAATTGCATTGTTGCTGTAACTTCTATACTATTTTAATTATTAAAGAATGTTGCTTAAAATACCACATGCGTCGGGTAACTGTAAATTTCTTAATTTTTTTTAAATTTATAAATAAGTTCTCAAATATTAAGCTGTTGTATTGTCACCGGAAATACACTTGCGTACATGATTTTTATAATTCTAACTGATCCCAAAATTGAGTGAATTACGTAAAATCCTTGAATGAAGAATTTATCATCCTTTAAAATTTGAATACAGTGCTCAGCAAAAGTTTAGACAATGATCGATTTCGCTTCTATGTTCAGAAGTATGTACCGAATTTTTATAATTCATCTGTCATACATAACTTGTGACTTATCCTTTATTCACAAACAATAAATTTTAAATTTTACCTTTTTTATATAACTAGCAGGCTATGCCCGCTGCGCTGGTCAATATTTCAAAATCAACCGTGGATGAAACGAACTGGTGAATTTAAATTTGTATTTTAAATAATTTGGACCTCCAGCAGCACCTTGCTCATTGCTGAAAACGATTTAGACACCATTGTGATATTAAATTATCTTAAACGTTGCGCAAAAACCAGCTATTTAGAAGTATTTTATTACTAGCAGTGTCTGTCGTTTATTACTAACTGTGTGCACTGTTAGTAATTATTACTAACAGTGCACATTTGGAAGCGAAAGGAGACCATTATGGCAACAGGATTTAAAATTTTCCCTTATCTGAAGAAATATTAATTATTACAGTCGTTACCATGGTACAATTTCTGAAAAAGTTCTTCAACTTTTCATTATGTGAAACCAGGAACCCAAAGCTACTCCCACCTAAAAAGTTTATATATATATTAAATTTTGTCCGCGCGATAAAAGGCACAATTATGCAAGAATCATCTTCAAACTCGTCAAGTACATTGAGATGGTTAATATCTCAGTGGGAATTGCAAATGAGCAAAATCGGCCCAAGGGGGTGGTAATTGGGAAGGATTCAAAAATTTGAATACCATCTTAACATGGCTTTCACAAAACCAGCTCTTACAAAACAATAGAAGGGAAAAAAATAAACATTTTTCGTTATAGCAATTTGCCAACCATTAAAATTCTCACTACAACAATTACTTTATTATTGCAAAATTTCCTCCTGAAAAATGAAAACAAAATTATTTGCTCTTTCGTATTTAAGCATTTTCTCTTTAGTTATTAAAGATAAAATTATGTAAATTTGTATAATTTGGCGAACGATTTGGCGAAATTGGTTGACGTGATAGTCAAGTAGTAGCCAATTTACACTTTTCATATTTTACAAAAGATTCCTACACAGACATCATATACGCAATAGGTTTAGCACGATTATCTTGCAACTACAATGTGGCAAAATCCTCGTTTTAGAATACCAAAGAAATTTATGTATATTTTATTATTTTCTATCATTTTAAACAGCAATTAACAATAAATAAAAAGTAACTGTAGAACAAAACAACAAATATCATTTCAAAAAAGAAAAAAATGAATGTAAATAAACAACTTATCATCAGATAAACAACTATAGCTGGGTTACCATATGAGGCAAATAATGCCATTTTGGCGCCAGTGAGATACCTCGATGAGTATATGACCAAATCTGTGACAAAATTTCCATTTGGAAAAAACTGTAATCGGTATTTATACTGCATTTTCCCTACTTATGTATAAGAAAAAAATTTGACACAGATGTCATGTATGCACCACATTGGCACAATTTTTTTTGGCGCCAATTCGGAGAACTTGGTTTTTAATTGCCAATTTCATAAATATTTTTTAATTATTTTGTATTATTTGAAAAAAAAATAAATACAAAAGTTTAATTAATAGCTATAGAACAAAATGATTTATATTATTTTAAAAAACAAAATGAAAGTTAATAAATAGTTTATTAATTAATAAACAACTATAGTCGGTTTATCATGTGTGGCATAAAATCACCATTTTATTGCAATCGTGCGAATGTGATGCGTATATGACATCTGCGCCAAAATTTTAAAAAGTTGCAATTAAATTATTTTACAGTTTCGATGAGGAAGACATTAATACTAAAATTTAAACATTATACACATTTTTTTGCTATAACTACTATTTATATATTTACAATTAAACATAAAAAAAAAATATTCTAAAAATGCTCTCACACATTTAAAAGAGAGTGAGAGAATTTAGTAATTGTGAACATCGCTCCGGCTTATGCCTTCTTGGTATAAAATCGCATTGTTTGATGACAAAAGTAAATTCAAACACCAAAAAAAAAAAAAAAAAAAAAAAAAAAAAAACCAAATAACATACAATTAACAGATAAAACCATTTTTAAAAGTAATTCTGCTATTTTGTCCTGTAAGACACATAATGGTAGAATTAGATTTTAAAAATATTTTTTTAAAAAATAGAAAAATGTTATTTACGTTTTATCTAATATTTAAAATACATTTTTGTTAGCCTGCGCGAAAGAGAATAGCGAAAGTTTGATTGGAAAAATATTGAAAAGGAAATGGTCAATTAAAAAAGACTTGTAAATTTTATTCAGCGGGAATTTTTCATTTCAAAATGTTGAATTTATCTATAGTAATAACGTATAATTGCATAAATTTACTTTGAATTGCAAAATTTTTCCTTCAGTACTACTTGGTTATACCGTCGACCAATTTCGCCAAATTATAGATATTGCCAAACTATTAGCCAGATTATCTAGATTAGCATAAATTTTCATTTAAATAACGAAAAACAAATTAGCAGAACATATATAAAAGTAGAAATAAAATGTCGAATTAAAAATCACTTGATGACATAATTAGTATTTATATTATACTTAATGTCAAGTGAATGTGACATTTACGATCATCCATTATTGACATTTAATCTTGGAATTTGGGGGTAGATTTTTAATCGATGGGGTAATCTTTCCTTCTTCAGTTTTTAAATTTTAAAACTGAAATTTTTCCTGTTAGTGAAATTGACGAAATGGCGCAAGAAAAATTAAATTAACAATGAAAACATTTGACATTTGCAAAAAGAAATAAAAGAGTTATACTCATATCTATATAATTTACTAATTAATTTATAATATATTACTTGTTAATTTACTATAAATATACTCATATCTTTATAATTTGAATATTAAAATATACTCTAAAAATTATCTTCACTTGAAAAAAAAAAAACATTATTGCGATCATTACCTAAGTCAGGCATTAAGTCAGTAGTGCATTTTCGGCTTAAAAACACATTCTTTGGCGACAAAAGCAAGATGAAAATGGTATAGAAACGAATAGTAACTCACAACTTACAGTGTCTTTTAGAATCAGATCTGCTTTTTTCTGCTGTAAGTTATATTATACGGAAATTCGATAAAAAAGAGAAAAAAATAATAAAAAGGGAAATAACTATCATTCAAAATTCATTTAATCAATTTCTGAAATTCATGTTTTTATTCTAACACCAGGGATAAGTCGCCAAAAGTTGAACCAATTGTTATATTTCGCGTTAATTTATTTTTTAAGCATTACAAATATTTTTTTCATTTTCAAGATAAACATATTTTTATAATATTACGCCTCATTTAAGCGGTCTTTCTTTATTATTATTAATATTATCAGTAGTTATTTTCTGCTATTATTTGCAAGATATTTGTAATATTTCTAATAGATGTAGCCATTTTAATTCTTTTAGCAATTATAATTTTCGCCAAAAACAGCTACTGGCAACCCTTTTGTCAAAAATAACCGAAAAATACGAAATTTACTACGAAAAACCAGAGTTATCCCTGTAAATTTGAATCATAAACCTTCGGAAAAATATTTCCTATCGAATGATTCAATCGGCAAAAAAATCCATCGGGTAGTTTTTGAAAACACTCGTTTGGATGTTTCAGAACTTCTGCTTTATAATATACTAGCAGGCTAAGCCCGCTGTGCTGGTCTTTTTTACAAAACAAAACATGAATCAAACAAAATATTGAATATGATTGTGTTTTTTAAAGCAACTTCACCTCGAATGCTCTTTCACATTTCTGAAAATCATACAAAACGCCATTGTATTTAAAGATAAAAAACCAACGATTACAAATGCACCAAAAATGCATTAAAAGTTAGCAAACAGCTGTTTCAAATCTACTGTCGAGATTCTTCATCAGTGCAAAACTCAGCGAGCTAGAAAAAACAAAACTGAGCCAAAAATAAAAACAACAACAATGGAATCAAGGTCCGTTGAGGCCAAAATATATTAAAATAATAATAAAATATTATGTTGTTGTATCAGTTTATGCATTCGATAAAACTCGGAGTTTTAAGAAAAAATATTTCAGTTGACCATTTATTGTAGAGTTTGATAGATAAATGAGGCAATTATGAAAAGAGCAATTTAAATACTGTCTATTCACCATACTTCTAAAATAGCGAGCATTGTGATAGCAGAGATTGACCATTGAATTTAAACAATTTTCAAGCGATTCATTTTCATTTGATAGTTTTTGAACTCTAAACCTCTCAACTTGAGGATATGGGTATCTGTGGAAACTTTAATACATCCTCTATCAATATTATATTGTATTTCGCAACGTGCATCTGCTCTGGACAAATCTATTACAGTGTTCCGTTTTTGGAATGCAGCAAAATAATTAAAGTTAAATAAAGTTTTCCTTAGAAAAATAAGGTGAATGTTTTTTGAATGTGTGAAATTCATTTTTTGATACAGATGTCATATACGCATCACGTTGGCGTGATTGAAACAAAATGAACATTTTATGCCTCTTATGGTAATCCAGCTTTGTTTTTAATTTATTAATGAACTATTTATTTACTTTCATTTGCATTTTAAAATGATACAAAATGTTATGCTCTATACATAGAAAAGTAAAATAAAAAATAGAAATGTATCTGTCATTTGAAAACGAAGTTTCCTTTAAACTGGCGCCAGAAATGTATTACCTCAACGTGGTGCATATATGACATTTGTGCCTCTTTCTTACAACATGGGTGTGTGTATTTGCACTTAAATTTAGTTATTTAGCTCTATTTTTATAATATTAACTGGAGTTAGTACAATGTACGCTATTTGATTATTCTGTCGAGAAAAAAATTAATAGCAGATTATAGGAATAAATGTCAATAATCGATGATCGTAAGTATGATGGCAATTGATATTACACGTGATACACGTATGTTTTTACGTCATAAGTGCTTTTTAATTCGACTTTTAATTTGTATTTTTTCTTTATGTTTATTGTTCTTTCGTTATTTAAATTGAATTTATGTAAATTTGAATAGTTTGGCAAAACTGGCCGACGTGTTAATCAAGTAGCACTCAATTTACATTTGAAAATATCATATTTCACAAAAAACTCCGGCACAAACCCGTATTTGAAAGATTTCCTTCCACTACCAATTAGCGCAACTTCTGCAATTATTAACTTCTGCGTTAATACGTAAGTACCAAATTTTGTTTTCAAATACCAGTTACATATATAGTTTACAATTATTTTCTGATATTTTAAATAGAAAATAACAATAAATTTTAAAAAGTTTAGTTAATAATTATAAAACAAAACTATTTATATCCTTTAAAAAATAAAATAAAATAAAATAAAATAAAATAAAAATTTATTAATAAATAAACAACAGCCAGGTTACCAAGTGAGGCATAAAATCGACATTTTATTGCAGTCGCGCAAATGTGGCGCATGTATGACAAATGTGCCTAGATTAAAATAGTTTATATAATTGGAAAAAAAAGAAAAAAATTGTAAATAGACAATTTATTAATAAATAGACAATAACATCCGGGTTGCCATATCAAGCAAAATAATGCGGCAAACAATGCGGCAAAATCCTCGTTTTAGAATAGCGAAGAAATGTGCGTTTTTAAAAATTATTTTCGTTATTTTAAAACGAAAATATTAATAAATAAAAAAGTTACTATAGCATAAAACAATTTATAGAATTTCTAAAAAGAAATTGAAAGTAAATAAACAATTTATTAATACAGAAACAACTATTGCTTGGGTTACAATATCAGGCAAAATAACACCGTTTTGGCGATAGTCAGATACCTCAGTGTGTATATAATATCTGTGCCAAACATGTTTGGAAAAAAACAATAATCGTTATTTATACAGCATATTTAAATACTGTAGTATAGTGAAAAAAATGTATACATGACATATACGCACCACATTGGCGCGTTTTTTTTTGTCTTCTGATGCCGATTCGGAGAAATTTTGGGTACTTACGTATTAACGCCACCGCAGCAAAAGTTGCGCTAATGCGCCGATGAAGAGCGATCTTGTTGTTTGCATGCGCACGCAGTTATCTTTTGGATGTCTTGTTGTTTTCTGATTTTTGACACCATTTTAATGCTTTTTGTGAACATTTTTGGCAATCATTTTTTGTGCGCGTTCGAAAAGCAAGATAGCACTTTATTGGCACATTAGCGCAACTTCTGCTGCGGTGGCGTTAATACGTAAGTACCAAATTTTGTTTTCAAATACCAGTTACATATATAGTTTACAATTATTTTCTGATATTTTAAATAGAAAATAACAATAAATTTTAAAAAGTTTAGTTAATAATTATAAAACAAAACTATTTATATCCTTTAAAAAATAAAATAAAATAAAATAAAATAAAAATTTATTAATAAATAAACAACAGCCAGGTTACCAAGTGAGGCATAAAATCGACATTTTATTGCAGTCGCGCAAATGTGGCGCATGTATGACAAATGTGCCTAGATTAAAATAGTTTATATAATTGGAAAAAAAAAAAGAAAAAAAATTTAAATAGACAATTTATTAATAAACTAGCGGACCCGACAGACGTTGTCCTGTCACAGACAGACGTTGTCCTTCTTGGCACCGACTCCAGAAAATCAAATAAATGTACGTAAATATGGTAATACGCACGATATACACTACGCTCTTAATTTAATTTCTTATTACAATTATGTAAGGAAATTATTTTTCACTCTTCAGTATTTTTTGAAGTCGGCTCAATTTTTGATAGAAAAGTTTATTTTTCTCTTTTTAGTTAAAAGTTAACGATTTTTAATTGTTAAGTCGGTTCATCAAAATTATAATACAGAAAATATCATTGTAAAGCATACACGTTTGTCAGGAGTGGGGTTCGAACACGTGATCTCTTTCTTCGAGAAGCTGAGCTTAAATCTGACGCCTTAAACCACTCGGACATTCCGTCCGCACTCTACTCATCGAAATTATTCAACACTTTTAATTAGCAAAAAATCACTAACTAATAGTTTTTGCCTAATTACTAAAAAAGTACTGAATCAATTTCGACGAAATGTGAATCTAAACCTTTCTCGAATCTACTGGAACACACACACAATATTTCATCAAATTCGGTCCAGTCGTTTAGGAGGAGTTCAATTACATACACACGCACAGAAGATTTTTATATATAAAGATGAGCATTGAAAATTTCAGGGTTTTGCGCCTTTTAAAAAATTCCACAAAAATCGGCTTTTGTAGTTATTTTTCAACTGATAACATATTTTAGTGCATTTTTTCATTCTGAATCGAATGGTACTTAAGCAAATTCGTTTAAATCCAGTAGTTCGTGAGATAATTCACATTTTCCTAATTTGGCGATGTTATCAGGAGGCGTTCAGTTACATACACACGCACAGATTTTTATATATAAAGGTAAGCATTGAAAATTTCAGGTTTTTGCGCCGAAGACATCGCCAAATTAGGAAAATATGAATTATCTCACGAACTACTGGATTTAAACAATTTTGCTTAGTACCGTTCGATTCAGCATGAAAAAATGCACTAAAATATGTTATAAGATGAAAAATAACTACAAAAGCCGATTTTAAGGAATTTTTTAAAAGTTCGTTCTTTTTTCTACTCATCGTAGGGGTGGAATTTTCGAAAATCCATTAATAGCGGCACTCGATGTTATAAGAAGTATTTTTACCCCAATTTTTAAGATTTTTAGTTCGGTAGATTTTTTTGTGCTGTGATTAATACGAAATCCAGACTATCTTTTATATATATAGATAAGGATTGAAAATTTCAGGTTTTTGCGCCAAAGACATCGCCAAATTAGGAAAATGTAAATTATCTCACGAACTACTGGATTTAAACGATTTTGCTTAGTACCATTCGATTCAGAATGAAAAAATGCACTAAAATAGGTTATTAGTTGAAAAATATCTACAAACGCCGATTTTAAAGGATTTTTTAAAAAGTTCGTTCTTTTTTTTTAACCTCCTTGGCGGGGGGGGATTTTCGAAAATCCCTTCTTAGAACTTCTTAACTCGGTGTTATAAGAAGTATTTTTACCCCAATTTTCCAGATTTTTGGTTCGGTAGATTTTTTTGTGCTGTGATTAATACGAAACCCAGACTTTCTTTTATCTTCTCTTCACTTTTAATTAGAGAAAAATCACTAACTATTAGTTTTTGCCTAATTACTAAAAAAGTACTGAATCAATTTTGATGAAATGTGAGTCTAAACCATTCTCGAATCCACTGGAACACACATACAAAATTTCATTAAAATCGGTCCAGTTGTTTAAGAGGAGTTCAATTACATACACACGCACAGAAGATTTTTATATATAAAGATAGACAATAACATCCGGGTTGCCATATCAAGCAAAATAATGACACTTTGGCGTCAGTTAATTACCCAGATGTATATATGGTATCGGCGTGAGAGAAAAATCGCACCAATGTAGTGTGTATGAGATATCTGTGGCAATTTTTTTTTTAAAGTTGCAGTTAAATTATTTTACAATATCTATGTATGTGGAAAGACATTTACCCTAAAATTTAAATATTATTCAATTTTGTGGTATTAACTGCTATATATCTATTTAAGTTAAATGTAAAATGTTTTCCTAAAAATGCTCACAATCATTAAAAGAAAGAAGAGAGAGAAAATAGTTCTTGCGAACATCGCTCCGTCTTGTGTTTTTTTTTTTTTTTTTTTGTTTGTTTAGAATCGCATTGATTGGCGACAAAAGTAGATTGAAACACCCAATTAAACAAACAACATACAAATAATAATTAGAGCCTTTTTTTAAAAAATTAATTCTGCGAGTTTCTTCTGTAATCTACATAACGGGAAAATTAGATTTAAAAATATTTTTAAAAAAAGAAAGAAAAAAAAATACTTATGTTTTACCTAATGAAATTTTTGAGATGTTTTCTTTTAATCTAGCTCGAAAGAAATAAATAGCCAAATATTGTGTCACTTCAAAACCTTTCTTTCACATTGAGTTACTTTTTAAATATAAATATTCTTTTTTTTTTTTTTCGTTAAAGATAAATATTTTCCTTTCATAATATTATTTTGCATTAAACGGATTTTTTCCTTTTTATCATTATTTATTTTAAATCAATGAATTAACAGGTTTTTTTTCGAAATGTTTATATTATTTTCCATTAGAGAAAGCATTTCATTTCTTTTTTGAAATATAATTATCGCCAAAAAATTAGTTGTTGCAACTCTTCCGTCAAAAATAACCGAAAAATACGAAATTTAGACGAAAAATCAGAGTTATCCCTGTATATTTGTATCATAAACCTCCGCAAAAATATTTCCTATCGAATGATATAATCTGCAAAATGATCCATCGGGTAGTTTTTGAAAACACTCGATTGGAAGTTTCAGAACTTCTGCTTTATAATATATATGATATGATATGATATATAATGACAAAAAAATAAATTAACATTGTGGCAAAAGTATAGTCAATTTGTATATTTACAGAGAAATAACTACAAATTAAAATCGAGTTGCACCCAAGTTGTTTGCAATTAGTGCAAGAATGTTACCGTATTTTCGGGTGTATAGCCCGCACTCCTAAATCGAGCACTGCAGTAAAAAAAGTTCGTGTATAAGCCGCGGAGATGCATCGGTGTATAGTCCACGGACTATACACCATTTACGAACGTATATTTCGATCAGGGTTCGAAGTTAGAAGCCATTAAAGTATATACGCGCGTATAGGTCGAGAAATTTTAGACAAAAAAGAATTTCAAAGTGGGGGGGGGATCGACTTATACGTGAGACCTTAAAAAAAATCTATCAATAAAATATCGAGAAATAGTTTGCTAGCGAATCGGTGCTGCAGCACCCCTTTGTGTTTGTAGAGTACAAAATCCGAAATCTGAAACATTTCCTACCTTGACAATTCTGAGTTTAAGATCATTTTTAGTTTATTTCTCAAAAAATAATAATCTACCCTGGCCTTTTGCAAAGAACAAAAAAAAAAGTATGTGATTTATGTCATTTCTGAACAATTCAGAGGAGTCGTTCTTTTTCGGAACGATTCCGAGAAATCGGAGAGTTGTTTCATTACGGAACGAGTCAGAGGAATTGATCCTTTTCGGAACGAGTCCGAGGAATCGAACCTTTTCGAAGTTGTTTCATTTCGGAACAAGACCGAGGATTTTGCCCTTTTCGAAGTTTCGGACCGATTCCGAGGATTCGAACCTTTAGGGAACATTTCCAAAAAAGGACCAATTCCGCGATTTCGTTCCTTTTCGGAATCGTACCGAAAAGGACGGATTCTTTTTTAGAATCGTTCCTCAACAAATGACACATCTCTACTAAAAAATTGATTACAGTTAACGTTAAAACGACTTATTCAGCAAAAAGTAAGTTTAAAATAAGTAACATGTTAGATGTTATGCTGTTGTTTTTACCCTCTCAAATTAAAAGAAACTGCGTTCGAGCGTCTTATTTCTAGCTGCCGGTTAGTGCAATACTTGGTGATAGTTGCGACAGTTCTTCCAAATCCAGAAATAACTGTATTTAAGCAATAAAAGCCTTTACAAATATGAGAAAAAACACTATATTTCGCGGCATAGCGAAAAAAATTTACAAAGTTAGATGTTTTCAAATTTTTTGAGGTTTAAAAATTGTAGAAAAAATATCACGATTTCCAATTTAAAAAAAAATCTTTGTATAGCCCGCACCGTGTATAAGCCGCAGCGGCTTTTTCGAAGGTTTTTTTTTGTATAAGCCGCGGACTATACACCCGAAAATACGGTACTTTTCATCGAAGAAACTGAATGCTGCGTTACTTGGGGGTCTATTTTGTATCAAACATGTTCAACAGTAGGTCGAAGCTCATTAACAGAAGAGTATAGCAAACATTTGCATAAACCTTACGACATATGATGTTACAAAGGTTTTCGATTGGATCCAGATCAGGGCTACACGCCGGCCAGTTGAGATCAGTAGCATTCTCAGAGTTCTTGTTTTGTATGCAACATGAATAGAGGCATTATCTTGATAAAATCCATACTTTGAACCAGCTAAAAGTTCCCCAAATGACTAAAACTTGATCTCCAATGTATGTATGTAGTCTTGTGTTGCTTAGCAACCATTGAATAACTCCAGAGATATTCGAGCATTAATGCAAAGTGAGGACCAAATCATTAAAAAGTCTTCGACTTGTCGACTTAAGAAAGTCCCGGGCTTTTTACGGAAGTCGTGCCATTAGTATGCCCACCCGTTCGGGCCATTCATATTCCACTGTTTTTTGATACTGAATATCATAGCATACCATTTGGGTCCTTATGACATATGTTTGCAAGTTCGTTGCATTCTTGCCAGTTTATAGCGAAATTTTAAAGCTGATTGTTCTATCATTTTCAGGCAAATTGATTTACCTATTTCTGGTAATTCATCTACGAATCATATCCGTCGACACAGAAAGTCCTGACTTACTTTTAACGGGACTATTAATCATCATTTGTGAAAATGCCAGTTTATGGATCCTTTTGTCATCCCATTTTCTGGTCACACACACCTTCCAAATTTATGTTTTGTTTAGAAGGCATCACCCTTAGACTATGCTTCATAGGCAGACCACTTTAGACGATTCAATGCTGCTGAAATTTCTGCAACCCCTTTCGATTTCAGCTTTCCTATTTCAATTACCTCATCTAACTTAATATTTTTAGCTAGCGGCATTTTCACTAACTGATGCCGTATCGAGATATGCTTAAACACTTCATACATGTGACATCAAAACTTAGAAATTAACATTTTTCCATGAGCAGTTGGCAAAAAATAAAAAAAGTGTCTAAACTTTTGCAATGTGCAAATTTTACTTTTTTCAGTTAACACTAGAACCGCCGGGTATTTTACTCAAATTTTACAAAAATGGTTTTTCACCAGAATTTTAATTCTAAACTATTTAACTTATTTAATTAGTCTATTTTTGTGCTGCAAAGGTTTAACAAATCTTATAAAGAAAATTCTGGTTCGAATCGAATATTATCAATTTAGCAGGGGGTCATTTTGACCCCTAATGGCGGTTCTAGTGTTAAATTAAACATTATCTTATATTATAACTATTATTTATATCTTAAAATGTTTAAAATATATTTAAAAATAAGTATAGCCATTTGTAAAACTCAAGCGTTCGTATTTTTTATTTAAAGGTTAAATAACACCAGTGTCTAAACTTTTGCTGAGCACTGTAATATTTTAAAATGAATAAAAGTACCAGCGTATTTTTTAAATATATATATATATATATATATTACACTATTTATTTATTTCATTTATTTTAATTACTTTTTTGTATTTAAAATATTTTATTGTTGCACTTTGGCAAAGCGTGGTCTGAAGTGTATTTAAATCCTCTATTGTTTTCATTCTTATGCAATCGTAACCACAAAGAATATTTATACTGTAAAAAAGAAAATGTTTATTAATCTAGAAAATTTATTATAAGCGCAAACTCAAAATATCCAACAACTTCTTCCGAGTTGCCCATGTTTCCGAAAAGCACTCTTTATCGTTAAATCAGAAGACAATATATTTTCGATTATCTAAAGTAGCTTTTATAGAAATAAACTTGATTTTCAGAAATAATACTGAGCAGTTTTTATAGTGTATTAATGAGTTTTTTGAAACAAGAATATAAGTTTTTGGGATGTTGTCTATACATCAGTAAACATTTTCATGCTCAATGAAAATGTTTTACACACAAATATGATCAATCAACGTTTACTATTAACTTAAAAATTAATACTTACTTAATCAAACATTTGCTTTTTTTATTAGTAATAATAAATTATAATTATAAAAAAACAAACGTCCACATATATGACCAAGGACATAAAGAGCATAAAGTTTGTAATAAATTTCTTGAATACACTTTTATTACGGAAGACGAATGTACATAATTGTGAAACAGGCAGGAGTCTTAACATTGGTAAAACTCTTCTTATCCAATTTTCATTAAAATCTTTTGGACTAATAAAATTTCACCATTCGAAGTGGCGGTACTTCATTATGAAAATATTCTGATCAGATTATCTTATATAATACAAGTCAGATTATCTTATTCGAGAAAGGAAGCTTTTGTCATAAGAACAGATTACTTTAGGATTATTTGTTTTCAGAAAACTTTCTTCTGTCGAACGTCATGTCATGATAATTAGATAGACGACGTATAATCTAATTAACCCTTTTTGAGAAGATGTTTGTAGAAGTCTATCAATAATCAGTTATATGGAAAGTTATTGGCACGTTAATTTTTATGTTTGGTTATCTTGAGAAATGCTTGAATATTCTAAGTAGGCAACTGCCACGATAGTCGTTATCAACTTCAGAAATATGTGAAAGAACTGTTTTTTTTTCTTTACCTACGTTAAAATTAACTATTAAAAACACAGACTTTATACTCCAAAACATTTTAAAGACAAAATAACAAATTTTAATGCTATCTTTGTTTAGTGCCGAAGTCTAAAAATAATATAAAAGCAATGAACATCAAACCGACCTAAAAACTTGTAATTAGAAATAATATAACATAGACATTTTCAATGAGACATATTAAAAAGAAAATGCAAATTTTGGTCGAAAAATCCTATTTTAAACGTATTCAGACACTTTAAACATAAATATCATGATTATATTCTTTTTTTATTACAACATCTAGTCTGAAATACTAAAACAATTTCAACCAAATTGCGATAATGTGTTAATCTAGAAAATAGCTGAGTTGCTTAACCCTTAACTGCACCACGTGCTATATCTGGTACGTACATAAAACACTATAATTTTTATTATGTGCCATGAGTTCGGCCAGTATTATCGCTGTCCTCTATCAGGTTTGGTTTGGATTAATTTATGACGACCGATTATCTACACTAGGGATATAGGTCCTTAAGGGGGTGACCTCCGTGGGGGATCTTTCCAATGGACTCGTTCATTATTCATAGCATTCAGGTAAATCGGTATTCATGAAATCCAAGGTTCGAAGAAAACCACGGAAAACTCCGAATGATTAGGCCGACGGCCGCGATTGGGTTTGAACCGAGCACCTGCTGTCTACCAGTTTCGAGGTCAGAACCTCTCGGCTACTGTTCTCTATCAGGAACAATCCAAAGAAGGGAATAACACTTATTTTGTTGTCAGATGGCTGTACTAAATTAAAAAAAAATTAGAATTTGTTTCTTAGGAACAAAAGAAATTTCGATCAAGTTATTATTCTAAGATTTACTTTTACTATTCTTAAAAATTTTAATATAAAAAAATTGCAGACTATTAAGCAGATAAAATTAATAAATTAAACCCAATTTAATTTTAAAATATAGCAATATAATATTTAGTAAAAAGAATGATATACTATTATTTTAACACAATCTCACTCATTGGTAAAGTTATGATACGAATTGAAAAGAATGATGCCCAGTTAAACTGATGGCATAGAGCTCACAGGCTATGCAGACTAATTGTGTATTACAGCCTTATATAATAATGCTTTTCGAAAAAAAAATATGGAAGAAAGTACCCCTCCATCCTATTTTCTTTCTTTGTACTCAATCATTGAAACCCCAAAACTAATAAGGGATACGCCTTATCATATAAAAAACCTGTATCCAAAATTCGAAGCAAGTCAAATATTTCTGCATAAAAACTCATTTATGTAATTTAAGAAACGTTGTCCCCCGTTTCCTTCTTTATAATTAATTATTAAAACTCCAAATCTGTTCAGAAATTCAACTTATCAGAAAGAACCTACATCCAAAATTTAAAGCAAATCGGATAACTCTGCATGAAACTCTATTTAGCTAACTTCAGCGTTAGGTGATCGCCCGTACCCCTTTTATAATTAACAAAAGAAACAACACAACAAATGAGCGAAGCTTTTTATTCCTAATGAACCTGTTTTCATAAATTGAAACAAATCGGTTAATTCTGCATGAAAAACCATTTACATAAATTATGAGGGATAGTTTTCCCTATCCTCCCTTTGTACTTATCCATTGAATTCCAAAAACAAATCAGGGAAGCGCCTTTTATAATAAACCTATATACAAAATTTGTAGCAAATCGATAAATTTTGCGTGAAAAACCTAAATTAAGACGGGGGATTACCCCCCCATTCTCCCTCTTTAAACTTATCCAATGAACACCTAATACTAATAACGGAGACGCCTCATTAGAATGATCCTACATCTAAGATTTGAACGAAATCTACTAATTCTGTATGAAAAACCCATTTATATAAATTAGTGGGAGGGGCAATAGCCCCCGTTCCCCCTCTTGTACTTAACGAATGAACTCTTAAAACTAATCAGGGAAGCGTCTTATCATAAAAGCCTATATCCAAAATTTCATGTAAATCGGATATTTTTATCATGAGTTATCGCATTACGTACGTACGCACGTACATACATACATACAGAATGGGCGAGCACATAAGCTCTCAGGCTTTGATAGCCTGTGAGCTAAAAACCCCAATTGTTAACATATGGCACATACAATACAGTATCAAATCTTTGTTGAAAATTTGAAATTTGAGTTTTTTAAATTATTTTTCCCATTATTAGATCTATATATTGATTTAAAATATTTTTTTTTCTTAAAAATAGAAAAATTCGTGCAGTATATTGATTAAAAAGGTTCGATAGTTCGTTTGAAAATAACGGCTTCATATTAAATTCACAAGGTATGTTTCGGATAACAATGCAACATTTTAATATTTTTAAAATTTAGCTATAAGTTAATACATTAATTTTAAGACATTTTATCGTTAGCCAGCTACGAGTGATAAATCTGCACATACTCTTTAAGACTACAATTGTATACGAGTTACGACAAGTTTAACGTTACACCAAGTCATGCTCACCAAAAAAGTCAATTGGCTATGAAACTGCAACAACGAAATGTTTTAAACATTAAAAAGTAGAAAGTATAAGTAAAAAAGCAAGAGAGTAAAGCTTATTTAAATAAAATACTCAGTAATCTATAAATACTTTGATTTTTATTAATTTATGATCATACGCTAGAAAACAATTTAAAAAAAAAAGAACAAAAATTATATATATACAGGGTTAACCTAAATGATTCACCAGGTTTCAAAACGCTGTGTATTGAGAAGTATACGATCTAAAAAGATCGATGATACAGGCCAAACTACACAGACTTACCAAGTTTAAAAGTCCATCTCTTGGCTCGCATGCAGGAATACATTACTGTATCTGCGACGGATATGGTCAAAAACATCATAATGAAAAATGGACGGAATTGGTTACGTTGAAATATGTGTCAGGTGACTAATGATGCACATATTGGACATTTTGACCAGAAACTTGAAAGGAGGATGTATTTTTACATGTATCACACGCCGTTGTACGTATCTATACTTATAAATTGTCTTTTAAAATCCGATGAATCGTTTAGGTTAACCCTGTATATTTATTAAATTCATTAGCTTGCGCTTTTTGCCAAAAAGCAATGAATTTTCCATTATCGAATTTGATACTTACACTATATAAACATATTATAACGGATTTTTTTTTTTTTTTTGAAAAATCAGAAATTGCAATCATGAAACTAGTGTAAATTTCTATACAAGCATTGACAGCTTATAAAAAAAAGTTTTGTTGAGAAAACAACTATATTTACATTTAAACTATATTACTTTGTTATGGAAAATTGTTTTTGAGAAGCTATTTCAATTACGCTTAAACATCCGTTCGCTAATGTTACTCCTATCGAAGAGATTTTTTTAAAATATCTTGTTTGCATTTAAATATTAAAAAAAAATAATAATAAATTTGCATTGGCTATGTGAAATTGATCTGTACAACGACACTTTTTCCTATTTTGTTTACAGTTTTTTTCATTAGGATGCTTTCAATTGTGGAGCTGGTTACAGCTATTCAATGCAGGAAGAAAAAATTATTTAAAAATTTTGAAATGAAAACGAGTTATTCTAAAAATTTCTTCCATAAGATTAATATTAGCGAACAGGTGTTTTTGATTGGATGAAGAAGGCTTCTTAACACAAAAATTCAATCGATGGAATTTTGGTACTTTGATTAATTATTGCTGAAATTGTATATTTTAATCTAGGTTCTTATAAAAGGGCCATTAGTGTCAAAAGGTTACTACAAAGATCCTATTAAGACAGCAGAAATTTTGGATAAAGATGGCTGGCTTCATTCAGGTGATATTGGAAAATGGAACGAAGTAAATTCATTTATATAGATCTTTGTTACATGATTGTGTATTTTCTAAATAAAAACATTAATTTATGATTTTGATAATTTAGAAATCGAATGTCGTCCTCTAATGAATGAATATAGTAAAATTAACACTATTTATGGCATTCGTTCGACATCAGGAATTTAGAGTACAACATAAAGGGGTGACCATAGTTAATATGCACGTGTCTGAAAGACTCTACAAGATTATTTGGAATATTATTAAAAGTTTTGGTATTTATATTTTTAGAATACGAGGAATCGAAATATGCAACAGAAGTTATTAGTTTTAAATTTTACCGATAAATGGCGCTCAAATTTTAGAGTTGTTTTATTAGAAAATATTAATAAAAGACAACTCACTGAATAACATTTATTGTAGAACATACATCTGACTTGTGTGCTTGACGCTTTGCTCCCACACTCGCAAGCGATTAGCGGTGTGGTGCATTAACCAGTCGGTCACGGAGCTCCGATAAAAAGTAACTCATTTTTAAATCAATATATATTGAGGCCATGATATTATTTTATAATTACTCTTATTAGAAAAATAAAAGACAACACTTTATCGTGCGAAATTTTCCTCAAAATTTAGCTGATAGGAAATTCTTCATTTTTCTGTTACATAGCACAATCTGTTTTAAATTTCTTAAATTAGTTTTTTTTTATTGCAGAACTTATTTCCGAATACTTTAAACTGAACAAATACCAAATATTTTATAAATACTTCAAATAGTTTAGCTTGTAGAGCTCTTCATACACGTGTACTTTAATAATGGTAACTTTCATCACCAAGTAGAGTATCTGGTACTTTTAGTTACATTTGGGAAGAAACACGCCATGTAGTACCCCACCATATATGATCGTTTACCTCAAGAATTTTCAATCTATATCCCATTAATAGAAATTCTTGGCTTGCAGACCTATTTCTAAAATAAAATTTCAGGGATCTCAAACAAAAGAACCTAGCTTACTGTGATAACTTGAAAACGAATTTTTATCCAGGATTCTTCCAATCATACACAAAGGATTTCTGGCTGTTCTTTACGTTTTTTGATGTGGACATCGCTAACTCTCCGTGAAATTTTAAAAACAGTTATTATAGAATTTTCTTGCTGAAATGTATCGACATAAATTTAATGAAATATGTGGTGTGCTTCTCTTACAATTCTACAAAAGACATTTCCACAAATCCTGTATGTTTATGAACTTGGTTAATAGATGCGAAATAAAAGTTTTCGGCAATATGTATGCATACGATCTATTTTTTTATGAAAGTGAGACACGCTAAATACAAGTTAAAAAGTTGATTGAATGATAATCATTTAAATAGCCAATTATGCCAGGGTACAGTCGGCTCCCCTCAAAGAAGTTAATGTTATATCTATTTTATCGCCAAATAATAGACAAGGAGAAAAATGAAAACTTTCATTTTATAGAGAATTAAGTATTCTTTGATTGTATGTTAAAATAATAAGCTTAGGAGATTATTATTTTATTTATTTATTTCTATTGTGCCCATCAGGGTCATCACGTTGTAATCTAGACATACTTAGATTTTAGTGTTAAAAGAATGTTTATTTAAATTGTAATAGGGAAAAATTGCGATGGAAATTTTCAATTTAGTCTACAGTTAAAAATAATCTGGTCGAATATTAGCACTCAATAATACAAAAAATACAGAAAATTAAGCTTAAAACTAACTTACATATAGAAGATTTGGCTGCTCGAACGATATCCACAAATGGCTTCGAGATCGATCATAACTATCGCTAGAAATAATTGATTAACTCACAATTTCAAGGATGTCAAAGTTAGGAAACTTGGTTACTGAAATGCTTTATTGAATTATGGCTAAAATTCATTCTTCCACAAACTGTCAGCTTTATCTTAGCTAATTTTGACATTTCTGATCTCGTAGTTTGTACCAGTCACACTTCAATTTAAACAAACAAACAAAAGAGATGGTCTCGCAATCCTGTCGTAGACAGTACTCGCTTCAAGATCTGCTGATACCAATTCTCAATTTTTCTGTTATGCTCCAAAGATTGACCAGCAAATCCTAATTTGCATAAAACTTTATCGAAAATCACGAGCTGCACATTCCAAGAAACTCAAATACGTTTCACAAAATAAAAGTAAAACGAAGAACAGGTGTTGCTTTATCACATGTATGTTAAAATTGACAAAACGCTTTTATTAAAAAAAACTAGACTTCTTTATCCGATCGTTGCTAGTCTGCTACATATAATTTATTTATATTATTTTGTCTATGATATTAATTTTAACGACAAACTAAGATTAGGTTCCATTTTCTGTGTTTTCCGAGGCATTTTTTTCTTGTTTTAATTGTTAAATATTGCATAAAATCTCATTAAAGACTATATACAGACATATAAATACATATATATATATATTTCCCTTTTTTAGAATGGCTCGCTGTCTATCATTGATCGTAAGAAGAATTTGCTGAAGCTGTCACAAGGTGAATACGTTTCGCCAGAGAAGATTGAAGCAGTCTATCTGGGATGCCCCTTATTAGATCAGATTTTTGTTCATGGAGATTCCTTAGAGGTAAGTTTATTTATCGCTGTCTGTTCTTATACTGTTCTTATATTTTACATTCGTTTTAGTTATGTTTTAGATTTTTAAATACATACAATAATTATTCCTGACTGAAAGAAAATTAATCCTCGTTTTAATACATTTTTGGAGACATGGGGGATTGTTAAACCTCTAACATCAGTTTTGCGCTTTTTGTTTAAAAACGAACAAACATCAGCTATCTCATTAATATTGAAATATACAGTTTTTTTTAAATTTCAGAATTATTTAGAACTTCTTTTGAAAAATCGGATCCACTCGAACCTTATCCTAAAGAAACGAAGCCTTATCCAAAGCAGACCCGAACCGAAAGTATTTAAAATCAATCTAATCCGAATCCGCACCGCAAAGAAAAAATTAGCTTCAACCTGACAACCGCAGGTAGGGTCTCGTTCGGGTGAATTGGGTTACTCAAGTCGATGCAGGACTCTATTCCGAAACCGAAATATATTTGTGCAACTGGCAGAGTTGTATAAGTGGGAGGTACCAGCTACATAAATTCAGCCTTGCACATGCAATACGCGTTGTATTTATTAAAAATAGTAATTCCTGATAAAAGTACATTATTTTAACTGATAACTACACCTTGGCAAATAACATTAAAATTCACCCAATTAACAAAAGAATATATTAAATTGTTAAGTATTTATACTAGCAGTTGGAAAAAAAGTATAACTTTGAAGTACAAACATCAGGCGCACGTCTATATTGTCAATTCTTCTCTTTGTCTCTGTATCTCCAATCTCTCTCGAACTGTAGTGATGTAGATCAGGCACTGTTGGAAGTTTCAGGTACCGCTATCTGTCGAAAAAGCACTGAAAACTCACTGGAGGCAAGAGATGGGCACGATATTATTATTGTTTTGAATATATAATCATTATATTTCCGAAATCTCAATACATATTAACTTAAAATACTCATTTTCAATTTTTAACAACAATAAGCAAGCAACAACAATAAAATAAGTCATAACGCAATTGAAAATGCATTTTCAGTAATTACCATTTATATATATATAATATAGGTGTAGATTCCCAAAATTTTTAAGGAATTAATGCCTCTTAAATGCAAAGATTTCAGTCGCCACCAAGGCTTAATGTCAAACCAAAATTAAGAAACAACAGAAAAATATGAATTTTGTCAAAAGATTGCAGAAGAAAAGACAATTTTATCAAAGGATTGCAAAAAGCTCCGCGACATTCGTCAAAGAATCACTAAAAAGTGCGATTTTCGTTAAAGAATCACTGAAAAACGCGATTTTCGTCAAAGGATAAAAAAAACCACGATTTTGGCTAGAGAATCGCTGAAAAAAAACACGTTATTTTTGTCAGAGGATCCTAAAAAAGCGTCTTATTCTCGTCAGAGATTGCGAAAAAAACACAATTTTTCTTAAATTGATCATGAGAGAAAACAAAATTTGTCAATGGGTGGTCACTTTAACGCCGAAAATTAGCCGCCAAGTCAAAAAATTTAGTCGCCAAGTGGCGACTGTCGATCCTAAATATGCATCTATAATACGCATATATGTATACATATATAAACTTAATTTATGGTGTCAGATAATGCCTTCCAAGAAATCTATAACAATCTTTTCCATTTCTTCCTGTTACGGGTCCATTCTTCCGCCAGATCTCTATCACTCATTGCCTCTTTTCAGTTCTTTTGTGATCTTCCCCGTATCCCCCCTTTTTTTTCTTTTGAAATTAAAATCGATTTTGGACAATCTTTCATCACTCATTCTTTTAACATGACCATATCACATACATCGCTTTTTTAAAAAATGTTATTTAGTATGGTTTCCTTTATTTTTACCATTTCCTTCACTCCTTTGTTTGTTATTCTTTTTATTCTTGATATCCTGCATGATTTTTTTAGGACATCCATTTCTGCTGTCGCTAATTTCTTTATTTAAATCTCCACAATTCTCCATCATTCTGCTTCATACAAGAATATGCTTTTTACAATAGAATTGTACGTATTATACTTTCTTTTCCTAGCGATTTCTTTGCTTCACCAAATAGAATTTAATAGTTTTTAGAGCCTTTCTCTCCTGACAAAATTTGCTTTTAATTTCCTGTGAGTCTCATCCTTCTCTAGTAATGTCTACTCTAAGATATTTAGTAAAATACTTATTACACTCGGTAAAATACTTACAAATATTTCAACGAGAACATTGTGTAATGAGTTTCGTTTTTAAGGAAGGTGTTTATAGAATACGAATATCTTCCATGAATCTGAATTTATTCGTAAACTCTAAGTGCGTAATGATCTTTTCTACTATGAAGGCACTCCAATTCTCAAACTATCGATTGAGACCAGGTGAAAAGTATTTTCTCAGGATATGGACATTTTAAAGATGAGGAGCTGTATCCAAATATTTAGTAGTACGTGCAATATTGTGTAAGACACTAATCAATGGAATATGGATACAGCCCTTCATCTTCTTGTTTCGTTTTGGGAATACCGGATTTTTATCTTATTTTTTCGACAATAATTTTCAGAATTTTCAAAATATGATTTTGAAATTTTAAAAAAGTTACTCTATACATTTAGCTAGCACAATATGCAAATGAAATTTTTATAGAGTTGACGCATGCGCAGCGAAAATTTATTTTATAAACCTGCCGATTTTTTATATAATTATTTATAATTTTTAATCTTGATTACAGGCTGTTATGTACACTGTTGTTTCTCATATTTTCTGAAAAGAACATTGCTTTATATTAAGAACTCTGCAAATTATAAGAGAAAAACTTGGCAACGTTTGGGACCGTTTTTATAAAAACCTTAATTTTTCTATGAGTATACATGATATCCACATAAAAATGAACACAGTTTATTAACGTAATCCACTTAATCATAATCTGCCGTTTGAACGCTTTTGCTACATTAGTTTTGACAGGGTTATTCAAAAGATATTCGTTCTTTTTTAATTTGTTGACGGTCCCCTATTGGAAGTTTGGAAAAAATATTCGCGAAAATATATGACCTGTACTATTTTATTTATACATCTGGAGTTTCAGAGGCATTCCTCATGTATATTTCTAGATATTAAACAAAACGTCTGAAATCGCAAGTGTCAAGATTTTTTTTTTTTTTTTTTTTTTTTTTTGCTAACACTGTACAGTGGAGCATCGTTTATACGACGCCGAAGGGACTACCGAAAAACGTCGAATAAACGATAACGACGTATAATCGATTTTCACTTCCAAAACTAAAATTAATTTTGTTTTCACTTAATTTTAGTGTTTAACGTGATGATTTGCACTATTTTTAAATTAAACAAACCAAAATAAACAAATAATCTTAAAAACGAGGGGGGGGGGGGATCAGTAAGCAGTTTAAATATGCGTACCTTTATTTATGTTTCACCGAAAGGTTCCTCATTTGCAGAACATCATTTCTTTTCCATTTAAAGATAAAGATAAAAAACCCCGCGTGGCCAACTAAAAGTCGCCAATACTGATAACAGTTAGAAGGATAGTCTATTTGCAATTTAAAACAGGTCGGGAAAGCTGACCATCCTCGAAAAAGGATGAACCCTCCCAGTGTAATCTGTTACACGTAAGCTGATTTTTCAGACTAATCGAACACCAGCCCACATTTTTATAATGTGGAGAGCTCTTTGGTGTCATTCATAGCTGCCAACTTCCACTCGTTCGTAAAACACAAAAAGAATAAACAAAAGTAAACCTATACAAAATCGAAAAATCGACGTATAAACAATTTTGGGCGTCGTATAAAAGATATATTTTTACATTAAAATAAATAGGAATGAATCGGGACCACAGTAAAACGTCGTATAAATGTAAACGTCGTATAAGTGATCGTCGTATAAACGATGCTTTACTGTATATATAATACGTGATTAAGATATTTTACTTTTGTTACATAAGGTGTCCAAAAACTCATGGACACATTTTAAAATTAAATATCCAGTCAAATAACTATTGTACAGGAGTGAGGTTTGATTTAAAATATTTCTCAGGATAAAAAGTTTTCTTCTAACTCCATTCGAGTCACTCAAAAAACCCGGATGATAATGTGAAGTCTATGGGGGGTTCTTTTCAAATATCTCGCTCAATTTTAAAATTTTTACATGATTTTTGTGTAGGGGAGCTGAGGACGGTCTACAACCGGGCTAGCTTTTATCTTTTCGATTTTGTTTACACTTTTTTTATGTTATGATAGTTTCAAATTCAGAAGCTTTTTAAATAGCTTCCGAAATTTAAAGCAATTTTTTAAGAGAAATCTGAAACCAAAATCTGAAAATTTGATCGATAGAAAAAAAATAAATCCGCATAGATTTTATATTATCATCCGGGTCTCTTTGAGTAACTAATGTGGGCCCTTAACACGTTGAGTGCCACGGTGACTGACACTGATCTTTCCGTTTAGTCCGCGTCAGTCACCGGTGACTGACAGTGTAAAATAAGATATAAAAAATATTGTCTTGAGTAATTATTGAAGTAGTACAATCCTGTAACAAATAAAAATTTAGTAAATTTAAAATTAAATTTTCCGTATTTACTTAAGACAATAAATAAGGTACCCTGGGGTAATAACGCCACGTTAAGGTTCTACCAATTTTCACGGCTCAGTTTTAGATTGTATTTTTCAAACAAATATATGATTTGATACAGCAACTCATTGACTATCTATATAACAAAAATATTTTAATAGATATGTATTCATAAAAAGTAATGGCGTGATTTCTTGACCAATGCTATTGGGCGTTATTACCCACCTATCTGGGTAATAACGCTATGCGAACAAAACTATGAAATAAGATGAAATAATTGCATGTAGATTGCCCAATTCTAAAAATACAAACTCTACAAACTTTGAAATTGACAAATTGCATTCTAAACTATTGAAAATGTTCAATTTTTTGTGAAAGTGTAAGAAAAATAAAGGTGGTGTGTATGTGTGTGTGTGGGGGGGGGAGGATGAGGCAAAAGAATATCAGACCGTGAGCTTCTTTTTGCTTAAAAAGGACCGCTTAAATAGAATTATTAGAAACATTGCACAGTTTTAACGGTGTTTATTTGAATCAGTATTTAGGATGTAGCTCGGCCAATAGGGAATCAACCGGGGTATTAATGCCAAGGATTGGCGTTATTAACCCGTTATAGTTATTGCGCTGTACATTTTAAATTACAAATTATCTCGAGAAGATATCCAAAATCTTTAACAACATTTTGAAAGTCCATGAAATGTACTACAAATTTATGTAATAAACAAAGTATTTCCGGATAAAAAAAATAGTCTTCACATCACAAAACGTATCTCGAAAATTTTAGACCAAGCATTAATTTTAGTTGCTTGTAAAAACAATAAGACCTAAATATGAAACAAATTAACTTGAAGCTGTTTTTTGCGATTTATATGACACAAAACCCTTCTGCGCAGAGCACATGGGTGTCATTTACCAGATTATTTCATAATTATGCATAATATTAGCACTTGGCGTTATTACACCAGACCACCTTATATATTTTTTAGTTTTATGTCATATTTTATACTGTCAGACACTGGGGACTGGCGTGGCCCAAACGAAAAGTTCAGTGTCAATTATCTGACGTGGCACTTAACGTGTTAAAGATTAAAATGTATATATTCTATCTACTTAAATATCTTACTTTATATATAATATTGTGTGTATAGGGGAGACCGGGGAGCGTTGAACCATTTTTTAACAAGTGATTTTATTTTTTATTTTTTAAATATTGAACCTAAAATAAAGTATACCATTCTATTCTCTATTTTATTCTTGTATCATTTTATTCGTTATTCAATCAGTTATAAAAGAAAATTGCGACGTAAGTGTAATATATTAGAAACTTGAAAAAAAATGATTGATTTTAATCATGAGAAAATTATGAGTCGAGGCTCTCCACATAAAAAAAGGACTGACCCACTTTATCTTTTATTGAAACGAGGTGGAACCCGTCGAAATTTGACGAAAGAAAATCTTTAAGAAAGAACTGTTTCATTAATTTATAATAAATCTACAAAATTAGTTAGAATAAAAAAATGCATCTTATATTGATCAGTCTAATTCAAACATATATTATTTTAAGCTGAAATTAACAAAATACTATAAAACCCAGTTATCCAAATTATTAAACGAAATAAAACCGAAATTCAACGGATTTTATAACAGACGATATTTTTAAAAGAGTATGCGCATTTTAATTTCTTTTTTTTCTTTTTTTTTCTTTTTTTTTTCAATATTAAGAGAAAATTGAGTATTTTTGTTGCCAAAATTACAAAATAGGTACTAAAAATTATATAAAAAAAAATTAATATCACAAATTTCAATTGAGATACAGCTTTGAAACAAATTGCATTTAAAAGTGCTTTTTTTCTTTATACGACGGTATAAAAATTAAAAATGTACGGTGTTTAGAAGCGTAACATTTGCAGTAGAAAACTGCAAAACCGAAATTGCATGGAAAAGTGTTGCGCATTTTAATTTCTTTTTTTTTTCTTTTTCTTTTTTTAATTTTAAGAGAAAATGGAGTGATTATGGTGCCACAATTACAAAATTGATATTTAAAACTATAAAAGAAAATTAATATCTCAAAAATAAATCGAGATCAGCTTTCAAGCAAACTGAATTCAAAAGTACATTTTTTTCTTTGTACGACGGTGTAAAAATTTAAAATGTGCGATATTTAGAAGCGTAAAATTTGCAGTAGCAAAAATTGCAAAACCAAAATTACAGACGAAAGTGTTGCCATTCGCAACAAGACGTATGCGTTACGCACAGATAAGTTTGGCCTTTATAATACAGATTACAGATATTTATTAAGGGACGTAAACTCCGTTTAAAAAAAAGCCATAATAACTTTATGCTACATGGTTTAATGATTATCATAAATCATTTGAGAAAATGTGATGTATAAACATACCTGCTTTGACGTAAATGAAAGCACAGGAGAAAAATACTACTTTTTTCACACTGATTACAACACAGTTTAACTCATTTCATTGTCATGAAAAATTTCATCTTCATGAAATTTTTCTACATACCTTTCTAAAATGTTTTGTTCAATATTATGTTTTTACACAGAAACATTTATTAGTCTGCCTCTTTCATCTTTTACAGTCTTTTCCAGTCTTTCAATTAACGTTTTATGGGTACTATTTAAATGAAATAAAAGTTCCTATCAACTTTCTGATTTATATTTCATTAAATTTTTCCTTGCTTTTATAGCAATTTTCCCTATAGAAGCACCTGAAATCCTTTTTAATCCTTTTTATACATTTTATTTTCTATCACCTCATTTTATTGTATCTTTACAGAATAAATTTATAGTATTTTAGAAATATAATTATCAACCCTTTATTATTTACAGTATATAGTAAACATATTTCGAAATATAATTAGGCTGTTCTTAAATCAAAAGAGCAACTTTATGGAATAAGTTTTAGTTTATTTTTGTTCACAAATATATGAAACTAGCATGTGTTGTTCAGAAAATATCTCATTACACTCAGTTTCCCATTTTGTTTATACATTTATGCAATCATTTCATACCTTTGATTGTATGGCAAACACAATGTTAAACCTACGAGTGAACCACTAGTGGTATTAATTTCTGGATTATGCATCACTTCACTTGCGGCAGACATGGATCATGAGATTCCCGTTATTACTACTTTTCCATAAAACAAAAGGTTTTTTTTTCTTGTGCTCGATACCTTAGGTTTTTGTGCTGCCGGCTGTTGGACTATTCCACTTTAATCGCATTGATTATTGGGACATGATGGCCTTTCGATGCATCATTTACTGCATTTTGAGTTTTCGTTTTTGTATTTCGTGTATTTTGATTTTGATTTTATTTTATACACTAACGATACGAGTTACCACACCCTGAATTCAACACTATGATGTAATTCATTTAAAACTGTTTCGAGCGTTGGTTTTTTAGGGATTTAGATTTCAGCATAAGTTTATTTATTATGATGTAAACATGGTTTACTTTGAGGTTTATCAGATGTATAAAGCTAAAAAATTACATAGCAAAAACATAAAATATTAATTTTATCTCCAGTTTTCTATTTATAAATAACATATGTGGGAATTTCTCTTCATTTTAGAATTGTTTGGTTGCAATTGCTGTGCCAGATAAAGAAGCTTTAATGTCTTGGTGTTCTGAACAAAATATCAAAGGGGACTGGAATGAAATTTGCCAGAATGAAGTTAGTATTTTCTCTTTATTATAATGCTTTTCATGTAATAAAGAAAATTGTTTTCTGATGATAAAATTGCCAGAAATTGTTTTTCATTGTGAATTCATTTGATTTTTTATTTTGTATTACAAATAATTTTGTTGCAGCAAACGATTTAATTTTTATTAATCAAGCTGTTTAATAATAGCTGTTAGATAATATTTCGCAATTGTCTACCACCATAAAACCATAGTTTAAAGTAGACTACCGATTTCATTAACCGGATTAAGGATTTGAAGCTCAATAAAGACAGTATTTCAGCAAATTTAGATATTATTTCACTTTTCCCATCAATTGACGTTGACGAAGAAAAAATGTCCATTAATAACTTTATTGATAACGAGCCATCATTAAACTAAAAAGAGAAGACCACTGTAAAATCTGGGCGTCACTTAGTAACTGAAAATAATATTTTCATTTTTAATAAGAAAATTTAAAGACGGACTAAAGGAGCACCAATTACACTGTTTAGCTGAATTTAAATTGCGTCCATTGGAAGAAAGAATTTTAACAGACAGCGTTTTAACCCGATCAGTATAGTACCGTTATGTTGATGACATTTTCATAGTATGGGATAGTGATGGGCCATCCTCGAAAATTTAACAATCGATAAAAATCGTAATCGCAGAAAAAAAACAATTGATAAAGTCATCGATCAATTTAGAGAATCTACAATCAAAATGTCTTACAATCGATTATTAAATCTTTGTAATTACATGTTTAAAAAGAATAATTTAATACATGAATGGTAACTGAAAACAGATGGATTTAAAAAACAACAACAAACCGAAAGGAGGTTATAATGGAACCACAATAGTAGAAAAGCCGTGCAACGGCGTTCCCTGGATGCAAAAAGTCGAAAAGTTGCGAATAGGTATGAAAAGGTATGAAAAGATAAGGGGAGTTTAAATATAAAAAGTGAAAATTTTTCGAGAATTAGTAGCAAAAGGGCCAAAAAAAAAAAAAAAAAAAAAATCAAAAGCACTCCTTTCGGCAAGAACATGAACTAAAAATGTAATAAATGTGATAAAATGTTTTATTTATTTTTGTAGAGCATTTGAGATAAGTTCTACAATATCCCCGTGATTAGAAGACTTTCTACTGGAATATAGTCAAAGAACTCCGCAGAGGCCAAAGAGGAGGAGGACAAATGAAAGTGCATAATATGAATAAATAATCATTAGGCTTTCGAACAATATATCACATGACGGGTGTCGGTTAAATTTAGAAAAGAGCCCCCTCTCCCCCGCGAGGACAAAGTGGAGGGAGGAGCGCAGAATGTATATAAAATAAAATAGTAGTTACAGAGTTTTCCAATTATATATCACGAAAGGAATGACAGGGAAAAATAGAAAAATACCCCTCTTAGAATCCCAACTATTGCTTCTCCTCCTTCCTTGCGGAATGCACCCTGCTCTCCGTCTTTATGAGTTTTTTTAGGTATTATAATGTATATATGGTAAGTTTCCGTAAAAAAATCCGATCTAAAATGACAAATACGTAATTATTTCAAAGATATTCGAGAAATGCCTCTATAAGCGGGCCAAATAGGGGAAGGGAGAAGAAAAATTCATAATATGGCAGACTGGTCCGAAAACTTTCCAATGATATAAAATATGACGGTTTCAGAAAAATTTTGAAATTTACACTTCACTACTGCACTACTTTTATTTCCCTGAATACACCCGGAAATCGCACAGCCCATCTTTAAAATGTTTATATCTAATAAATTATATTTATCAGAGAGCTCTATCAAAAACCACATCTAAAATGAAATTTATTCTCGAAATAGCTACCACTTAAAAAACTCACCCTCTAATCGCCCCCTCTTCCCCTGCTGAAATTCAACTCCAGGTGGAGAAACGTTCTTAATATGAAAGAGTGGTCCAAAAACATTCCGATGATCTATTTCATGACGGGTCCAAAAAAAGTTTGACATTTACTCCTTATCTGCGGGTTTACTTTTTCTTCACTTTTCTTCTTCTTACACCGGGAAATCAAGCAGCTCCCAGCTTAAAATGTTTATAATGAATAAATATTTTTTATTTGAGAGTTATATCAAAAAACCATTTATAAAATAATATTTACTCTCGGAATAGCTACGATTAAAAAAAATCAACTCCTCATCGCTCCCCTCGCCCTCTTCTGAAATTTAACTCCAGAAGGAGAAAGGTTTATAATATGAAAGAGTGGACCGAAATCTTTCCTATGATATATCACATGATGGATCCAAAAAATGAAATTTATTCCTCACCCGTGGCCGTGGATTTATTTTTCTTTCCCAGAATATACTCGAAAATCTCGCAGCCCCCACCTTAACCGTTTTGTATTTGATAAATAATATTTACCGGAGTGCTCCATCAGAAAACGACATCTTAAATGATATTTATTGTCGAAATAGCAACGACTTAAAAGATTACCCCCCTCCTCTCCCCCCCAGGAACTACACTACAGGAGGAGAAAAATTCATAATATGAAAAAGTGATCCGAAAACATTCCGATGATCTATCAAAAGACGGGTCCAAAAAAAGTTTGAAATTTACTCCTGCCCCACGGGCTTATTTTTTCACCCCAGAATACACCCGGAAATCACGCAACTCTCACTTTAAAATGTTTATAATCACCTTTTATTGATTAATAAATAATATTTACCGGAGCGCTCTATTCGAAAACCACATCTAAAATGATATTTATTGTCTAAATAGCTACGGTTTAAAAAATTCGCCCCCTCCTTGTTCCCCATTCCTCCGTCCTCGAGAAATTCAACTCCAGAGGAGAAAAATTCATAACATGAAAAAGAGGTCTGAAAACTTTCTGATAATATATGACATGACAGGTTCAGAAAAAGTTTGAAATTTACTCCTCACCCGTGGGTTTACTTTTTCTAATAAATATTATTTATTAAAAAAATTTCAAAGAGGGGGCATGAGAGAGGACGAACGTATGTTTAAAACCGAAGCAATTTCTACAATACCTAACATTTTAAGTGTGGTAACCATTCGGTAAATATTATTCATCAAATGGACAAAAAATTAAGTGCGGGCTGCAGGAATTTGGGTGCGAAAGAGGGGACCCACGGGGGCGGGAGGAGAGGGGACAATTTTCACTTTTTTAAAACCGTCATGTGGTATATCATCTTGAAGATCTCGAATTACTCTTTCATATTATGATATTTTCTCCCCACCACCTTCCAAATTTGTTTCCGACGGCGGAGGGGGCTATTCGGAGGCAGTTTTCGAAACTATTTGGGTTTAATCATTTTAGATCGAATTTTTGAAGTGAAAGCGTCTTTAGGCGCATTGGGCATTTTTTTGAGATGGGAAAATCATTGAACTCGCCACATTGTTACCGTAACCTAGGCACATTGTTTAAAGTTTTCTCTTTGAGGGCCTCTTCCAGAGGGGTGGAGCTTGAACACCCCCCTTAACATACCCCTTAAAATATAGCTCATTTAATTCTCTACCAATTTTATCTTAAAAGTTTAAGTTACACGGCACCCTCGGGGCTGTAGACCCTTTCCCTGTCGGTTATTCACCTAATTTTCCTCATTTCTTCACTTCTTTATTTCAATTTTTAATAGGCTATAACTTTGCTTCTATGGGAGCTACAACGGGGAGAAAAATTATAGCATAGCTAACCTTTCTTCCCCGCTCTTTTTGCAATTTTCTGGTTTTCCCCATAGCACCGGTTTTTTTTTTTGGGTGGGGGGCAGGGGTGGGCGTTTCTCAGTTTTTGATGTAATATGTGCCTATAGACATATTACATCAAAAATTGAGAAATAGAAAGCTTATGCTTCCTACATTACAATACATCCTACATCTAGCATAAAAAACTTCTCCTGTTATTCTGGGTCCCGTTACGGATCTATAATGGGTTGAAATTTAGATTTCGAGGTTTAGCCAAATCGGCATCTGAAAAAAATCGCGCCAATGCGGTGTGTGTCTGACATCTGTGCCATATAAATATTGTTCACCACTGCTGGGACTCTGGCCTCCTCTCGCGTGTAGGCGTTAATTTACCGCAGGTACTTAGTCTTTGTATTTCCTGCATAATAAAGTATTTCCTGATGATTAAAATATACACACGCAATTGTTTAAGTTTTCACTTTTGTCGGTACTCCCGAAGTGTCCTTATTTTTTTTCTACGGAGCCTCCAGTAAATAATATTTACATTATATTAAATTTAGAAAAGCAGGAAGTGGTAGTTTGGCCTGTGACCACTTATTGATCTTAAGTACCTCGATCTTATACATTTGCCCTACTTCGGTACCTTGAGGGGGGGGGGAGGAATTTTCAAAATTTAGTCGCGATCCCTCATGTGATAGATTGTTGGAAAAGGCTGTGACCATTACTAATGTTATGCACCTTTCGCAGCCCTTCAACGCACTTTGACCACCACGGGGGACACTTTTATAAATTTAGCCGAGACCCTTCATGTGCCATGTCATTGGAAAAGTTTGTTTGTTACAACTTCTCATGTTATGCACCACCCGTGGTCCTCCCATTACTTTGCCCTTTCCGGGGAGCATTCTTCTAAATTTACCCAGGACCCGTCATGTGACATATTGTGGAAAAGGGCTGTGGCCACTTTTCATGATATACACCTCTGCCCCTCTCATCCATTTGCGCTCTAGGGGAGGGCGTTAATGGCGTAAATTAAGATCGATACCTCTCAGGTGGCATATGGTTGGAAAAGCTTGTGACCACTTATTGATGTTATACACCTTCAGCGAACCTCACTCCATTTTGCCCTCTCAGGGGCACTTTTCTAAATTTTGCCAATACTCCTCATGTGATATATAGTTGGGAAGCAGTATGCCCACTTATCATAGGCCTAACCAGCCTTTTGAAAGGAGGGGCCAAAATTTTTTAACCTGAACATGCTGGGTACAGACAATATCTTATGTAGTAAAACCTAATAAAACAGAACCCCATAAAACCTATCGAATTTCCGTTTTAGACAGGTTTTTATTTGCGGAAAATATAATTGTGTGGAACTTCTTTTAAAAAGGATCCAAACGCAATTTTTCAGTGCGTGAAGAAGGATGAGAAGTTGCTCGAAACTAAATCTAATAAATAAGAAAAAGATATATAAACATATATAAAACATGATAAATATAAAACAAAGATATCCTTAAACATAAATCTGTAATTATCACAAATTTTCATTTCAAACAACAATGAAATACTGAAATAAATAAACACGACTTTAGTTCCCCCGTCATTTTGATCAAAGTAGCAGTAAAATAACTTATAGTAAGCAATTTAAAGTGGAAAAGATTTCTTTCAATAATTTCTACACATCAATGAATAAAATTTTCCGATTTAAAAAAAATGAGCCCGTACGAATGACACAATATAGCCACAATGTTGTTCATGTTAAAACTAATTGATATTATCAATAACAAAACTTTGTATTCCTTTTTATAGGGGCTTGTGTAAACAATTCATGTTAAAAGTAATTTATGTTAAGCTTGTTAAAGAGGTTTGACTGTATCATATAAAAATATGCTTCATATTTAAAGGGATTTCCATACTTTTTGTCCTTTAATGCATCCATCAAATTTTCTCGTTAAAGAAGTGTAAAGAATAAATATATGAAGTTTGCAGAAATTACTATTTGTATGCTGAAGAATCGAACAGCGTTTTCAATTTTCTATAAAATATGTACATCTTTAACTATAACAAATTCATTTCTCATAACAACTCCCCGTAATTGATATAAACCTGAAAATCAATGCAAATTAAAATGTTGATACAGTTATCTTAAGGCCTGATGCTTTTATAGGAAAAAAAAGAAACACTGATTGATAGTTTTCTGTCGGTGTTACATGGAAAATATGTTTACTTACCAAGGGGAATCCTCAGCATAAGTAGAGTACAGTTCATGGTGAAAAACAGACAGATTAATCACTGAGTTATTTCCATATGAAGAATAATTATAATTAACTCACACAATTAAATAATTTGCAAATATCAAGCTTTTGGTCTACATCAAAAAACGAAGAAATCATTCTCTAAGTTTTATATAACTAACTAGGGGGGCCCCGCCCCCCTGCTCGCTATGCTCGCCAACCCCCCTCGTAATCGCTTCGCGATTCCAAATTATTGGCTACCCCTGCTTGCTGCGCTCGCCAATATCCCATGGTATGAATAAGCAGTTGCAGACCTTTCAAATGATGTGTCACACGACTGGTGTTGTAAAGAAATTAAAAATGTGCCCCCCTGGGAGGCAGAGTGGGAGGCGACACAAAAGACATCCATAATATGAATAAGCAGCTGCAGACCTCTCAAATGATGTATCACACGACTGGTGTTGTAAAGAAATTACAAAATGCGCCCCCTCTGAGGGCAGAGGGGGGGGGGGGTTACACACAAGATATCCATAATATGAATAAGCAGTTGCAGACCTCTCAAATAATGTGCCACACAATTGATGTTGTAAAGAAATTAAAAATATGCCCCCCTGGGGGGCAGAGTGGGGGATGACACACAACACATCCATAATATGAATAAGCAGTTGCAGACCTTTCAAATGATGTGTCACACAACTGGTGTTGTAAAGAAATTAAAAATGTGACCCCCCCTGGGGAGAGCAGAGTGTGGGGGTGACACACAAGACATCCATAATATCAATAAGCAGTTGCAGACCTTTCAAATCTTGTGTAACACGACTGGTGTTGTAAAGAAATTAAAAATGTGTCCCCCCTGGGGAGCAGAATGGGGGATAACACACAAGACATCCTTTAAATGAATAAGCAGTTGCAAACCTCTCAAATGATGTATCAAACGACTGATGTTGTAAAGAAATTAAAAATTTGGCGAAATATTACAGTTATCGCCAAATTGGCGTCACTTTTGACAACTAATTTTGTTCGCCAAATTTGGCGATATATCGCCAAGTTGGCGACAAACTTGGCGATTGTTGGCGATGGTAACCTTTCCTCTCTTTATGGTAACCCATACGGCGATGCATAGACGGAGCCCTTTCCTGATTGGTCTATTCGACTCATGGAAGGAGTGGACAACCCTGATTCGTTAGTTCCGGAAATCTTCCACATCAGCATCATTCCAGGAGTCATTCCTTTTAAGGCTAGTTTTTTTTTACTATAGAAGGACTAAATAAATAAGCGACTGAATTAAAAAAAATATCCTCTGTTACAAACGAAAATCCAACCAGAAGCTAATTTATTGTTTGTGCTTGTTTTGATTGGCGCCATATCAATAACAGATCATCGCAGGAAATGCTGTAGACATAAATACCCAATCATCGCAAATTTTCTTTTGAAACAGTAATCAATACAAAAAATACAAAACACGATTTCTGTTGCCCTTTCGTTTTGACAAAATAGCATTGAAATGATGTGAAAAACAATAAGTAATCTCAAAGGGGAAATTTCTTTCAATCTTTTCTACATTCGAATAAATAATTTTCCGGTGTCAGAAATAAGAGCCCAAGCCCGAAGACTAAAATGAAAATAGAGCCCGAGCCCGCATCAGTGCCGGCATCGGTTTGAGCCTGTCTCATCTCTAGTCTGTATTTCCTTTAATTTTTTTGGCCCCTATTCTAGACTTTAGATTACAATAGCAAAGATATAGACAGTTTCTATCCTTGTCGAGAATTTACGCTAATATTTTATAGAATTGCAAAAACATGTATGAAAAAGAACGAGATTAAACAAAACTTCTATAAACGAAAGATATGAAATTGGGATTATAAAACCAATTTTTTGACTGACTGTGATTAATACAGATTCTAGTAAATATTCCAGTTTTAAAAAAGTTGAATAAAGTAATTTTCTTAAAAATAATAATAAAAAAAGAAATCTGGGTCTCTTCTTTTATGGCATTTCAAAGCATACTGTTAGTTTTGATTAACTAATTGAACTAACTGCTTTCATTTTTCTTCTTTTTTCTTTTATAAATTTTGATTTTTTAACATAATCAATCTTGGATTTGCACGAGCGGGGGGGGGGGGGGGGTTCCCGGGCACCCAGGCCCCCCCCTGGTTACGCGCATGCTTATTCCTATTATGCAGCTCCTATGCCTCTTTCCCCACCTTTCACAACCCGAAGGATCCGGTCAGAGGTTCGTTCGGTTCGAGATTTTTTTTCATTTATTTTTGTTTACAAAATTTTGCTGTGCGTGCACACCGCGTTTGGTATATGATGCTGTATACAACGAGGACCTAGTTCGAGATTTCATATGACAAGATTGCGTATAAATTAGAGACAGTAAAGAAAGGAGGGGCTCACTAGCGAGTGACTTCCATTGTGTATTTATTAACACTAGTGCTCGCGATGGGATACGTATAGCAGCTATACGTTTAAACGATATACGTATAATACGTTTCTCTGCGATACAGATACTTTAAAATAAACGTTTAAACGTATCCGGATACGTATAAAGGCGTATCAATTAAACGTATATTTAAGAATACGTATATTTAATGTATAATTATATTCCACGTATCGTATCTAATTTAAATAGTGGAGTTCATCAGTCTTATGTCACTGAATGGAGAATAATTTGGAAATCGGTGGCGTTACGACAGGAATCCGCTTAGTATGTCTTATACATAAAGATCGAGCAATGCAAAGCGTATATTTTTTATAACAGTTAGCAAAAGTTCACAGAAGATCAGACTCCTGATTGGCCAATCTCGTTTCATTAATAGTGAAATATCTATCTGGATTCCGACCAAGATCTTGTTATTTTCCTTTATAAATCCTCTATATTATTGTATTCAATTTATCCTCTTGTTATTTTCCTTTATGCTTTTTTCCTGTAGTTTGATGAAAATCCGTGCTTCTTGAAAATTCTTGAGTTAGAGCTATTGCAGAAATCATAAAAAAGACAGCATAGTAGCGTCACCCGTTGAACGATTTACACACAAAAATAATAAGCACCAATTTCTATCAGGGACTACCTGAATATATAGTGGTGACTGGGGCACATGTCAGTTCACATAAACATAGCTTTTTCTCATAACTGGGTTAATTTCTATAAGCAAAACTGCTCAATATAGTATACATAACTATTTTTTACGCATGGTAATTTTAAAAAAATTATCTTTATAGTTCTTCTTTTTCTTAATCAGGTATAATATGTTTAAGAAATAGAAAGTGCAAACAACTTTCTAAAATTTCTGGCGAACCAGTTGAGATACGGCAGTGAAATTTTTATTAAAAGATAGAACTCGACGAGACGAATAAAATGATAGCATTAAAAAAATTACTGCAGCTTAGAGTAGTTTTTTATTTAATTTTTAATGAAAAAATGAAAGCAAAAAGCAAAAAATTCAACTAAGTCTAGCTAACGTTTCCGTGGATGGATTAACTTCGTTTTTGATTTATTTTAATCCTCATGGTAAAACTTAGAACAGTTTTTTTTCATCTTTGTATGTTTGTCGGTCGCTGAGAAAATCGAATTTTTGTCTGAAATTTCGAGCTGAACATAGTCTTTTTCTTATATTTGTTTCTTCTTGTAATTGTTGCACGTAAGTTTAAATTAACATAAAAATTGCTATGTATGTAACATATAAATAAATAGATTAGATAAATCACGTGAAAAAATACTTATTTGTTTATTATTTGTTATTTTCATGTATCATATTCACTATCTATTTTGACGAGCGAAGTGAAATACTTTTTTTATTTATTAATTTCTCATTTATTTAAGTTAAAAGCTGCCTCTGGCAAAAAGTTTAGTCTCTCTTAAATTTATGCTAGCCACTGTAATATGATACTTTTATTCATAATTTTATTTACTTGCTTATCTGAAGGTCCATAAGATGAAATCAACAAATTTAGGCGATCAGGGCAAGATTTTGCGGAAAAGTTTATTATCCTGTTCTGGTTGGTGTGTTTGGCGAATAAATCAAAAATGGCGCCGAAAGACCGAATAGCAAATGTTTTTAATCGCTAAAGCGCCGTAACCGTGTTTTTCCATCACGTAATATTTTATTTCAAAGACTAATTTAACACAAGATTGACATTAATATTATTTTTTTAATTGTACAAAACAAAAAGATATGTAAAGTTATTAAGTACAAACGTTCATACCAATACTTTTCACAACTATTATTTTATGAACAATTAGACATGAATGGAAAAATCTACAGGACAATTAAAAGATAAGCGTAAAAATATGGTTCTACATTTATTTGAGCCTTTGAGATGTAAGGTAAGGGCGTACCGGTAAGAAATCCGGTTTGGCGCAACACAAGAGCGGTGAGTCGGGCGCTCCATGATGATTCGGAAGTGAGAATGTGTCAGCTTTTTTTTAAGGTACGTTAAATTATTCTAGGTCAATTAAATTATTACTTATTTTATGAATGTCTGATTAATATAAATCTGTCTGCCAAAGCTTGGTGCTATTTTGGCTTGAAACAGGGAGGGTATGATGCCGAAAAATATAAATAGCTCTGAAAAGAAACCTGATGAACTTTAATTTTTGTTTTCGTGTTTCTATATTAAAATGCGGCACAAATGTCATATACGAATTACATTGGCGTTAATTTTTTTCTAAAGCCAATTTGGCGAAAATCTCGTTTTAGAATAACAGTTACATACCGGGTGTCCCAAAAATGACTGATGAATTTTAAAATTCAATAACTTGCAAACGGTGACAGCTATTTAAAAAATTTTTGCAGGAGGGTTATGTATAATGTCAGGAGTTTTTTACCATAACTTTTTATTTTAGTTCGAATTTCAAATAATAGATGGCGCTGATAGCGATTGAAGGCCAGGTAATCAGTGTTGAGTGAGGTCAGTTTCGGCGTCGACCTGGGCTTCAATTGCTGTCAGCGGCATCTATTGGTTGATATTCGAACTAAAATCAAAAGTTACGGTAAAAAAAACTCCTGACATTGTACATAACCCTCCTGCAAAATTTTTTTAAATAGCTGTCACCGTTTGCAAATTATTGAATTTTAAAATCCATCAGTCATTTTTGGGACACCCGGTATATATTTTTTGAAAGGTAATAACAATAAATAAAAAAAGGTTTGTTTAATAGAACAAAACAATTTATCCTTCTATAGTAAAAAAAAACTAGCCTTAAAAGGAATGACTCCTGGAATGATGCTGATGTGGAAGATTTCCGGAACTAACGAATCCGGGTTGTCCACTCCTTCCATGAGTCGAATAGACCAATCAGGAGAGGGCTCCGTCTATGCATCGCCGTATGGATTACCATAAAGAGAGAAAAGGTTACCATCGCCAACAATAGCCAAGTTTGTCGCCAACTTGGCGATATATCGCCAAATTTGGCGACCAAAAATTAGTTGTCAAAAGTGACGCCAACTTGGCGATAACTGTAATATTTCGCCAAATTTTTAATTTGTTTACAAAACCAGTCGTTTGATACATCATTTGAGAGGTTTGCAACTGCTTATTCATATAATGGATGTCTTGTGTGTTATCCCCCATTCTGCTCCCCAGGGGGGACACATTTTTAATTTCTTTACAACACCAGTCGTGTTACACAAGATTTGAAAGGTCTGCAACTTCTTATTCATATTATGGATGTCTTGTGTGTCACCCCCACACTCTGCTCTCTCCAGGGGGGGTCACATTTTTAATTTCTTTACAACACCAGTTGTGTGACACATCATTTGAAAGGTCTGCAACTACTTATTCATATTATGGATGTGTTGTGTGTCATCCCCCAATCTGCCCCTCAACGGGGCACATTTTTAATTTCTTTACAACATCAATTGTGTGACACATCATTTGAGAGGTCTGCAACTGCTTATTCATATTATGGATATCTTGTGTGAAACCCCCCTCTGCCCTCAGAGGGGGCGCATTTTGTAATTTCTTTACAACACCAATTGTGTGACACATCATTTGAAAGGTCTGCAACTGTTTATTCATTTTATAGATGTCTTGTGTGTCATCCCCACTCTGCCTCCCCAGGGGGGCACATTTTTAATTTCTTTACAACACCAGTCGTGTGACATATCATTTGAGAGGTCTGCAGCTGCTTATTCATATTATGGATGTCTTTTGTGTCACCCCCACACTCTGCTCTCTCCAGGGGGGGTCACATTTTTAATTTCTTTACAACACCAGTCATGTGACACACCATTTGAAAGGTCTGCAACTGCTTATTCATACCATGGATGTGTTGTGTGTCATCCCCCAATCTGCCCCTCAACGGGGCACATTTTTAATTTCTTTACAACATCAATTGTGTGACACATCATTTGAGAGGTCTGCAACTGCTTATTCATATTATGGATATCTTGTGTGAAACCCCCCTCTGCCC
This sequence comes from Maratus speculifer, assembly GCA_964019185.1. Classification (NCBI taxonomy): domain Eukaryota; kingdom Metazoa; phylum Arthropoda; class Arachnida; order Araneae; family Salticidae; genus Maratus; species Maratus speculifer. The sequence continues at coordinate 369,506,249 of OZ025290.1, read as the reverse complement.
TCAGAGGGGGCGCATTTTGTAATTTCTTTACAACACCAATTGTGTGACACATCATTTGAAAGGTCTGCAACTGTTTATTCATTTTATAGATGTCTTGTGTGTCACCCCCACTCTGCCTCCCCAGGGGGGCACATTTTTAATTTCTTTACAACACCAGTCGCGTGACATATCATTTGAGAGGTCTGCAGCTGCTTATTCATATTATGGATGTCTTTTGTGTCTCCTCCTACTCTGCCCCCCCAGGGGGACACATTTTTAATTTCTTTACAACACCAGTCATGTGACACACCATTTGAAAGGTCTGCAACTGCTTATTCATACCATGGCGTATTGGCGAGCGCAGCAAGCAGGGGTAACCAATAATTTGGAATCGCGAAGCGATTACGCGGGGGGTTGGCGACCATAGCGAGCAGGGGGGCGGGGCCCCCCTAGTATATTTAAAAAAAAGAAAAAAATATTTATTAAAAAGTAAAGAACAACATCCGGGTTGACATATCAAGCAAAATAACGACACTCTGGATTCAGTTAAATACTCCGATGCGCATATGACATTGGCGTCAGAAAAGAAAATTCGCCAACATGGGACGTATATGACATCTGTGCCAAAAATGCATTAGTATTTTATTTACATTATGTACGGTGCTACTTGATTATCAGGTTGACCAATTTCACCCATTTATAGAAATCGCCAAACTATTCGCCAAATTACTCAAAAGGAAAAATGTTGCCATTAAAAATGAATTTAGGTTAAAAAAAAAATAAAAGTCATTAACGAAATTATTACTTTAATGATGACGTTTAGTTATGACGTCGAGACGTACCAAATATAAAATTTGATTTATTCAGGTGATTTCGAACAAAAGAATACTAATAAAAGTTTTCATATTTTAAAGCAGAATTTATCAAATCAAACCATAAAGAGATATTTCTAAGATATCGCATATGTGAATAGCATTGAAGTATTTTAAATGTAAGATTAGAATTTATTAAAGAGCATAAAAAATATGGTACTTACGGTACTTACGTATTAATGCCACCGCAGCAGAAGTTGCGCTAATGTGCCAATAAAGAGCAATCTTGTTCGCACGCGCACAAAAAAATGGCATCAAAAATAGGCTAAAAAAGTACTAAAATACTAAAAATGACGTCAAAATGAGCAAAAAAAAAAAAAAAAAAAAAAAAAAAAACATTAAAAAGGCACGAACAACAAGATCACTCTTTATTGGCGCATTAGCACAACTTCTACTGCGGTGGCATTAATACGAAGGTACCAAAAATATCAATGTTTACGGAAATTTGTAAGGTAATTAAAGATCATGTTAGTATAAATGGCGCTCCGCGCCATATACACTACAAATCGATCTCACAGAGGCTGAGATAGAGAGAGAGAGAGAATTTGTAAGGTGTTAGATGCTTTTTATTTAAAAGCATTAAGTTGTGAACAAATAAATTAGTCAAACATTATAAAAATATAAATAAATCATCGAATTTAAAATCATTTGATCACTTAACAAACAAGTGTAATGGGTTTAATGTCAAGGAAGTGTAACATTTATGTTCATCCATTATTGGCATATAATTTTATAGTTCGTCTATCGTTCTTTGGTCGACGGGATAAATTAAGTAGTTATATATTTACTTATAGTATTTTTAATAAAATGAAAGAAAAACGTGCAAGTTAAATGTATCTGATATATGTATTTTTAATTTATGTGTTTTTTAATGAAAGTCATGTATTTTAAATAAAACTAGTGACAGCTTTATATTTAAAATGAAATTATGGCGAAGGAAACCTATTTGGCGATTGTTTCGAGTAGCTAAAATAAAAGTAGGAAAATAGCCGTCGGGCATATAAAAAATAAAACAATCAGATCGGAGCTGTTGATGACAGTTGTGATGACTGATGATGTGTTTTTTTTTGTTTTATTCATCGGCGCCCGCTCTTGGATCACATGACCAGCGGACGAGTGTGTGTGGAGAGGAAGGGGTTACGAACGCAGAGAGAGAGAGGTGTGTGCGGAGGTAAGAGGTAAGACCTGCGAATGTTGAATGCAGGTTAAAAGGAATTTATTTTTTAAAAACATTATCCGGGAAAAGCGGAATATGTATGTGCTACGGGACGGCGCGGATCTGTTGCAGAAAGAAGCGTAGTTAGAAGTTATTTATATATTTAATTGTGTGTGTTCAAGTCTTGCTGTGTTAGTCCATCTTGTGTGTTCCATCTGTCAAATAAACTTTTGTGTTTTTTTTTGTCAAGCCGGCTTCTTTGGATTATTTCAACATAAACGGGTGTTCCGTAGAATTCATGAAGAAAATAGGAAGAGCGTATATCACACGCTCTCTTCGCAAGAACCAGTGGTAAGTGAAACCACTTTTTATAGTTTTGGAAATAAAGTTGAAAGTTATAACTTTTGATTATTAACTGAAGATTCATAAATATTAGATTAATGAATGTTACAATGATTCTAAAGAGATAATCGTATTAGAATTTAAAACGAGTATTGTTCTCAGTATGTTCTAGTGTATGATTATAATGAATGATTATATTATTTAATGATTATAATTATTGATAAAGATAGTAATAGTTAAAAAAAAAGAACATGTTTACAATTAAAGGGTTAAGAAAAGAAGACCTGGTCATAGTAGCCACAGAATTAGGCTTAAACGTAGAGCCAGATCATAGAATAGTGGACTTAAAAGCATTAATCGAAGGAAGCGAACAATACGAGAAAGATTTCGATTTTGTAAAAGAATTCCTTGTTACAACGGTATCAGACCGCATTTCAAAAGAGAAACAAGAGGCGGAGGCCCTCAAAAATGAAAAGGAATATGTTAATTCTGAGCAGAAAACAGCGTTAGAATTAGAAAAAACGAAATTAGAAGTTATCAAACACCAATTAGAAATGGCTAAACTGCAGTCTGAAAACAAAAATTCTGATAGTGGGGGGGATGGACAAAATCCCAAAACTAATTCGTTAGAAGCTCTAATTAAAAGCGTTAAGACTTTAACTATTGCGATTCCTACCAAACCTGAATCGTGGAATTTATTTTTTTCTTCGCTCGAAAGGGCGTTTGAATTAAAGAATGTCGCGGAAGATTTGAAAGTTGAAATACTGTTTAATTTAGTAGGGGAAAAAGCTGCGCATTTATTAGTATATGCAAATTCAGATGAAATGAAGGATTATCAAAAGGTTAAAGCTTTAATTTTAAAAGAATTTCAACCCACCCCTGAAGCTTGTCTTCAAAATTTTCTTTCGGCAAAGAGGGCGAAAAATGAAAATCATATGCAGTTCGCATCTAGGTTGAGAGCGAATTGGGATTTTTATTGCGAACTTAGAAAGGTAAATGATTTTGATGCACTTAATGAATTAATAGTTAGTGATAGATTAATGGATGCGTTAGACTCAGAGGCGCGAAGCTATGTCAAAATAAAACAATTAGATAATTGGTTAAAAGCGCGGGAAATTGCGGAATTATGCGATAATTGGTTTACCTCAAAAGGTAGAACCTTTTCTGAGGTATATGATAAATCGACAAATTGTCGCGGTTCTGATGATTTCGGATCTGGCAAATATATTCCACCGCATCTAAGAAATAATTTTAATTCGCGTAATGATAGGAAAAAGTCTGTGTGTAAATTGTGCCGTCAAATCGTTCATTTACGGTTTTGTCCTAATAATAATAATAAAGAAAAAGAGAGGTCGGGAAATTCTCATTATCAAATGAAAAAAGATTCTACCGGAAAAAATAAAGACGAACGGTTGATAGCGAAAGTGACAGCTTTATGCTTTGAAAATGACGCAATAAGTACTCAACCATTGCAATACGATGAAATTTGGGTGGGGAAGCAAAAAATAAAGACATTAATTGACAGCGCTGCTGAGATTCCCGTTATAAATTCGAATGAAGTACCAGAGTCATTTAAAAATAATGAAAATTCATCAATTCAGTTGATTTCAGCTTTTGGCGAGCAAATTACTGCTGATCTTTTAACATTACCGGTTTCTCTAAACATGAGTGAATCAAATTGTTTATTTAACAGTGTGGATGTGTTATTTGCAGTGACAGATAAATTATGTAGTTCATGTATTATTACTCCGAAGGTTTATGAGTTATTACAATCATTGCAAATTGGAGAAGGGAAAAGAATAGCCGACAGTCTGGCCCCAACAAGTGAGGCGGAATCGAAAAGGGGGGATGAAAATTTATCGTTGGAAAAGAAAAAAGAACAAAATACGAGTGATAAATATTTATGTTTGCAGGTTGAAAATGAATCTTTTGAAGATAATTTGATTATTAATTGTATTGGAACGAAAAATGATTGCGAGGATTTAAATTCGAATCAGCGTTCGGAAACGACCATTTACAGGGAGCAACAAAAGAATTGCGAATCTTTACAGGGGGCATTTAAAGATGCAAAACAAGGGAAAAATGGGTTTGTTATGGTGGATAATTTACTTTATCATAGGGAAAAGGTTTCGGGAGATCAAGTCATGCAATTAGTAGTGCCTAAAATTAGGAGGGAGGAAATTTTAAGGATTGCACATGAATCAATCTTTGCGAACCATCTTGGTATAAGGAAAACGAAAGAAAGAATTCGATATTCATTTTTTTGGCCAGGCGTGTCGCGGGATGTAGAGGAGTATTGTAAATCGTGCAAGGACTGCCAGTTGCGAAGCCGGGAGAGAGCCAGTGATCAGATACCGATTCTTCCGATTGAAAGACCGGAGCTCCCATTTGACGTTGTAAATATTGATATAATTGGGAAAATTGAACCACCTTCGGCGCGTAGACATCAATATGTACTTACTTTGGTTGACCAACACAGTAGGTGGCCCGAAGCGGTTCCGTTAAGAACAATTTCGGCTAAGGCTACTTGTGATGCGCTGTTAGAAATATTTATGCGGACAGGGATACCCCGCGTAATAGCAAGTGATCAAGGGGGAAATTTTGTATCAGGTTTAATGCAGGAATTTCATGCTAGGCTAGGGGCGGCTCCTAGATTTGCAACACCGGGACATCCACAAAGTTCGGGATTGGTTGAACGGTATAATCAGGTATTGAAACGCATGTTGCACCATATTATTCGGAGCGATCCTAAAAATTGGGATAAACACATCCCTTATTTATTATTTGCGTATAGGGAGATTCCTAACTGTACGACGGGGGTGTCGCCATTTAAGTTGATGTATGGAAGGGAGGCCAGGGGGCCATTGGCGGTATTAAAATCTACATGGTCGGGCGAAATTCCACTACCTATAAATCTCGGGAAAAGTGCAACCGAATACCTTCAGGATTTAAAAATTAACTTAGAAAAGGCGGCGGAACAAGCTTCACTAGTAGCGGAGGTTAAACAGGGCGCGTATGCGAAGTATGCGAATCGAAGGGCAATTTATAAGGAATTTAGACCGGGGGAGCAGGTATATTTATTAATCCCAGACTCTAGTAATAAACTTTACGCTAGATGGACAGGGCCAGCCGAAATAGTGGCACGGTGTAATCCCGACTCTTACAAAGTCAGGTTAACGAACGGAAATATTAAAAATGTTCACGTGAATAAGATAAGGAAATTTACTCCTAGGGTACAAGCAGTGGGGGTAATTTTTGAGAATGAAGAAGAATTAGGGGAAGTCCATCCCACCCCTAGTACAAAGGATAACTCGAACTATTTTAAAATCGAAGAAGTAAATTTAAATCATTTGGAAAACGTAGAAAGAGAAAATATGTTAGATTTATTGTTTAGATATAAAGAATTATTTTCAAAGAAAATACAAATAGCAAAAGTTGGTGCACACAAAATAAGACTAAATGATAATGAGAAGAAGAAACCTTATGTTTATCGAATTCCAGAGGCCCTAAAACCTCTAGTAGACAAACAAATTCAAGAATTACTAGAATTAGGTTTGATTGAAGAAAGTGATGAAGAAGCACCGCATCCGGTAGTGTGCGTGATGAAGAAAGATGGAACGCTACGACTTTGCGTAGATTTTCGGGCACTGAACGCAATCACCAAGGTTGATGATTTTCCTATGGAAAATTCTACTGATCTATTATTTAATATTGGCAGGGCCAACGTCATTTCCACTTTGGACTTACTCAAAGGCTACTGGGCCATACCATTAGAAGAAGAGAGTCAAAAATTAGCCTGTTTCAAGACGCATAGAGCTCAATATCGCTTCAAGGTCATGGCTTTTGGGTTGAGGAATGCTGCTGCGACGTTTCAACGAGAAATCAACAGAGCGCTTTCTGAATACCAGGACTTTGCTAGAGCATACATAGACGATATAGCAGTTTTTTCCGAAACGTTCGCGGAACACCTGGTGCATTTAGAGAAGATATTTTCCAAACTATCACAGTTACAATTCTCCGTCAATTTGAAAAAATGTGAGTTTGCAAAACCCCGAATAAAGTACTTAGGCCATATCATTGGGTCCGGCAGCCATCGGACCGATCCGGAAAAAGTGGAGGCCATCCGTAAGTTAGCTGTGCCTCAAACCAAGAAGCAACTAAAAAGTGTCTTAGGTTTGTGCAATTACTATAGAGATTATATACCAAAATATGCTGAAACAGCATATCCCCTCACGGAACTGACAAAAAAGGACAGTCCAGAGAATTTGTGCTGGTCAGTAGAGCATGACCAGGCGTTCAACGCGTTAAAAAGAGGTCTCATCGAAGCGCCCAGTCTGCATACTCCTATTATCGGGTTACCTTTCATCATAGAGTGTGATGCATCTGCAATCGGCATCGGAGCTTGTTTATCGCAGAGAAGAGATGGAGTAGTGTATCCAGTAAGTTACGCCAGTCAAAAACTCACCAAAACTCAACAGGCATGGCCAACAATTGAAAGGGAGGCCTATGCAGTGATCTGGAGTTTGAAAAAATTTGAAACGTGGATTTTCGGCTCACCTGTGGAACTTATTACGGACCATAATCCATTAACTTTTATCACCAAAAATGCCCCTCAATCTTCAAAGCTGCAGCGATGGGCATTAGCCTTACAGAAGTATGACATTAAGATTTCGCACCGCCCGGGTGCCAAACTAATTAATGCTGATGCATTATCACGCTTGGACACTGTGTAAGACATTCAACAACTTCTGAAGATCCCAGTGTTTGAACATTCCTTGAACAATATACTTTTTTTTCTTTCAGCAACTCTTAATGTCCTGTTTAATGTTTACTAAGTTTTGTATATTACCTTTTGTTAATTGTATGTTATATTGTGTATATGAAGTATTAATTTAATTCTATTTTATATTAGCAGATAGGAAGAATACCGGAAGATGTGCCTTCTCCGGATACGGTTGTATTTGTGGTGTTATTTTTTATATATACATATTATAATTTGGGAAATCATTGTTAAATAGTGTAACATCATCAGTCGAATTTCAGATTTAAAATAAGTGTGTACCATATTTTCAATCTTGCGTGGGGGGTGTGATGACTGATGATGTGTTTTTTTTTGTTTTATTCATCGGCGCCCGCTCTTGGATCACATGACCAGCGGACGAGTGTGTGTGGAGAGGAAGGGGTTACGAACGCAGAGAGAGAGAGGTGTGTGCGGAGGTAAGAGGTAAGACCTGCGAATGTTGAATGCAGGTTAAAAGGAATTTATTTTTTAAAAACATTATCCGGGAAAAGCGGAATATGTATGTGCTACGGGACGGCGCGGATCTGTTGCAGAAAGAAGCGTAGTTAGAAGTTATTTATATATTTAATTGTGTGTGTTCAAGTCTTGCTGTGTTAGTCCATCTTGTGTGTTCCATCTGTCAAATAAACTTTTGTGTTTTTTTTTGTCAAGCCGGCTTCTTTGGATTATTTCAACATAAACGGGTGTTCCGTAGAATTCATGAAGAAAATAGGAAGAGCGTATATCACAACAGTCACAAGACTTATGCCGGTATTTTTATAGGTACTATAGCAAAATTTGCAACATCTCTGGGTGTTAAACTAGGACTCTCGAGGTAAGGCATTTGGCTGCTCAGCAGCGGGTAGAGAGTTCAAATCCCGTCGGATGTAAGTTCGTTTTGTTTAGAAATGCTTTTGTGTTAAATTATTATTCCTTCGGGAATATTCTTATGTTAATTGTTATTCAATTTCTAGAATTTTTCTAGTTGTGAATGTTTCATTTGAGAAATTACCTTGAATGTGTTTAATTGGTATGGCTTTTAATTCTTTTAATAAAGTTCTGTACTTTTTTCGTTCAAATCCATGGTTTATTTTTCATATCATGCATTTTATATAGCAATGCAATGACTTTTATAATTATTCTGATACATCAAAATTTTATGCTGTTGTTATCATTTTATAAATTTTGACAGCAGCAATTATTTTTCTTTTTAAGATAATAGAAAATCTTCAGTTTTTATCAAAAAATTAAATGACTAGTATTAAAAAATGCTCTGACGAGCACCAAAAATGGTAATATGTTTTTAAGTATGAAAAAAGGTTTGACAAGTGCTTCTGTTAATTACTGAGCATGAGGAAGGACAAGGGATTCCTTCTTGGCTACAACTCACTTCAATGCCAACTTTGAAAAAATCATATTTGGGCTTTTTCCATATAAAAGAAATTTGCAGTTCTTTAGTAGAACTTCCCACCGAGCTTTAGATGTTAATCAGGGGTGTAGTCGTAAAAATAAGATAGGATATATGCTCTAAGCAGAGGGATACCCTAGAATGTGTATACTATAAGCATTCTATTAAAAAGTCCAGAGGGTATACGGCGTATAACCTGGACTACATACCTGATGTTAACTGCACAGTTCACTCTGCACTATACTACAAATCAATTTTCTGTGCAATTATACACTTAGGGCATGCTTGGTGCAGTGCATGATTGTGATACCTGCAGGAACTAATTTTTTGGCACTATGTCGTCTTCCCTTACATTTATGTCTAATTAAGCTGTATCTTTACTGGTTATGTCTTTACACTATACATTTTTATAGTAACTGCGACTGATTTGTTTTCACGGAAAAAGCACAAATATGATTTTTTCAAAGTTGGCATTGAAGTGAGTTGTAGCCAAGAAGGAATCCCTTGTCCTTCCTCATGCTCAGTAATTAACAGAAGCACTTGTCAAACCTTTTTTCATACTTAAAAACATATTACCATTTTTGGTGCTCGTCAGAGCATTTTTTAATACTAGTAGTTTTATGAATTCAAAAAAAAAAAAAAAAAAAAAAAAAATGTTTATATGTGCTCTAACGAATGGGCAGTTGTAAATACACAAGGGAAACATGTGAACACAAGGAAAAATTATTTTTTGACATGTTTTTTATTATCTTTTTCATATGTTACCATGATCATTAGTTGTATTATCTGTTGAATTCACCATAAAGAAAAATATACGCATATTTATTTAGTTTCTGAGTGATATGTTTAAGTGAAATATTATAAAATAAAAATAAGTAGATTTTTTTTAAGGGGGAGGGGGGTTACATAATTGATAAAATATTGTTGCAATAAAATAAAAATTAAAGAAGTAAACTTGAGAAAAAAATTAAAAAATTAAAATTTTGCTTAGGGCTTTTTGTTTGAGGGAGATTTTAGGGAGGGAGCATTTGGATAATATTTATCGAAAACCTACCGAAAGGCGAAAGATTCTCATTCCTATATTTGCCTTATTTGCCTGTAAATTAAAGATAAAAAATTGTTTGCCATTTATAAGCTTCCTCCAAATTTAATTTCTGGGGGGGGGGGGAGGGGAGTCAATAATGGCAATTTCACAGTAGTTATAAGTTTATAATTACTGTGAAATTAATCTATTATCTATTATATCTATTTATATATCTATTATATCTATTTTCAAAGCACCAAATAACATAGCTGTTTTTAGAAATGGAAGTAAACTAATACTACAAGTTTGCAACAAATGAAATAGAAAGATTTGCAAAGTTGGTAAACGTAATATTTTTTGCATTAACGATGCATAAAAAATGGTACTGAAAATCGTTAAATAAAATAATATATAACATTTATTGCATTTTAGAAATATTAAATTTATTTAAATTACAACTGAACGTAAACCAGCTTGTTGCTTTTTTGCTCACAGGCTGTCATAGCCTGAGAGCTTAGGTGCCCGTCCGTTCTATATGTACGTTCGTGCGTAACGCAATAACTCATGATAAAAATATCCAATCCACTTGAAATTTTGTATATGGGTGATTCTACGATAAGAGGTTCAAAAACATAGAGAATTCGGCAAAAAGAAAAGTTTGAGTTGGATCAAAAACCTTTAAATTATGATTTTTGTCCCGTTTATTTACCCTTTCATATAAGGACAAGTCACTTTATACATATTTTATAACTTTTTCTGGTCAGTGACTCGCTCTCCTGGCAGTTATCTTGCCAGGGGAAATACGGCAGGGGAGAGACATTTTCATGTAAATTAAAATTTTTTAACTGACTGAATTAGTTTTTGTGTTAATTGTGTATTTCATTTTAATTATTACCGTATTGTTTAATTAGGGCAGTAAATGCAATTGAATTGAATGAATATTATAAGTTTTATGACTTACCAGGGGAGATACACGATCACTGTGCGAAACCACTACACCGCACGGTTGCGTCGCAATAACTAAAAATGGTGACGCTTAAATGGGTTGCGCGTTTAGTATTGTCAACTTCAAGTCGATAGATATCCTTAAGCACTACTTCCAATATAGCCATCCTTGAATTTATATTTGTTTCAGCGGAACGAAATTTGACAGGGGAGGGACACAAAAAAAGCGGGACAAAAGTTAATTTTAAAAATTATTTGAAATTAACAAAATTATTTTATTTTTTATTTTATAATACGTAAGTATAATTACTTAAATTCCAATTAAACATACTTTAGCTAAGCATCTGGCGGAAAAAATATATGTATTGTTTGAAAGTTAAATTGAAACCGGCAAGGGGACAAGCCAGGGGAGGGGACTTTTTTAGACTTTGTAAGAAATTTCAGAAAAATTTCTTTTAATTAGGCATTCAATCGTGATGTTATTTAATAAAGTATATTAAGATGATGCGATTCATCGCAAAAAATAGCAACATATAGAATAAAAAATCTGTTTTAAACGGATTGCCGTACAAATTACCTCTTATCGTAGAATCACCCATATAAGTATATCATGATAAGGCGCTTCCCTGATTAGTTTTTGGAGTTCATTCGATATGTATAAGAGGGGGAACGGGGGGCTCATGCCCCTCCCCTTAATTGATATAAACGGGATTTTCATGCAGAATTAAGTTTTTGTTCAAAATTTAGATATAGGATCATTCTGATGAGGCATTTCCGTGACTGTTATTAGGTGTTCATTGAATAAGTATAAACAGGGGAACGGGGGACTCATGCCCCTCCCCTTAATTGATATAAACGGGATTTTCATGCAAAATTAACAGTTTTCGTTCAAAATTTAGATATAGGATCATTCTGATGAGGTGAGTCCGTGGCTGTTATTGGGTGTTCATTGAATAAGTATAAACAGGAGGAACGGGGGTTCTAATGCCCCTCCCCTTAACTTGTATAAATGGATTTTTCAAGCAGAATTGTCAGATTTCGTTCAAATCTCTGAATAGTTTTGGAAGTTTAATGGTTAAATATAAAAGAGGGGAATAACTCCTCTTAAGTTATATAAATGCTAAATGGGTTTTATTAAGAATTATCCGATTTGCTCTGAATTTTGGATATAGATTTTTTATATGATAAAGCATGTCCTTGATAGTTTAGGAGATTCAATGATTAAGTATAAAAAAAGGAGAAAGGGGAGAGCTGTTTCCCCTTCTTATTTTTTTTTTTCGAACAGCATTAACGAAAATACAAGGCTGTAATGTACAATTAGTATGCGTAGCCTGTGAGCTCAATGCCATCAGTTTAACTGGGCAATATTCTCTTTGTTATATGTGTTTGTGGAAGTTTCTATACAAAATCAACTTTATATGACAGAAATGTTTTCTATTTCAATAAAATTATAAATAATGGAGCTGGCACTATTTTCACGAAGTTAACTGAAAGGAACAGAATCACTGAATGATTATTGGAGAATTTAATGACGTGTTCAGATCGTGAAAAACGGTAATATTCTTATGTGCCACATTTTCACATGTGCCCATGTCTCCCCCATATATGTTTCTTAATTCTGCGTATTAGGTCTTGAGATAGAGCGCCGACAAAATTTATGCCACATACAGACAGACAAAGTCACAGACTCACAAACTCACAGACAGATATTTTGTAAAAACATGTTTTTCGGACTCTCTTACTCTTAAAACGTGTAAACACGTCGAAAGTATTCCCGAATCCAAAACTTTCTTCTTCTGAAGATACAAGAAAATATAAAAAGCTAAGTACTGCGCCACAGATTTTTCAAAGATTAGTTTGATTCTACCCACAAGTAATGTAAGGTATTTTACAATAAATAGCTTAATTTTTTGGGAAAAAAACCAAAATCTAAACTGAAGAAGTATGCAGATTTTTCTAAGTACATGCATAAAAAGTAAGTAGTTAAGTAAACACATCGTAGTTCTTTGAACAAAGAATCGCGATTGGGATACTCTACTGGATATTTCTCAATGTCTCTAATCCGCAGAAAACATCGAAACATCAAATTTCATAAATTGAACGAAAGACGTTTAAACGTTTATACGTTTAACCGCTTGGATAAGATCCGTATATACGATGTACCGTATAAGCTGTTTTGCGTAATACGTATAACCGCCGATGCCGTATTATACGTATAGCAAATCCGTATTTCGTATAATACGTATTATACGTATACTCGTATAAAAGTATAACTGGGAGCTCTAATTAACACCGACTTATTCACCAGCAGACGACTCTTGATAAAATCAAATCCTGTATGGTATAAAAGCAATTGCAAACTGGAGTCATTGAGAAAAATTTTGCACAATCGAAAGTTTTCGAGATGTTCATACAATCGAGAAAATCTTCTCGATCGCCCATCACTAGTATGGGCACATAGTTTATCTGATTTGTATACATTTCTTAACAGAATAAATGATATGGATCCTAACATAAAATTTACCATCGAAATAGAAAAGATTAACGAGTTGTCATTTTTTGACGTAGTGCTAATCAAAAATTTATCAAGCTTAATATTTGAGCGTACAGTTTACAGGAAAGTAAGGAAGTCCAACAGCATTTTTCCTTTTAATATTTCCTTTTAGCAGTTTTCTTATTAACAGTAGTACACAAAATAAGTCATTCGTTAGATTTCAGACACTGAGATAATCTTTAAACTTCAGTAAGACTATTTGAATAGCTACAATTAACGTTATAGACTGGGAGGTGGCAGCACAGACAATACCTCATCCAGTTCACGGATGAAAATCTAGGATTAATGAAATCTCGATTCGCATATTAAATCGCAACTGGTCTGCCATGTCATATCTTGATGGAAAACACCTAAAAACCCGATTTTAGCGGTTGACTCGTAGGTTTACCATTGTGCTTTCCTGCACCCAAAAGTATGAAAACTAGTGCTCGCGATAGGATACGTATAGCAGCTATACGTTTAAACGATATACGTATATCCGTATAATACGTTTTTCTGCTATACGGATGCCTTAAAATATACGTTTAAACGTATCCGGATACGTATAAGGCGTACCAGTTAAACGTATATTTTAGAATACGTATATTTAATGTATACGTATATTCCACGTATTGTATCTAATTTAAATATTGGACTTCATCAGTCTTATGTCATTGAATGAAGAATAATTTGGAAATCGGTGGCGTTATGACAGGAATCCGTATAGTATGTCTTATATATATGTTGCGGCCAAAACCCGGAGCCTGGCCAATTCTAGAACTGGCCAAGCTTCCCGGCCAATACCCGAAATACATGAAATGAATAGCGTATTTCGGGTTTTGGCCGGCCAATTCGCGAACTGGCCGAGAAGCCTTGGCCAACACCCGAATTGGGGATTTAAGGCTACCCAGTAGATGCGGCGCCGTCATGAAATTCTTTTAGAAATTGTTTCTTATTCAAAGAAGAACGTAATTTGCGACGGTTCCGTTTGATGGCACTGATATGCACACGTGACAGAAAAGGATATTTCCATGCTATTCTGATATGCCACCTTAGTGGTCTAAATTGCCATTTTTTCTAATAGAAATATTATTTTTTATTTGTATAAAAATGGTCTCAGTAAATTTATAGTATTTCGCATTATTTCCAATTCTTTTGAACCTGATTAACTACATTCTGCAGAAGATTCTTTACAAATTAAAATAAACATGAAGGGGGATTTTTTTAAAGTAATAAACGTAACTCATCGACAAATATGCAATTTTAAACTTAAAACAAGAAAGGAAATGAATCACTGTGTAGATTACAAAATATCATGCAACTCTACCGCAATGTTGTTAAGAGAATTTACTCAGGTTCTTTTTATGTAAAGAGATATCCACATAAGCATAAAAAAAAGTAAAATTTCATTTCAGCAATAGGTTTCCGCAACTAGTAATCTATTTATTTTATCTTTCATTAAAGCTTTCTATGATCTACAAATTGCTTTACAAATAAATATTAAAAGTTTATCGTAGCTGGAAATGCACATGAAAAACAATCGGAATATAAATGGTAAATTCCACCTACTCAATAATCTATAGAAAACATGTTGTAGAGCATATTAGAAATGTATAAAGGGTTTATTATGTTTGAAGTTGTGAAATATCAAAAAAAATACTCTGTAAAAGTATTTCTCGCATATATCATAATTCCTTATCGGAATACTTTTTTGGAGTCCCTATTAACGATTTATAATGATTTCTTAATCAATATTCTACAAAGAAACCTACTGCTTCCCTCATGAGTGAGGCATATAAATTTTACTATGTTTGAAATATGCCATAATTCTTTATTGGAATTGTTTTGGCGCCCCTATAAATGATCTACAAATGCTACTTAATCAATACGCAACAAAAGACATTGTTTCTCACATCAGTGAGGCTCATGAATTGCATTATGTTTGAAATAGTGTAATATCATTAAAATAACCTATAACAGATTTTTTGGCATACATCATAATTCTATACCGGAATTCTTTTTGGCGTTCCTGTAAACGAACTGTAACGGCTATTTAATCAATACTTTACAAAAAAAGTATCACATGTGCATTATGTTCGAAATCGTGTAACATCATTAAAATGCCTTATAAAAGATTTGTTCGCATGTATTATATTTCCTTATAATGGCTACTTAATCAATATTCTAAAAAAAAATATTGCTACTCACATGAGACAGGCTTGTAAATTGCATTATGTTTGAAATAGTGCAACATCATTAAAATACCCTATAAAAGGTATTTTGGCATACATCATTATTCTTCATCGGAATTCTTTTTGGCGTTCTTATAAACGTACATTAGAATGGCTACTTATTCAATATGCTACAAAAAATTTACATCCCACATATGCATTATGTTGAAATAGTGTAACATCATTAAAATACTTTATGAAAGATTCCTTGCATTTATCATAATTCTTTATCGGAATACTTTTTGCGTCCCTACAAATGAGCTATATTGACTACATAATCGATACTCTACAAAAAAGCATTGCTTCCCACATGAGAAGGGCATATAAACTTCATTATGTATGAAATGTATCATAATTCTTCATTGGAGTCATTTTTGATGTTTCTATTAACGAACTATGATTACTAATTAACCAATACTCTACAAAATATATATTGCTTCCTACATAAGCTAGGGTTGTAAATTGCATTATGTTTCAAATAATGTAACATTATAAAAATGCCCTAAAAAGGATTTTTTGGCAATATCATAATCTTTATCGGAATTCATTTTGGCGTCCCAATAAACGAACTAAAATGGCTACTTAATGAATATACTCTATAAAAAAAGTTCTTCTACACTAGAGAAGCATGTGATTTTCATTAAATTTGAAATAGTGTAACATCATTAAAAGGCACTAAAAAATTCTTTCATCATTTTCTTAGTAATAAAATTTTCAGTGTTTCTGAAAAAATCTAGAATTGCTATATTTCATGCACTGTAATAAATAACTGTTTGTCGTCTTTATTAATGATACATAGGTACCAATTTTATTGTAATGTAACAACATTAAAATGTACCGTAAAAACGATTCTTATTGATTATATTGAAACGAAATATTTTTGTATATCCCAGTAAATTAACAAAAAACAGTACACAATTCCCTATCAGTGCCAAAATAAATTGATAAACGAAATAAGATAACAAATACAAGTCATCCCGAGCCTTTACTCGAGTTAGAGAACGGCCAGGTAGACGACTACACTATTTGAATTCATAGACACTTTCAACTGTGTTAGAAATGATTAAACCGAGTGCCTCTATCTATTTCGGGAATTGGCCAATCACATCTGGCCAGTTCGCGAATTGGCTAATCGCATCTGGCCAGTTCGCGAATTGGCCGGCCAATTCTAGAATTGGCCAGTCATTTTTAAACGTTACTGGCCAGTTCGGGAATTGGCCGGCCAGTTCTAGAATTGGCCGATTTCGGGTTTTGGCCGCAACATATACAAGATCAAGCAATGAAAAGCGTATATTTTTTAAAACAGTTTGCAAAAATTTCACAAAATATCAGACTCCTGATTGGCCAATCTCGTTTCACTAACAGTGAAATATCTATTTTCAAAATAGCAAGTTATTACCGTGAATTGCAAAAATATTTTGCAGCATTGTACTTTGAATTTATTTAGATTTTTTTTGTTCATCTCATGGCAATGAGCTCAGATACCCCGATATTTTACATTTTCTGTAGGTAATGTATACAAATTGTATCCATTGTAAATAACCAGCAAAGTTAAACACTTTTTGAGGAAAGAATGAGAGTATAAATGTTTCAGATTTGTTGTGAATTCTTGTTAAATTTAGTTTTTTCTTTTTAATTATTTAAAAATTCTTTATTCACTTATTGTTTTACACTTAAGATTGCACCCGAGCGTAAATGCTATTCTTTCCATGGAGCTAATATTTTCTAACTTTGTTAATGTATAATGAAATTTCATTTTTTTAATCTTGACATTTTCACCAAAACATATATAGAATCACTTCATATCAAGCATTAACTGAATCTGTAGTTTGATGAAAATCCGTGCATTAATTCTAGAGATAGAGCTATTGCAGAAATCGTAAATAAAATACAGCAAAGTAGAGCCACCTCTTGAACGATTTACATACAAAACTAGTTCAGCAACAATTTCTACCAGGGACTACCTGAATATATAGGGGAGGCTGGGATGCATGTGAACAGTTCACATAAACATAGCTTTTTGTCATAACTAGGTTAATTTCTATAAGCAAAACTACTCTATATAGTAAACAGAACTTTTTTTTTACGCATGGTATTTTTTTTTAAATTAACTTTACAGTTCTTCTTACTTTTCTTAATAGTTTATTGAATTTAAAAAAAAAGTTTATATGTGCCCCAACGAAAGAGCAGTTGTAAACACATAAGGGAAACATGTGAACACACGGAAAAAAAATTGACATGTTTTTATTATCTTTCTCATATGTTACCTTAATCATTAGTTGTACTATCTATTAAATTCACCATAAAGAAAAATATATGTATATTTATTTAGTTTCTGAGTGATATGTTTAAGCAAAATATTATAAAATAAAAATAAGTAGATTTGGGGGGGGGGGGCTTAGATAATTGATAAAATATTATTGCAATATAACAAAAAAATAAAGAAGTAAAGTTGAGAAAATAATTAAAGAATTTAAATTTTTCTTAGGGCTTTTTGTTTGAGGGAGATTTTAAAGAGGGGGCATTTGGATAATATTTATAGGAAAACTACCAAAAGGTGAAAGATTCTCATTCCTATATTTACCTTATTTGCCTGTAAATTAAAGATAAAAAATTGTTTTACATTTATAAGCTTCTTCCAAATTTAATTTCTTTTGCTTTTAAAAGAAAGGGGCGAGAATAATGTTTAGCATTTATTGCAATTTAGAAAACATGAAATTTATTTAAATTACAATTGAACGTAAAGAGCTTGTTGCTTTTTATGTATTTGCTGACAGTTGTGTTTGTAGAAGTTTCTACTACAAAAAATCAACTTTATATGATAGAAATGTCTTCTATTTCTATAAAAATATAGATAATGGAGCTGGCATTATTTTGACGAAGTTAACTAAAAGGAATAGAATCACTGAATGATTATTGGGCAATTTAATGACGTATTCAGAACTGCCCCAACTAGACTCTTCATAAGTGTCCCACATTCCCACAAGAATTAAAATGCCAAATCATTAGCATTTCTCAATTTAAAAAATAAAAAATATTATATATATTTATTAGTATACATAGTATATGTTAAATAAAGAAAAAAAAGAATAAATAAATAAAATTATTCTTTTATCAAGCTGGAGATTTTTACTTTTGAGTACAGTAAGCAGTATTTTGGCTCCTGGGGACAAACAAAATGTCGAAGAGTTTCAAAAAAATTTTCCATATGTCTATAGGGGCTCCCATCTTTGGTAATTTTTTGAAATAAAAAAACATATAATAACTAGTGAAAAATGGCAATGTTCTCATATGGCCCATTTTCGCATGTGCCCCAGTCTCCCCCATATATGTTACTTAATTCTGTGTATTAGGTCTTGAGATAGAGAACCCACAAAATCCATGTCACATTACAGACAGACAAAGTCACAGACTCATAAACTGACAGGCAGATATATTGTAAAAACATGTTTTTCGGACTCTCTTACCCTTAAAACGTGTAAACCCGTCGAAAGTATTCCCGAATCCAATACTTTCTTCTTCTAAAGATACAAGAAAATATAAAAAACTAAGTACTGCGTCGCAGATTTTCCAAAGATTAGTTTGATTCTACCCATAACTAATATAAGACATTTTATAATAAATAACTTAGTTTTTTGGAAAAAAAAAATCTAAAATGAGGAAGTATTCAGATTTTTTTAAGTACTAACAAGTAGTAGTTAAGTAAACACATCGTAGTTCTTTGAACAAAGAATTTACGATGAGGATACTCTACCGGATATTTCTCAATGTCTCTAACCGCAAAAAAATATTGAAACATCAAACTTCATACATTGAATGAAAAACGTTTAAACGTTTATACGTTTAACCGCTTGGGTAAAATCCGTATATACGATGTACCGTATATGCTGTTTCGTGTAATACGTATAACTGCCGGTGACGAATTATATGTATAGCAAATACGTATTTCGTATAATACGTATTATACGTATACTCATATAAACGTATAACCAGGAGCTCTAATGAAAACATGGAAGATTGGGAGCAGGAAAACATTACGGTAAACCTATGGGTCAACCTCAAAAATCGGGTTTTTAGGTGTTTTCCATCAAGATATGACTTGGCAGACCAGTTGCGTTTCAATATGCGAATCGCGATTTCATTAATCCTAGATTTTCATCCGTGAACTCGATAATTACCTATGCTGCCGCCTCCTGGTCTGTTATTAAAATAAAAGTAATTTTGTTCTCAAAATGGAAAAAAAATTTAGACCCGAAAGGGTTAAAATAAGTAACTTCCTTTTATAATTATTTTAAAAGTCAATTAATTAGTGCTATCATCTAAAGAAGATAAGTCAGAAATTTTGCGCGCTTTTTTTTTCTGATATATCATAATATTTTAAATGTTTATGCTGCTGCAATTTGAACACAAATTTATTAAATTAACGTGCATTTTCAGGATGTTAAAGGGCATATTTTGAAAAAATTGAATCAACTTGGAGCAAATGCTGGACTCAAAGGATTCGAAAAGGTATAAAAAAATTTCTTTTCAATAATGAAATCACATTTATTGAACGAATGTTTTTTTTTCTTTTTAGGGGTTCCGGGACACAAAAATATTCAATATTTTAAAAAAAATTCTTAAATAAAAAAAAATTCTATTTAAAATGACATTTAAATCATATTTCTATCTTAATTGGAACAGGAAATATTAATTTTTATGTTGTGGTTTGTTTTCAAAATCTAATTTTCAAGCAGTGGTTGTTATGGAAACGATTTCTTGTGACAAAACGTTTTCCTTCATGATGGGTTTTTTCATCATTTCTCTTATTTAAATTACTATAAGTCAATAACCGTTAAAGATAAATAATTCAAACTTCCAACATATCTTATTCAGTTGTTTTACTTTAATTTTGATTCAGCAAATTAAATAAAAAATAAAAACATTTGCTTTTTAAGTTAAGTTTTTCTTTTAAAGTTACATAATTTTTTTTCGAATTTTTACTTCAAATATTTAAAAATTTTATTCAAATTAATATTTTAAAAAATTCCGGATGAAAATTAAAACTTATATATTTCTGTTTGTTAAAAAAAAAAAAAAAAAAAAAAAAAAAAAAAAAAAAAAAAAAAAGGAATTTCTACAAATAATATTTCAAATTCCAACGATTTTAAATTATCCTATTTTTTTAAAATAATTTTTAATTTTTAATTAGCAAATATTATGCGAAAATTTATCATTTTTTTAAAAATCCAAATAATATGATTAACCATTACAATACGTTTCAAAATTTTAACGCAAAAAAAAAAAAAAAAAAAAAAAAAAAAAAAAAAAAATTAAATGTGTCCGACCCCCTTAATATTATTGCTTCCTGAATAGATTAAAAAAAAAATGACGACCTCAGAAGCCAAGGGGCACAAGTGACAAAATGTCGATTTGGAGTAAATTGAATTTAAAGATAATTGATGTTAAATTGGAACATCAATAACAATTGACTAAATTGAAATAGGAAATATCTGCTTGTTGCATTCCAATCTTTGAACTCTCATTTCAATAACTGTTAAAAAAATAGAGTACAATTTTCTTTAAATGTATAATTAATCAATATTGTTTGTTTTTCAAAAAAGTGGTTTATCTCTATAACTCAGTAAATAATAAGAAAATGAGCTATATTTCTTTACCTGCAAATAAGTAGACTTATTTCCAGATAGCCTGTGCACTTAACTCAATTTTTTCAATTTTGTCACTTATACCCCTTGGCTTCTGGGGTCCTCAAATAGGAAATTAATTCATTAATCTATTTATTTTTATAGGTAAAAGCCATTCATCTACATCCGGATGGATTCAGCCTAGAAAACTCATTTTTGACTGTTACAATGAAGCTGAGGCGACCCAATTTACAGAAGCATTTCAAAGATGTCATACAGAAGATGTACGACAGCTTGCGATGAAGACCTGCCCTCCATGTACAGAATATTTACATTGCCGTAGAAATACGCATAATTTATGTGCAATATTATGAAACATTATCTATAGTCCATTCAAAATGAAGAGAAACGTCAAATAAATAACGTCACATGCTTATTGTTAATTGGATGCTTTTATAAAGCGTTGACTTAATATTTGCCAGCCAAGCACAAATTGTTACTATAGAATCACGCTCATTATTTCGTTGTAATAGAAAATGTCACTTGTTTTCTTTTCTTTTGATCAGAATTTGTTTCTATTGTTTATGCAAAAATACTAAGAAACAAATAAAAATCGGTATGCTACCCCAAAAAAGAAAAAGGGATAAAATTTTGGCAAAGTTGAGAAGACAATTAATTAAAACATTTATAAAATGATATTACAATTTAATCTTGAAACTGTGATCCTATTTTAAAGGATCTCATTTATAAATAGCTCATTTAAAAATTCAAAATAACGGTTTAAACGCTTAGCTGATCAATATTAAAAAAAAATAAATAAATAAATTAAAATTGAAAAAAAAAATTAAATAAAAAAATTAAATTTTTTGGTACTTCTAGGTTATTCCGTCGACCAATTTCGCCAAATTATACAAATCGCCAAACTAATAGCCAAATTATACATGTTGACATAATTTTTATTTTAAATAACGAAAAAACAAATAATAGAATATTAATAAAAATATTAATAAACAAGTTGGAAATTGCACGTGAACGTAGCAAATGAGGTGCGTTCGTACGATAACGAAGTTTTAAAAATATTAAATGCTGATATAGTAGAGCCTACTTCGGATACAGTATAGTAGTTGAAATCTTTGTGTTTCTGTAAAAATGCAGGAAGTAATTTATATTACACCTCAGCAACGTATATCTTATTCATAAAATGTGAAATAGTTGAATATAATTAAAACACGCCTCAAACACGCGTTCCCCCGTATAGCATTACGTAGTGGAATACTTTTGTGTAGCCCTGTAATTTAATAATAAAAATTCTTTGCATCACAGATTGTATAGAATGAATACTTTAGTATATATTTCATAGATTCATGCCAATTCTATTATGTTCGAATGAGTGTAACATCATTAAAATGCATTTGAAACTTTTTTCCCATTGACTGTAATGTAATGGAATACTTTTGATTGTCCCTGTAAATGATCTATGCATCCGACTTTCAAAACATTTGAAATAACTCGACAAAATTACGTAATAATTATATACTTTAAATTTCAAACGATTAAAGTGCATTTGAAACTTTTTTCACCATTGGCCGTAATGTAACGGAATCCTTTTGATTGTCCCTGTAATTGATCTATGCATCTGATTTTCATAACATTTGAAATGATTCGACAAAATTACGCAAGAATTATATGTTTTAAATTTCAAACGATTAAAATGCATTTGAAACTTTTTTCCCCATTGACCGTAATGTAACGGAATCCTTTTGATTGTCCCTGTAATTGATCTATGCATCTGATTTTTATAACATTTGAAATGACTCGACAAAATTACACAATAATTATATGTTTTAAATTTCAAACGATTAAAATGTATTTGAAACTTTTTTTCCCATTGACCGTAATGTAACGGAATCCTTTTGATTGTCCCTGTAATTGATCTATCCACCCGATTTTCATAAAATTTGAAATGGCTCGACAAAAGTATGTTATAATTATGTATTTTAAATTTCAAACGATTCGGTTGGGTAGTTTTTGCGTTGTTATATGCAGACAGACGCACAGACAGACGGACAGACAGACAGACAGACAGATAGACAGACAGACGGACAGACGGACGGACTGAGCGACAACAATAGGTGCTACGTATTTACATAATTACGAACGCACCTAAAAATCGAAGTAAAAATCATTTAATGACATTTTAAACACGTGAATCGCATTTAATGTCATTGAATGTGCCATTCACGATCATCCATTATTGGCATTTAATCTTATAATTTGGCGATAATTTTTGGCCGACGGGATAACCTAGAAGTACCAATTTTTTCATGTTTTTTACAGAATTTTTAATTTGTTATCACTGGTTTTTCAAAATAGAAATTTTTGTGTAATTGAATCAGAAAAATATTTGAATTAAATAATGCAAAATTTACAATAAAAAATTACTGTTGAAAATGATTGGAATATGGATGCCCGTATGTGATACGAGCAAATCATGATTGACAAAAATACGTTGCCCGTATGACGTACGGCCAAATCAAAGAAGCGTTTAGTTTGAAATTAATATATCAA
Source organism: Maratus speculifer (assembly GCA_964019185.1). NCBI lineage: Eukaryota > Metazoa > Arthropoda > Arachnida > Araneae > Salticidae > Maratus > Maratus speculifer. The sequence goes on along the minus strand of OZ025290.1, from coordinate 369,482,787 downwards.
TTAATTGTAATTGTTAATTTCATTAATTTATTTTCAAAGGTCAACTATTAGTTATTTTTTTTTTTTTAAAGGCGGTGACATGAGGAGTAATTATCTATTTTTATAAAAGTTTCAAACAAACAAAAAAGTACAAAACTGAAAATTCATGGCGTAAGTTGGGAAACCTTGTATTTATTTAAGTACTCTCTTAATTTTGAATGAACTATATAGTTGCATTTCTGAAACTGCATCATGCAGACAATTTAAATTCATGTTACTCATTTTTTTTTCTGTTATATAATATTAAAAACATTATTTATCCTGTATTTTCTTCTAATATTGTTGAAACACAATCAATTTCTTTGTATAGCCAGATACAAAGGAAAATTGTACAGTGTGTCCATTAAAAGTGTCACAATAGTCACTGAAAAAAACCCGGATGATAATGTAAAGTCTATGGGAGCGTTCTTTTCAAATATCTCGCTCAAATTTTAATATTTTAACATGATTTCTTTTGCATAGGATAGCTGAAGACGATCTACAACCGGCCTAGTTTTTACTTTTTCGATTTTGCTTATGTATCTTTTATATTATGATAGTTTCAATTTCAGAACCGGTTTTGAAATTTAAAGTATTTTTTTTTAAATCTAAAATTAAAATTGAAAAAGTAAAAACTAGGACGGTTGTAGATCGTCCTCATCTATCCTATGCAAAAAAAGCATGTTAAAATATTAAAATTTGAGCGAGATATTTGAAAAGAACGCTCCCATAGACTTAACATTATCATCCGGGACTTTTTCAGAGACTAATGTGGGAACTTAAGTCATGGTGCATTTTTGACAGGTCATAGGAAGTCAATGAAACAAGATGGCAATGGGAAATCTTCTTCAAATAAAAGAAAAACTCTCCAAGTTTCATACCCGTTCCGTGCAGTTATCTGCAGCGTGTATTTGAATCAGAAAATCACAGACGTTATTCACTCTACTACACCAGACGTCCTTAATGCTGATCGTCACTTATTTTCCCAATTCCCATCCGTAATGTTAAATCGATGGGCGTATGATGCATTTTCATATTCAAAAATCTCTATTTTCAGGCCCCACCAGTGGCCGAGAGGTTCTGACCTCTCAACTAGTAGACAGCAGGTGCTGGGTTCGAACCCAATCGCGTTCGGAATTTTCGTGGTTTTCTTCGAGCCTTGCGTAAATACGGATTAGGTTCTCTTAGAAAGACTCCCACGAAGGGCACTTCCCCCTGGTCCTATATCCCTAGCGTAGATAATCGGACGACAAAAATCAATCAATCTCTATATTTTCAGCACTCTCTTCTTAAAGTTTGTCCTTTTTTTTTTCTTAATTCTCAAAATATTTCTAAAATGTTTGCTTAGTTTTATGTTTTAAAAATTGACAAAGTGGAAGTAAAATTTTAGCTCTTCATACGTAATTAAGCGTAGTTTTTAGAGATATTTTGAAAAGTAAGAAAAAAATAGGTATGCTTACAGAAGAGTACACAGAAAAAAGGAGTTAAAAATATTAATTTCACGAGGAGAAATTTTGAATATAAGAATACATCAAACGCCCATAGACTTAACATTACGGAAAGGGACTCTGAAAATGAGTGACCGGCAGCCTTAACTATGTGTGGGAATAAGTTAAATATTCGTTTAGATGTGCGTAGACACATGTAGTGTGTGTGTGTAGAGAAAAAATAGAGACCGCACCAAAATGCAATGAACAGATCTGAGACTCGGACAGTTTTACTTTTGTTTGGTGAAGATTTCATATTTACATCTTCATGTCTTGTGATTGGTCAGAAGAGTAGCGCGACTTTACGAACACATTGTATTATTCTTGATTTTCAAGTTGTGCAATAAAACAGACGATACAATAGAATCAATTTTAATCTCTTCACGCTATTGGCCACATATGCGGACATTTAGTTTTTATTGTATAATTACTGTCAATAATAAAAAGAAAAATATTGCTAATAATTCATTCACTACAGAGTTTCTCAACAAGAGAAGTAAAAAGTTTGTTTGACAGCTTGTTTTTTATTAATAAATTGTTATACACACACACACACATATATACAAGGTGTTTCAAAAATGACCGGTATATTTGAAAAATCAATAAAAATTAAACGGGCAGCGATAGAAATACAACGTTTGTTGCAATATGCTTGTAACAGCAGTAAATTTTGAGGCAGATAAACTTTCGAAATTAGTTACAATTTTCAACAACAGATGGTGCTGCAGGCGATTTTATTGCTGTTATATTATTTCTGCGCATTGTGAATACGTGGAAAATATCGTATTTTAGATTTTTCAGACTGCAGCGCCATCTGTTGTTGAAAATTTTAACTAATTTCGTAACCGTGTCTGCCTGAAAATTTACTGTTGTCCCAAGCACATTGCAACAAACGGTGTATTTCTATCACTGGCCGTTTAGTTTTTATTGATTTTTCAAACATACCGGTCATTTTTTAAACACCCTGTATATATATATATATATATAATATGAAAAAATGCATTAAAAGGAATATTTGGAATTTGCAGAACCACAGTAGATTCTTCAGACCCCAAATACTATAGAACTACAAATAAAGGTTGTGGTTTCATCTTCGAATCTGCCGTGAAAAGCAAAATAAAAGGAATCTGGGGTTACCAGCACAAATAATACCGAAATAAAGTAAATTAAAACATTAAAATAAAATCATAATATATGATTGAAATGGATAGAATAGGTAAATCACTTACCAAAGCACAAAAGCTATCCCTAAAATGATGCAAAAACTAGTATTTCATGACCACACGCAGCTATTACAGAAAAGAAAAAATAAAAGATAAAATCAAGGTTATTGCAAAAAGTGCACGAAGGAGTCTCAATCTAAATATACAAACTTCATTATATTGGAAAAGGGACCTCTAGTACAATGAAACTACCCTATCATCTTATAAAAAGCTTTAGTGCTGCCATCTTGTGACAATAAATGCAAATAAATGATTATATACTTATTTTTATAAATTATTCAAATGCATTATATCTATTAGAAGATGTGTAAATATAAGTAAAATTTAAAATGTTTTATTAAAAGAAAAACATTACAAATAATAATAAATAATTGACTTATTAAATAATAGAAAAAATTTAAATTTTCAATTGGATGATTCATTATACTGATACCATAATTAAATGCATGAAATTATATAATATCATATATATACTAGGACTTCCCTCAGAGGGATTAGTTTGAGCGATATTGCTGAGAACATAGATTTAATAATAACTTGCAAAAAGTAAAAGAAAAAAAGTACGATGCTACCTTTAATTGATCATATAGGGGAAGATGGGGATACTTGAGCCATTTTTTGAATTTTAATTTTTTTTAAATTTTTTATAATTTCTTATAATAAAATAAAATATTGAAAATGAAAATTTGATATTTTTTCTTCATCTGAAAACCACTTTCAATTAATTTTGAACTATTTTTCTATGTATAAAAAATGTTTATTTTTTGTTTTACATGGTGGCTCAAGTATCCCCATGGGAGGGATACTTGAGCCATGGTGAAGGGATACTTGAGCCACTACGGAAAAATACCTACAAAAGTAATTTTTTTCGCTTTATTTTTGCACAAACATTTTACAGAATGATAAATTATGAAACATAAAGTCCTTCCAAACCAATTGAGAAATCAAAGTTAGTAATACGATGATTTTTTGTCATTAGAACTGGTTGTCAAATGATAATTTCAACTTGAGTTATAACGGCGGTAGAAACACCCTCAGTTCAGAGCCATTTAAATTTGGAATCTGCTATTCTTCGGGCAAATTTCATTTTAAAAATATTAAGTGCTTATCCAACAAATATTTTTAGTTTTCTTTCTGGCATATTTTATTAGTAACCAACTATCAATAGAAGGTTTTCTTTTCACATCATCACCATCATTGGCAGAATTTTCCTCTAATGATAATGTCGAACTCATGCTTTTAATTTAGTAGCTGTCGGAATTTAAGCCAGATGTATCATTCTACCATTTCAAACACTTTTTTGATTTCACAGGAAAAGATTTTGTCTTCCTCTTTGGCTCCATGCAGGTAAATTTGAACTGGGATTTTTGTTGCTTTTCTTGTTTTTTGTGCGCTCTTTTTACCAATTTTTCTTCAATTTTCTTAGTTAAAAAAAATTACAGCAAAGAGGTTACGATTTCAATATAAGATATTAATCTTAATATGTTATTTTAAAAATAATAATTTTAATATGTTGGACCTAACTAATTAAAGTATTAGAGATTATAGCCTGTAAAACAGTTTTAAAAAGTTATTTTAATTTAATAAAAGTTAAATTGAAAACTATGTTTAAATTTATCTAGACAGGCTATTTTGCTAGTCAAAATGAAAATTAAAATGGATATTTTCATTTAAAAAATATACATTTTTAAACATTTTTAAGTCGTTATTTTTTTAAGAAAAATAAAATAAAATGAAAAATTATTCTCTCTTTTATCCAGAAAAAAATCTATTAGTGAATATAAGGAAGGAATTTTATTTTTTGTTTCTTTCTCCTATGTTTAATTTTCCAGTGGGGAGGGTTGAGACATGGCTCAAGTATCCCCACTCTTACTGGCTCAAGTATCCCCACTACCGCTAGTTTTGTTTCCCAGAGTTTTACTAAATAAAGCATGCAGCTATTAGAACTATTTTAGATTCAAAATACAATTGAAATTATGCTTATTAAATTTATGTATATAGTTGCAACTTTAAACAAAACTTTGATTGCAAAAAAACAAAAAAACCATGTACCCAAAAATTTACTTCAGATAGGGAAAAGACAACTATTGATCACTATACTTTCAAAATGGTACCAAGATGTGTGATTTCTTTTTTACATGTTCAGAACTATAAATGTGTTAACATATTGGCAGTTTTAGAAAGAAAAATTAACCAACTGTAGAGATAATAGGGGTGGCTCAAGTATCCCCTATGCTCAAGTATCCCCACTCTCCCCTACTGCCACAAGTTCAAATGACGAAAATGACCAAATTGAACTATACAATTACAAAATATTCTATATAAATTCGTATACACGGTTGAAAAAGAGGGAAGCAAACTATGCAAAACAGCCGTGCGTGGTTATAAAATTGAACGTACGCAATATATTAAAAGTAAGGCACGTAATAAAACACTAAAATATCTTGTATCGGAATTTGAAATCTTTGAAATTACTCCAAGAAAATAAACAGACACTCTACACCAATTTTAGTACGTAAAAATGGCACAAATCATGATGGTTGAAAAGAAAGAGAGAATTTTTTATATAGTGTGTGAACCCCTTAAATAGTTAATACAGAATAGTTAATATATATATAACATTATAATATCTACATCTGATTTCTATTGATGCGATGAGGTTCTCGATAAGAATTTAGGCTCTCTTTAAAAGTGGTACATAAAAATCGCGAAAACGCCAACAAAGGTGTACGATGCGTGGTTTGAATGTGTTCCAGATATGATCAATTGGATTTAAATAGGTAATGCATGCTGGCCACTACATACGCTGTTTTGTTTTCTTTTCAAACCCATTCTCAAGGAGTTGAGCAAAATTTCGCTTTAGCATGCGTTAAATAAAAGGAATTGGCAATATTTGTAGTATAAGATTACGACATGAGATTTGAATATCTCGTCTGCATAATCTTTGAGCTGTCAAAGTATCATCACAAGATATTTAGAATTTGAACACATTTTTTCAGCAAAACATGCAGGCTCAATTCGCCAAAGTGAACTCTATTATACAGTTTTACCTGAATAAATTACTATTTAAAAGACTTTGTAAAGTCAAATGAGAAAATGATTCTATAATAAAAATCTTTTGATTGGAAAAAAAATAATGCCCCCCCCCCCGCACATAACATTATGCTTCGGAATTCTTTTATGGTACCCTCTAAATGAATAATAAGTGTTCTTTCTGTGGCATATTCTACAAAATTTATATTCTAGTGCCCTTCATAAATGCATATCGATTTCTTTATGTTTCTACGGGTGTTATAATTAAAAAGTACTTGGAATTATTTCAACTCATCGGCCATAATGTAACGAAATAATTTTAAATGACTCAAAAAATTTCGGCGCCAAATATATATTTAAAATTTCAAACGATTCGGTTGGGTAGTTTTTGTACTGTTGTATGTGGACATACTGACGAATAAGTAGACAGACGGACGGATCAGTCGACGACCGTAGATGCTACGTGTTTATATAATTACGAACGTACCTAAAAATAGTTACATTTAAGCACAAGCCAAAATTGAAAACTCATCTCAGCAATTGTTACTAAAAGACAGCATTGTAGCTTATTTCTTTTGTGTGTGCCGATAAATGGATTAAAAATGCTATGAATATCCTGTTCTAACGTGATGTTGTGAAGCTCGGTGATTTATATCAGATTCAATCCATCTCAATATGGTAATGTCGTTAAAATACTGTGTAAACATTTCTTCCCATAGACCATAATGTAATCAAATTCTTTAGGATGCTCCTCTAAAGGAATTTTAATCTAACATGCATCATATACAATATAAAACATGCTTAGGGGACGTTAATAAGGTTTACCAACTGCATTAAAATAAGCGGATATTTACGGGTATTAGAGCGAGGACAGACGGACAGACAAACCAAATGCATAAACAATTTTCAACTTTGTTGGAAAGTATTAAAAATTCAAACCCAAAACTGAATATTGAAATCACATCGATTCATTTAATGCCAAATAAATGAACTAAAATGCTCGCCAAAATGCTAGAAAAGAATATAGAAATGTTCTGCACATGGGCGTGCGAAGAGAAAACTGCGCCAAGAAACTGTTTCAATTTGGCACCCTCCCACATAACTTTTTCTTGTAACAGGCCAAAAATGACGTTTGTAGTACAAATTTGGTTCCCCATAAATTTCCGCGACCAGTTCGATTGCCCCCCTTCGCTCCCCCCCCTTTTGCAGGGCGCTGCTTTCGCATGATTGGCGACAAAATATCGTTATTTTGCATGGCCTGGTAGCCCGGCTATTATTGTTTATTTATTAATAAATTGTTTAATTTTTTTTATCGAATTTTATAAATAATTTTTCTTTTTTTATTAATTCATTGTATTTTTAATTATTATTATTTTATTTTTCAAATAATACAAAGTAATTGAAAAATATATTTGTAACTCATATTCAAAAATGATTTTCGCCAAATTTGCCCCAAGCCCGATCCATATATGTTATACCTACTCTAATTTCATGGTACTTTTCCAATATTACCTTTACCTTGGCGTTTTTATAAACCTTCGTCCTGTGGAGACTTCAGAAAGTGATATTTGTTGCAAATAGATATGAACAGTTACATAAATAAACCTGATAAACGTTTATGCTTATTTTTATGTATAAATATAGCACAATTATCATATATGCACTACGTGGCGCGATTTCTTCTCCCGTAAATTGGTAGAAACTTTGTTTCGGGGAAAGTTTTTGAATATTTCTCTAATACGATTTTTTGTCCTATTTATACTTTTTATTCTATTTATTATTATGTTTATTATTTATAACTGTATATTTATTGCTTCCACCATTGTTTATTTTTTAAATAAAGTGATGGAACAAAATAAACGGGTTACCATGTGAGACATGAAATCGCCATTTTGTTGCAATCGCATCAACTTGGTGCATGTGTGACATCTGCGTCATGCATATGTTTTCATAAAATGTAGCCATAATAAAATGCGTGCAATAGAGCAATAATCGCCGAAGAATACAGGTTGCTTAATGAGAAATAATATTAAGTAATCTATGTAAACAAAATAACAGAATATAATCTATGATTAAAAGTAATATCTCAAGCACTCATGGCAAATTCGAAAAACACGAAAGAATTTTTTCCTAATTTGCACGCGTGAAATATATAAGATGTCAAGCAAAAGATGCGATTACAAAATGTTATTATAAAAATTATCGCAAAATCCCGAATACTAAGTCACTAAGTATTATAGCTTTTTTCTTTTAAATGAATAATATAATAATAATAAAAAAAACAGATTTCTTTTCTAATTTGTTTCTTAAATTTAAATATGTTTTATTGTATTTAAATAAAAATTGCTTGCGTATTTTCTTTGCTCCATGTGCTCAAATTCTGGAATGTAACAAAAACATTCAGCCAGTGAAAAGTGCCGTATACCAAATATCTGAGACGTATGCAAATAAATCGTACTTTTTTTATCAGTTTTTTAATACAATTTTTAAACTATTTGGAACAAATTTTTGAGAGTAGGTGCATTCAGTAGGTTACACTCATAGATACCTTCTAGTACAATCAAATTCAAAATCCGTCATGTATTTTTTCAGATTTGAGAGAATTATGCTTAACTTTTAATATCATTACGTACTATGTGTATTAGCCTTCGCTTCGCTCAAACAATTACTATTTACTCCATACACTCTGATTCGGTTCTCTACAAAAATATCCAGCTGGTGAAAAATGACGCACACCAAATTTCTGTGACGTATGCAAATAAATTGTGCTTTTTTATCAGTTTTTTTAATATAACTTTTAAATTACTTGGAACTAATTTTTCGTAGGTGGTGCATTCACCAGATTACATCCATAGGTACCTAATGGTACAAACAGAATCAAAATCCGACAAGTACTTTTTGAGATTTGCTTGACAAAAGAATTTTTTTGACTTTTAATATCGTTACGTACTCTGAGTATAAGACTTCGCTTCGCTCAGACAATAAACTAAGCTTCCACATATGTAGCCAAGGGCGTAAAGGAGTTAAAATACAAATTCCGATTTTCATTTTAACTTCCTCTTTTAATTCATTTTCTCCAAACCAAAACTTATGAATTTCAAATTAAAATTCGCTTTAAAAATTAAAATTATACTTTAAGTATATTTCAAGATGAAACAATGCAAATTTACATTTAGCGTCAGTGGAGCAGAAACAATCGAATGAAAGCATAAAAATATGGGCTTTCGGTAAACATAAAAAAAGCAAATTTCCAAGTAAAATATTTGGATAGCACCTCAGGCCAACAAATATTTAAAGAAGGTTATAAACAACCAATATTAATGGAAATAGTTTTATTATGAAAGTTTTAGAATTGCAAGTATGATTTGCATTCAGAATTTTTTTCGTCTTCTACATAATATGTTTGTATTAACGCCTAACTAATTATTAATTATTCATAACAAGGAAATTAACATAAACCTTAATTCAAATTCCATAGCTTACATACATATATTTTCATTTCATGTGAAGAAATTATTTGAAAAATAAATCTTTTAGAGATTTCAGAAAAAAAAATTAGAATTTTAAGGAAATCTTTAAAATAAAAAAAACATTATATAGTAAGTGAAACGTAACATTAGTAAAGGAGCTTTTTATAAGATTAGTTTTCTGATCAACTGATTACGAGAAAAGTAAATATTTTGAATATTTTTTTCTAAATAATTTCATTTTGTATATGGATGTTTTTTCCAGTCGTGGAAAAAAAGTACCCCCCCCCCCCATTAGCTCCTTCACAAGTTATCGTAGAAAAAAGTTACTGGGACCGAGCGATTGGAAACAAAGTTTACTTTTAAATGATGCATATGGTTACCGGCCATACCCGATTTTAGTCCAGACTAGATTGGCCTAGGCCAAACTAGTTTATCCTGACGCCCATCGGATAAACTAGTTTTTCCTAGGCTAAACCGGTTTATCCTAACGCCCATCGGATAAACTAGTATTTCCTAGGCCAAACTAGTCTATCTTAAGGTCCATAGGACAAAGTAGTTTTTCCTAGGCTAACTTAGTTTAGCCTAACTCTTATACGATAAACTAGTTCAGTCTGCTATTTATCGATCTGAACTAGTTTATCGTAGACCAATTCAATTTGGCGTGATTTGATTGGATCCAATGATCGCCCCAGCCCCAAACATTGTACTTTATCCTAGGATGATCTAGTTTATCCTAGGCCAATGCAATTCTAAGAGTTTTTATTCACAGGCGTCTAGGTCTAAGAACTAATGGGCTCGCAGGTTCTGTATGTACACTATCTACCAATAAGTATTCGGAAACTTTCAATTTTTGACATTTTGTCAAATATTTAAAAATATACTTGTTGGATTCTTCTGAAACTTCAGGATTATGAAGATTATGCCTAACCTCATATTTATCAACATCCATTTGATAAGTAGGGCAATTAGGGGGCCGACAAAAAAATTAAAGAATAACAGAAATATTTGGGATTACCCTGTACATGAAAAGGCACGAAACGATTTATCGCTGCAGAATACAAATATGTGGATACTGCACAACATGTACACTGATTTTTGTAAGAATAGCATCTATATTCATGGAGAAAGAGTGATTTTAAAAAAAAATTAAAAAATTCTGGTATGTTTTTTATTATTACTAGCAGGCTAAGCCCGCTGCGCTGGTCTATTTTTCAAAACAAAACATGAATCAAACAAAATATTGAATATGATTGTGTTTTTTAAAGCAGCTTCACCTCGAATGCTCTTTCACATTTCTGAAAATCATACAAAACGCCATTGTATTTAAAGATAGAAAAACAACGATTATAAATACACCAAAAGTGCATAAAAGTTAGAAAACAGCTGTTTCGAATCTACTGTCGAGATTCTTCATCAGTGCAAAACTCAGTGAGCTAGAAAAAACAATACTGAGCCAAAAATAAAGACAACAACAATGGAATCAAGGCCCGTTGACGCCAAATATATTAAAATAATAATAAAATATTATGTTGTTATATCAGCTTATGCATTCGATAAAATTCGGGCTTTTAAGAAAAAAATATTTCAATTGACCATTTATTGTAGAGTTTGAAAGATAAATGAGGCAATTATGAAAAGAGCAATTTAAATATTGTCTATTCACCATACTTCTAAAATAGCGAGCATTATGATCGCACAGATTGACCATTGAATTTAAACAATTTTCAAATGATTCATTTTCATTTGATAGCTTTTTAACTCTAAACCTCTCAACTTGAGGATATGGGTATCTGTGGAAACCTTAATACATACTCTATCAATATGATATTATATTTCGCAACGTACATCTGCTCTTGACAAATCTATTACAGTGTTCCGTTTCTGAAATGCAGCAGAATAAATAAAGTTAAATAAAGTTTTCCTTAGAAAAATAAGGTGAATGTTTTTTGAATGTGTGAAATTCATTTTTGAAACTGATGTCATTATACGCATCACGTTGGCGTGATTGAAACAAAATGAACATTTTATGCCTCTTATGGTAATCCAGCTTTATTTTTAATTTATTAATGAACTATTTATTTACTTTCATTTCCATTTTAAAATGATACAAAATGTTATGCTCTATTCATAGAAAAGTAAAATAGAAATGTATCTGTCATTTGAAAACGAAGTTTCCGTTAAAGTAGTGCCAGAAATGTATCGCCCCAACGTGGTGTATATATGACATTTGTGCCTCTTTCTTACAACATGGGTGTGTGCAATTGGACCTAAATTTATTTATTTAGCTCTACTTTTGTAATATTAACTGGAGTTTGTACAATGTACGGTACTACTTGATTATTCTGTCGAGAAAAAAATTAATAGCAGATTATAGGAATAAATGTCAATAATCGATGATCGTAAGTATGATAGCAATTGATATTACACGTGATACACGTATATTTTTACGTCATAAGTCCCTTTTAATTCGACTTTTAATTTGTATTTTTTATTTATGTTTATTGTTCTTTCGTTATTTAAAATGAATTTATGTAAATTTGAATAGTTTGGCGAAACTGGCCGACGTGTTAATCAAGTAGCACTCAATTTACATTTGAAAATATTATATTTCACAAAAAACTCCGGCACAAACCCGGATTTACAAGATTTCCTTCCAATACTAATGCGGCAAAATCCTCGACGGCGTTCAGAGACGTAAACTTGGGTTACGTAGGGTTTCCCGAGTAGAACCCGAAGCGTTCAGAGACCGCCATCACGTGACTTTTCGTACCGTTCAGAGCCGTGAATTACCGAGATTTCGGGTAACCCACATTACCTGCAGAATTTTGTTGGGTAAAGTGATCACGTGGTTGGGAAATCTGATTTGTGCGTCATTTGATAGCGTAACTGCGACTGTTTATTGGAATATCTCTGTGTTTTGATTAGTTTTTTTGCACTATGTTTTCGTTTTTTCATATTAAGGAAATGATAATATAGACATTTTTGATCTAAGGTTTACATTTCGACAAGTTAGAACAGTAATTTCGTTTATTCATGCTAAAAAAAGAATAATAAAGATATTTCTAGTTTAAATTTTATTTTAGAGAAGATAGAATATAAATGTTAAATTTTTCATATGACAAATTAGTTAAGCTTAAAAGCAAAAAAAATTATTTACTTTGGCAAAATATGTTTAATATAAGTAAAAACTAAGGGTAGAAAATAGGAATAATTTTTTATGTATCAATAATTACATGTGTGTGTTCCATTTATTTGAAATTTTGTTTGTCCATATTTTTGTAATTGCTAAACGTTTAACACAGCTCATAATGATTTTAACACATAAACTTATTAATAAAGTATAAATTTTAGAAACATTTTGATTACAAAAACACACAAAGATAATATGCATATTTTAAGAAAAAAGAAGTTACTAAAATAATTTCCAGTGGAGATATTTTAAAAAGATGAATGCATTATGAATCTATAAGTTTGACTCTAGCAAAGGAATTTGATATCTTATTGACCAGCACTCTTAAATATTTGATTCTTTAGCCAGAATAACATTTTGGTTCTTCAGAATGAAAAATATGTTTTTTATCTAATATTTTTATGTGCAAATACTGCAATATAAAGTTATTTTTCAATATTTGTTTTAGAATATCAGATAATATTATTCATTCGTTTTAACCTATAAAGGAGTCCATCAAATTAAAAATGCTTTAAAACTATCCTCTTATGAAATATCAATTCAAAGAATAGGTTTTTTTAGTGTATAAAGTTATTTTTAAAAAGATCTTGTTTAACAACATGAAAGTATGTGTGTTAAATACTATATAAAATTTTTAATATTTTAAAACTCTGAAATTTAAAGAACCTGTGTGCCAAATATTTGGTATTTGGCTAAAATCGCTGTTAAAGTATTGTAATTCACATTATTACTTTATTTATTAAACAAAAAGAAAAAAATTAAATTCTTGTATCATAAATTTATTTTTAATTACTTGTAACAGTTAAATTACTAATGCACTTTTATTTGGTTTGCTTTAGAAAAAACTGACGATATGTCAATTGCCTTTCTTTTAAGAGCATTCTGTGATCATCAGCAAATGAAAGACATAGAGAGACATAGTCAACAATGTTCACTGGTGATCTTTAATTTTTAGACTTCTGATAAAAAATCATAAAACATCAAATGAACCACATAAAAATTTCTGACGTCAAGTGATGGATTTTTAAGATCAAAACAAATTACTTTTCTTGACTACAGAAACAGGAAGGAAGGAAGTATATATTGTTCTGTTTTTGAAAATTCCTTCTTATTGTTCTTTCAGTAAATGGAGTGAATAATGCTTTGAATATGGAAAATGGAAATTTCTTATTTACCTCAGGCTAAGGAAATGTTACTATGCCTTAGAAAGAATATAGCAACACATTTTGGAATGCAAACAATTAAAAAGAAAAAATCTTGCAATCCATCATTAATCAATATGTTTCAGAATTCAATTTTTAGAATGAATTTTTCCTAGAGAAAATATTTATTATATATATATAGGCAATCACTTCAATTCAAATTAATAAACATATTTTATCCTTAACAAAATATTAGTTTAAAAATTCTGATTCAGCATTAGTTTTAGTAACGTACTTTAATGATTTTATTGTTAAAATTATTACTAATAATCAGTTTATCTAAAAGCAAAGCATAATTTTGATTATTGTCATTGATTTATATATATTTGTAATCAATTAGCTAATTTAAATTTAGTAATAAGTACATTTTTTTTCAAGCATTCTGAACCACCTCCCATAACTCGAAAAAAAAAAAAAAAAAAAAAAAAAAAAAAAAAAAAAAAAAAAAACACAAGAACCCTGAAAAAACACAGGTATTTAACAACCCTGGATGGAAAAGATAAAGCTACAAAAATACTCTTTTGTAGTTATTCACACTATGTGCTTTTTTATTTATTAAACATTCAAAATATTAAACTAATATGAATCTCTTCATTTTAATTTAGCCACACTCATACTAATTTTAGAATTCTTATTGCATTTGTAATTTTTAATACTTTTTAGATAAAGCTATAAAATAATGACCTTTTTAACAGGATTGTTATGCAAAAATGTAATGTACAACTAAAATAACTTTTCAAATCACAAATGAACTTAATATTAATTTCCTGAATGAAATGCTGATATTACAGACTAAATAAAAACCAGAGCAGCAACAAAAGTAGTGTGGAAGATGTGTCAACTAACAGCGATTACAGCTTATGTACCAAGTTCCATATACATTCTTGTGACGTGTAATTTAAAGTATTTAATGAACTAGCGAGTAACACTTACAGAACAGGAAATCAAAATGAAACCCTGCCCTGTGAGTGTACCCAGCTGTCATATAAATACCAAATGATTCTTCTTCTGTCCCTCTTAACTCAGCCCCTTGGTATATCTTCAACTTCAGTAATAACTGCGTAGCTTATACCAAGTTAATATTGAATTCAGACACTTTTCTCAGGGGACATTTCATTGCTCCGGTGGGAATGTCCCCCCCGGGCCACCCCCTGAATTCAACACTGGTGTGAACAACAAGATTGCTCTTTATTGGCACATTAATGCAACTTCTTCTGCAATGGCGTTAATACATAAGTACCAATATTTTTATTTATACCACTGTCAGAAAAGCTTAAATATTCATGAAGAATTCCAAAAATAATAAGAGTTACCTATAACTGCTGAATTAAAACGAAATTATTCAGATGAATACTATAATTAAGTAATGAGTACTATCATTTTTCTTGATCTCAAAAAGGGGACAACATTATCAATACATCTAATTTTGCTAAAAAAAAATATGTTTTTAAGTTTTATGTAAACATAAGCCACCCTCCCAGAAAAACAATTTTCATCATTTTATCAATGACACTGATTTAAATCTCAAAGTGTATTCCCCAGTATTTATGATAGTTTTAATTTCTAAGAGCCAAGTGTTAAGAAGTTTTAAATCATTTAGAATAAATTTCACTGTTATTTTTTTAAGTCATCATCAAAGAAAAGCTAATTAAATAAATTTCAAAATATAGAGATAGGAAATAGCCTAAAAAATTTTCATCAGATAAAGTAGGCTTATGTTTATTAATTCACTGAACAGAATTAATTTATTAAATTTGAACACAAATTTCTTGTTATACTACTGCATTATAGAAAAATATACACATGAAACCTAAATTATATGTGTTTATAAAAATACATTGGAGCATACATATACAAAGAGAAAAATAATAAACTCACTTTTATTCCTCCAGTAATAGCACTACGGTTAGGTTTAAATTGCAGAGTTTTTTTGGCAGCAAAATAAATAAATAATAATACACTACATACACTTCCAGGTGCAATGTAACTGGTGATCAAATACAATACAGTCAATAAAAAATATAGGGTAGCAAGGGTAAGCTAAATCCGAATTTTTGTTCACAACTTTAACAATAATGAAAACATTTTAATGAGATGAGATTTTGATCATATTAACTTTGCTTTGTATGAAATATAAAGAAGTCATTGGAAGTGATCTAATTTTTGATTGAAATATATTTCACAAAAAGCAAAATAAGTCTTCTAAATATTGTTAAATATCTTCGGTTTGGCTGAATATTTGGTAGTACAAATATTAAAAAATGCTCTGGTGAGCAACAAAAAAGGTTAATATGTTTTTAAATATGAAAAAGTGTTTGACAAGTGCTTCTAATTGAGCATGAGAGAGGACAAGGTGTTATTTCTTGGCTGCAGCTCACTGCCAATACCAAATTTGAAAAAATCATATTTGCACTTTTTCTGTGTAAAGGAAATCAGTCACAATTATGATAAAAATGTGAAGCGCAAAGACATAGCCAAGAAAAATGCAGCATAATTAAACATGAATGTAAGGCGAAATAGCACCAGAAACCTTAGTTCCTGTAGCGTATCATACTCATGCAGTGCCACCAAGCATGCTCCCAGCATAGAACTGCACAGAAAATGATTTGTATTGCAGAGTCAACAGTGCAGTTCACATGTAAAGCAGAATTGAAAATTTTACTTAAAAAAAAAAAGTTTTACGCAATTTTTTTTAATATGGAAAAAGCGCAAATATGACTTTTTCAAATTTGGCACTGACAGTGAGCTGCAGCCAAGAAGGGACCCCTTGTCCTCTCTCTCATGCTCAATTAGAAGCATTTGTCAAACACTTTTTCATATTTAAAAACATATTAACCTTTTTTGTTGCTCACCAGAGCATTTTTTAATACTTGTCATTCAAATTTTTTGTTAAAAACTGAAGATTTTTTTATATCTTGAAAAGAAAAATATTTGCTGCCAAAATTTTATTTTTATATTTGAATTAATTATAGCATTGTCAAATAAAATGCATGATGTCTGATAAATAAACCAAGGAGTCGAACGAAAATAATTACAGTGCGCTCACAACTTTATTCAAAGAACTGAAACTAAATGCTTTGCAATAAAAACAAATAATTATGTTTTCCACATGATTTATTTAATTTGAATGAATTATACTACATACATAAAAAATTTATACCTATTTAAACTCTGTGGCAACGAATTAAAAAAAAAATCTACAACAGCAACAATGTTCAACTGGAACTTTAAGACACAAATTCGATTTTCTCGGCAATCGTCAAACATACAAAGATGAAAAAAAATCTATTTTAAGTTTTACCAAAAGGGGTACTACTCTGTTATCCCGTCGACCAAAAAATTATCGCCAAATTCTAAGATTAAATGCTGATAATGGAATGTCACGTTCAATGACATTAAAGGTGTTTAAAATGTCATTGCATGATTTTATTTTGACTTTTTATTTGTATTTTTATTAATATTCTAATTATTATTATTATTTTTTTTTTGTTATTTAAAATAAAAATTATGTCAATAAGTATAATTTGGCGATATTTATAATTTGATGAAATTGGTCGACGGGATAACAGAGTAGTAACCCAAAAGGATTAAAATAAACCAAAAATGAAGTTATTCCCTCCATGGGATCATTAGCTATAGCTTGTTGAATTTTAGGTCTTCATTTTTTCGTTAAAAGTTAAATAAAAAACTAAGTAAACTACGATAATTTTTTGAATGCTATCATTTTATTCGTCTTGTCAAGTTCTATCTTTTGAAAAAAAGAAAATCACTGTCATAGTCATATGTGAACTGTTTGCCACAAATTTCAAAAAGACATTTGCATTTTTCATTTCTTAAACATATTATACCAAATGCTACCACGTATGCTATGATAGTATGACCAAGCCAAATAGACAGCGCTCATTGCATCGCTAGTGTTTAAAATAGAAAATTAAAATGCATTGCATAGAAATGAGCTTTAAAACATATTACAATGTTTACTATAAATAAATACCCCCAATCATCACGGTTTCCCTTCAATGTAAACTTCTGGATTGAGCAACCCCCCCCCCCCCCTCCCTGATTCCTCTAGTTACATCTATGCAGAAAATATGCATACAAAATTTCTTATTCTCACCAAAATCCCCATAGTCGAACATTGTCTGCATTTCTTATTTATAACATTTTCAGACAAATATAATGTAAAAATATTTACAGGAAAAGAAAGAACATTTTATTATTGTTATCCAAAAAAGTATGAGTAGAATAACTTTTGAAATCCCAAATGAACTTGATATCAACATATTAACGTACTGTGAATGAAACACATCCGCTGTCACAAAATGAGACCTTGCAACATCAGTGAAGAGCTTGAGTGAAGACACCAAGGACTAGCGGGCTACATTTACAGACAGAAAATTAATAAAATATCTGCCTGATAATGTATCCAGCTGTCATAAAAATTTTAACAGATCTTCGATTCCAGAGTTCCTTGACTTCCCAGCAGGCTTCTTAACAACAGGGATAACATTATGTGATTTCATTACACTCCATTATAAGTTAATATATTGATACCAAGTTCAATTTTAATTTACAAAAGATATTTTAAATGAACATTTTTAGATAGCAGTTTAAAAACTTCTTTAATTTTCTGTAAATATTTTTATTTTTTCTGTTGTCTGCGAGGTATTTTTTATTTTTGTTTAAGAGTATAGAAATAAAGTAAACAATATTACTTGGAAATAAAAAATAAACTAAGTAAGCATCAAAACAAACACATTACAATATAGTTACAGCTACCTACAGTTGTGTTACCATATTCTTGAATTCATGGAAACACACAATCTGCCCATTTTCGCCATGTACACAAAGATATTTAGCAAATTAAGCGACTGGCTTTTTTTTTCCCGATCATTTTAAATTTATTTTATAATTTACACATCCATAAAATAGAAGTTTCTTGGGAGGGAAATGTCAGCAGAAACGTTTATTTGATATATGCTTTTTTTCGCGAGAGGGCGAGAATTTTATTACAAATTTTATAGATATAAGCACATAATAATTTAAACATACCATATTTTCAACCGAATGATTGCATCTCCACTTCATACTAAAATCGCCAGCAAAATCTGCAGCATATTTGTGCCACAGTATATATTTCACATAAAAAATAACTTTTTAAACACTTCCCCTTCTAATAAGAGTGATTATTCAGAAAATATTATAATCTTCTCATCTGACGAATAATCTATCTGCACTATCAAAAGCCCAGTTGCCGCCATGTTTGTTGATGTAAATAAAAAAATCCCGTAACTTTTCCCGAAAGCGTTCAGAGCCGTTTTAACCCAACCTTTCCTCGAGAAACCAGTATGACGTCATTCCCCAATTTTCCGAGTTACTCGTGTTTTGGTCTCTGAACGCGCTCCTCGTTTTAGAATAGCGAAGAAAAGTGCATTTTTAAAAATTATTTTCGTTATTTTAAAACGAAAATATTAATAAATAAAAAAAAAGTTACTATAGCACAAAACAATTTATAGAAGTCTAAAAGGAAATTGAAAGTAAATAAACAATTTATTAATACAGAAACAGCTATTGCTGGGTTACCATATCAGGCAAAATAACACCGTTTTGGCGATAGTTAGATACCTCAGTGTGTATATAATATCTGTGCCAAACATGTTTGGAAAAAACAATAATCGTTATTTATACAGCATGTTTAAATACAGCAGTATAGTGAAAAAAATGTATACATGACATATACGCACCACATTGGTGCGGTTTTTTAACCATTTGAAAAATGGTTGTTGTTTTCGGGAGAATGGACCCGATGATGTTACCACTTTTGAATGATGTTACCACTTTTGAATGATGTTACCACTTTTGAATTTAAATTAAATTCTTTATTTTTAGAAGAATTTTTATTTGAATTTAAATTAAATTCTTTACTTTTAGAAGAATTTTTATTTGAATAGTAAATTAAAATGGTTAAAATCATTGTAATAAAGGAGAAAACTAACAAATTTAAAAATGGGTAGACGGAAATTAACAGATACGGAAAAAGCCGAAGCCAAAGAAATGAATGAACGTGAATATCGCATTCAATGATATTAAACACAGTCAACATGTATAAGTTGCTTATTAGTTTGGCGATTCGTATCATTTGGCGAAATTGGTCGACGGGATAACTGAGTAATACTGTATTTGGTTTGGCGCAAAAACGTCTTTCAATGCAGAAAATGATAAAATCAAAAGATTATTGAGCCGCTGAAAACCAATTACGTGTTGAAAGGCGATCACGAAAAAGGAAGCAATTTAATGCCGAACCGATTAATTGTAAAACATCATGTCGCCAGGGCGACCAATCCACTAGCCATGGCGTTTTACTATCGGTCGGTTCTAACCAGGAAAATTTGAGTGCCAATAGTGATTCTAACAAGCCGGAAAATGTTATAGCTATTACTCTTGATTTTCCACCACCTAAAAAGAAAACTAAAAAGCAATCGGCTTGGGAAAAACTGGGAAAAAACTTTTTTGATTCGATGTCTGATGGACCCATTCACAGATGCATGTGCTGCGATCGATTTTGGTTTAAAACCTCCATCACCAAAATTCTGCTCTGTAAAATCAAACAATATATGCCAAAGTCTTACAAGTATAACAGTATATGCCAAAGCTGTATTTTAATAATGATTACTTTTGCACCAACAATGTTAAATAGTTTGAAATGTTTCTTTCGTCGCCAACTTTTATGCTTGGCGACAATAGAGTGATATAACTTAAACGAACCGTACCTTCAAATTGCAGCATGTATAAAGTCATTTATAGCAGTGGCACGGATAATACACAATAAAACAACTGGTATTTAGCTTAAAATGATAGATGAATGTATCGAGTGAAACATTTTTCAAATGGTTGGGGTAATTTCTTAAATTACAATTATTTTTTCTTCTTCTGATGCCGATTTCCGAGAAAATTTTGTTTTGAAATACCAGTTACATATATAGTTTACAATTATTTTCTGTTATTTTAAATAGAAAATAACAATAAATTTTAAAAAGTTTAGTTAATAATTATAAAACAAAACTAATAATTATAAAAAAATACAATACAATAATTATAAAAAAATAGACAATAACATCCGGGTTGCCATATCAAGCAAAATAATGCACTTTGGCGTCAGTTAATTACCCAGGTGTATATATGGTAATGGCGTAAGAGACAAATCGCACCAATGTAGTGCGTATAAGATATCTGTGCCAAAAAAATTTTAAAAGTTGCAGTTAAATTATTTTACAATACCTATGTATGTGGTAAGACATTTACCCTAAAATTTAAATATTATTCATTTTTGTGGTATTAACCGCTATATATGTATATGTATATGTATATGTATATGTTAAATGTAAAAATATTTCCTAAAAATGCTCTCACTCATTAAAAGAGAGAGAAAGAGAGAAAATAGTTCTTGCAAACATCGCTCCGTCTTTTTTTTTTTTTTTAGAATCGCATTGATTGGCGAAAAAAGTAGATTGAAACACCCAATTGAACAAACAACATGCAAATAACAATTAGAGCCTTTTTTAAAAAAATTAATTCTGCGAGTTTCTTTTCTAAAACACATAACGGGAAAATTAGATTTAAAAATATTTAAAAAAATAAGAAAGAAAAAAATATTTATGTTTTACCTAATGAAATTTTTGAGTTGTTGTTTTCTTTTAATCTGACTCGAAAGAAATAAATAGCCAAATATTGTGTCACTTCAAAACTTTTTTTCACATTGAATTATTTTTTAAATATTATGAATACTTTTTTTTCGTTAAAGATAAATAGTTTCCTTTCATAATATTATTTTGCATTAAACGGATTTTTTTTCTTTTTATCATTTATTTTAAATCAATGAATTAACAGTTTTTTTTTCCAAATGTTTATATTGTTTTCCATTAGAGAAAGCATTTCTTTTTTGAAATATAATTATCGCCAAAAAATTAGTTGTTGCAACCCTTCCGTCAAAAATAACCAAAAATACGAAATTTAGTACGAAAAATCAGAGTTATCCCTGTATATTTGTATCATAAACCTCCGCAAAAATATTTCCTATCGAATGATATAATCTGCAAAAAGATCCATCGGGTAGTTTTTGAAAACACTCCTTTGGAAGTTTCAGAACTTCTGCTTTATAATATACTAGCAGGCTATGCCCGCTGCGCTGGTCAATATTTCAAAATCAACCGTGGATGAAACGAACTGGTGCATTTAAATTTGTATTTTAAACAATTTGGACTTCCAGCAGCACCTTGCTCATTGCTGAAAACGATTTAGGCACAGTTGTGATATTAAATTATCTTAAACGTTGGACAAAATCCAGCTATTAAGAAGTAACTATTTTAGTTTATTACTAACGGTGCACATTTGGAAGCGAAATGAGACCATTATGGCAACATGATTTAAAATTTTCCCTTATCTGAAGAAATATTAATTATTACAGTCGTTACCATGGTACGACTTCTAAAAAATTTCTTCACAACTTTTCATTATGTGAAGCCAGGAACCCAAAGCTACTTCCACCTAAAAGCTTTATATATATATACTAAATTTTGTCCGTGAGATAAAAGGCACAATTATGCAAAAATCATCTCCAAACTTTTCAAATACATTGAGATGGTTAATATCTCAGTGGGGATTGCAAATCAGCATAATCGGACCAAGGGAGTGGTAATTGGGAAGGGTTCAAAAATTTGAATACCACCTTAACATGGCTTTGAGAAAACCAGCTTTTACAAAACAATTGCAGAATAAAAAATAAACATATTTCGTTACAGCAGTTGCCAACGATTTAAAAAAAATCTCACTACAACAATTACTTTGTTATTGCAAAATTTCCTCCAGAAAAATGAAAAAAGAAACTTATTTGCTTTTTCGTATTTAATTATTTTCTCTTTAGTTATTTAAGATAAAATTATGTAAATTTGTATAATTTGGCGAACAATTTGGCTAAATTGGTTGATGTGATAATCAAGTAGTAGCTAATTTACACTTTTCATATTTTACAAAAGATTCCTACAGAGATATCATATTCGCAATAGGTTTAGCACGATTTTCTTGCAACTCCAATGTGGCAAAATCCTCGTTTTAGAATACCAAAGAAATTTAGGTACTTCTAGGTTATCCCGTCGACCAATTTCGCCAAATTTTACAAATCGCCAAAGTAATAGCCAAATTATACATGTTGACATAATTTTTATTTTAAATAACGAAAAAACAAATAATTAGTAGAATATTTATAAAAATATTAATAAAAAGTGGAAATAAAAATCACTTAATGACATTTTAAACACGTGAATCGCATTTAATGTCATTGAATGTGACATTCACGATCATCCATTATTGGCATTTAATCTTATAGTTTGGCGATAATTTTTTGGTCGACGGGATAACCTAGAAGTACCGAAAATTATATATATTTTATAATTTTCTATCATTTTAAACAGGAATTAACAATAAATTAAAAAAGTAACTGTAGATCAAAACAAAGAATATCATTTCAAAAAAGAAAATGAAAGTAAATAAACAACTTATCTATTGATAAACAACTATAGCTAGGTCACCATATAAGGCAAATAATGCCATTTTCGCGCCAGTGAGATACCTCGATGAGTATATGACCAAATCTGTGACAAAATTTTCATATTTGGAAAAAACTTTAATCGGTATTTATACTGCAGTTTCCCTACTTATGTATAGTGAAAAAACTTTGCCACAAATGTCATGTACGCACCACAATGGCGCAATTTTTTTCTGACGCCAATTTGGAGAAAACCTCGCTTTTAATTATCATTTTCATACATATTTTTAAATTATTTTCTATTATTTAAAAAAATATTAATAAATAAAAAAGTTTAATGATTAGCAATAGAACAAAATGATTTATATTATTTTAAAAAACAAAATGAAAGTTAATAAATAGTTTATTAATATAAATAAACAACTATAGTCGTGAGGCATGTGAGGCATAAAATTGCCATGTTATTGCAATCGTGCGGATGTGGTGCGTATATGATATCTGCGCCAAAACTTTAAAAAGTTGCAATTAAATTATTTTACATTTTGGATGAGGAAGACATTTATACTAAAATTTAAACATTGTACGCATTTTTTTTTTTTTGCTACATGTATAGTTACATTTAAACATAAAAAAATATGGTACTTCTAGGTTATCCCATCGACCAATTTCGCCAAGTTATACAAATCGCCAAACTAATAGCCAAATTATGCATGTTGACATAATTTTTATTTTAAATAACGAAAAAACAAATATTTAGTAGAATATTGATAAAAATACAAATAAAAAGTCGAAATAAAAATCACTTAATGACATTTTAAACACGTGAATCGCATTTAATGTCATTGAATGTGACATTCACGCTCATCCATTACTGGCATTTAATCTTATAGTTTGGCGATAATTCTTCGGTCGACGTGATAACCTAGAAGTATCAAAATGATCCTAAAAATGCTCTCACACATTTAAAAGAGAGTGAGAGAATTTAGTTATTGCGAACATCGCTCCTGCTTATGCCTTCTTGGCATAAAATCGCATTGTTTGGTGACAAAAGCAAATTCAAACACCCAAATAAACAAATAACATACAATTAACAGATAAAACCATCTTTGAAAGTAATTCTGCTATTTCCTTCTGTAAGACACATAATGGTAGAATTAGATTTTAAAAATATTTTTTTAAAAATAGAAAAAATTTATTTATGTTTTATCTAATAAAATATTTAACATGCAGTCATTTTTTTTTTTAGCCTGGCGCGAAAGAGATAAATAGCGAAATTTTGATTGAAAAAATATAGAAGAGGAAATGGTTAATTAAAAAAGACTTGTAAATTTTACTCAGCAGGAATTTTTTATTTCATAATGTTGAATTTATCAATAGTAATAACGCATAATTGCATAATTTCCTTTGAATTGCAAAATTTTTCCTTCAGTACTACTTGATTATACCGTCGACCAATTTCGCCAAAGTATACAAATCGCCAAACTATATAGATTAGCATAATTTTTCATTTAAATAACAAAAAACAAATTAGCAGAGCATATATAAAAGTAGAAATAAAATGTCGAATTAAAAGTCACTTGATGACATAATTAATATTTATATTGTACTTAATGTTAAGTGAATGTGACATTTACGATCACCCATTATTGACATTTAATCTTGGAATTTGGCGGTAGATTTTTAATCGACGGGATAACCTTTCTTTCTTCAGTTTCTAAATTTTAAAACTGTAATTTTTCCTGCAAGTGAAATTGACGAAATGGCGCAAGAAATATTAAATTAACAATAAAAAACATTTGCAAAAAGAAATAAAAGGGTTATATTCGTTGATCTCATTCTTCAAAATTACGGTGAAAAACTTTTGAAAAAGTATGACATTATTTTATAATATATATGTGTGGCAAAAATTCATATTAAAGCTAAAATTTAAATATTTGATTTAATTTTTTTTAATATTAACTCATATCTATATTATTTACGATTGAATATTAAAATATACACCAAAAATTATCTTCACTTGAAAAAAAAAAAAAAAAAAAAAAAAAAAAAAAAAATAATTGTAATTTAAGAAATTACCCCAACCATTTGAAAAATGTTTCACTCGATACATTCATCTATCATTTTAAGCTAAATACCAGTTGTTTTATTGTGTATTATCCGTGCCACTGCTATAAATGACTTTATACATGCTGCAATTTGAAGGTACGGTTCGTTTAAGTTATATCACTCTATTGTCGCCAAGCATAAAAGTTGGCGACGAAAGAAACATTTCAAACTATTTAACATTGTTGGTGCAAAAGTAATCATTATTAAAATACAGCTTTGGCATATACTGTTATACTTGTAAGACTTTGGCATATATTGTTTGATTTTACAGAGCAGAATTTTGGTGATGGAGGTTTTAAACCAAAATCGATCGCAGCACATGCATCTGTGAATGGGTCCATCAGACATCGAATCAAAAAAGTTTTTTCCCAGTTTTTCCCAAGCCGATTGCTTTTTAGTTTTCTTTTTAGGTGGTGGAATATCAAGAGTAATAGCTATAACATTTTCCGGCTTGTTAGAATCACTATTGGCACTCAAATTTTCCTGGTTAGAACCGACCGATAGTAAAACGCCATGGCTAGTGGATTGGTCGCCCTGGCGACATGATGTTTTACAATTAATCGGTTCGGCATTAAATTGCTTCCTTTTTCGTGATCGCCTTTCAACACGTAATTGGTTTTCAGCGGCTCAATAATCTTTTGATTTTATCATTTTCTGCATTGAAAGACGTTTTTGCGCCAAACCAAATACAGTATTACTCAGTTATCCCGTCGACCAATTTCGCCAAATGATACGAATCGCCAAACTAATAAGCAACTTATACATGTTGACTGTGTTTAATATCATTGAATGCGATATTCACGTTCATTCATTTCTTTGGCTTCGGCTTTTTCCGTATCTGTTAATTTCCGTCTACCCATTTTTAAATTTGTTAGTTTTCTCCTTTATTACAATGATTTTAACCATTTTAATTTACTATTCAAATAAAAATTCTTCTAAAAGTAAAGAATTTAATTTAAATTCAAATAAAAACTCTTCTAAAAGTAAAGAAATTAATTTAAATTCAAAAGTGACCACATCATCTAAACATGGTAACATCATCTAAAAGTGGTAACATCATCGGGTCCATTCTCCCGAAAACAACAACCATTTTTCAAATGGTTAATAATTGTAATTTAAGAAATTACCCCAACCATTTGAAAAATGTTTCACTCGATACATTCATCTATCATTTTAAGCTAAATACCAGTTGTTTTATTGTGTATTATCCGTGCCACTGCTATAAATGACTTTATACATGCTGCAATTTGAAGGTACGGTTCGTTTAAGTTATATCACTCTATTGTCGCCAAGCATAAAAGTTGGCGACGAAAGAAACATTTCAAACTATTTAACATTGTTGGTGCAAAAGTAATCATTATTAAAATACAGCTTTGGCATATACTGTTATACTTGTAAGACTTTGGCATATATTGTTTGATTTTACAGAGCAGAATTTTGGTGATGGAGGTTTTAAACCAAAATCGATCGCAGCACATGCATCTGTGAATGGGTCCATCAGACATCGAATCAAAAAAGTTTTTTCCCAGTTTTTCCCAAGCCGATTGCTTTTTAGTTTTCTTTTTAGGTGGTGGAAAATCAAGAGTAATAGCTATAACATTTTCCGGCTTGTTAGAATCACTATTGGCACTCAAATTTTCCTGGTTAGAACCGACCGATAGTAAAACGCCATGGCTAGTGGATTGGTCGCCCTGGCGACATGATGTTTTACAATTAATCGGTTCGGCATTAAATTGCTTCCTTTTTCGTGATCGCCTTTCAACACGTAATTGGTTTTCAGCGGCTCAATAATCTTTTGATTTTATCATTTTCTGCATTGAAAGACGTTTTTGCGCCAAACCAAATACAGTATTACTCAGTTATCCCGTCGACCAATTTCGCCAAATGATACGAATCGCCAAACTAATAAGCAACTTATACATGTTGACTGTGTTTAATATCATTGAATGCGATATTCACGTTCATTCATTTCTTTGGCTTCGGCTTTTTCCGTATCTGTTAATTTCCGTCTACCCATTTTTAAATTTGTTAGTTTTCTCCTTTATTACAATGATTTTAACCATTTTAATTTACTATTCAAATAAAAATTCTTCTAAAAGTAAAGAATTTAATTTAAATTCAAATAAAAACTCTTCTAAAAGTAAAGAAATTAATTTAAATTCAAAAGTGACCACATCATCTAAACATGGTAACATCATCTAAAAGTGGTAACATCATCGGGTCCATTCTCCCGAAAACAACAACCATTTTTCAAATGGATAATAATTGTAATTTAAGAAATTACCCCAACCATTTGAAAAATGTTTCACTCGATACATTCATCTATCATTTTAAGCTAAATACCAGTTGTTTTATTGTGTATTATCCGTGCCACTGCTATAAATGACTTTATACATGCTGCAATTTGAAGGTACGGTTCGTTTAAGTTATATCACTCTATTGTCGCCAAGCATAAAAGTTGGCGACGAAAGAAACATTTCAAACTATTTAACATTGTTGGTGCAAAAGTAATCATTATTAAAATACAGCTTTGGCATATACTGTTATACTTGTAAGACTTTGGCATATATTGTTTGATTTTACAGAGCAGAATTTTGGTGATGGAGGTTTTAAACCAAAATCGATCGCAGCACATGCATCTGTGAATGGGTCCATCAGACATCGAATCAAAAAAGTTTTTTCCCAGTTTTTCCCAAGCCGATTGCTTTTTAGTTTTCTTTTTAGGTGGTGGAAAATCAAGAGTAATAGCTATAACATTTTCCGGCTTGTTAGAATCACTATTGGCACTCAAATTTTCCTGGTTAGAACCGACCGATAGTAAAACGCCATGGCTAGTGGATTGGTCGCCCTGGCGACATGATGTTTTACAATTAATCGGTTCGGCATTAAATTGCTTCCTTTTTCGTGATCGCCTTTCAACACGTAATTGGTTTTCAGCGGCTCAATAATCTTTTGATTTTATCATTTTCTGCATTGAAAGACGTTTTTGCGCCAAACCAAATACAGTATTACTCAGTTATCCCGTCGACCAATTTCGCCAAATGATACGAATCGCCAAACTAATAAGCAACTTATACATGTTGACTGTGTTTAATATCATTGAATGCGATATTCACGTTCATTCATTTCTTTGGCTTCGGCTTTTTCCGTATCTGTTAATTTCCGTCTACCCATTTTTAAATTTGTTAGTTTTCTCCTTTATTACAATGATTTTAACCATTTTAATTTACTATTCAAATAAAAATTCTTCTAAAAGTAAAGAATTTAATTTAAATTCAAATAAAAACTCTTCTAAAAGTAAAGAAATTAATTTAAATTCAAAAGTGACCACATCATCTAAACATGGTAACATCATCTAAAAGTGGTAACATCATCGGGTCCATTCTCCCGAAAACAACAACCATTTTTCAAATGGTTAATAAAAACTCTTCTAAAAGTAAAGAAATTAATTTAAATTAAAAAGTGACCACATCATTCAAAAGTGGTAACATCATCGGGTCCATTCTCCCGAAAACAACAACCATTTTTCAAATGGTTAAAAAAAAAAAAAAACATTATTGCGACCATTAAGAACCTAAGTCAGCCATTAAGTCAGTAGTGCATTTTCGGCTTAAAAACACATCCTTTGGCGACAAAAGCAAAATGAAAATTGCATAGAAACGAATATGTAACTCACAACTTACAGTGTCTTTTACAACCAAATCTGCTTTTCTCTGCTGTAAGTTATATTATACGGAAATTCGGTAAAAAAGAGAAAGAAAATAATAAAAAGAGAAATAACTATCTTTCAAAATTCATTTAATCAAATTTTCAAATATTCATGTTTTTATTCTAACGTAAGGGATAAGTCGCCAAAAGTTGAACCAAATGTTATATTTCGCGTTAATTTATTTTTTAAGCATTACAAATATTTTTTTCATTTTCAAAATAAATATATTTTTATAATATTACGCCTCATTTAAGCGGTTTTTCTTTATTATTATTATTATTATTATTATTATTATTATTATTATTATTATTATTATCAGTAGTTATTTTCTACTTTTATTTGCAAGATATTTGTAATATTTCTGATAGATATAGCCATTTCAATTCTTTTAGCAGTTATAATTTTCGCCAAAAATAATTACTGGCAACCCTTTTGTCAAAAATAACCGAAAAATACGAAATTTATTATGAAAAATCAGGGTTATCCCTGTAAATTTAAATTATAAACCTTCGGGAAAATATTTCCTATCGAATGATACAATCGGCAAAAAAATCCATCGGGTAGTTTTTGAAAACACCCGTTCGGAAGTTTCAGAACTTCTGCTTTATAATATATATGATTAGCACTTTCCAACAAAGTTGAAAAGTGCTTATGCATTAGGTATGTCTGGCACGTCTGGCCATCTGTCCGCACTCTAACTCCTTTAAATATACCCGAATTGCCCTGAAATTTTTGTACGTTATTGACGTTTACCCTAGCACGAACCGTACTGAATATGAAGTTTCTACCATGATAAGTTTATTTACAGGGAGAGTCAAAATTTTTCCATTACATTATGGCCTATGGGGAAAAATCGTTTCAAAGGCATTTTAAAGATGTTACACGCTGCCAAACATATTAAAATTTACATGCACTAATTAAGAGGCGCACTAAAATATGCATTCTATTAAGTATGGGGTGAAAATATAAGATATTATTCATTTACAGGGCCACACAAAAGATTTCCATTGAATAATGGTAAAGGGAGAGAGTGTACAACATTTTAAAAATATATTAAACTGTTTCATGTATAACAAAATTGATGTATGTCACTGAGGGTTAATATAAATTATACGATACTGTCTTGCATAATATGAAGTACATTGAATTTACAGGAGCATACAAAATATTTCAAATAGTATATTCCGCGAAAAGAACTTTTATTCTTTTCTATCAGAGATGTCAAGATACTTATTAACAGAAATATTGTATTAGATATTGTATACATTAAATACTAATTTTTTCCTAAAAGTCAGTTAATAAAAAATGTCAATTTATGGAGAACCCCTTATCATTCAGCCGTTTTTAGAGAGCAATGTAAAAACAGCTTACTTATAATAATGATATCTTTTTGAATTTTCACGATATTTGATTAGATTTTTTTATAAGTTACTCCATAGAATTGACTATTAAATGATGTAAAAGAATTGTTTTTATCATTCGCGCATGCGCAGATAAAAATTATTTCATAAAACTACTCATATTTCTTAAAATATTTCATATATTTATATTCCAATTGCGCTATATTTTTTCTAATAAATTTTGCCAATATTTGTGAAATTTGCGTTAAATTTGGTCAAAAACCCTGCATGATATAAACAAAAAACATACCAGAATTTTTGATTTTTTTCTTTTTTTAAATCACACTTTCTCCATGAATATACATGCTATTCTTACAAAAATCAGTGTACATGTTGTGTAGTATCCACATATTTGTATTCTGCAGCGATAAATCATTTCGAGCATTTTCATGTACAGGGTGATCCCAAATATTTCTGTTATTCTTTAATTTTTTGTCGGCCCCCTAATTGCCCTGCTTATCAAATGAATGTTGATAAATATGAAGTCAGATATAATCTTCACAATCCTGAAGTTTCAGAAGAATCCGACAAGTATATTTTTAAATATTTGACAAAATGTCAAAAATTGAAAGTTTCCAAACACTTATTGGTAGATAGTGTATGTCTGTACGCATGTATGTACGTAACGCGATAACTCTTGATAGAAATATCCGACTTTCTTCAAATTTTGGAAATAGGTTTATTCTGATAAGGCTCTTTCCTGAATAATTTTGAGAGTTCATTGGATAAAAATAAGGGGGGGGGGGCTAACCCCCACCGTTAATTTAGATAAATATGTTTTTTATGCAGAATTTCACAGGCTGTTAACACTAATTGTGCATTGCAGCCTTATTTTTTTTTGAAAGAATAACACCCTCTCCAAAAATAAAGTAAAGCGGATTACTTTCCCTATTTCCCCCAATTAAACTTAACCATTGAAACCGTAAAACTAATCACAAATATGCTTAAACATTGAAAAATTATCCAAAATTGAAACAAATCGGATAATTCTGAACAAAAACCATTTAACCGATTTATTGAAGGCAGTCGTCTATTCCTCCCTTTACACTTAATCACTAAATCCTCAAAAATATTCAAAGATTCGCCTTACAAAAAAAAAAAAAAAAAAAACTATATCCAAAATTTACGGAAAATAGGATATATATGCATAAAATCCCATTTATATAATCTAAGGAAGGGAATAAATCGTCCACTACACCATTTTATCTAACCAAAAAAAAAAAAAAAAAAATTATTCATTGAAGCGCGTCATCAAAAATAACTTATGTCCAAAATTTGAAACAAATTGGATAATTCTGCATTAAAACCCATTTATCTAATTTCAGGAAGGAGATAAATTCTCAGTTTCCTTTTTAAATTAACCAAAGAATCACCAAAATTAATCAGTGAAGAGCTTCATCAGAATTAATACATCAAAATTTTCAGCAAATCGGTTAATTTTGCCAAAATTTGGTTGGAGCCCCCCGTTCTTCCTTTGTACTTAACCAATGAACCTACAAAAGTAATTAGGGAAGCGCCTTACCAATATGAATCTATTTCCAAAATCTGAAGCAAATCAATAAATTCTGCATGACAAATATATAATAATAATAATAATAATAATAATAATAATAATAATAATAATAATAATAATAATAATAAACAAAAAAAACATTTACCTAAATTATGGGCGTTACCCCCATTCTACCCCCCCCCCATTCCAAAAGTGCTTTATAAAAATAAACCTATATTTAAAATTTGATGCAAATTGGGTATTTCTATCAAGAATTATTGCATTACGTTCGTACGTACATACGTAACATACATACATACAGAGCCTGCGAACAAATTAGATCGCAGGTTTGATAGCCTGATGAGATTAAACCACGTCATATTACATTGGCCTAGGATAAACTAGTGAGTTAGCGCCGAGGCGGTCTTTGGGTTCGATAAAATCATGCCCGATTGAACTGTCCTAGGATAAAATAGATCGTAATTGGATAAATTAATTCAGACCGATTAATAGCAGGCTAAACTAATTTATCCTATGAGCGTTAGACCAAACTAGTTTGGCCTAGGAAAAACTAGTTTATCCTATGAGTGCTAGGATAGACTAGTTTGGCCTAGAAGAAACCAGTTTATCCTATGGGCGTTAAGATAAACCGGTTAGGCCTACTAAAATCTAGTTTATCCGATGGGCGTTAGGATAAACTAATTTGGCCTAAAATCGGATTTGGCCGGTAACACATATAAAATTTGATTAGGGGGCCATCTAGATATTAAAGCGAACCTAAACTTCATTGTTTTAAATTAGTAAACCAAATTTTCACAAGATATTTCAAATCTTCGGTTCAATCTATGCCTTGACACCAAATTAACAGTCATCTATACTAATAAAATAACAAATCGCTCTGTCTGCGTGTGTGTGTGTGTGTGTGTGTCTGCGATGGCTAGCAAAATCTATGGGACGTACGAAGCTCAAAATTTTTATGAGAGTAGCCCAATATCTCTCCTGATGCACCTGAGCTTTAGAATTTCGAAATTCTATTTATTAACTGAGTAATTAATTAAATTCCAAAGATCACTCTTATAAAAAATCGCCTTTTTTCTTCTTTTTTTCCCTTCATTTAGTTATGGTTGGTTGGTTGCATAAAATTTTCGCATAAATAATTAAAAAAGCTGGAACAGACCTTTAAAATTCATAGACTGGCAAACTGTCAGTTTAAATGATGATTTTTTATCACAGCGGTTGTAAACCTGTGACGGTATACTCATGCTGGGTGTCATTTGTCACGTTATATGCAGACGTACTCATTAATTTAGGTTAAAACAACACAGTTTATTAAAATGATAAGGGCTAAAGGAAAGTGGAGCAAGTCTCTAATTTCACACACTGAGAACACTATGAACAGCTAAAATCATACTCACAAGTTTCGGTCTAGCTCAGTCGGGGCACCGTCTAGCACTTGACACTATTTCCTGGCTGATCTACTAAACAAATCTTAATTTCACAGCCCGTGGCTGTGGATATTTCTTTATTTGCTCAAATAATCAAAACGGAACGATTCTAAACTTTCTTACCAAGGCCGAATCTTTAATCCACTATCTGAACTCCTGTCCGCTTTACTGGAGGCCGTAGCTATTCTCTAATCGTCAGCACCTTACTAAACAATCATCAACTTCGTTGTCCAATGGCGGAACACACACAGAGGCTGCTGGCTGCTGGATACTGCCAGGAACACACAGACGCTGGCTGCTGGCTAAGGCCAGAAACACACAGACACTGGCTGCTGGCTAAGGCCAGAAACACACACAGACGCTGGCAAAGGCCAGAAACACACAGACGCTGGCTACTGCCAGAACCACACAGACCACAAACTCACATCCAAGCTTTTATACGCGACAAACTGAGATACTTCTCATTAACATAATACTAATAACCGCGAGCTAACTGCGGAATTCGAAAGAGCACACACACTCTAGAAAGTTAAAGTAAAAGAGAGGATAGATGTCACTTTTACGCCTACAAAATGTTAAATTATGACGTCACGATCTCAGAAACACTAGAGTGCCTTTATGACTAAAGGTCACTCCCTCACAACCCCCCCTCGAACTCCGCAGAGAAAAAGGGCTGGGCTAAATGCATGCCCAGAACTTTTTCTTGTTATAAATTTAGAGCCGTAATAAAACACAGTGATGGGTGAAATTTAGCGCCGAAACATAACTTTTAAAATATTAACTTTAACCCATCACAACCAAAAAAAAAACTCAGTTTGCCTCAAATAATCACATATTCAATCCAATCATTCTTCTATCTTACAAATAGCCTCCGTAAAACTTCCAAAAACTCGTAAAACTTTCAAAACTAATTACTTCCTCTTTCAAAACAACCCACTCCACTGGGAGTGCTAAAATTTCTCAAAACACTAACCTTCCGAAATTTTCCTCAATATTGCAATGCAACTATAACTTTACCCAAAAATTTCTCCATAACTTTTAATATACTAGAATTCGCACCAAGTCCAAAAAACCCAATGCGCAAAAACTTTCCTCATCCAAATTCCGACTTCATCTAAAATTACATTTACTTCATACTAAACTAACTCTGCTACTACGTAATACCTACATCCCCATTAGCCAATGAACTAACTCCCAAACTTCTTCAGACTTAACTCCACTTGAACAATAATTGGGGCACATACGTACAGCGGCATATCGCTGTGCTTATGCAACAATAAAAAAATATCAAAAATTTACAAAATGACGTCATCAATCTCTTCATCTGTATTAACTAAAAGAAAAATAGCAGAATCAATACATAACAAAAAGTATATTTCCCTGCAAGAAAATCACATTAACATTCAATTTTAATACAATACAATTTCAAATTCAAATGCAGCTTAAAACTTCGCAACTTGCGGAAACCATTCTCAACTAAAGTACAAAACGCAACTCATAAAACACGAACGATAAGAAGAAAGTTAATTCATTAAATGTTAGTATCAGAGATAGAAACGCGTGTCAAGGACTTCTTGACCGCAAAACACGTGCGCGCCTGAACCGCGGCGCGTGTACAAAATAACTCAAATTACTATCTGTACTTTCTGAAAATTTAAACATACATTAACCTACACTTTATAACACATGAACAATATAACAATATAGTAACATTTTAACAAATAACATAACAGTTTAACAATAGATCCAGAATTTTTAAAAGCAGTTAAGACCAAAATTTCCAACATACATAAAACTAACAATTTTGCAAACAAATTTTGAACACAATTAAGCACTAAACGTGAGTCCGTCAAAAAATTCCAAAAATGGCCAAAAGTACAAAACAGTCTCTCTGCTTTCTATTCCTTCACATTGCTACCACATATATGCACTCTAATAGAAATTTAATAAAGAACATTATCACCCAATCATAGAGATGATTCGCTGCTGGCAGGCTTCATACTGCAAGATGGCTTTCTCCTCCTGTCCCAGAAGGCTTGTACGAAGGATCTCTCGTCATCAGAACTGTACGGTGACGCCACAGTTGACTGTCGTGCCTGCAGCCTGGTTCTGAATGGATGCCGTGGAATACTCGTAGGTTCCACTCGACGACTCTGCTCCGGCCGGTTCGCTGGGTTCACTCCATGGCGAGGTTCACACTGTTGCTGCCGGTAATCTGAGAGTTGCCTCCTCTTTCTAGACGCACCCGAAGTTACCGAAGATCCAAGGCCACGTTTCTTTCCGGACCTATGTAGTTTCTTGTTAGGCAAAAATTCAGAATTTAAAGTTCGCTTAACAGTTTTACGAGTGTCCAAACGAAATCTTTTCTGGGGATTAATCACTGAAGATGGTGAACTATTAGTTAATTTATGCTTGTGAGGTTGTTGTCTAATAGATGGAGGAACTGGACAATTTATAATTTTTTGTCTTTTATGACACACAGAGTCCGATGTATTTGACACAGTTCTCTTATTTTTATTATACTTTGCTCTCGGATTGTTAGACTGTCGACTTTCAATAACAGTCTTTGGAGCTGTTTGACCAAATTTTCTTCTTGAATATTGATGAAAAGAATTAGACGAAGAAGTGCTGGACTCGGGACACTCATTGGATCGGGAATTTCGCGAAACACCACTCGACATATGAGAACCTTCACTACCATTTTCTCTAAACTTATACACTCTAACCTGATCCAGATTAACAGTCATTCTTTCACCATTGACATCAACAACCAAATTATTATTTCGAACTTCCAAAACCTCGAACGGACCTACAAACTTCGGACCAAACTTAGCTACTCTCTTTTGACGACTTGAACTTAACCAATGCTTTTCTACTAACACAAAATCTCCAACTTTCACTTCTAACTCCCTTCTACGCATATTATAATACTGAGCTTGTTTTTCTTGCGCTTTTCCCATTTGAACCTGAGCTTCCTTAACCAACCTCTCAATATCCTGACACATGTACTGACTTTCCGCATCTGACACCATAACTAACCTTTGGAATGGAGTAATAACTTTTCTACCCAAAAACAATTCAGCAGGCGTTTTCCCCGTTGACTCGTGAACTGCCGTACGAAGTGCGTACGCAAAATGCTGAAGAAACTGGTCCCAATTTGCATGATGAGAACCAACATAAGAAGAAATCATTTGAATTAATGTACGATTTACACGTTCAGCCATATTAGACTGAGTAAGTTCCCTACCGTCCTCAGTCTGCAACTTTTCACAAAAAGATTTAAAATTATTAGATATAAAATCATAACGAAATGGTTTACTAGCAACTAGTGCGTCAAAACCAATATGAACTTCATTAGTTAAACTCGGTTTATCTGAAAAAACTTTACCAAAATCGACTAAAGACTTATTAACCTCCATTTTCTTAACCACACTTAAACCCGACTCCTCCAAATTAACTGACACTGAAACAGGCTCTTTCTTACTCACATTCTCATCATTATTCACGATTAACGACTTTTTAAAGAAATCCAAACTAATTCCTCTATCCCTCATATAATCCACACCAACTATACAATGCACTGTTAATCCATCTAACACACAAAACTCCCAACATGTCTTAACCGAACGAATTTCAACTTCCAATTCCACTGAACCTTTATTATCGCAAGCTACTCCCTGTGCTGACTGAACCACAAGACTTGACCGTTTCAACTTCTTATACGAAAAATATTTCCGATAACAATCAAAAGAAATGAACGACTTATCTGCCCCTGTATCGAAGACACTTTTAACGACAATACCATCTAACACAATTAACACTTCAGGTAACTCAACCGGATTAATAGTTATTTTATTTAAACTCACCGAAGACTTTTCCGACCTCTGAACACATCTCCTTTGCACTGACCTACCTTCAAAATTCTCATCCGAAGTTAATCTCCTTACTTGCGAAGAAACATTCCTGTCCCGTACTCCCCCACTACGATCATAACCATTATTCTGTCTATTTCCATGCATATTTCTCTCACCACTTCTAAAATTATTAGCACCACCACCATTCCTATTACCATTACTCGTATTCGACATATTACGACCAAATCCATCACTTCTATTACGCACATTACTATCCGGAAATCGCTGTCCCCCTCTCACAAAATTACGTTCCCCCTCATTTCTCAAATTACCATCCGTGACAGGTCTCTGCCGAGGGTTACGCAAATCCCGTTGATCCGAGCTATGCCGAGACTCATACTTCGATAATATCTGGTGCATTTCTGCAAAATTCTTCGGTGCTCTAACTTCAATAAAGTCCTGTATATTTGGATTAAAAAGAGGAAAGACAATGTCCAACAATTCCTCAAATGTAATATCTAAATCTAATTTATTTTTTAGTTCCAGCTTACGAAGATAAAATTTTGACGCCGACTCATATATATTCTGCTTATTACAATAGAACTCTTTTCTCAAAATACTTTTATCTTTAACGGGAGGAAATGCCTTCTTTAACTCAATCACCGTTTGTTCAAATCTTTTCGCTTCCTCAGTAATCAAAAACTTTCCTATATTTTCTAACCACAAAAGTGCTTCGCCCTTTAACGAGCATTTAAGCACTACGTACCTGTTTTTCTCAGGTATATTATTGAACAAAATATAATCATCTAATTTCACTAAAAATTCACTAATATCACCCTCACCGGTGAAATACACCCGTGGCACAATCTCAAAATGTCCGACATTTCGTTGGGCGCCATTTGTGACGGTATACTCATGCTGGGTGTCATTTGTCACGTTATATGCAGACATACTCATTAATTTAGGTTAAAACAACACAGTTTATTAAAATGATAAGGGCTAAAGGAAAGTGGAGCAAGTCTCTAATTTCACACACTGAGAACACTATGAACAGCTAAAATCATACTCACAAGTTTCGGTCTAGCTCAGTCGGGGCACCGTCTAGCACTTGACACTATTTCCTGGCTGATCTACTAAACAAATCTTAATTTCACAGCCCGTGGCTGTGGATATTTCTTTATTTGCTCAAATAATCAAAACGGAACGATTCTAAACTTTCTTACCAAGGCCGAATCTTTAATCCACTATCTGAACTCCTGTCCGCTTTACTGGAGGCCGTAGCTATTCTCTAATCGTCAGCACCTTACTAAACAATCATCAACTTCGTTGTCCAATGGCGGAACACACACAGAGGCTGCTGGCTGCTGGCTACTGCCAGGAACACACAGACGCTGGCTGCTGGCTAAGGCCAGAAACACACAGACACTGGCTGCTGGCTAAGGCCAGAAACACACACAGACGCTGGCAAAGGCCAGAAACACACAGACGCTGGCTACTGCCAGAACCACACAGACCACAAACTCACATCCAAGCTTTTATACGCGACAAACTGAGATACTTCTCATTAACATAATACTAATAACCGCGAGCTAACTGCGGAATTCGAAAGAGCACACACACTCTAGAAAGTTAAAGTAAAAGAGAGGATAGATGTCACTTTTACGCCTACAAAATGTTAAATTATGACGTCACGATCTCAGAAACACTAGAGTGCCTTTATGACTAAAGGTCACTCCCTCACAACCCCCCCTCGAACTCCGCAGAGAAAAAGGGCTGGGCTAAATGCATGCCCAGAACTTTTTCTTGTTATAAATTTAGAGCCGTAATAAAACACAGTGATGGGTGAAATTTAGCGCCGAAACATAACTTTTAAAATATTAACTTTAACCCATCACAACCAAAAAAAAAACTCAGTTTGCCTCAAATAATCACATATTCAATCCAATCATTCTTCTATCTTACAAATAGCCTCCGTAAAACTTCCAAAAACTCGTAAAACTTTCAAAACTAATTACTTCCTCTTTCAAAACAACCCACTCCACTGGGAGTGCTAAAATTTCTCAAAACACTAACCTTCCGAAATTTTCCTCAATATTGCAATGCAACTATAACTTTACCCAAAAATTTCTCCATAACTTTTAATATACTAGAATTCGCACCAAGTCCAAAAAACCCAATGCGCAAAAACTTTCCTCATCCAAATTCCGACTTCATCTAAAATTACATTTACTTCATACTAAACTAACTCTGCTACTACGTAATACCTACATCCCCATTAGCCAATGAACTAACTCCCAAACTTCTTCAGACTTAACTCCACTTGAACAATAATTGGGGCACATACGTACAGCGGCATATCGCTGTGCTTATGCAACAATAAAAAAATATCAAAAATTTACAAAATGACGTCATCAATCTCTTCATCTGTATTAACTAAAAGAAAAATAGCAGAATCAATACATAACAAAAAGTATATTTCCCTGCAAGAAAATCACATTAACATTCAATTTTAATACAATACAATTTCAAATTCAAATGCAGCTTAAAACTTCGCAACTTGCGGAAACCATTCTCAACTAAAGTACAAAACGCAACTCATAAAACACGAACGATAAGAAGAAAGTTAATTCATTAAATGTTAGTATCAGAGATAGAAACGCGTGTCAAGGACTTCTTGACCGCAAAACACGTGCGCGCCTGAACCGCGGCGCGTGTACAAAATAACTCAAATTACTATCTGTACTTTCTGAAAATTTAAACATACATTAACCTACACTTTATAACACATGAACAATATAACAATATAGTAACATTTTAACAAATAACATAACAGTTTAACAATAGATCCAGAATTTTTAAAAGCAGTTAAGACCAAAATTTCCAACATACATAAAACTAACAATTTTGCAAACAAATTTTGAACACAATTAAGCACTAAACGTGAGTCCGTCAAAAAATTCCAAAAATGGCCAAAAGTACAAAACAGTCTCTCTGCTTTCTATTCCTTCACATTGCTACCACATATATGCACTCTAATAGAAATTTAATAAAGAACATTATCACCCAATCATAGAGATGATTCGCTGCTGGCAGGCTTCATACTGCAAGATGGCTTTCTCCTCCTGTCCCAGAAGGCTTGTACGAAGGATCTCTCGTCATCAGAACTGTACGGTGACGCCACAGTTGACTGTCGTGCCTGCAGCCTGGTTCTGAATGGATGCCGTGGAATACTCGTAGGTTCCACTCGACGACTCTGCTCCGGCCGGTTCGCTGGGTTCACTCCATGGCGAGGTTCACACTGTTGCTGCCGGTAATCTGAGAGTTGCCTCCTCTTTCTAGACGCACCCGAAGTTACCGAAGATCCAAGGCCACGTTTCTTTCCGGACCTATGTAGTTTCTTGTTAGGCAAAAATTCAGAATTTAAAGTTCGCTTAACAGTTTTACGAGTGTCCAAACGAAATCTTTTCTGGGGATTAATCACTGAAGATGGTGAACTATTAGTTAATTTATGCTTGTGAGGTTGTTGTCTAATAGATGGAGGAACTGGACAATTTATAATTTTTTGTCTTTTATGACACACAGAGTCCGATGTATTTGACACAGTTCTCTTATTTTTATTATACTTTGCTCTCGGATTGTTAGACTGTCGACTTTCAATAACAGTCTTTGGAGCTGTTTGACCAAATTTTCTTCTTGAATATTGATGAAAAGAATTAGACGAAGAAGTGCTGGACTCGGGACACTCATTGGATCGGGAATTTCGCGAAACACCACTCGACATATGAGAACCTTCACTACCATTTTCTCTAAACTTATACACTCTAACCTGATCCAGATTAACAGTCATTCTTTCACCATTGACATCAACAACCAAATTATTATTTCGAACTTCCAAAACCTCGAACGGACCTACAAACTTCGGACCAAACTTAGCTACTCTCTTTTGACGACTTGAACTTAACCAATGCTTTTCTACTAACACAAAATCTCCAACTTTCACTTCTAACTCCCTTCTACGCATATTATAATACTGAGCTTGTTTTTCTTGCGCTTTTCCCATTTGAACCTGAGCTTCCTTAACCAACCTCTCAATATCCTGACACATGTACTGACTTTCCGCATCTGACACCATAACTAACCTTTGGAATGGAGTAATAACTTTTCTACCCAAAAACAATTCAGCAGGCGTTTTCCCCGTTGACTCGTGAACTGCCGTACGAAGTGCGTACGCAAAATGCTGAAGAAACTGGTCCCAATTTGCATGATGAGAACCAACATAAGAAGAAATCATTTGAATTAATGTACGATTTACACGTTCAGCCATATTAGACTGAGTAAGTTCCCTACCGTCCTCAGTCTGCAACTTTTCACAAAAAGATTTAAAATTATTAGATATAAAATCATAACGAAATGGTTTACTAGCAACT
Organism: Maratus speculifer; assembly: GCA_964019185.1. NCBI lineage: Eukaryota > Metazoa > Arthropoda > Arachnida > Araneae > Salticidae > Maratus > Maratus speculifer. Next base: position 369,441,190 of record OZ025290.1, on the reverse strand, counting down.
AGTGCGTCAAAACCAATATGAACTTCATTAGTTAAACTCGGTTTATCTGAAAAAACTTTACCAAAATCGACTAAAGACTTATTAACCTCCATTTTCTTAACCACACTTAAACCCGACTCCTCCAAATTAACTGACACTGAAACAGGCTCTTTCTTACTCACATTCTCATCATTATTCACGATTAACGACTTTTTAAAGAAATCCAAACTAATTCCTCTATCCCTCATATAATCCACACCAACTATACAATGCACTGTTAATCCATCTAACACACAAAACTCCCAACATGTCTTAACCGAACGAATTTCAACTTCCAATTCCACTGAACCTTTATTATCGCAAGCTACTCCCTGTGCTGACTGAACCACAAGACTTGACCGTTTCAACTTCTTATACGAAAAATATTTCCGATAACAATCAAAAGAAATGAACGACTTATCTGCCCCTGTATCGAAGACACTTTTAACGACAATACCATCTAACACAATTAACACTTCAGGTAACTCAACCGGATTAATAGTTATTTTATTTAAACTCACCGAAGACTTTTCCGACCTCTGAACACATCTCCTTTGCACTGACCTACCTTCAAAATTCTCATCCGAAGTTAATCTCCTTACTTGCGAAGAAACATTCCTGTCCCGTACTCCCCCACTACGATCATAACCATTATTCTGTCTATTTCCATGCATATTTCTCTCACCACTTCTAAAATTATTAGCACCACCACCATTCCTATTACCATTACTCGTATTCGACATATTACGACCAAATCCATCACTTCTATTACGCACATTACTATCCGGAAATCGCTGTCCCCCTCTCACAAAATTACGTTCCCCCTCATTTCTCAAATTACCATCCGTGACAGGTCTCTGCCGAGGGTTACGCAAATCCCGTTGATCCGAGCTATGCCGAGACTCATACTTCGATAATATCTGGTGCATTTCTGCAAAATTCTTCGGTGCTCTAACTTCAATAAAGTCCTGTATATTTGGATTAAAAAGAGGAAAGACAATGTCCAACAATTCCTCAAATGTAATATCTAAATCTAATTTATTTTTTAGTTCCAGCTTACGAAGATAAAATTTTGACGCCGACTCATATATATTCTGCTTATTACAATAGAACTCTTTTCTCAAAATACTTTTAACTTTAACGGGAGGAAATGCCTTCTTTAACTCAATCACCGTTTGTTCAAATCTTTTCGCTTCCTCAGTAATCAAAAACTTTCCTATATTTTCTAACCACAAAAGTGCTTCGCCCTTTAACGAGCATTTAAGCACTACGTACCTGTTTTTCTCAGGTATATTATTGAACAAAATATAATCATCTAATTTCACTAAAAATTCACTAATATCACCCTCACCGGTGAAATACACCCGTGGCACAATCTCAAAATGTCCGACATTTCGTTGGGCGCCATTTGTGACGGTATACTCATGCTGGGTGTCATTTGTCACGTTATATGCAGACATACTCATTAATTTAGGTTAAAACAACACAGTTTATTAAAATGATAAGGGCTAAAGGAAAGTGGAGCAAGTCTCTAATTTCACACACTGAGAACACTATGAACAGCTAAAATCATACTCACAAGTTTCGGTCTAGCTCAGTCGGGGCACCGTCTAGCACTTGACACTATTTCCTGGCTGATCTACTAAACAAATCTTAATTTCACAGCCCGTGGCTGTGGATATTTCTTTATTTGCTCAAATAATCAAAACGGAACGATTCTAAACTTTCTTACCAAGGCCGAATCTTTAATCCACTATCTGAACTCCTGTCCGCTTTACTGGAGGCCGTAGCTATTCTCTAATCGTCAGCACCTTACTAAACAATCATCAACTTCGTTGTCCAATGGCGGAACACACACAGAGGCTGCTGGCTGCTGGCTACTGCCAGGAACACACAGACGCTGGCTGCTGGCTAAGGCCAGAAACACACAGACACTGGCTGCTGGCTAAGGCCAGAAACACACACAGACGCTGGCAAAGGCCAGAAACACACAGACGCTGGCTACTGCCAGAACCACACAGACCACAAACTCACATCCAAGCTTTTATACGCGACAAACTGAGATACTTCTCATTAACATAATACTAATAACCGCGAGCTAACTGCGGAATTCGAAAGAGCACACACACTCTAGAAAGTTAAAGTAAAAGAGAGGATAGATGTCACTTTTACGCCTACAAAATGTTAAATTATGACGTCACGATCTCAGAAACACTAGAGTGCCTTTATGACTAAAGGTCACTCCCTCACAACCCCCCCTCGAACTCCGCAGAGAAAAAGGGCTGGGCTAAATGCATGCCCAGAACTTTTTCTTGTTATAAATTTAGAGCCGTAATAAAACACAGTGATGGGTGAAATTTAGCGCCGAAACATAACTTTTAAAATATTAACTTTAACCCATCACAACCAAAAAAAAAACTCAGTTTGCCTCAAATAATCACATATTCAATCCAATCATTCTTCTATCTTACAAATAGCCTCCGTAAAACTTCCAAAAACTCGTAAAACTTTCAAAACTAATTACTTCCTCTTTCAAAACAACCCACTCCACTGGGAGTGCTAAAATTTCTCAAAACACTAACCTTCCGAAATTTTCCTCAATATTGCAATGCAACTATAACTTTACCCAAAAATTTCTCCATAACTTTTAATATACTAGAATTCGCACCAAGTCCAAAAAACCCAATGCGCAAAAACTTTCCTCATCCAAATTCCGACTTCATCTAAAATTACATTTACTTCATACTAAACTAACTCTGCTACTACGTAATACCTACATCCCCATTAGCCAATGAACTAACTCCCAAACTTCTTCAGACTTAACTCCACTTGAACAATAATTGGGGCACATACGTACAGCGGCATATCGCTGTGCTTATGCAACAATAAAAAAATATCAAAAATTTACAAAATGACGTCATCAATCTCTTCATCTGTATTAACTAAAAGAAAAATAGCAGAATCAATACATAACAAAAAGTATACTTCCCTGCAAGAAAATCACATTAACATTCAATTTTAATACAATACAATTTCAAATTCAAATGCAGCTTAAAACTTCGCAACTTGCGGAAACCATTCTCAACTAAAGTACAAAACGCAACTCATAAAACACGAACGATAAGAAGAAAGTTAATTCATTAAATGTTAGTATCAGAGATAGAAACGCGTGTCAAGGACTTCTTGACCGCAAAACACGTGCGCGCCTGAACCGCGGCGCGTGTACAAAATAACTCAAATTACTATCTGTACTTTCTGAAAATTTAAACATACATTAACCTACACTTTATAACACATGAACAATATAACAATATAGTAACATTTTAACAAATAACATAACAGTTTAACAATAGATCCAGAATTTTTAAAAGCAGTTAAGACCAAAATTTCCAACATACATAAAACTAACAATTTTGCAAACAAATTTTGAACACAATTAAGCACTAAACGTGAGTCCGTCAAAAAATTCCAAAAATGGCCAAAAGTACAAAACAGTCTCTCTGCTTTCTATTCCTTCACATTGCTACCACATATATGCACTCTAATAGAAATTTAATAAAGAACATTATCACCCAATCATAGAGATGATTCGCTGCTGGCAGGCTTCATACTGCAAGATGGCTTTCTCCTCCTGTCCCAGAAGGCTTGTACGAAGGATCTCTCGTCATCAGAACTGTACGGTGACGCCACAGTTGACTGTCGTGCCTGCAGCCTGGTTCTGAATGGATGCCGTGGAATACTCGTAGGTTCCACTCGACGACTCTGCTCCGGCCGGTTCGCTGGGTTCACTCCATGGCGAGGTTCACACTGTTGCTGCCGGTAATCTGAGAGTTGCCTCCTCTTTCTAGACGCACCCGAAGTTACCGAAGATCCAAGGCCACGTTTCTTTCCGGACCTATGTAGTTTCTTGTTAGGCAAAAATTCAGAATTTAAAGTTCGCTTAACAGTTTTACGAGTGTCCAAACGAAATCTTTTCTGGGGATTAATCACTGAAGATGGTGAACTATTAGTTAATTTATGCTTGTGAGGTTGTTGTCTAATAGATGGAGGAACTGGACAATTTATAATTTTTTGTCTTTTATGACACACAGAGTCCGATGTATTTGACACAGTTCTCTTATTTTTATTATACTTTGCTCTCGGATTGTTAGACTGTCGACTTTCAATAACAGTCTTTGGAGCTGTTTGACCAAATTTTCTTCTTGAATATTGATGAAAAGAATTAGACGAAGAAGTGCTGGACTCGGGACACTCATTGGATCGGGAATTTCGCGAAACACCACTCGACATATGAGAACCTTCACTACCATTTTCTCTAAACTTATACACTCTAACCTGATCCAGATTAACAGTCATTCTTTCACCATTGACATCAACAACCAAATTATTATTTCGAACTTCCAAAACCTCGAACGGACCTACAAACTTCGGACCAAACTTAGCTACTCTCTTTTGACGACTTGAACTTAACCAATGCTTTTCTACTAACACAAAATCTCCAACTTTCACTTCTAACTCCCTTCTACGCATATTATAATACTGAGCTTGTTTTTCTTGCGCTTTTCCCATTTGAACCTGAGCTTCCTTAACCAACCTCTCAATATCCTGACACATGTACTGACTTTCCGCATCTGACACCATAACTAACCTTTGGAATGGAGTAATAACTTTTCTACCCAAAAACAATTCAGCAGGCGTTTTCCCCGTTGACTCGTGAACTGCCGTACGAAGTGCGTACGCAAAATGCTGAAGAAACTGGTCCCAATTTGCATGATGAGAACCAACATAAGAAGAAATCATTTGAATTAATGTACGATTTACACGTTCAGCCATATTAGACTGAGTAAGTTCCCTACCGTCCTCAGTCTGCAACTTTTCACAAAAAGATTTAAAATTATTAGATATAAAATCATAACGAAATGGTTTACTAGCAACTAGTGCGTCAAAACCAATATGAACTTCATTAGTTAAACTCGGTTTATCTGAAAAAACTTTACCAAAATCGACTAAAGACTTATTAACCTCCATTTTCTTAACCACACTTAAACCCGACTCCTCCAAATTAACTGACACTGAAACAGGCTCTTTCTTACTCACATTCTCATCATTATTCACGATTAACGACTTTTTAAAGAAATCCAAACTAATTCCTCTATCCCTCATATAATCCACACCAACTATACAATGCACTGTTAATCCATCTAACACACAAAACTCCCAACATGTCTTAACCGAACGAATTTCAACTTCCAATTCCACTGAACCTTTATTATCGCAAGCTACTCCCTGTGCTGACTGAACCACAAGACTTGACCGTTTCAACTTCTTATACGAAAAATATTTCCGATAACAATCAAAAGAAATGAACGACTTATCTGCCCCTGTATCGAAGACACTTTTAACGACAATACCATCTAACACAATTAACACTTCAGGTAACTCAACCGGATTAATAGTTATTTTATTTAAACTCACCGAAGACTTTTCCGACCTCTGAACACATCTCCTTTGCACTGACCTACCTTCAAAATTCTCATCCGAAGTTAATCTCCTTACTTGCGAAGAAACATTCCTGTCCCGTACTCCCCCACTACGATCATAACCATTATTCTGTCTATTTCCATGCATATTTCTCTCACCACTTCTAAAATTATTAGCACCACCACCATTCCTATTACCATTACTCGTATTCGACATATTACGACCAAATCCATCACTTCTATTACGCACATTACTATCCGGAAATCGCTGTCCCCCTCTCACAAAATTACGTTCCCCCTCATTTCTCAAATTACCATCCGTGACAGGTCTCTGCCGAGGGTTACGCAAATCCCGTTGATCCGAGCTATGCCGAGACTCATACTTCGATAATATCTGGTGCATTTCTGCAAAATTCTTCGGTGCTCTAACTTCAATAAAGTCCTGTATATTTGGATTAAAAAGAGGAAAGACAATGTCCAACAATTCCTCAAATGTAATATCTAAATCTAATTTATTTTTTAGTTCCAGCTTACGAAGATAAAATTTTGACGCCGACTCATATATATTCTGCTTATTACAATAGAACTCTTTTCTCAAAATACTTTTATCTTTAACGGGAGGAAATGCCTTCTTTAACTCAATCACCGTTTGTTCAAATCTTTTCGCTTCCTCAGTAATCAAAAACTTTCCTATATTTTCTAACCACAAAAGTGCTTCGCCCTTTAACGAGCATTTAAGCACTACGTACCTGTTTTTCTCAGGTATATTATTGAACAAAATATAATCATCTAATTTCACTAAAAATTCACTAATATCACCCTCACCGGTGAAATACACCCGTGGCACAATCTCAAAATGTCCGACATTTCGTTGGGCGCCATTTGTGACGGTATACTCATGCTGGGTGTCATTTGTCACGTTATATGCAGACATACTCATTAATTTAGGTTAAAACAACACAGTTTATTAAAATGATAAGGGCTAAAGGAAAGTGGAGCAAGTCTCTAATTTCACACACTGAGAACACTATGAACAGCTAAAATCATACTCACAAGTTTCGGTCTAGCTCAGTCGGGGCACCGTCTAGCACTTGACACTATTTCCTGGCTGATCTACTAAACAAATCTTAATTTCACAGCCCGTGGCTGTGGATATTTCTTTATTTGCTCAAATAATCAAAACGGAACGATTCTAAACTTTCTTACCAAGGCCGAATCTTTAATCCACTATCTGAACTCCTGTCCGCTTTACTGGAGGCCGTAGCTATTCTCTAATCGTCAGCACCTTACTAAACAATCATCAACTTCGTTGTCCAATGGCGGAACACACACAGAGGCTGCTGGCTGCTGGCTACTGCCAGGAACACACAGACGCTGGCTGCTGGCTAAGGCCAGAAACACACAGACACTGGCTGCTGGCTAAGGCCAGAAACACACACAGACGCTGGCAAAGGCCAGAAACACACAGACGCTGGCTACTGCCAGAACCACACAGACCACAAACTCACATCCAAGCTTTTATACGCGACAAACTGAGATACTTCTCATTAACATAATACTAATAACCGCGAGCTAACTGCGGAATTCGAAAGAGCACACACACTCTAGAAAGTTAAAGTAAAAGAGAGGATAGATGTCACTTTTACGCCTACAAAATGTTAAATTATGACGTCACGATCTCAGAAACACTAGAGTGCCTTTATGACTAAAGGTCACTCCCTCACAACCCCCCCTCGAACTCCGCAGAGAAAAAGGGCTGGGCTAAATGCATGCCCAGAACTTTTTCTTGTTATAAATTTAGAGCCGTAATAAAACACAGTGAAAGGTGAAATTTAGCGCCGAAACATAACTTTTAAAATATTAACTTTAACCCATCACAACCTAAAAAAAAACTCAGTTTGCCTCAAATAATCACATATTCAATCCAATCATTCTTCTATCTTACAAATAGCCTCCGTAAAACTTCCAAAAACTCGTAAAACTTTCAAAACTAATTACTTCCTCTTTCAAAACAACCCACTCCACTGGGAGTGCTAAAATTTCTCAAAACACTAACCTTCCGAAATTTTCCTCAATATTGCAATGCAACTATAACTTTACCCAAAAATTTCTCCATAACTTTTAATATACTAGAATTCGCACCAAGTCCAAAAAACCCAATGCGCAAAAACTTTCCTCATCCAAATTCCGACTTCATCTAAAATTACATTTACTTCATACTAAACTAACTCTGCTACTACGTAATACCTACATCCCCATTAGCCAATGAACTAACTCCCAAACTTCTTCAGACTTAACTCCACTTGAACAATAATTGGGGCACATACGTACAGCGGCATATCGCTGTGCTTATGCAACAATAAAAAAATATCAAAAATTTACAAAATGACGTCATCAATCTCTTCATCTGTATTAACTAAAAGAAAAATAGCAGAATCAATACATAACAAAAAGTATACTTCCCTGCAAGAAAATCACATTAACATTCAATTTTAATACAATACAATTTCAAATTCAAATGCAGCTTAAAACTTCGCAACTTGCGGAAACCATTCTCAACTAAAGTACAAAACGCAACTCATAAAACACGAACGATAAGAAGAAAGTTAATTCATTAAATGTTAGTATCAGAGATAGAAACGCGTGTCAAGGACTTCTTGACCGCAAAACACGTGCGCGCCTGAACCGCGGCGCGTGTACAAAATAACTCAAATTACTATCTGTACTTTCTGAAAATTTAAACATACATTAACCTACACTTTATAACACATGAACAATATAACAATATAGTAACATTTTAACAAATAACATAACAGTTTAACAATAGATCCAGAATTTTTAAAAGCAGTTAAGACCAAAATTTCCGACATACATAAAACTAACAATTTTGCAAACAAATTTTGAACACAATTAAGCACTAAACGTGAGTCCGTCAAAAAATTCCAAAAATGGCCAAAAGTACAAAACAGTCTCTCTGCTTTCTATTCCTTCACATTGCTACCACATATATGCACTCTAATAGAAATTTAATAAAGAACATTATCACCCAATCATAGAGATGATTCGCTGCTGGCAGGCTTCATACTGCAAGATGGCTTTCTCCTCCTGTCCCAGAAGGCTTGTACGAAGGATCTCTCGTCATCAGAACTGTACGGTGACGCCACAGTTGACTGTCGTGCCTGCAGCCTGGTTCTGAATGGATGCCGTGGAATACTCGTAGGTTCCACTCGACGACTCTGCTCCGGCCGGTTCGCTGGGTTCACTCCATGGCGAGGTTCACACTGTTGCTGCCGGTAATCTGAGAGTTGCCTCCTCTTTCTAGACGCACCCGAAGTTACCGAAGATCCAAGGCCACGTTTCTTTCCGGACCTATGTAGTTTCTTGTTAGGCAAAAATTCAGAATTTAAAGTTCGCTTAACAGTTTTACGAGTGTCCAAACGAAATCTTTTCTGGGGATTAATCACTGAAGATGGTGAACTATTAGTTAATTTATGCTTGTGAGGTTGTTGTCTAATAGATGGAGGAACTGGACAATTTATAATTTTTTGTCTTTTATGACACACAGAGTCCGATGTATTTGACACAGTTCTCTTATTTTTATTATACTTTGCTCTCGGATTGTTAGACTGTCGACTTTCAATAACAGTCTTTGGAGCTGTTTGACCAAATTTTCTTCTTGAATATTGATGAAAAGAATTAGACGAAGAAGTGCTGGACTCGGGACACTCATTGGATCGGGAATTTCGCGAAACACCACTCGACATATGAGAACCTTCACTACCATTTTCTCTAAACTTATACACTCTAACCTGATCCAGATTAACAGTCATTCTTTCACCATTGACATCAACAACCAAATTATTATTTCGAACTTCCAAAACCTCGAACGGACCTACAAACTTCGGACCAAACTTAGCTACTCTCTTTTGACGACTTGAACTTAACCAATGCTTTTCTACTAACACAAAATCTCCAACTTTCACTTCTAACTCCCTTCTACGCATATTATAATACTGAGCTTGTTTTTCTTGCGCTTTTCCCATTTGAACCTGAGCTTCCTTAACCAACCTCTCAATATCCTGACACATGTACTGACTTTCCGCATCTGACACCATAACTAACCTTTGGAATGGAGTAATAACTTTTCTACCCAAAAACAATTCAGCAGGCGTTTTCCCCGTTGACTCGTGAACTGCCGTACGAAGTGCGTACGCAAAATGCTGAAGAAACTGGTCCCAATTTGCATGATGAGAACCAACATAAGAAGAAATCATTTGAATTAATGTACGATTTACACGTTCAGCCATATTAGACTGAGTAAGTTCCCTACCGTCCTCAGTCTGCAACTTTTCACAAAAAGATTTAAAATTATTAGATATAAAATCATAACGAAATGGTTTACTAGCAACTAGTGCGTCAAAACCAATATGAACTTCATTAGTTAAACTCGGTTTATCTGAAAAAACTTTACCAAAATCGACTAAAGACTTATTAACCTCCATTTTCTTAACCACACTTAAACCCGACTACTCCAAATTAACTGACACTGAAACAGGCTCTTTCTTACTCACATTCTCATCATTATTCACGATTAACGACTTTTTAAAGAAATCCAAACTAATTCCTCTATCCCTCATATAATCCACACCAACTATACAATGCACTGTTAATCCATCTAACACACAAAACTCCCAACATGTCTTAACCGAACGAATTTCAACTTCCAATTCCACTGAACCTTTATTATCGCAAGCTACTCCCTGTGCTGACTGAACCACAAGACTTGACCGTTTCAACTTCTTATACGAAAAATATTTCCGATAACAATCAAAAGAAATGAACGACTTATCTGCCCCTGTATCGAAGACACTTTTAACGACAATACCATCTAACACAATTAACACTTCAGGTAACTCAACCGGATTAATAGTTATTTTATTTAAACTCACCGAAGACTTTTCCGACCTCTGAACACATCTCCTTTGCACTGACCTACCTTCAAAATTCTCATCCGAAGTTAATCTCCTTACTTGCGAAGAAACATTCCTGTCCCGTACTCCCCCACTACGATCATAACCATTATTCTGTCTATTTCCATGCATATTTCTCTCACCACTTCTAAAATTATTAGCACCACCACCATTCCTATTACCATTACTCGTATTCGACATATTACGACCAAATCCATCACTTCTATTACGCACATTTCTATCCGGAAATCGCTGTCCCCCTCTCACAAAATTACGTTCCCCCTCATTTCTCAAATTACCATCCGTGACAGGTCTCTGCCGAGGGTTACGCAAATCCCGTTGATCCGAGCTATGCCGAGACTCATACTTCGATAATATCTGGTGCATTTCTGCAAAATTCTTCGGTGCTCTAACTTCAATAAAGTCCTGTATATTTGGATTAAAAAGAGGAAAGACAATGTCCAACAATTCCTCAAATGTAATATCTAAATCTAATTTATTTTTTAGTTCCAGCTTACGAAGATAAAATTTTGACGCCGACTCATATATATTCTGCTTATTACAATAGAACTCTTTTCTCAAAATACTTTTATCTTTAACGGGAGGAAATGCCTTCTTTAACTCAATCACCGTTTGTTCAAATCTTTTCGCTTCCTCAGTAATCAAAAACTTTCCTATATTTTCTAACCACAAAAGTGCTTCGCCCTTTAACGAGCATTTAAGCACTACGTACCTGTTTTTCTCAGGTATATTATTGAACAAAATATAATCATCTAATTTCACTAAAAATTCACTAATATCACCCTCACCGGTGAAATACACCCGTGGCACAATCTCAAAATGTCCGACATTTCGTTGGGCGCCATTTGTGACGGTATACTCATGCTGGGTGTCATTTGTCACGTTATATGCAGACATACTCATTAATTTAGGTTAAAACAACACAGTTTATTAAAATGATAAGGGCTAAAGGAAAGTGGAGCAAGTCTCTAATTTCACACACTGAGAACACTATGAACAGCTAAAATCATACTCACAAGTTTCGGTCTAGCTCAGTCGGGGCACCGTCTAGCACTTGACACTATTTCCTGGCTGATCTACTAAACAAATCTTAATTTCACAGCCCGTGGCTGTGGATATTTCTTTATTTGCTCAAATAATCAAAACGGAACGATTCTAAACTTTCTTACCAAGGCCGAATCTTTAATCCACTATCTGAACTCCTGTCCGCTTTACTGGAGGCCGTAGCTATTCTCTAATCGTCAGCACCTTACTAAACAATCATCAACTTCGTTGTCCAATGGCGGAACACACACAGAGGCTGCTGGCTGCTGGCTACTGCCAGGAACACACAGACGCTGGCTGCTGGCTAAGGCCAGAAACACACAGACACTGGCTGCTGGCTAAGGCCAGAAACACACACAGACGCTGGCAAAGGCCAGAAACACACAGACGCTGGCTACTGCCAGAACCACACAGACCACAAACTCACATCCAAGCTTTTATACGCGACAAACTGAGATACTTCTCATTAACATAATACTAATAACCGCGAGCTAACTGCGGAATTCGAAAGAGCACACACACTCTAGAAAGTTAAAGTAAAAGAGAGGATAGATGTCACTTTTACGCCTACAAAATGTTAAATTATGACGTCACGATCTCAGAAACACTAGAGTGCCTTTATGACTAAAGGTCACTCCCTCACAACCCCCCCTCGAACTCCGCAGAGAAAAAGGGCTGGGCTAAATGCATGCCCAGAACTTTTTCTTGTTATAAATTTAGAGCCGTAATAAAACACAGTGATGGGTGAAATTTAGCGCCGAAACATAACTTTTAAAATATTAACTTTAACCCATCACAACCAAAAAAAAAACTCAGTTTGCCTCAAATAATCACATATTCAATCCAATCATTCTTCTATCTTACAAATAGCCTCCGTAAAACTTCCAAAAACTCGTAAAACTTTCAAAACTAATTACTTCCTCTTTCAAAACAACCCACTCCACTGGGAGTGCTAAAATTTCTCAAAACACTAACCTTCCGAAATTTTCCTCAATATTGCAATGCAACTATAACTTTACCCAAAAATTTCTCCATAACTTTTAATATACTAGAATTCGCACCAAGTCCAAAAAACCCAATGCGCAAAAACTTTCCTCATCCAAATTCCGACTTCATCTAAAATTACATTTACTTCATACTAAACTAACTCTGCTACTACGTAATACCTACATCCCCATTAGCCAATGAACTAACTCCCAAACTTCTTCAGACTTAACTCCACTTGAACAATAATTGGGGCACATACGTACAGCGGCATATCGCTGTGCTTATGCAACAATAAAAAAATATCAAAAATTTACAAAATGACGTCATCAATCTCTTCATCTGTATTAACTAAAAGAAAAATAGCAGAATCAATACATAACAAAAAGTATACTTCCCTGCAAGAAAATCACATTAACATTCAATTTTAATACAATACAATTTCAAATTCAAATGCAGCTTAAAACTTCGCAACTTGCGGAAACCATTCTCAACTAAAGTACAAAACGCAACTCATAAAACACGAACGATAAGAAGAAAGTTAATTCATTAAATGTTAGTATCAGAGATAGAAACGCGTGTCAAGGACTTCTTGACCGCAAAACACGTGCGCGCCTGAACCGCGGCGCGTGTACAAAATAACTCAAATTACTATCTGTACTTTCTGAAAATTTAAACATACATTAACCTACACTTTATAACACATGAACAATATAACAATATAGTAACATTTTAACAAATAACATAACAGTTTAACAATAGATCCAGAATTTTTAAAAGCAGTTAAGACCAAAATTTCCAACATACATAAAACTAACAATTTTGCAAACAAATTTTGAACACAATTAAGCACTAAACGTGAGTCCGTCAAAAAATTCCAAAAATGGCCAAAAGTACAAAACAGTCTCTCTGCTTTCTATTCCTTCACATTGCTACCACATATATGCACTCTAATAGAAATTTAATAAAGAACATTATCACCCAATCATAGAGATGATTCGCTGCTGGCAGGCTTCATACTGCAAGATGGCTTTCTCCTCCTGTCCCAGAAGGCTTGTACGAAGGATCTCTCGTCATCAGAACTGTACGGTGACGCCACAGTTGACTGTCGTGCCTGCAGCCTGGTTCTGAATGGATGCCGTGGAATACTCGTAGGTTCCACTCGACGACTCTGCTCCGGCCGGTTCGCTGGGTTCACTCCATGGCGAGGTTCACACTGTTGCTGCCGGTAATCTGAGAGTTGCCTCCTCTTTCTAGACGCACCCGAAGTTACCGAAGATCCAAGGCCACGTTTCTTTCCGGACCTATGTAGTTTCTTGTTAGGCAAAAATTCAGAATTTAAAGTTCGCTTAACAGTTTTACGAGTGTCCAAACGAAATCTTTTCTGGGGATTAATCACTGAAGATGGTGAACTATTAGTTAATTTATGCTTGTGAGGTTGTTGTCTAATAGATGGAGGAACTGGACAATTTATAATTTTTTGTCTTTTATGACACACAGAGTCCGATGTATTTGACACAGTTCTCTTATTTTTATTATACTTTGCTCTCGGATTGTTAGACTGTCGACTTTCAATAACAGTCTTTGGAGCTGTTTGACCAAATTTTCTTCTTGAATATTGATGAAAAGAATTAGACGAAGAAGTGCTGGACTCGGGACACTCATTGGATCGGGAATTTCGCGAAACACCACTCGACATATGAGAACCTTCACTACCATTTTCTCTAAACTTATACACTCTAACCTGATCCAGATTAACAGTCATTCTTTCACCATTGACATCAACAACCAAATTATTATTTCGAACTTCCAAAACCTCGAACGGACCTACAAACTTCGGACCAAACTTAGCTACTCTCTTTTGACGACTTGAACTTAACCAATGCTTTTCTACTAACACAAAATCTCCAACTTTCACTTCTAACTCCCTTCTACGCATATTATAATACTGAGCTTGTTTTTCTTGCGCTTTTCCCATTTGAACCTGAGCTTCCTTAACCAACCTCTCAATATCCTGACACATGTACTGACTTTCCGCATCTGACACCATAACTAACCTTTGGAATGGAGTAATAACTTTTCTACCCAAAAACAATTCAGCAGGCGTTTTCCCCGTTGACTCGTGAACTGCCGTACGAAGTGCGTACGCAAAATGCTGAAGAAACTGGTCCCAATTTGCATGATGAGAACCAACATAAGAAGAAATCATTTGAATTAATGTACGATTTACACGTTCAGCCATATTAGACTGAGTAAGTTCCCTACCGTCCTCAGTCTGCAACTTTTCACAAAAAGATTTAAAATTATTAGATATAAAATCATAACGAAATGGTTTACTAGCAACTAGTGCGTCAAAACCAATATGAACTTCATTAGTTAAACTCGGTTTATCTGAAAAAACTTTACCAAAATCGACTAAAGACTTATTAACCTCCATTTTCTTAACCACACTTAAACCCGACTCCTCCAAATTAACTGACACTGAAACAGGCTCTTTCTTACTCACATTCTCATCATTATTCACGATTAACGACTTTTTAAAGAAATCCAAACTAATTCCTCTATCCCTCATATAATCCACACCAACTATACAATGCACTGTTAATCCATCTAACACACAAAACTCCCAACATGTCTTAACCGAACGAATTTCAACTTCCAATTCCACTGAACCTTTATTATCGCAAGCTACTCCCTGTGCTGACTGAACCACAAGACTTGACCGTTTCAACTTCTTATACGAAAAATATTTCCGATAACAATCAAAAGAAATGAACGACTTATCTGCCCCTGTATCGAAGACACTTTTAACGACAATACCATCTAACACAATTAACACTTCAGGTAACTCAACCGGATTAATAGTTATTTTATTTAAACTCACCGAAGACTTTTCCGACCTCTGAACACATCTCCTTTGCACTGACCTACCTTCAAAATTCTCATCCGAAGTTAATCTCCTTACTTGCGAAGAAACATTCCTGTCCCGTACTCCCCCACTACGATCATAACCATTATTCTGTCTATTTCCATGCATATTTCTCTCACCACTTCTAAAATTATTAGCACCACCACCATTCCTATTACCATTACTCGTATTCGACATATTACGACCAAATCCATCACTTCTATTACGCACATTTCTATCCGGAAATCGCTGTCCCCCTCTCACAAAATTACGTTCCCCCTCATTTCTCAAATTACCATCCGTGACAGGTCTCTGCCGAGGGTTACGCAAATCCCGTTGATCCGAGCTATGCCGAGACTCATACTTCGATAATATCTGGTGCATTTCTGCAAAATTCTTCGGTGCTCTAACTTCAATAAAGTCCTGTATATTTGGATTAAAAAGAGGAAAGACAATGTCCAACAATTCCTCAAATGTAATATCTAAATCTAATTTATTTTTTAGTTCCAGCTTACGAAGATAAAATTTTGACGCCGACTCATATATATTCTGCTTATTACAATAGAACTCTTTTCTCAAAATACTTTTATCTTTAACGGGAGGAAATGCCTTCTTTAACTCAATCACCGTTTGTTCAAATCTTTTCGCTTCCTCAGTAATCAAAAACTTTCCTATATTTTCTAACCACAAAAGTGCTTCGCCCTTTAACGAGCATTTAAGCACTACGTACCTGTTTTTCTCAGGTATATTATTGAACAAAATATAATCATCTAATTTCACTAAAAATTCACTAATATCACCCTCACCGGTGAAATACACCCGTGGCACAATCTCAAAATGTCCGACATTTCGTTGGGCGCCATTTGTGACGGTATACTCATGCTGGGTGTCATTTGTCACGTTATATGCAGACATACTCATTAATTTAGGTTAAAACAACACAGTTTATTAAAATGATAAGGGCTAAAGGAAAGTGGAGCAAGTCTCTAATTTCACACACTGAGAACACTATGAACAGCTAAAATCATACTCACAAGTTTCGGTCTAGCTCAGTCGGGGCACCGTCTAGCACTTGACACTATTTCCTGGCTGATCTACTAAACAAATCTTAATTTCACAGCCCGTGGCTGTGGATATTTCTTTATTTGCTCAAATAATCAAAACGGAACGATTCTAAACTTTCTTACCAAGGCCGAATCTTTAATCCACTATCTGAACTCCTGTCCGCTTTACTGGAGGCCGTAGCTATTCTCTAATCGTCAGCACCTTACTAAACAATCATCAACTTCGTTGTCCAATGGCGGAACACACACAGAGGCTGCTGGCTGCTGGCTACTGCCAGGAACACACAGACGCTGGCTGCTGGCTAAGGCCAGAAACACACAGACACTGGCTGCTGGCTAAGGCCAGAAACACACACAGACGCTGGCAAAGGCCAGAAACACACAGACGCTGGCTACTGCCAGAACCACACAGACCACAAACTCACATCCAAGCTTTTATACGCGACAAACTGAGATACTTCTCATTAACATAATACTAATAACCGCGAGCTAACTGCGGAATTCGAAAGAGCACACACACTCTAGAAAGTTAAAGTAAAAGAGAGGATAGATGTCACTTTTACGCCTACAAAATGTTAAATTATGACGTCACGATCTCAGAAACACTAGAGTGCCTTTATGACTAAAGGTCACTCCCTCACAACCCCCCCTCGAACTCCGCAGAGAAAAAGGGCTGGGCTAAATGCATGCCCAGAACTTTTTCTTGTTATAAATTTAGAGCCGTAATAAAACACAGTGATGGGTGAAATTTAGCGCCGAAACATAACTTTTAAAATATTAACTTTAACCCATCACAACCAAAAAAAAAACTCAGTTTGCCTCAAATAATCACATATTCAATCCAATCATTCTTCTATCTTACAAATAGCCTCCGTAAAACTTCCAAAAACTCGTAAAACTTTCAAAACTAATTACTTCCTCTTTCAAAACAACCCACTCCACTGGGAGTGCTAAAATTTCTCAAAACACTAACCTTCCGAAATTTTCCTCAATATTGCAATGCAACTATAACTTTACCCAAAAATTTCTCCATAACTTTTAATATACTAGAATTCGCACCAAGTCCAAAAAACCCAATGCGCAAAAACTTTCCTCATCCAAATTCCGACTTCATCTAAAATTACATTTACTTCATACTAAACTAACTCTGCTACTACGTAATACCTACATCCCCATTAGCCAATGAACTAACTCCCAAACTTCTTCAGACTTAACTCCACTTGAACAATAATTGGGGCACATACGTACAGCGGCATATCGCTGTGCTTATGCAACAATAAAAAAATATCAAAAATTTACAAAATGACGTCATCAATCTCTTCATCTGTATTAACTAAAAGAAAAATAGCAGAATCAATACATAACAAAAAGTATACTTCCCTGCAAGAAAATCACATTAACATTCAATTTTAATACAATACAATTTCAAATTCAAATGCAGCTTAAAACTTCGCAACTTGCGGAAACCATTCTCAACTAAAGTACAAAACGCAACTCATAAAACACGAACGATAAGAAGAAAGTTAATTCATTAAATGTTAGTATCAGAGATAGAAACGCGTGTCAAGGACTTCTTGACCGCAAAACACGTGCGCGCCTGAACCGCGGCGCGTGTACAAAATAACTCAAATTACTATCTGTACTTTCTGAAAATTTAAACATACATTAACCTACACTTTATAACACATGAACAATATAACAATATAGTAACATTTTAACAAATAACATAACAGTTTAACAATAGATCCAGAATTTTTAAAAGCAGTTAAGACCAAAATTTCCAACATACATAAAACTAACAATTTTGCAAACAAATTTTGAACACAATTAAGCACTAAACGTGAGTCCGTCAAAAAATTCCAAAAATGGCCAAAAGTACAAAACAGTCTCTCTGCTTTCTATTCCTTCACATTGCTACCACATATATGCACTCTAATAGAAATTTAATAAAGAACATTATCACCCAATCATAGAGATGATTCGCTGCTGGCAGGCTTCATACTGCAAGATGGCTTTCTCCTCCTGTCCCAGAAGGCTTGTACGAAGGATCTCTCGTCATCAGAACTGTACGGTGACGCCACAGTTGACTGTCGTGCCTGCAGCCTGGTTCTGAATGGATGCCGTGGAATACTCGTAGGTTCCACTCGACGACTCTGCTCCGGCCGGTTCGCTGGGTTCACTCCATGGCGAGGTTCACACTGTTGCTGCCGGTAATCTGAGAGTTGCCTCCTCTTTCTAGACGCACCCGAAGTTACCGAAGATCCAAGGCCACGTTTCTTTCCGGACCTATGTAGTTTCTTGTTAGGCAAAAATTCAGAATTTAAAGTTCGCTTAACAGTTTTACGAGTGTCCAAACGAAATCTTTTCTGGGGATTAATCACTGAAGATGGTGAACTATTAGTTAATTTATGCTTGTGAGGTTGTTGTCTAATAGATGGAGGAACTGGACAATTTATAATTTTTTGTCTTTTATGACACACAGAGTCCGATGTATTTGACACAGTTCTCTTATTTTTATTATACTTTGCTCTCGGATTGTTAGACTGTCGACTTTCAATAACAGTCTTTGGAGCTGTTTGACCAAATTTTCTTCTTGAATATTGATGAAAAGAATTAGACGAAGAAGTGCTGGACTCGGGACACTCATTGGATCGGGAATTTCGCGAAACACCACTCGACATATGAGAACCTTCACTACCATTTTCTCTAAACTTATACACTCTAACCTGATCCAGATTAACAGTCATTCTTTCACCATTGACATCAACAACCAAATTATTATTTCGAACTTCCAAAACCTCGAACGGACCTACAAACTTCGGACCAAACTTAGCTACTCTCTTTTGACGACTTGAACTTAACCAATGCTTTTCTACTAACACAAAATCTCCAACTTTCACTTCTAACTCCCTTCTACGCATATTATAATACTGAGCTTGTTTTTCTTGCGCTTTTCCCATTTGAACCTGAGCTTCCTTAACCAACCTCTCAATATCCTGACACATGTACTGACTTTCCGCATCTGACACCATAACTAACCTTTGGAATGGAGTAATAACTTTTCTACCCAAAAACAATTCAGCAGGCGTTTTCCCCGTTGACTCGTGAACTGCCGTACGAAGTGCGTACGCAAAATGCTGAAGAAACTGGTCCCAATTTGCATGATGAGAACCAACATAAGAAGAAATCATTTGAATTAATGTACGATTTACACGTTCAGCCATATTAGACTGAGTAAGTTCCCTACCGTCATCAGTCTGCAACTTTTCACAAAAAGATTTAAAAATATTAGATATAAAATCATAACGAAATGGTTTACTAGCAACTAGTGCGTCAAAACCAATATGAACTTCATTAGTTAAACTCGGTTTATCTGAAAAAACTTTACCAAAATCGACTAAAGACTTATTAACCTCCATTTTCTTAACCACACTTAAACCCGACTCCTCCAAATTAACTGACACTGAAACAGGCTCTTTCTTACTCACATTCTCATCATTATTCACGATTAACGACTTTTTAAAGAAATCCAAACTAATTCCTCTATCCCTCATATAATCCACACCAACTATACAATGCACTGTTAATCCATCTAACACACAAAACTCCCAACATGTCTTAACCGAACGAATTTCAACTTCCAATTCCACTGAACCTTTATTATCGCAAGCTACTCCCTGTGCTGACTGAACCACAAGACTTGACCGTTTCAACTTCTTATACGAAAAATATTTCCGATAACAATCAAAAGAAATGAACGACTTATCTGCCCCTGTATCGAAGACACTTTTAACGACAATACCATCTAACACAATTAACACTTCAGGTAACTCAACCGGATTAATAGTTATTTTATTTAAACTCACCGAAGACTTTTCCGACC
This sequence comes from Maratus speculifer, assembly GCA_964019185.1. Taxonomy (NCBI): domain Eukaryota; kingdom Metazoa; phylum Arthropoda; class Arachnida; order Araneae; family Salticidae; genus Maratus; species Maratus speculifer. Next base: position 369,420,818 of record OZ025290.1, on the reverse strand, counting down.
TCTGAACACATCTCCTTTGCACTGACCTACCTTCAAAATTCTCATCCGAAGTTAATCTCCTTACTTGCGAAGAAACATTCCTGTCCCGTACTCCCCCACTACGATCATAACCACTATTCTGTCTATTTCCATGCATATTTCTCTCACCACTTCTAAAATTATTAGCACCACCACCATTCCTATTACCATTACTCGTATTCGACATATTACGACCAAATCCATCACTTCTATTACGCACATTACTATCCGGAAATCGCTGTCCCCCTCTCACAAAATTACGTTCCCCCTCATTTCTCAAATTACCATCCGTGACAGGTCTCTGCCGAGGGTTACGCAAATCCCGTTGATCCGAGCTATGCCGAGACTCATACTTCGATAATATCTGGTGCATTTCTGCAAAATTCTTCGGTGCTCTAACTTCAATAAAGTCCTGTATATTTGGATTAAAAAGAGGAAAGACAATGTCCAACAATTCCTCAAATGTAATATCTAAATCTAATTTATTTTTTAGTTCCAGCTTACGAAGATAAAATTTTGACGCCGACTCATATATATTCTGCTTATTACAATAGAACTCTTTTCTCAAAATACTTTTATCTTTAACGGGAGGAAATGCCTTCTTTAACTCAATCACCGTTTGTTCAAATCTTTTCGCTTCCTCAGTAATCAAAAACTTTCCTATATTTTCTAACCACAAAAGTGCTTCGCCCTTTAACGAGCATTTAAGCACTACGTACCTGTTTTTCTCAGGTATATTATTGAACAAAATATAATCATCTAATTTCACTAAAAATTCACTAATATCACCCTCACCGGTGAAATACACCCGTGGCACAATCTCAAAATGTCCGACATTTCGTTGGGCGCCATTTGTGACGGTATACTCATGCTGGGTGTCATTTGTCACGTTATATGCAGACATACTCATTAATTTAGGTTAAAACAACACAGTTTATTAAAATGATAAGGGCTAAAGGAAAGTGGAGCAAGTCTCTAATTTCACACACTGAGAACACTATGAACAGCTAAAATCATACTCACAAGTTTCGGTCTAGCTCAGTCGGGGCACCGTCTAGCACTTGACACTATTTCCTGGCTGATCTACTAAACAAATCTTAATTTCACAGCCCGTGGCTGTGGATATTTCTTTATTTGCTCAAATAATCAAAACGGAACGATTCTAAACTTTCTTACCAAGGCCGAATCTTTAATCCACTATCTGAACTCCTGTCCGCTTTACTGGAGGCCGTAGCTATTCTCTAATCGTCAGCACCTTACTAAACAATCATCAACTTCGTTGTCCAATGGCGGAACACACACAGAGGCTGCTGGCTGCTGGCTACTGCCAGGAACACACAGACGCTGGCTGCTGGCTAAGGCCAGAAACACACAGACACTGGCTGCTGGCTAAGGCCAGAAACACACACAGACGCTGGCAAAGGCCAGAAACACACAGACGCTGGCTACTGCCAGAACCACACAGACCACAAACTCACATCCAAGCTTTTATACGCGACAAACTGAGATACTTCTCATTAACATAATACTAATAACCGCGAGCTAACTGCGGAATTCGAAAGAGCACACACACTCTAGAAAGTTAAAGTAAAAGAGAGGATAGATGTCACTTTTACGCCTACAAAATGTTAAATTATGACGTCACGATCTCAGAAACACTAGAGTGCCTTTATGACTAAAGGTCACTCCCTCACAACCCCCCCTCGAACTCCGCAGAGAAAAAGGGCTGGGCTAAATGCATGCCCAGAACTTTTTCTTGTTATAAATTTAGAGCCGTAATAAAACACAGTGATGGGTGAAATTTAGCGCCGAAACATAACTTTTAAAATATTAACTTTAACCCATCACAACCAAAAAAAAAACTCAGTTTGCCTCAAATAATCACATATTCAATCCAATCATTCTTCTATCTTACAAATAGCCTCCGTAAAACTTCCAAAAACTCGTAAAACTTTCAAAACTAATTACTTCCTCTTTCAAAACAACCCACTCCACTGGGAGTGCTAAAATTTCTCAAAACACTAACCTTCCGAAATTTTCCTCAATATTGCAATGCAACTATAACTTTACCCAAAAATTTCTCCATAACTTTTAATATACTAGAATTCGCACCAAGTCCAAAAAACCCAATGCGCAAAAACTTTCCTCATCCAAATTCCGACTTCATCTAAAATTACATTTACTTCATACTAAACTAACTCTGCTACTACGTAATACCTACATCCCCATTAGCCAATGAACTAACTCCCAAACTTCTTCAGACTTAACTCCACTTGAACAATAATTGGGGCACATACGTACAGCGGCATATCGCTGTGCTTATGCAACAATAAAAAAATATCAAAAATTTACAAAATGACGTCATCAATCTCTTCATCTGTATTAACTAAAAGAAAAATAGCAGAATCAATACATAACAAAAAGTATACTTCCCTGCAAGAAAATCACATTAACATTCAATTTTAATACAATACAATTTCAAATTCAAATGCAGCTTAAAACTTCGCAACTTGCGGAAACCATTCTCAACTAAAGTACAAAACGCAACTCATAAAACACGAACGATAAGAAGAAAGTTAATTCATTAAATGTTAGTATCAGAGATAGAAACGCGTGTCAAGGACTTCTTGACCGCAAAACACGTGCGCGCCTGAACCGCGGCGCGTGTACAAAATAACTCAAATTACTATCTGTACTTTCTGAAAATTTAAACATACATTAACCTACACTTTATAACACATGAACAATATAACAATATAGTAACATTTTAACAAATAACATAACAGTTTAACAATAGATCCAGAATTTTTAAAAGCAGTTAAGACCAAAATTTCCAACATACATAAAACTAACAATTTTGCAAACAAATTTTGAACACAATTAAGCACTAAACGTGAGTCCGTCAAAAAATTCCAAAAATGGCCAAAAGTACAAAACAGTCTCTCTGCTTTCTATTCCTTCACATTGCTACCACATATATGCACTCTAATAGAAATTTAATAAAGAACATTATCACCCAATCATAGAGATGATTCGCTGCTGGCAGGCTTCATACTGCAAGATGGCTTTCTCCTCCTGTCCCAGAAGGCTTGTACGAAGGATCTCTCGTCATCAGAACTGTACGGTGACGCCACAGTTGACTGTCGTGCCTGCAGCCTGGTTCTGAATGGATGCCGTGGAATACTCGTAGGTTCCACTCGACGACTCTGCTCCGGCCGGTTCGCTGGGTTCACTCCATGGCGAGGTTCACACTGTTGCTGCCGGTAATCTGAGAGTTGCCTCCTCTTTCTAGACGCACCCGAAGTTACCGAAGATCCAAGGCCACGTTTCTTTCCGGACCTATGTAGTTTCTTGTTAGGCAAAAATTCAGAATTTAAAGTTCGCTTAACAGTTTTACGAGTGTCCAAACGAAATCTTTTCTGGGGATTAATCACTGAAGATGGTGAACTATTAGTTAATTTATGCTTGTGAGGTTGTTGTCTAATAGATGGAGGAACTGGACAATTTATAATTTTTTGTCTTTTATGACACACAGAGTCCGATGTATTTGACACAGTTCTCTTATTTTTATTATACTTTGCTCTCGGATTGTTAGACTGTCGACTTTCAATAACAGTCTTTGGAGCTGTTTGACCAAATTTTCTTCTTGAATATTGATGAAAAGAATTAGACGAAGAAGTGCTGGACTCGGGACACTCATTGGATCGGGAATTTCGCGAAACACCACTCGACATATGAGAACCTTCACTACCATTTTCTCTAAACTTATACACTCTAACCTGATCCAGATTAACAGTCATTCTTTCACCATTGACATCAACAACCAAATTATTATTTCGAACTTCCAAAACCTCGAACGGACCTACAAACTTCGGACCAAACTTAGCTACTCTCTTTTGACGACTTGAACTTAACCAATGCTTTTCTACTAACACAAAATCTCCAACTTTCACTTCTAACTCCCTTCTACGCATATTATAATACTGAGCTTGTTTTTCTTGCGCTTTTCCCATTTGAACCTGAGCTTCCTTAACCAACCTCTCAATATCCTGACACATGTACTGACTTTCCGCATCTGACACCATAACTAACCTTTGGAATGGAGTAATAACTTTTCTACCCAAAAACAATTCAGCAGGCGTTTTCCCCGTTGACTCGTGAACTGCCGTACGAAGTGCGTACGCAAAATGCTGAAGAAACTGGTCCCAATTTGCATGATGAGAACCAACATAAGAAGAAATCATTTGAATTAATGTACGATTTACACGTTCAGCCATATTAGACTGAGTAAGTTCCCTACCGTCATCAGTCTGCAACTTTTCACAAAAAGATTTAAAAATATTAGATATAAAATCATAACGAAATGGTTTACTAGCAACTAGTGCGTCAAAACCAATATGAACTTCATTAGTTAAACTCGGTTTATCTGAAAAAACTTTACCAAAATCGACTAAAGACTTATTAACCTCCATTTTCTTAACCACACTTAAACCCGACTCCTCCAAATTAACTGACACTGAAACAGGCTCTTTCTTACTCACATTCTCATCATTATTCACGATTAACGACTTTTTAAAGAAATCCAAACTAATTCCTCTATCCCTCATATAATCCACACCAACTATACAATGCACTGTTAATCCATCTAACACACAAAACTCCCAACATGTCTTAACCGAACGAATTTCAACTTCCAATTCCACTGAACCTTTATTATCGCAAGCTACTCCCTGTGCTGACTGAACCACAAGACTTGACCGTTTCAACTTCTTATACGAAAAATATTTCCGATAACAATCAAAAGAAATGAACGACTTATCTGCCCCTGTATCGAAGACACTTTTAACGACAATACCATCTAACACAATTAACACTTCAGGTAACTCAACCGGATTAATAGTTATTTTATTTAAACTCACCGAAGACTTTTCCGACCTCTGAACACATCTCCTTTGCACTGACCTACCTTCAAAATTCTCATCCGAAGTTAATCTCCTTACTTGCGAAGAAACATTCCTGTCCCGTACTCCCCCACTACGATCATAACCACTATTCTGTCTATTTCCATGCATATTTCTCTCACCACTTCTAAAATTATTAGCACCACCACCATTCCTATTACCATTACTCGTATTCGACATATTACGACCAAATCCATCACTTCTATTACGCACATTACTATCCGGAAATCGCTGTCCCCCTCTCACAAAATTACGTTCCCCCTCATTTCTCAAATTACCATCCGTGACAGGTCTCTGCCGAGGGTTACGCAAATCCCGTTGATCCGAGCTATGCCGAGACTCATACTTCGATAATATCTGGTGCATTTCTGCAAAATTCTTCGGTGCTCTAACTTCAATAAAGTCCTGTATATTTGGATTAAAAAGAGGAAAGACAATGTCCAACAATTCCTCAAATGTAATATCTAAATCTAATTTATTTTTTAGTTCCAGCTTACGAAGATAAAATTTTGACGCCGACTCATATATATTCTGCTTATTACAATAGAACTCTTTTCTCAAAATACTTTTATCTTTAACGGGAGGAAATGCCTTCTTTAACTCAATCACCGTTTGTTCAAATCTTTTCGCTTCCTCAGTAATCAAAAACTTTCCTATATTTTCTAACCACAAAAGTGCTTCGCCCTTTAACGAGCATTTAAGCACTACGTACCTGTTTTTCTCAGGTATATTATTGAACAAAATATAATCATCTAATTTCACTAAAAATTCACTAATATCACCCTCACCGGTGAAATACACCCGTGGCACAATCTCAAAATGTCCGACATTTCGTTGGGCGCCATTTGTGACGGTATACTCATGCTGGGTGTCATTTGTCACGTTATATGCAGACATACTCATTAATTTAGGTTAAAACAACACAGTTTATTAAAATGATAAGGGCTAAAGGAAAGTGGAGCAAGTCTCTAATTTCACACACTGAGAACACTATGAACAGCTAAAATCATACTCACAAGTTTCGGTCTAGCTCAGTCGGGGCACCGTCTAGCACTTGACACTATTTCCTGGCTGATCTACTAAACAAATCTTAATTTCACAGCCCGTGGCTGTGGATATTTCTTTATTTGCTCAAATAATCAAAACGGAACGATTCTAAACTTTCTTACCAAGGCCGAATCTTTAATCCACTATCTGAACTCCTGTCCGCTTTACTGGAGGCCGTAGCTATTCTCTAATCGTCAGCACCTTACTAAACAATCATCAACTTCGTTGTCCAATGGCGGAACACACACAGAGGCTGCTGGCTGCTGGCTACTGCCAGGAACACACAGACGCTGGCTGCTGGCTAAGGCCAGAAACACACAGACACTGGCTGCTGGCTAAGGCCAGAAACACACACAGACGCTGGCAAAGGCCAGAAACACACAGACGCTGGCTACTGCCAGAACCACACAGACCACAAACTCACATCCAAGCTTTTATACGCGACAAACTGAGATACTTCTCATTAACATAATACTAATAACCGCGAGCTAACTGCGGAATTCGAAAGAGCACACACACTCTAGAAAGTTAAAGTAAAAGAGAGGATAGATGTCACTTTTACGCCTACAAAATGTTAAATTATGACGTCACGATCTCAGAAACACTAGAGTGCCTTTATGACTAAAGGTCACTCCCTCACAACCCCCCCTCGAACTCCGCAGAGAAAAAGGGCTGGGCTAAATGCATGCCCAGAACTTTTTCTTGTTATAAATTTAGAGCCGTAATAAAACACAGTGATGGGTGAAATTTAGCGCCGAAACATAACTTTTAAAATATTAACTTTAACCCATCACAACCAAAAAAAAAACTCAGTTTGCCTCAAATAATCACATATTCAATCCAATCATTCTTCTATCTTACAAATAGCCTCCGTAAAACTTCCAAAAACTCGTAAAACTTTCAAAACTAATTACTTCCTCTTTCAAAACAACCCACTCCACTGGGAGTGCTAAAATTTCTCAAAACACTAACCTTCCGAAATTTTCCTCAATATTGCAATGCAACTATAACTTTACCCAAAAATTTCTCCATAACTTTTAATATACTAGAATTCGCACCAAGTCCAAAAAACCCAATGCGCAAAAACTTTCCTCATCCAAATTCCGACTTCATCTAAAATTACATTTACTTCATACTAAACTAACTCTGCTACTACGTAATACCTACATCCCCATTAGCCAATGAACTAACTCCCAAACTTCTTCAGACTTAACTCCACTTGAACAATAATTGGGGCACATACGTACAGCGGCATATCGCTGTGCTTATGCAACAATAAAAAAATATCAAAAATTTACAAAATGACGTCATCAATCTCTTCATCTGTATTAACTAAAAGAAAAATAGCAGAATCAATACATAACAAAAAGTATACTTCCCTGCAAGAAAATCACATTAACATTCAATTTTAATACAATACAATTTCAAATTCAAATGCAGCTTAAAACTTCGCAACTTGCGGAAACCATTCTCAACTAAAGTACAAAACGCAACTCATAAAACACGAACGATAAGAAGAAAGTTAATTCATTAAATGTTAGTATCAGAGATAGAAACGCGTGTCAAGGACTTCTTGACCGCAAAACACGTGCGCGCCTGAACCGCGGCGCGTGTACAAAATAACTCAAATTACTATCTGTACTTTCTGAAAATTTAAACATACATTAACCTACACTTTATAACACATGAACAATATAACAATATAGTAACATTTTAACAAATAACATAACAGTTTAACAATAGATCCAGAATTTTTAAAAGCAGTTAAGACCAAAATTTCCAACATACATAAAACTAACAATTTTGCAAACAAATTTTGAACACAATTAAGCACTAAACGTGAGTCCGTCAAAAAATTCCAAAAATGGCCAAAAGTACAAAACAGTCTCTCTGCTTTCTATTCCTTCACATTGCTACCACATATATGCACTCTAATAGAAATTTAATAAAGAACATTATCACCCAATCATAGAGATGATTCGCTGCTGGCAGGCTTCATACTGCAAGATGGCTTTCTCCTCCTGTCCCAGAAGGCTTGTACGAAGGATCTCTCGTCATCAGAACTGTACGGTGACGCCACAGTTGACTGTCGTGCCTGCAGCCTGGTTCTGAATGGATGCCGTGGAATACTCGTAGGTTCCACTCGACGACTCTGCTCCGGCCGGTTCGCTGGGTTCACTCCATGGCGAGGTTCACACTGTTGCTGCCGGTAATCTGAGAGTTGCCTCCTCTTTCTAGACGCACCCGAAGTTACCGAAGATCCAAGGCCACGTTTCTTTCCGGACCTATGTAGTTTCTTGTTAGGCAAAAATTCAGAATTTAAAGTTCGCTTAACAGTTTTACGAGTGTCCAAACGAAATCTTTTCTGGGGATTAATCACTGAAGATGGTGAACTATTAGTTAATTTATGCCTGTGAGGTTGTTGTCTAATAGATGGAGGAACTGGACAATTTATAATTTTTTGTCTTTTATGACACACAGAGTCCGATGTATTTGACACAGTTCTCTTATTTTTATTATACTTTGCTCTCGGATTGTTAGACTGTCGACTTTCAATAACAGTCTTTGGAGCTGTTTGACCAAATTTTCTTCTTGAATATTGATGAAAAGAATTAGACGAAGAAGTGCTGGACTCGGGACACTCATTGGATCGGGAATTTCGCGAAACACCACTCGACATATGAGAACCTTCACTACCATTTTCTCTAAACTTATACACTCTAACCTGATCCAGATTAACAGTCATTCTTTCACCATTGACATCAACAACCAAATTATTATTTCGAACTTCCAAAACCTCGAACGGACCTACAAACTTCGGACCAAACTTAGCTACTCTCTTTTGACGACTTGAACTTAACCAATGCTTTTCTACTAACACAAAATCTCCAACTTTCACTTCTAACTCCCTTCTACGCATATTATAATACTGAGCTTGTTTTTCTTGCGCTTTTCCCATTTGAACCTGAGCTTCCTTAACCAACCTCTCAATATCCTGACACATGTACTGACTTTCCGCATCTGACACCATAACTAACCTTTGGAATGGAGTAATAACTTTTCTACCCAAAAACAATTCAGCAGGCGTTTTCCCCGTTGACTCGTGAACTGCCGTACGAAGTGCGTACGCAAAATGCTGAAGAAACTGGTCCCAATTTGCATGATGAGAACCAACATAAGAAGAAATCATTTGAATTAATGTACGATTTACACGTTCAGCCATATTAGACTGAGTAAGTTCCCTACCGTCCTCAGTCTGCAACTTTTCACAAAAAGATTTAAAATTATTAGATATAAAATCATAACGAAATGGTTTACTAGCAACTAGTGCGTCAAAACCAATATGAACTTCATTAGTTAAACTCGGTTTATCTGAAAAAACTTTACCAAAATCGACTAAAGACTTATTAACCTCCATTTTCTTAACCACACTTAAACCCGACTCCTCCAAATTAACTGACACTGAAACAGGCTCTTTCTTACTCACATTCTCATCATTATTCACGATTAACGACTTTTTAAAGAAATCCAAACTAATTCCTCTATCCCTCATATAATCCACACCAACTATACAATGCACTGTTAATCCATCTAACACACAAAACTCCCAACATGTCTTAACCGAACGAATTTCAACTTCCAATTCCACTGAACCTTTATTATCGCAAGCTACTCCCTGTGCTGACTGAACCACAAGACTTGACCGTTTCAACTTCTTATACGAAAAATATTTCCGATAACAATCAAAAGAAATGAACGACTTATCTGCCCCTGTATCGAAGACACTTTTAACGACAATACCATCTAACACAATTAACACTTCAGGTAACTCAACCGGATTAATAGTTATTTTATTTAAACTCACCGAAGACTTTTCCGACCTCTGAACACATCTCCTTTGCACTGACCTACCTTCAAAATTCTCATCCGAAGTTAATCTCCTTACTTGCGAAGAAACATTCCTGTCCCGTACTCCCCCACTACGATCATAACCATTATTCTGTCTATTTCCATGCATATTTCTCTCACCACTTCTAAAATTATTAGCACCACCACCATTCCTATTACCATTACTCGTATTCGACATATTACGACCAAATCCATCACTTCTATTACGCACATTACTATCCGGAAATCGCTGTCCCCCTCTCACAAAATTACGTTCCCCCTCATTTCTCAAATTACCATCCGTGACAGGTCTCTGCCGAGGGTTACGCAAATCCCGTTGATCCGAGCTATGCCGAGACTCATACTTCGATAATATCTGGTGCATTTCTGCAAAATTCTTCGGTGCTCTAACTTCAATAAAGTCCTGTATATTTGGATTAAAAAGAGGAAAGACAATGTCCAACAATTCCTCAAATGTAATATCTAAATCTAATTTATTTTTTAGTTCCAGCTTACGAAGATAAAATTTTGACGCCGACTCATATATATTCTGCTTATTACAATAGAACTCTTTTCTCAAAATACTTTTATCTTTAACGGGAGGAAATGCCTTCTTTAACTCAATCACCGTTTGTTCAAATCTTTTCGCTTCCTCAGTAATCAAAAACTTTCCTATATTTTCTAACCACAAAAGTGCTTCGCCCTTTAACGAGCATTTAAGCACTACGTACCTGTTTTTCTCAGGTATATTATTGAACAAAATATAATCATCTAATTTCACTAAAAATTCACTAATATCACCCTCACCGGTGAAATACACCCGTGGCACAATCTCAAAATGTCCGACATTTCGTTGGGCGCCATTTGTGACGGTATACTCATGCTGGGTGTCATTTGTCACGTTATATGCAGACATACTCATTAATTTAGGTTAAAACAACACAGTTTATTAAAATGATAAGGGCTAAAGGAAAGTGGAGCAAGTCTCTAATTTCACACACTGAGAACACTATGAACAGCTAAAATCATACTCACAAGTTTCGGTCTAGCTCAGTCGGGGCACCGTCTAGCACTTGACACTATTTCCTGGCTGATCTACTAAACAAATCTTAATTTCACAGCCCGTGGCTGTGGATATTTCTTTATTTGCTCAAATAATCAAAACGGAACGATTCTAAACTTTCTTACCAAGGCCGAATCTTTAATCCACTATCTGAACTCCTGTCCGCTTTACTGGAGGCCGTAGCTATTCTCTAATCGTCAGCACCTTACTAAACAATCATCAACTTCGTTGTCCAATGGCGGAACACACACAGAGGCTGCTGGCTGCTGGCTACTGCCAGGAACACACAGACGCTGGCTGCTGGCTAAGGCCAGAAACACACAGACACTGGCTGCTGGCTAAGGCCAGAAACACACACAGACGCTGGCAAAGGCCAGAAACACACAGACGCTGGCTACTGCCAGAACCACACAGACCACAAACTCACATCCAAGCTTTTATACGCGACAAACTGAGATACTTCTCATTAACATAATACTAATAACCGCGAGCTAACTGCGGAATTCGAAAGAGCACACACACTCTAGAAAGTTAAAGTAAAAGAGAGGATAGATGTCACTTTTACGCCTACAAAATGTTAAATTATGACGTCACGATCTCAGAAACACTAGAGTGCCTTTATGACTAAAGGTCACTCCCTCACAACCCCCCCTCGAACTCCGCAGAGAAAAAGGGCTGGGCTAAATGCATGCCCAGAACTTTTTCTTGTTATAAATTTAGAGCCGTAATAAAACACAGTGATGGGTGAAATTTAGCGCCGAAACATAACTTTTAAAATATTAACTTTAACCCATCACAACCAAAAAAAAAACTCAGTTTGCCTCAAATAATCACATATTCAATCCAATCATTCTTCTATCTTACAAATAGCCTCCGTAAAACTTCCAAAAACTCGTAAAACTTTCAAAACTAATTACTTCCTCTTTCAAAACAACCCACTCCACTGGGAGTGCTAAAATTTCTCAAAACACTACACTGTTAAAAATCTGCTGCATTTTGCTGCAACGCACTCCCCTGCTTGTATAGAAAACGGTTACTTGGCCGTGAAATGAAACTTTCTCATTGGTTGGAATAGAGATATTATATACAAGCGGTGGAGTGCGTTGCAGCAAACTGCAGCAGATTTTTAACAGTGTAACCTTCCGAAATTTTCCTCAATATTGCAATGCAACTATAACTTTACCCAAAAATTTCTCCATAACTTTTAATATACTAGAATTCGCACCAAGTCCAAAAAACCCAATGCGCAAAAACTTTCCTCATCCAAATTCCGACTTCATCTAAAATTACATTTACTTCATACTAAACTAACTCTGCTACTACGTAATACCTACATCCCCATTAGCCAATGAACTAACTCCCAAACTTCTTCAGACTTAACTCCACTTGAACAATAATTGGGGCACATACGTACAGCGGCATATCGCTGTGCTTATGCAACAATAAAAAAATATCAAAAATTTACAAAATGACGTCATCAATCTCTTCATCTGTATTAACTAAAAGAAAAATAGCAGAATCAATACATAACAAAAAGTATACTTCCCTGCAAGAAAATCACATTAACATTCAATTTTAATACAATACAATTTCAAATTCAAATGCAGCTTAAAACTTCGCAACTTGCGGAAACCATTCTCAACTAAAGTACAAAACGCAACTCATAAAACACGAACGATAAGAAGAAAGTTAATTCATTAAATGTTAGTATCAGAGATAGAAACGCGTGTCAAGGACTTCTTGACCGCAAAACACGTGCGCGCCTGAACCGCGGCGCGTGTACAAAATAACTCAAATTACTATCTGTACTTTCTGAAAATTTAAACATACATTAACCTACACTTTATAACACATGAACAATATAACAATATAGTAACATTTTAACAAATAACATAACAGTTTAACAATAGATCCAGAATTTTTAAAAGCAGTTAAGACCAAAATTTCCAACATACATAAAACTAACAATTTTGCAAACAAATTTTGAACACAATTAAGCACTAAACGTGAGTCCGTCAAAAAATTCCAAAAATGGCCAAAAGTACAAAACAGTCTCTCTGCTTTCTATTCCTTCACATTGCTACCACATATATGCACTCTAATAGAAATTTAATAAAGAACATTATCACCCAATCATAGAGATGATTCGCTGCTGGCAGGCTTCATACTGCAAGATGGCTTTCTCCTCCTGTCCCAGAAGGCTTGTACGAAGGATCTCTCGTCATCAGAACTGTACGGTGACGCCACAGTTGACTGTCGTGCCTGCAGCCTGGTTCTGAATGGATGCCGTGGAATACTCGTAGGTTCCACTCGACGACTCTGCTCCGGCCGGTTCGCTGGGTTCACTCCATGGCGAGGTTCACACTGTTGCTGCCGGTAATCTGAGAGTTGCCTCCTCTTTCTAGACGCACCCGAAGTTACCGAAGATCCAAGGCCACGTTTCTTTCCGGACCTATGTAGTTTCTTGTTAGGCAAAAATTCAGAATTTAAAGTTCGCTTAACAGTTTTACGAGTGTCCAAACGAAATCTTTTCTGGGGATTAATCACTGAAGATGGTGAACTATTAGTTAATTTATGCTTGTGAGGTTGTTGTCTAATAGATGGAGGAACTGGACAATTTATAATTTTTTGTCTTTTATGACACACAGAGTCCGATGTATTTGACACAGTTCTCTTATTTTTATTATACTTTGCTCTCGGATTGTTAGACTGTCGACTTTCAATAACAGTCTTTGGAGCTGTTTGACCAAATTTTCTTCTTGAATATTGATGAAAAGAATTAGACGAAGAAGTGCTGGACTCGGGACACTCATTGGATCGGGAATTTCGCGAAACACCACTCGACATATGAGAACCTTCACTACCATTTTCTCTAAACTTATACACTCTAACCTGATCCAGATTAACAGTCATTCTTTCACCATTGACATCAACAACCAAATTATTATTTCGAACTTCCAAAACCTCGAACGGACCTACAAACTTCGGACCAAACTTAGCTACTCTCTTTTGACGACTTGAACTTAACCAATGCTTTTCTACTAACACAAAATCTCCAACTTTCACTTCTAACTCCCTTCTACGCATATTATAATACTGAGCTTGTTTTTCTTGCGCTTTTCCCATTTGAACCTGAGCTTCCTTAACCAACCTCTCAATATCCTGACACATGTACTGACTTTCCGCATCTGACACCATAACTAACCTTTGGAATGGAGTAATAACTTTTCTACCCAAAAACAATTCAGCAGGCGTTTTCCCCGTTGACTCGTGAACTGCCGTACGAAGTGCGTACGCAAAATGCTGAAGAAACTGGTCCCAATTTGCATGATGAGAACCAACATAAGAAGAAATCATTTGAATTAATGTACGATTTACACGTTCAGCCATATTAGACTGAGTAAGTTCCCTACCGTCCTCAGTCTGCAACTTTTCACAAAAAGATTTAAAAATATTAGATATAAAATCATAACGAAATGGTTTACTAGCAACTAGTGCGTCAAAACCAATATGAACTTCATTAGTTAAACTCGGTTTATCTGAAAAAACTTTACCAAAATCGACTAAAGACTTATTAACCTCCATTTTCTTAACCACACTTAAACCCGACTCCTCCAAATTAACTGACACTGAAACAGGCTCTTTCTTACTCACATTCTCATCATTATTCACGATTAACGACTTTTTAAAGAAATCCAAACTAATTCCTCTATCCCTCATATAATCCACACCAACTATACAATGCACTGTTAATCCATCTAACACACAAAACTCCCAACATGTCTTAACCGAACGAATTTCAACTTCCAATTCCACTGAACCTTTATTATCGCAAGCTACTCCCTGTGCTGACTGAACCACAAGACTTGACCGTTTCAACTTCTTATACGAAAAATATTTCCGATAACAATCAAAAGAAATGAACGACTTATCTGCCCCTGTATCGAAGACACTTTTAACGACAATACCATCTAACACAATTAACACTTCAGGTAACTCAACCGGATTAATAGTTATTTTATTTAAACTCACCGAAGACTTTTCCGACCTCTGAACACATCTCCTTTGCACTGACCTACCTTCAAAATTCTCATCCGAAGTTAATCTCCTTACTTGCGAAGAAACATTCCTGTCCCATACTCCCCCACTACGATCATAACCACTATTCTGTCTATTTCCATGCATATTTCTCTCACCACTTCTAAAATTATTAGCACCACCACCATTCCTATTACCATTACTCGTATTCGACATATTACGACCAAATCCATCACTTCTATTACGCACATTACTATCCGGAAATCGCTGTCCCCCTCTCACAAAATTACGTTCCCCCTCATTTCTCAAATTACCATCCGTGACAGGTCTCTGCCGAGGGTTACGCAAATCCCGTTGATCCGAGCTATGCCGAGACTCATACTTCGATAATATCTGGTGCATTTCTGCAAAATTCTTCGGTGCTCTAACTTCAATAAAGTCCTGTATATTTGGATTAAAAAGAGGAAAGACAATGTCCAACAATTCCTCAAATGTAATATCTAAATCTAATTTATTTTTTAGTTCCAGCTTACGAAGATAAAATTTTGACGCCGACTCATATATATTCTGCTTATTACAATAGAACTCTTTTCTCAAAATACTTTTATCTTTAACGGGAGGAAATGCCTTCTTTAACTCAATCACCGTTTGTTCAAATCTTTTCGCTTCCTCAGTAATCAAAAACTTTCCTATATTTTCTAACCACAAAAGTGCTTCGCCCTTTAACGAGCATTTAAGCACTACGTACCTGTTTTTCTCAGGTATATTATTGAACAAAATATAATCATCTAATTTCACTAAAAATTCACTAATATCACCCTCACCGGTGAAATACACCCGTGGCACAATCTCAAAATGTCCGACATTTCGTTGGGCGCCATTTGTGACGGTATACTCATGCTGGGTGTCATTTGTCACGTTATATGCAGACATACTCATTAATTTAGGTTAAAACAACACAGTTTATTAAAATGATAAGGGCTAAAGGAAAGTGGAGCAAGTCTCTAATTTCACACACTGAGAACACTATGAACAGCTAAAATCATACTCACAAGTTTCGGTCTAGCTCAGTCGGGGCACCGTCTAGCACTTGACACTATTTCCTGGCTGATCTACTAAACAAATCTTAATTTCACAGCCCGTGGCTGTGGATATTTCTTTATTTGCTCAAATAATCAAAACGGAACGATTCTAAACTTTCTTACCAAGGCCGAATCTTTAATCCACTATCTGAACTCCTGTCCGCTTTACTGGAGGCCGTAGCTATTCTCTAATCGTCAGCACCTTACTAAACAATCATCAACTTCGTTGTCCAATGGCGGAACACACACAGAGGCTGCTGGCTGCTGGCTACTGCCAGGAACACACAGACGCTGGCTGCTGGCTAAGGCCAGAAACACACAGACACTGGCTGCTGGCTAAGGCCAGAAACACACACAGACGCTGGCAAAGGCCAGAAACACACAGACGCTGGCTACTGCCAGAACCACACAGACCACAAACTCACATCCAAGCTTTTATACGCGACAAACTGAGATACTTCTCATTAACATAATACTAATAACCGCGAGCTAACTGCGGAATTCGAAAGAGCACACACACTCTAGAAAGTTAAAGTAAAAGAGAGGATAGATGTCACTTTTACGCCTACAAAATGTTAAATTATGACGTCACGATCTCAGAAACACTAGAGTGCCTTTATGACTAAAGGTCACTCCCTCACAACCCCCCCTCGAACTCCGCAGAGAAAAAGGGCTGGGCTAAATGCATGCCCAGAACTTTTTCTTGTTATAAATTTAGAGCCGTAATAAAACACAGTGATGGGTGAAATTTAGCGCCGAAACATAACTTTTAAAATATTAACTTTAACCCATCACAACCAAAAAAAAAACTCAGTTTGCCTCAAATAATCACATATTCAATCCAATCATTCTTCTATCTTACAAATAGCCTCCGTAAAACTTCCAAAAACTCGTAAAACTTTCAAAACTAATTACTTCCTCTTTCAAAACAACCCACTCCACTGGGAGTGCTAAAATTTCTCAAAACACTAACCTTCCGAAATTTTCCTCAATATTGCAATGCAACTATAACTTTACCCAAAAATTTCTCCATAACTTTTAATATACTAGAATTCGCACCAAGTCCAAAAAACCCAATGCGCAAAAACTTTCCTCATCCAAATTCCGACTTCATCTAAAATTACATTTACTTCATACTAAACTAACTCTGCTACTACGTAATACCTACATCCCCATTAGCCAATGAACTAACTCCCAAACTTCTTCAGACTTAACTCCACTTGAACAATAATTGGGGCACATACGTACAGCGGCATATCGCTGTGCTTATGCAACAATAAAAAAATATCAAAAATTTACAAAATGACGTCATCAATCTCTTCATCTGTATTAACTAAAAGAAAAATAGCAGAATCAATACATAACAAAAAGTATACTTCCCTGCAAGAAAATCACATTAACATTCAATTTTAATACAATACAATTTCAAATTCAAATGCAGCTTAAAACTTCGCAACTTGCGGAAACCATTCTCAACTAAAGTACAAAACGCAACTCATAAAACACGAACGATAAGAAGAAAGTTAATTCATTAAATGTTAGTATCAGAGATAGAAACGCGTGTCAAGGACTTCTTGACCGCAAAACACGTGCGCGCCTGAACCGCGGCGCGTGTACAAAATAACTCAAATTACTATCTGTACTTTCTGAAAATTTAAACATACATTAACCTACACTTTATAACACATGAACAATATAACAATATAGTAACATTTTAACAAATAACATAACAGTTTAACAATAGATCCAGAATTTTTAAAAGCAGTTAAGACCAAAATTTCCAACATACATAAAACTAACAATTTTGCAAACAAATTTTGAACACAATTAAGCACTAAACGTGAGTCCGTCAAAAAATTCCAAAAATGGCCAAAAGTACAAAACAGTCTCTCTGCTTTCTATTCCTTCACATTGCTACCACATATATGCACTCTAATAGAAATTTAATAAAGAACATTATCACCCAATCATAGAGATGATTCGCTGCTGGCAGGCTTCATACTGCAAGATGGCTTTCTCCTCCTGTCCCAGAAGGCTTGTACGAAGGATCTCTCGTCATCAGAACTGTACGGTGACGCCACAGTTGACTGTCGTGCCTGCAGCCTGGTTCTGAATGGATGCCGTGGAATACTCGTAGGTTCCACTCGACGACTCTGCTCCGGCCGGTTCGCTGGGTTCACTCCATGGCGAGGTTCACACTGTTGCTGCCGGTAATCTGAGAGTTGCCTCCTCTTTCTAGACGCACCCGAAGTTACCGAAGATCCAAGGCCACGTTTCTTTCCGGACCTATGTAGTTTCTTGTTAGGCAAAAATTCAGAATTTAAAGTTCGCTTAACAGTTTTACGAGTGTCCAAACGAAATCTTTTCTGGGGATTAATCACTGAAGATGGTGAACTATTAGTTAATTTATGCTTGTGAGGTTGTTGTCTAATAGATGGAGGAACTGGACAATTTATAATTTTTTGTCTTTTATGACACACAGAGTCCGATGTATTTGACACAGTTCTCTTATTTTTATTATACTTTGCTCTCGGATTGTTAGACTGTCGACTTTCAATAACAGTCTTTGGAGCTGTTTGACCAAATTTTCTTCTTGAATATTGATGAAAAGAATTAGACGAAGAAGTGCTGGACTCGGGACACTCATTGGATCGGGAATTTCGCGAAACACCACTCGACATATGAGAACCTTCACTACCATTTTCTCTAAACTTATACACTCTAACCTGATCCAGATTAACAGTCATTCTTTCACCATTGACATCAACAACCAAATTATTATTTCGAACTTCCAAAACCTCGAACGGACCTACAAACTTCGGACCAAACTTAGCTACTCTCTTTTGACGACTTGAACTTAACCAATGCTTTTCTACTAACACAAAATCTCCAACTTTCACTTCTAACTCCCTTCTACGCATATTATAATACTGAGCTTGTTTTTCTTGCGCTTTTCCCATTTGAACCTGAGCTTCCTTAACCAACCTCTCAATATCCTGACACATGTACTGACTTTCCGCATCTGACACCATAACTAACCTTTGGAATGGAGTAATAACTTTTCTACCCAAAAACAATTCAGCAGGCATTTTCCCCGTTGACTCGTGAACTGCCGTACGAAGTGCGTACGCAAAATGCTGAAGAAACTGGTCCCAATTTGCATGATGAGAACCAACATAAGAAGAAATCATTTGAATTAATGTACGATTTACACGTTCAGCCATATTAGACTGAGTAAGTTCCCTACCGTCCTCAGTCTGCAACTTTTCACAAAAAGATTTAAAAATATTAGATATAAAATCATAACGAAATGGTTTACTAGCAACTAGTGCGTCAAAACCAATATGAACTTCATTAGTTAAACTCGGTTTATCTGAAAAAACTTTACCAAAATCGACTAAAGACTTATTAACCTCCATTTTCTTAACCACACTTAAACCCGACTCCTCCAAATTAACTGACACTGAAACAGGCTCTTTCTTACTCACATTCTCATCATTATTCACGATTAACGACTTTTTAAAGAAATCCAAACTAATTCCTCTATCCCTCATATAATCCACACCAACTATACAATGCACTGTTAATCCATCTAACACACAAAACTCCCAACATGTCTTAACCGAACGAATTTCAACTTCCAATTCCACTGAACCTTTATTATCGCAAGCTACTCCCTGTGCTGACTGAACCACAAGACTTGACCGTTTCAACTTCTTATACGAAAAATATTTCCGATAACAATCAAAAGAAATGAACGACTTATCTGCCCCTGTATCGAAGACACTTTTAACGACAATACCATCTAACACAATTAACACTTCAGGTAACTCAACCGGATTAATAGTTATTTTATTTAAACTCACCGAAGACTTTTCCGACCTCTGAACACATCTCCTTTGCACTGACCTACCTTCAAAATTCTCATCCGAAGTTAATCTCCTTACTTGCGAAGAAACATTCCTGTCCCATACTCCCCCACTACGATCATAACCACTATTCTGTCTATTTCCATGCATATTTCTCTCACCACTTCTAAAATTATTAGCACCACCACCATTCCTATTACCATTACTCGTATTCGACATATTACGACCAAATCCATCACTTCTATTACGCACATTACTATCCGGAAATCGCTGTCCCCCTCTCACAAAATTACGTTCCCCCTCATTTCTCAAATTACCATCCGTGACAGGTCTCTGCCGAGGGTTACGCAAATCCCGTTGATCCGAGCTATGCCGAGACTCATACTTCGATAATATCTGGTGCATTTCTGCAAAATTCTTCGGTGCTCTAACTTCAATAAAGTCCTGTATATTTGGATTAAAAAGAGGAAAGACAATGTCCAACAATTCCTCAAATGTAATATCTAAATCTAATTTATTTTTTAGTTCCAGCTTACGAAGATAAAATTTTGACGCCGACTCATATATATTCTGCTTATTACAATAGAACTCTTTTCTCAAAATACTTTTATCTTTAACGGGAGGAAATGCCTTCTTTAACTCAATCACCGTTTGTTCAAATCTTTTCGCTTCCTCAGTAATCAAAAACTTTCCTATATTTTCTAACCACAAAAGTGCTTCGCCCTTTAACGAGCATTTAAGCACTACGTACCTGTTTTTCTCAGGTATATTATTGAACAAAATATAATCATCTAATTTCACTAAAAATTCACTAATATCACCCTCACCGGTGAAATACACCCGTGGCACAATCTCAAAATGTCCGACATTTCGTTGGGCGCCATTTGTGACGGTATACTCATGCTGGGTGTCATTTGTCACGTTATATGCAGACATACTCATTAATTTAGGTTAAAACAACACAGTTTATTAAAATGATAAGGGCTAAAGGAAAGTGGAGCAAGTCTCTAATTTCACACACTGAGAACACTATGAACAGCTAAAATCATACTCACAAGTTTCGGTCTAGCTCAGTCGGGGCACCGTCTAGCACTTGACACTATTTCCTGGCTGATCTACTAAACAAATCTTAATTTCACAGCCCGTGGCTGTGGATATTTCTTTATTTGCTCAAATAATCAAAACGGAACGATTCTAAACTTTCTTACCAAGGCCGAATCTTTAATCCACTATCTGAACTCCTGTCCGCTTTACTGGAGGCCGTAGCTATTCTCTAATCGTCAGCACCTTACTAAACAATCATCAACTTCGTTGTCCAATGGCGGAACACACACAGAGGCTGCTGGCTGCTGGCTACTGCCAGGAACACACAGACACTGGCTGCTGGCTAAGGCCAGAAACACACACAGACGCTGGCAAAGGCCAGAAACACACAGACGCTGGCTACTGCCAGAACCACACAGACCACAAACTCACATCCAAGCTTTTATACGCGACAAACTGAGATACTTCTCATTAACATAATACTAATAACCGCGAGCTAACTGCGGAATTCGAAAGAGCAAACACACTCTAGAAAGTTAAAGTAAAAGAGAGGATAGATGTCACTTTTACGCCTACAGAATGTTAAATTATGACGTCACGATCTCAGAAACACTAGAGTGCCTTTATGACTAAAGGTCACTCCCTCACAAACCATGGAGGAAAAAGATAGGTGGTGGTGAAGTAAACCGAAAAAGGGTCGCAATATTAAACCATTTATCGCTCAAATTTTAATGTCCCAAACAAAAGCATGTGGAAGGGATTTTGTATTAAGACGAATTGAAAGGAATGAATTACAGCTGAAGCGTATTTTACGAAGTAATAGTAATTTTTTAAAATGGTCTTTTTTCTATTATATCATTTATTTTTAAAAAATGTTTGCTTTTAAAATAATTGGAATTGATATATTCGAAAAAATTAAATGTAAAAATAAAATTAAATAAAATATTGAAAACATTTGATTTGAACTAAAAATTGTATTACTAAAAGTTTTCTTTTTTTTTTTTTTCAGAACTTTTTAATACTTTATAACGTAGATGAAAAAATGTTTTTAATTTAACAATATATTAATAACTCTATGTCAATATATAAAATATAATTATGAAAACATTCTTTTAAAATCATGCGCGAAAACTTAAATAACAAATATTAGTCTAAAATCTAGATTTCAGAGTGCAGACGATTTTAAGACATTAACGAAAGAATGTTAACTTTTCAAGCAAAATCTTAAATGATGCTTCTATATTGCTATTTCAAAGTGACGGCTAGGTTACATTTATGTTATATTTAAGTTACGGTAGGGTAATGTTAAGTCGCAGACAGATTATGGTTATGGTACAAAAATTTACGGTTAGGAATTTGTCCACAGAGTCAACATTACGCATGCTTTGATAAAAATATACACTTTTGTTAAATGGCTCTGAAATTATAATACTATATACCAATCTTTTATCATCGCGTATCGGTTTCATTCACGGTATAGTCGGATTTAAGAGTAATATAATTAGTTTGAAATTCAAAATATTTCACTTGGGATTTCTATGCGAAAAAAATAATTAGTTACGTGTTTTAACAGTGATTTTTACGGGTAAATATCAACACTTTAACACGAAACTAACGCAATCGTTGGATACATGTTCCCTCCCGTGTTTCTCCTTGCTCATTTTAAGTATTTTTAGATCTTAATATTAGTTGTTGTTTTTAAAACCGATTTTTCACAAAGTCAGCTGCGACGTATTTCAGACAATGCATTTCTGCATGCTTCCAGTTAATGATAAAATCATACAAATTTCAAGTTCGTTTAATATTGTTAATACGGACCCGGGCAACGCCGGGCGGGTCAGCTAGTTTGAATATATATATTTTTTTTGAATTATAAACATTCAAAATTTAGTGCTTGTAATGATGAATTACATTTTCATATTTTTATTAATATCTCTTAAAATTATACTCCTAATGTGCTAATTTTTTATGTAGCAATAATATTAAAATAACCAAACATAAATACGTTGAATTTGCAATTTTTATAATTTATAATATGAATTGTGAATTATGAAATTAACATTCGAAAAACATATGAATTACAATCTAAATTTTTTTTATGGCTTCAGATTTATTAGGTCCTGTTTTATGGAAATCCAAAAATTTAAATTTTTCTTCCAAGTAGTTTTCAAATTATGCTTAAGAAACGGCAAAATGGTGGTTTAAGTCTATGATAGAAGTGACTAGATATTTTAAAACTTCTTTTACAATCCTGTAATATAACCCTCTTCAATGACTGCGTAAGTGGCGTTTAAGATGCCACTCGAGTCACTGAAAAAGACCTGGATGATCATGTTAAATCTATGGGGGCGTTCTTTTCAAATATCTCGCCAAAATTTTAGTATTTTTACTTGATTTTTCTTTTTGGCATAGGATAGCAGAGGACGATCTACAACCGGCCTAGTTTGTACCTTTTCGATTTTGGTTATATATATTTTATATAATGATACTTTCATTTTCAGAACCGGTTCCAGCCCATTCCGAAATTTAAAGTAATTTTTTGAGAAAATTTTAAACCAAAATCGAAAAAGCAAAAACTAGCTCGGTTACAGATTGGTCTCTGCTATCCTATGTAAAAAAAATCATGTAAAAATATTAATATTTGAGCGAGATATTTGAAAATAACGCCCCAATAGACTTAACATTATCATCCTGATCTTTTTGAGTGACTAGTGTGGGCTCTTAAGGCCCCACAATTTAGTTTTTACTTTTTTGATTTTGGTTTCAGATTTTTTTTTAAATTACTTTAAATTTCAAAACCGGTTTAAAGCGGTTCTGAAATTGAAACTATCACAATATAAAACATATATAAGCAAAATCGGAAAAGTAAAAACTAGGCCAGTTGTGGGTCATCCTTAGCTATCCTATGAAAAGAAGTCATGTAAAAATATTATAATTTGAGCGAGATATTTGAAAAGAACGTTCCCATAGACTTAACATTATGATACCGGTGTTGCGTCTTAGTCTCTTCAGACCTGAGGTACACAAATGTGTACCTCCATTCTTTTCCTCATAAAAACTAAACTGTTCGAATTTTTTGCATTTTTACTTTACTTCTATACAGCTGAATGTTTTTTGCTTTAAAACAAAACGAATAAATGTGAGCACTGATGAATATTACCTCATAAAATAAATATTATTTTAATCCGAGTTTCGGAAATACCTTCAAGACATTGTGGCCAAGAAAGTAAGAAATTTTCATGATTATTTAACTTAAATGCTTTACAATAAAAAAATTTGAGAATTTGCTGATCATTTACTTGTTTAAAGACCTTAATTTTGTTATTGTGTAAATTTACATTACTAATAGTTAATCTGGTGTTTTAAGGGGATTAGTACTTTTATATCCATATTTGTAAACCTAAATTACCAGTCCCACCAAGAACTGATTTCATAAAAATGACTCTTTCTGTCATCTATGGTGTCATTTCAATTATGCAAAAGCAAAAAATATATATTTGTAGAATTATTTTTTGGTCAAGCCTGATGAGGTTAAGATGTCTCGATCAAGAAGAGGACTCTCTCGGTTGATAATCGAGTACCGAACTTCAGTTTAAATACCGTCCCTAAAATATGCTTGTTTTAAAATATTTGATTTCTCACAAACTTACCGTATGAATTACACGAAAATTTGTTTATAGTGTAATTGAAAGGTGTAGAGTTCATTTATGCTTTCAGAATTGTGTACTGTTGAAACTATTGAAAAAAAAAAAACAAAGTTAGAGATTGTTTTAATATGTAAATGGCCCCTGAAGCAAATTTTACATACATAATTTAAAAATAGACTTTATTTCCAATCGTTCGGTACCAGTAATTTTCTTCTTGGATAATTTGTAGAGGAATTAGTTGGGGATGTTTATTTTTTTTCACGACTGTTTACACAATAAAAAGTATCTAAGAATTAAAAAATAATTATTATTCTATAGTTAAAAATAAAAAACATTCACCAAGTTGATTTTTAGTATGTATGTATTTCACCAGTAAAACTAAAATCAAATTTTTCATCCTCATGCAATAATAAGAAAAGTATACCCCCCCCCCCCTCCTACCTTAAAATACTGAATATTAAAATTTCTTTCTACTTAAACTTTTTTCTTTTTATGGCTCATTCGCTTAGAATTGAATTTTCCTAAGAAAACTATCAGGGAATTACTTTCACTAAAGAAATTCGATTACTATTCTAGAAAGATTTCTTGCATAAACATACACTATTATCTGAGAAAACGTTTGTGAAAGGAGAAAATGAGTTCTTCTTTATTTTTCCTATTTTAAGAGATATATACACTTTAAATTTAACTTTTTTCGAAACTCACGAAAACTTTTTGGCTCAAGACATACATTAATGAGTCATTTACCGAGTGTCCCAAAAATGACTGATGGATTTTAAAATTCAATAACTTGCAAACTGTGACAGCTACCTAAAAAATTTTTGCAGGAGGGTTATGTATAATGCCAGGAGTTTTTTTACCGTAATTTTTTATTTTAGTTCGAATTTAAAACAATAGATGGCGCTGACGGCAGTTGAAGCCCAGGTTGACGCCGAAACTGACTTCACTCAGCACTGATCACCTGGCCTTCAATAGAGATCCTAGATAAGAGAGAGATTGGACATTGCCGCACCGGCAGTTTTCACAAATCCGCCATTTAAGTTCCATCCTCAGCATATGTCACTGTTACGCTCTATGCATATTTGTAATTTTAAATGATAGAACGCCTTAAATATTATATGAAACGTACTAAACTGTTAATAAACACTATACTCTTGATTACAGGCTACTTTTTTAATATTTAGTATTTCTTTTTTTATTTTTTTATTTTTTTTTTTTATTATTCGAATTCAATTATTACGTATTCAGTCAATTTTAAACAGTTCCATAATTTTGTTTCTATTGATATTTTTTTTATTTTTTTATTTAAGAACTGATTATGATTTAAATTTTTATGCAGTAAGTAAGAAAAACGTGTAAAAATTTCGAGTTTTGATATTTGGCATCCATTGTTAGCGATGAATTTTGTTTACAATTTAGAGGATTCTTATGGAGAACAAAATACACAATAAATTTGTAAATTTAAAGCAGTACTTACATTATACAAATATTTATAAATTTTAAATTAAATATTTAAAACATTCATAAAAATTCTTAACTATATTTTCTTTTTAAAAAAATCTTTTTCAATTTAAAGGCACAAAAGACATAATATTCAAAATTTTCCAATTTTCCGTATCAAAAATTACGTACAATCTAAAAATTGCGAAAATATATAGGTTATGTAGTTTAATAATGTATAAAGCTTTAAAGTAGAGACTCTATAACTGTAAGCTCAAAAATGAAAAGCATACTAAGCAAATGTGCATAAATCTTTCTTTATTCCAGCTTTTTTTTTTTTTTTTTTTTTTTAGAATGCCCCCCCCCCCCTTTTTTTTTTTGCATATTTAGATACATTTAGCATTGTAAAATGTTTTAAATCTAGAGAATTGAAACTTTTTATAACTATAAAAGCAATTAGTTTTTTTTATTATTATTATCTAAAACTGTGAACGTAAGTATAATAATACAGAAATATATTTCGAAAATCTCTACTTTAATTCTTTTTGAAATTTCTTCTTATTATTAAATGGTACCACATATTTTCATTCTTTGTATTCGTTTAAAATTTAAAAAAAGAGTTTCCTGTAATACATTTAATCTATTTTTTTAGGAAAATGTGCTTAACTGATGTATGATCACGAATATTTAGAAGAAGAAAGCAAAAGGTTAATACGCACTAAAAATTATGCATGTAGCAAGTATTTCTTGTGTTATGCATAAATTCAAATTTGTTGCATATGATACATTACTCCTACTAGAAATTAGTATTTATATGATATCTTAATTGCTGCTCTGAAGAGTTTTTTATTTTAAAATAAATTTCGAAGTACTGCTAACTTTTCTTTGATATACTTTTAAATATGAACACAGGTAAAATATATAGTATTAGAAGAAGCGTTGGTATCTTATACTATAATGCGAGCAAAAATTGTGTGTGTGTGTGTGTGTGTGTGTGTGTGTGTCTGTGTGGGTAAATTTTATCTCAAAAACGGCTCTAACGATTTTCGCAAAAATTTGGATTTTACCATTTTCAGGCACGAGAAGACCATTGGGCTAGGTCACATGTTCGAGAAAATTCGATTATTGGGTCGTTTTGGGTCATAATGGGTCAAGATCAAGGTATTTATATCTAGAGAACGGCTGGATCGATTTTAAGGAAATTTTCTATCCAATCGTTTTTTGGCACAACAAAACTATTGGGCTGGGTCACATGTTCGAAAAATTTCGATTAGTGGGTCAATTTTGGGTCATTATGGGTCAAGCCATTTTTATCTAAAAAACGGCTCTAACGATTTTGACCAAATTTTATATTGTATCGTTTTGGATTACAAGAAGACCATTGGGTTAGGTAACATGTTCGAGAAAATTCGGTAAGTGGGTCATTTTTGGGGTCATTGTGGGTCATACTATTTTTATCTAGCGATTTTCTCACGCAATTTTGACTAAAAATTGCATTCTATGGTTTTCGGGCACGAGAAAAACATTGGGCTAGGTTACATGTTCGAGAAAAAATTTCACTGGGTCATATTGGGTCATTAAGAGTCTGGGTCAAGTTATTTATATTTAAAGAACGGCGTGATGATTATAACGAAATTTTGTATGTAACAGTTTTTTGACATGTGAAAACTAATGGGCTAAATCACATGTTTGAGAGATTTCGACTATGAGGGTCATTTGTGGGTCATGATGGGTCATAATGGGTCATGGTCACCCTATATCTAAAGAACAGGTGGATCGATTTTAACGAAATTTTGTATGCAACATTTTTTTGGCACGATAAAATCATTGGACTAGGTTACATGTTCGAAAAATTTCGATTAATGGGTCATTTTGAATCATTAAGAGTCTGGGTCAAGCTATTTATATTTAAAGAACGGCGTGATGGATTATAACGAAATTTTGTATGTGACAGTTTTTTGACATGAGAAAACTAATGGGTTAAATCACATGTTTGAGAGATTTCGACTATGAGGGTCATTTGTGGGTCATGATGGGTCATAATGGGTCATGGTCAAACTATATCTAAAGAACAGGTGGATCGATTTTAATGAAATTTTGTATGCAACATTTTTTTGGCACGATAAAATCATTGGACTAGGTTACATGTTCGAAAAATTTCGATTAATGGGTCATTTTGGATCATAAAGGGTCTGGGTCAAGCTATGTATAATTAAAGAACGGCAGGATCAATTTTAACGAAATTCTGTATGTAGCAATTTTTAGAAACGAGAAAACTAATAGACTAAGTCACATATTCGAGAGCTTTCGATTATAAGGGTCATTTGTGGGTCTTAATGGGTCAAGGTCAAGCCATATCTAAAGAATAGGTGGGTCGATTTTAACGAAATTTTGTATACAACATATTTTTGGCATGAGAAAATCATTGGAGTAGGTCACATGTTCGAGAAATTTCGATTAGTGGGCCACTTTTGGGTCATTCTAATTTTATCTAGACAACGTTTCGCGCAATTTTGATTAAATTTTATATTTTATCGTTTTCGGTCACAAGAAAATCCTTGAGTTAGGACAGATTTTTAAGAAAATTCGATCAATGGG
Organism: Maratus speculifer; assembly: GCA_964019185.1. NCBI lineage: Eukaryota > Metazoa > Arthropoda > Arachnida > Araneae > Salticidae > Maratus > Maratus speculifer. Next base: position 369,392,123 of record OZ025290.1, on the reverse strand, counting down.
TCATTTTGGATTATAAGGGGTCAGGGTCAAACTAACTATATCTAAAAAACGGCTCAATCGATTTTATCTAAATTTTGTATCTAATGTTTTTCGGCATGCTAAAACTAAAGAGCTAGGCCACACGTTCGAGAGATTTCGATTATAAGGGTCATTTGTTGGTCATGATTGGTCATGCTAATTTTATATAGAAAATGGCACTCACCATTTTGACTATGCTTTGTATTATATCGTTTTTGAGCAAGAGAAAACCATTTGGCTTGGACACATGCTCGCGAAAATTCTATTAGTGGGTCATTTTGGGTCTTAATGAGCTAGGGTCATTCTAATTATATATAACAACGACTCAATCAATTTTACCTAAATTTTTAAACAAAACGTTTTTTGCCACGAGAAGACTATTGGGCTGAGTCGCATGTTAAACAAAATTATATTAGTGGGTCATTTCGCTTCATTGCTGAATGCTGCCAAGCTAATTTTACCTAAAAAATGGCTTAAACGATTTTGATTCAATTTTATATTCTACTGTTTTTGATTACCTGAAGACGATTGAGCTATGTCACATGCTTGATCAAATTTGATTAGTGGCTCATTTTAGGTAATACGGGTCAGGGTCACGAGAATATGGCAAAAGCCAATAACTTGGTGATATTTGACAAAATATTGGCGACATATGGACAAAAAATCGACTATAAAAATTACGAAAACCAAAACACGTATTTGGAGCCAAATGAAAAGAATGCCTCCAAATTTAGCTATATCTAGCAAAAAATATTGTCTTTCAGAATGTAAAGAATTTTTTTATACATTCTTAAGAGGATTCGAGATGCATGGTTAAACCAATCAGAGTCGAGCTAAAAAAGTGATTTAGATCGATGTCCTTTCGTTGTAAAATTTAAAATAAAATAAAATTTATAAATATGCGCATAAAAACATAGTGTTCTTATTGATTGCTTTTCTAAATAATACTATTATAAACATGTTTTACAGTAATAATACAGAGTTAATGATACAGTGAAAATACTATATCGAGTTGAACACAAAGTTAATTTTGACCGAGCTAAGCTCGGTCTCCCCTGCTAGTTAAATTATTAAATGAAAGTTTATAAAAAAAAGCAATAGGAGCATAGCTGTTAATACAAACAGTAAATAAATAAATAAAATTTCCAAAAATAAATAAATAGACAATTCTTAAACAAAATCCTACTCCTAAAACAGCGTAAAAAAAGAAAGAAAAAACCATAAATCTAGCATATTGGTCTTTTGCGTTTAGCGTAAAAGTATAGTCTAAATTTTGTACAACATTTTATATAAATTTTATATACTATTTATAAATTCAATAAAGTGCATTTTTGCGCTGCTTCCTTTCAACAATGCTCTAAAATATATAACAACCTCTTTCAAAAATTTCGACTGTTTTCCGAGTACATTCAAAATGTTATCCTCGCAATTCATCCTAATAAAACAACGCATTTTATAACAATTCTTGTTTACTAAAGAGGAAGTGCACTTATATTTATGTTCCGACTGACTCTCTGAAGACATGTGAATTGCGTTTTACATGATTATAATAAAATAAAATGTATTAGAGGTTGGTGAAAATACATTGCGCTGTACTACGTTCCACCTGCTTTGGAACTTAAATGGCGGACATTTTCTCAATGTCCAATCTCTCTCTAATCTAGGATTCATAGCCTTCAATCGCCGTCAGCGCCATCTAATGTTTGAAATTCGAACTAAAAAAATTACGGTAAAAAACTCCTGATATTATACATAACCCTCCTGCAAAATTTTTTTAAATAGCTGTCACCGTTTGCAAGTTATTGATTTTTAAAATCCATCAGTCATTTTTGGGACACCCGGTATATACCTCCAAGATGATATAGAAACCCCACTAAAAATAATCTTAAGATTTTCTGAAGAAATCTCCACTTTCTTATTTTTTCGGTGACACCGAACTTTCCGTTTAGATCACGTCAGTCTCCGGTGACTGACAAACTAATATATGATATAAAACTAAATAAAAAGTACCGTAATTTCGGGTGTATAAGCCGCGGACCAAACAATTCTTTTTGGACCCAGAAATCTTATTTAGTGATTGAAGTCAAATATTTACGGCGATCTAACTAGTTATATTTGTTTCTTAAAAAATTCTGGGTCGAAAAAGAATAGTTTGATCTGCGGCTTATACACCCGAAATTACGGTATATTGTTTTTAGTAATTACGGAAAATTTATTTAAAATTTACTTAACTTTTACGAATTACCGGATTATACTTTCTTAATGGTTACTTAAAAGAATATATATATATTTTGTTTTTGTTTTATATCATATTTTAACACAGTCAGTCACCAGTGACTGACGCGGCCTAAACGGAAAGTTCAGTGTCAGTCACCGTGACAGTTTCAGGACAATTATGAAAGAAAATAATCTTGAATTAAAAATATATTCTATATAGTTTTATAGTTTACTAAATTAAGATTACATAGAACTATACTTAACTAAGCACATAAAAAGTTAAATTATCTTTCTTTCCTAAGCATCTGTTTTCAGCTTTCTGAAAAAAAAAAAAAAAAAAGAACATGCCATTTTTCTCAAGAATATAATCGAGAAATATTTTTTACCGATGAACAAATTCGATTATCTAAGAATATTTTTTTGAATACATGTGTTACTGCAAAAAATGTATTCGTGAAAGAGGAGAAAAAATATGTTTCGTTTCTTTTATTTCTAGATTATATTTATTGAAGATAACTTTATTTGAAAAATATTAATGCGTTTCCATCCAGATTTGAAAAAGGATGGATTTATATATCTACCATTGAATTGAAATAATGCATTATCAAGATGATTGCATTCTATGCGATTTCTTTTCCGTATAATCGAATTTTTCTATATCTATGTCAGTTCTTGGCATGTTTTTGACATGTTTTATTAATAATACTGATTTGTAAATTTTAAAATATTTTTATTAGATAAGAATGCCATGAACACACAAAATATCTGAAATATGAGGATTTTTCATATTTAGTAATACTGAAGCTAAAAAAACAATTTATATGTATCTAGGAAGATATGAACGCAAAAATTCTTTTTACGTACACGAATATTCATGCCCGTTCTTTATGCATTGCTCACTTCATAAAGGTGCTAATAATATAAATTAAATTTTATGAAGTCACTAATAAGATATAGCAACAAAAATATGAAAATGGGATACATATGGTAATATATGATACATATGATTACCATCATCATCACCATCATTATCAACCGTTTTCAATCCACTGCTCGATGTAGGTCTCCCCCAGATTTTTCCTGTGCTTCCTATGTAATGCTTTAGTGATCCAATTAACACTGGGCAGTTTTCTGATTTTGTTACTCCATCTTACTTGAGGTCATCTTTTTGGTCATTTTACACCTTTGGGATACCACTGTTGGGTGTGTATGCTTAATCTATTGTCTTACCTTCTTGCAATATGTCCAGTTCATTTCCATTTTAGCCATTTAATTCTTTCAATAATGTCAAAAAGTTTCGCCAGACTTCTTATCCAAGTCTCTTCTAGTTATGCCTAGTGTCCAACTTTCCATACTTCTCTGTGTTATTTGTAATGATCGTACCGTCCGTTTTGTTAGAGTTCATGTCTTTGATCCTTAAATTAGTACTGACAAAACCTCTTTCTTTTAAACAAAGAGGCATAATACTGTTCAGAGTAACATTGTTCTTCCCAAAAGCACTTCACTCATGTCCTATTATACTATTTACGCCATCCATGATACTATTATCCGATGATATTTTCTGTCCAAGGTACACATAACTTTGCCCTTCTGTAATCTCAGTGTTCTTGTAGACAATGTTCATCAACAATATCACCTTAGGGTTTTCCAAAACTATTTTTAATCCCATACTACTGCTGGCTTCTGAAAAAATATTTTAGCATATTTTCCAAAGCTTCAGGGTTGTTGTTAAAAATTAAAATGTCGTTTGTGAACTGGAGATAAAAAAAATCCCCACTTATTCCAATTTTTTGTGTAGCCCTGTATATGGCCTATAAAATTTATGCACACCAAAAACATTTAGCTAAACTTAAAATGTGCAAATCATACTGAAATAGAATTTGAGCAATGTTCTCCAACAGACAATATTTCAGATCCATCATTGTATCGGAAATTTTTGTCTTGTTTGTAAATGAATGTATACATCATTATCCATACCGTAAATGTCGGGGTAAACAACAGTAACTTCTGTCAATTACATGGTAATCCGAGTATATTTACATGAGTTAGAGATCAGACAGACAATTAAAAGACCGTATAAACACAAATCATAAACACTTTTCGAATATGGTCGAAAGTATTTTAAAGCAAAAATAAATCTGTCATTTGTCATTCACAATATTGCCAGATTAGCATGTAATAGAACAGAGAATATAAATGCAATATTTAAATTAATTTCAAGTTAAAAAAGTTAAAAATTATTAAGGTGACCCAACTCAGTTGGTAAATATTAATAAATAACCAGTTAATTTGATTAATTCTCATAAATTAATCATTTTTAAACGGTTTATATTAATATGATTTGATAGTTATTAATAACCGTTTATTATTATTAATTACTGATTTATGAAATTGACCATAACAAATAGTATATATATAATATGATATTAATGAAAATATCTAACAAATATGCATACCACAATTTATATCCTCTAAGTGTGTGTGAAGGAATTATGTAAAGAAACAATTGGTTAAATTCTCTAAGGAATTTAACAATTTATGCTTGTATAAAATGCATCCATGCATTATATATGCGTTTACGCACATAAAAAAATTATATTGGGTGAGTGTAAAAGTTCAACCGTTTTTTAGCAAAAACAGAAAGACGGAGAATACAAGAGGTTCCACCATTATGTATGACCTCTTGCCATCTGTCTAGCAGTAAGTAAATCCCACGCCAATAAAACTCCTCTGTTTTAGAATGAAAATACTGATGTAACACCGTTTTAAAATATCCACATTATTGAAAATTTGAGACCGAAGGCGTTGTCTAACGATTGGAAAAACTAATAGTCCAAAGGTGCAACGTGAGGACTGTACGCCGCGTGAAGTAAAATTTTGTGACCGAGTTCTAGTAATTTTTGTCGATCCTTAATGTAACATAAGATCTGATATTATCGGATGAAAGAAAACTCTCCTTACAAATGTTGAATGGTTGCAGATTAGACGCCAGTTGAGCTTGTTGATCTGTCCAATTAATGGTACCAGAAGTCTGCATTGATCGATTGATTTGGTGCGAGGACCTTCCAGTGGATTATTTTCTTAGCATACCAACATACACTGAATAAAACTTTCCGAGATGGAGTCCTCTTGTTGAGGTCGATGGAATACCATGTACAACTTGGCACACGGTGATTCGGTGCTACACTTTTACGATGTAATAATCGCCTAAAAGTTAGCCCCCCCTTGACGAAAACTGAGAAAGTGACATATATATTTCGTTGATCATCGTTTGATCAGATTTGATCAACAATTTTCACCGTTTGATCAACTTTATTTCATGAGTTATCATTAAAAATAACTAGGGGGAGGGGTAACTTATAAGATTTTTTAAAATGCTCAAACCTAAAAAAAAAAATTAGTGATTCTTATAGAAAATCGGCCCTAAAGATTTGATCAACCATTTTTAGCGTTTGATCAAACCCGGAAGTGCCCCCCCAAAATCGATATTTTTAGCAACAGACCCTAAAAATTTAACCCCCCAAGTCCATGACAGAATTTCGAAACAAAAATAATACAATCTAACATGAAATAATCTGTAGAGATTTGATCAACCATTTTTAGCATTTGATCAAACACGGAAGTGCACCCAAAATCGATATTTTTAGTATCAGACCCCTAAAAATTAACTCCCCCCTCCATGATGGAATTTTGAGACAAAAATGGTGCCATCTAACGTGAAATCATCTGTAGAGATTTGATCAACCATTTTTAGTGATTGATTAAAGGCGGAAGTGCCCCCAAAATCGATATTTTTAGTAATAGACCCGAAAAATTTAGCCCCCTCCACCTCCATGACGGAATTTCGAGACAAAAATGGTCCCATCTAACGTGAAATCATCTGTAGAGATTTGATCAAACATTTTTAGCATTTGATCAAGCCCGGAAGTGCCTCCAAAATCAACATTTTTAGTAATAGATCCCTAAAATCTAGCCTCTCCCACCTCCATGACGGAATTTTTAGAGAAAAATGGTGCCATCTAACGTGAAATTATCTGTAGAGATTTGATCAACCATTTTTAGCATTTGATCAAACCCGGAAGTGCCACCAAAAATTTTTTTTTGGCATCAGATACCTAGAAGTTAATTCCCCTACATGACGGAATTTCGAGACAAAAATGGTGCCATCTAACGTGAAATCATCTGTAGAGATTTGATAACCATTTTTAGCATTTGATGAAACCCGGAAATACCCCCCAAAATCTGTATTTTTAGTATCAGAACCCTAAAAGTTAACCCCTCCTCCATGACGGACTTTCGAGACAAAAATCGTGCCATCTAACTTGAAATCATCTGTAGAGATTTTATCAACCATTTTTAGCGTTTGATGAAACACGAAAGGGCCCCTCAAATCGATTTTTAACACCAGACCCACCTAAAAGTTAGCCCCCATGACGGAATTTCGAGACAAAAATGGTGTCATCTAACGTGAAGGGGGCTCCCTCTAACTCACACCCCTAATGAGTCCCCCGTGAGAGGGGGGGATGGGACAAGTTTTCAAAATGACAATTCAAATTTAATTCTTTGAACTATGGGTAAATAATGGCAAACATAGTATGGAAATTACATTAAAAGGGTTTAAGGTAAATCACAAAGTTTATTTTATATTAAACAGTTTGGAAAATCCATATCCGATGAAAAATATGCTTGTGCCCGACTGGTGCTGCCAATTAATTTTGGTGAATGCAGTTTGCAATTATGTTTTGTTCATTAATCATGGAATAGTCAATTTCTTGCGAAGATGATTTTTTTTTCATTTTTCATCACAAATAGTGTATTGCTGTGTAAAAATAAAAGGTTGCAGCTTGAGTTTAATAATTATTATATATTTCATATAGTATATTTCAAAACGGTAATTTGTGCAGTAATTTGTATTTCTTAAAATGTGGTTGATTTTTCATATAACATCAGATGCATGCAATTTCGGATGTTTTAAATAGAAATGTCCGGTTAATAATCGAATACTTATCATAGGATCAACCCAGTACCATTTGTGTATGTACATATTTTTTTTAATAATTTCTTGAATAAGTGATACAAAATTACAGAACATTTTATTTCCCGTAGAAGATCCATCTTTTTTAAATGAAAAACATGAAATTGAAAGTATTCTAATATGGCTAGAGTTAATAGATCGTCTGCTTATTTTAACGGAAGCGTGAAGTTCCCGTGAATGTAGCAGAGCAGATGTTTATTTTTTCATTGGAAAACCAAAGCATCGAAAAATCGGCTCTCTGACGAAAAATAAATAACGTATTTGTACCCTATATGGATAGGGCTCTCAGACAGATACTATAAAGCTAAGCAAAACCAACAATATTATTTCATAATATTTACTAGTAACTAAGGGGCTTTGCATGGGTCTTCGAAGGGTAAAAACCGAGAATGACCCCCCTTTCTAAAATTCATGTTCTGAAGATATTTACTGTCCCCCCCCTCCTCCTCCGAATACTTTAACACTAGAACGCCCGGATGGAGTCGATTCGACTCCAATCATGTAACTAAATTTCAATTCGAACCAGAAAAATTTTCTTGAAATAATTTAAATCTAATCCACGCAAATTTACGTTAAATAAATCAATTAAATAATTTTGAATAAAAATTCTGGTGAGAAATATTATTTTCAAACTTGAGTAGAATTTCCGGGCGTTCTAGTGTTAAGATACATTTTTTTATTCCCTCTCCTCTAAAATCCCTTGGAAAAGTGGCTCTTCCATACGCACTGTGTAGAAAGTCAATAAGGAAACACCTGTCCATAATAGGGACAAGTAGTTCCTTATATGGACACTTGTAAACATTTTTTTGTTTTTATCATTAAAATTAAACCAGAATAATTACAAGGTCGCTAATTTTAATAATGACAGTCAATAGTCCAAGGATAGTGGACACATATTTTTTGGAGTCCTATGACTTGTACATTGGGGTGAAAAAAAAAAACATTTTCCTTAGGGTGTCCATATTGGGTACAGGTACCTTAAAAATAATATCCGAATTAGCATAAACAAATTGGCAGGTGTGGGTTCTAAACTGAAATGCAATTTAAGAGTAGACGCAGATGCGATTTCAGGCAAAATCTAGCGTCTCAAAAGCCTATATATTTATTTTGGAAACAACTAATATCCACAAAAGCAGAAAAATATTATGTTAATGATTGGGTACCTACGATGCGATGCAGTGTTCTTTATTTCTGTATTTGAAATTATTTCAGATGATCTGGTAATGGCAACTATGGATTTGAAGTTGTGCTAATAAAAGACAAAGATTTATTAGGATGAGCGAAGCGAATCCTCTACTAGGCCACTCAAATTACATTTTGTCGTACACTTTACAAAAAAACTATTCAATATTTTAACTTCAAATTAAACACAAAAATAAATTATGATCTGTAGATTTGCACAATATATATTTTTTTACAGTAAAACGTTAAAAAAAATTATTATTTTAATTAATTTATTTTACATGCATTTCCAATACGGACGCATTTTAGCAAATAAATAAAAAATGAAACGCGTACATTTTCAGAAAAAAATATATAAATCATGCAGTAAGTAATTATAGATAGAATCATGATTAACTTAATAAATAAAACATGTTTTCATTATTTTGCAAAATCGTTTGCACAGATGACACTTAAACATTTTAAAAGAATTGTATTATGGATTTTTTTTGTAAAGTGGCAACAAAGTAATTGTAAACAAATAAAATTAATTGTTAAATTTGTTATATAAATGAAAAATTAAAAGAACTGCGTGAAGTTGTTGCCTCGATTCAAGCTCGATTCAAGTACTAAAGCAAAGTTGGCCGATTCAGAAACGACAAATAGACTTTAACCATTTCTTACTTTAGCATTTGGATCTAAAGTAATGTTACGTTCTTATTTGTGGACCGAAAAAGGTTTAGTGAACGGGACTTTAGACTTTGTTGTACGTATTAAAGAAAATCACAAGTCACCAGACCAGATATCACGAATAATCATGGATAAATTTGAATACTGTAGTAATTTAACTTATAAGAATTGGTGCGTACCGATTCCCCCAATAATTAAATTCTGGAAAAATGGAAGCATAAATTGCTCAAGGAAAGAATTTCTTCTGCAGTTAGCTTTTGCTGTTACAATTCAGAAATCCCAAGGTTTAACATTAGATGAAGCAGTTGTAGATATTGAGGATATATAGACACCAGTTGGCTTAAAAACGTACGTAACGTTGTCGAGAGTGAAAATCCTTCAAAATTAAACATTCAATAGAAATTTTCCTTACGAAAAATTCTACAATATCAAAAATTCTCATACGCTAACATGTATAAAAACGAAGAAATTAAAATAAAATGTTTTACGGTTAAAAATTCATAGTATCAACGAAAGCAGATTTCAAATGTTTTTCCAGAAAATAGGATTTTGAAGAAGTAACTTTCTTCAAGCTCTCTTCAAATATATTATTCTAAAATAGCTATCAAAGATTATCTGATGTTAATTACAAAGATTGGAAACATGCATATTTCAAACAATTTTAAAAAACACCAGTGGCTACTGGAAATTGTAAAAACATCTTTAAAGGAGCTTTTAGTTGAAAATTTAAAAATATTTTGCAAAAGTTTGCTTCGAAAATATCTTATTATGCCAGTTTTACATCATAAATAAAAAATTAAAATGCGCCAAAACATAAAATAACGTTTTTGTTTAATAAAGATGCAAAAATAATATAAAAAAATATTGTTACTTTCAAATATCTGTTTTATAAAATAATGCTTCGCGAATCCAAACAAAGCATGGCTTTTGCTAGTATTATTTTTCCTTACCGTAAAAATTACCACAACAGCATAGGCAGGATTTCATTTGAAAAGGAGGGGAGGGGGAGAGTGTTTATAGGAATAATCAGGCCAAATCAGAGGTTTAAAGAAAAAAAAATATTTTAGCTGTCGGATATTCCTTACCCAGATAAATTACCCAATGGTTAGGGGCTGTTCATATATAATGTTACCAGTTTTCTAGTAATTTTGGACTCCCTCCCCCCCCCTTTCATTACGATGTCATACTTTATTTTTTAAACCGTAAAACCACAACTTCCTTAATAATGTAATTATCCATGTCTAATTTTTTTTCAATTGTTTCTTTACTTTGCAGTGACATATAGATATGATTATATATTGATTATTTGCATAATTATTTTATTAAAATGAAGAGGAGTGAATAAAATATTACTATTTTAAATGAAATAACTTTGTATCAAATAACACTTACAAGAAATAATTGCTACATAAAAATAATTAATAATTAGCTTCTTGTTACATAATACATTCAATAATAATGTATCTTCGTGCGTTTGCCGCGCCCGGCGGGGGAGAGGGGAAGAGACGAGAGAGCATTGGCAGAATTTCTTCTCAACAAAACAGGTGGACAACGTTATTTCACTTTTCTTTAACGGTAAACACAAATATCATTTCAAACATACTTCGGAAAAAGTTTTCGGAACAGCAGCGGATAATGTATGGTTACACATTATGACAAAATAGAAATGCCACATATTGAAGTATTCCATATTTATGAATTAAATAATTTTATAATCATTTATAGTCATTTAATTTTATAATAAAAAAAAAGAAAAATAATTTTTAGATTAGCATCCTTTTGTAAGGTATCAAATTTATAACAATGTAGCGTTTTGAGGTATTAAATATACACATTTCAGTTTACGTTGGGGCATTTATTCAGGATATGTAAATGAAAAAAAAAAAAAAATTCAGAACTTTGTTTCATAAAATGATCGATTTTTGAAGAGAAAAAAGAAATGCTTTTCTGAACAGAGAATGAACACAAATTTGTTAACATTTGGAAAACTAATTAATTGAATAATTTGAAAAAACATGTTTTCTCACGGTTTCGCTTTTTTTCGGTGCACATGGTCTATAAAAATCAAACGCAGAATAGCATGTACTTTAATATCATTTTTGCGATTGCTACATTCAAAACTATAAATTTAGACAAAACGGAGTTAAAGACATAAAGTCATACAAGAGTGAAGTTCATTTAAGGGTCACTCATTCCGGGCAAGGCCAGAGGGTACTCTAGTTGTATCTCTCTCTCTCTCTCTCTCTATATATATATATATATACCGATAATTTCATGTTAGTTTCATGTTAATTTTTTGTGTCGAATATCATGGAGGAGATAATTTATAGGTCTTGTGCTAAAAATATTGATTTTGAGGGCACTTCCGGGTTTGATCAAATGCTAAAAATTCTTGATCGAATTATTGCAGATGATTTAATTTTATATGGCACCGTTTTTGTCTCGAAATTCCGTCATAGAGGCTAACTTTTAGGGGTCCCCGCGTGAAAATATCGATTTTGGGGGAACTTCCGTGTTTGATCAATCACTAAAAATGGCTGATCAAATCACTGCAGATGATTTCGCATTAGATGGCACGATTTTTGTTTTGATATTCCTTCATGGATGGAGAGGGCCTAACTTTTAAGGATCCGTGCGTATAAATATCGATTTTATGGAAACTCTCGGGTTTGATCAAATGCTAAAAATGATTGATCTACAGATGATTTCACGTTAGATGGCACCATTTTTGTCTCAAAACTCCGTCATGGGGGGAGGGGGCTAACTTTTTGGGATCTTTTGTTAAAAATACCGATTTCGAGGGCACTTCCAGGTTTAATCAAACGCTATAAATAGTAGATCAAATGTCCGGAGATATTTTCACGTTACATGGCACCATTTTTGTCTCGAAATTCCTCCATGGGGGGAGGGTAACTTTTAAGGGATCCGAGCGTAAGAACATCGATTTTAGGGACACTTCCGGGTTTGATGAAACGCTGAAAATGGTTGATCAAATCTCTAGAGATACTTTCACGTTACATGACACCATTTTTGTCTCGAAATTCCGTCATTGGGGGTGACTAACTTTTAGGCGTCTGGTGTTAAAAATATCGATATCGGGGGCCCTTCCGGGTTTGATCAAACGCTAAAAATGGTTTATCAAATCTCTAGAGATAATTTCACGTTAGATGGCACCATATTTGTCTGGAAATTCCGCCATGGAGGGGGGGGGGGTTAACTTTTAGGAATCTGATACTATAAATATCGATTTTGGGGGGACTTCCGTGTTTGATCAAATGCTAAAAATGATTGATCAAATCTTTACAGATGATTTCACGTTAGATTGCACCATTTTTGTTTCGAAATTCCGTCATGGAGGTGGGGGGGGGGCTAAATTTTAGGGGTCTATTACTAAAAGTATCGATTTTGGGGATACTTCCGTGTTTGATCAAATGCTAAAAATGGTGTATCAAATCTCTTCAGATGATTTCACGTTAGAAGGTGCCATTTTTGTCTCGAAATTCCGTCATGGAGGGGGGTTACTTTTTAAGGGTCTGATACTAAAAATATCGATTTTGAGGGCAGTTCCGGGTTTGATCAAATGCCAAAAAAGTTGATCAAATCTCTTCAGATGATTTCACGTAAGATGGCACCATCTTTATCTCGAAATTCCGTCATGGAGGAATGGGGCTAAATATTAGAGGTCTATTACTAAAAATATCGATTTTTGGGGTACTTTCGGCTTTGATCAAATGCTAAAAATGGTTGATCAAATCTCTACAGATGATTTCACGTTAGATGGCACCATTTTTGTCTCGAACTTCCGTCTTAGAGGTCGGGGGGGGGGATAAATTTTAGGGGTCTATTACTAAAAATATCGATTTTGGGGGCACTTCCGGGTTTGATCAAACGCTAAAAATGGTTGATCAAATCTTTACAGATGATTTCACGTTAGAAGGCGCCTTTTTTGTCTCGAAATTCCGTCATGGAGGGGGGAGTTAACTTTTAGGAGTCTGATACTAAAAATATCGATTTTGGGTGCATTTCCGGGTTTGATCAAATGCTAAAAATGGTTGATCAAATCTCTAGGGCCGTTTTCATGTTAGATGGCACCATTTTTGTCTCGAAATTCCGTATCCCAATCAGGCTGATATTGTTCAAGCTTATTCTCTTCAACTCTCAGACAAATATTACGAGAGAGCAATATTAGAGACCTGTTTAAGATTGCCTGTTTAAGAAGCTAGAAGGGTGCTAGAAAACCTGTTTAAGATTACTATAAAACATCTTCAATGAAGCATCAAACTATATATCAATGCTTATTTTATGCAGGTATTAATTAGAAAATCCTAGAAGTAATTATAACAATTCTAGAAAAATTTAAATTCATTTAAAGGATGTTTTTTATTGCCTCCTACAGGCCACATCAAAACTGAGGAGTTTATTGCAACGAGCCTGTATCGCTTTAATCTAATTAGAAATGACCGCCTATTTTCGCAAACAACCCTAATTTCACCATGATTTATAGGAACAAGTCCAAGGGTAGTGAGTGTGTATGCATATTTTTAGCATAAAAATAAGCTTAAAATGCTTATAAAAACACATAAGAAAATCTTAAAAGTCTTATTAACAGACTTTATTAACGCGTCTGAGCGTTCAAAAAGTCAAATCAAAATCAACCAAAAGTCAAATTTCATCAAACTTCAGACTTGATTAGAGCTTGAAATAAGTTGTTTCAGATTAGATTTTGGTATAAATTACCTAACCGGTTACGCTGCTATGTTTCATTTTTCTGGAGGTATTAACGTATATGAGATTGACGAAATGTTTGGGATCGCCACATCAGACTAGTTTTTCGTGTACTATATTTTCCGCAAACATCTTCTGCAAAAATTTCAATAGAATCTATAGATCATGCAGATTTCTAATGTTTCCTGTACTCTGTAATACAATTTAAATTAAAATAACCAAAACCAGTGATTTGCAAGATTGCCCTCTGCTTGTTAGACAGAAAATTCCAGTTCGGATCATTTACAATCTAATCCGTACAGTATATTTAGTTGGATCATCTGGTATATTTAATAAACGATTTGTTTTGAAAATATTAAAACCACTTTGAAAATTCTAATCAATTCATTAACTGAGAAATCATTATCTCTTTATCAAAAACAAGCCAATCCAGTGGCATGGTTGGTAGCATCAGCTCCTCCCACACCGCTGGACCCTGGTTCGAGTCCAGCTAGCGGCATGGGTGTCTGTGTTGTCCCTGTGAAAATGTATGGATATTCTGTAATAAAGTGTTCTATATGGTTTCTTGTGATCATTGGAGGTTATGCCGGCGGATAACTGCAGCGCCTACCTCAAAGCAAATAAATACAAATAAATATATAAAAAAAAAATTCAAGAATTCTTTCTACAAACATTTTTATAAAAGCAAATTTGTAAAACTTACGAAGCTTTTGCATAATTTACCCATTCGTAAAAATAATTTAAATACAGTGGAAATGTTCATTTTATTTTTCCCGTGTTCTTTTTTGGAAGAAAATGAATCACGGTTATGAATTATGAATTGAATTTATGATTTATATATATGTTTCTGTTAGATACATGAAAGAATCATCGCCGCCAAAACTCATAAAAATAATTCATAAAAGTTCAGTGTGATATAAAATGTTTTTCTTTTGTTTGCATAATGCTATTATTACAACACAACAACGGCAAGTTTAAGTTTTCACTGCAGTATATCTTATGTTCTCAACGCTTTACCGCATGCAATCGAATTTCTCTTTAACGTAATCTTTATTTAATCAATTTTTAAGTTAACCCCTTGAGGGGCGGTGGTTTCATAGGTATACCACTTAATTTTAATTCCCAAACGCCACATTGGCACCAGAATTTTGTTTAAAAAAATTACGGTTTATTGAATGCGTGAAATATAGCGTTTTCTTATTTACAAATAAAGTTGTTTTCAAATTCCGGTGTCAGTCATTAATTTCAACACTTAAGCATTGAATTTGCTCTGCCCCTCAAAGGTTTAAAGAAATTGTTTCGTGAACCTCGAATTTGAACATCATTAACATGTAAATTAATTTGTATATTAGGAAAAAATATATTCTAAGGAAGTTTATTCTACTTTCGTGAGTGTGCAACATTCAAAGGGAGAGGTTGCTGTAGCGCTGAATGCAGGAATTTTGTTCAGAGGATTGTTTGAAAATGAAATTATTTAATCATTTCCCTTCAAAAGAAGAAATGCTAAAATCCTTAGATACAATAAAAAGGGGATTCCAATTGTTACACAAAAATTGTTAGGATTCTTAATATAAACAGTGTATTTTTACAAGAAACCTGTTCAAAGTATTAATACGTACCTCTTTTAAGTTAAAAAATTAGAATACAGGGTAAAAAAAGTAAAAAAAAAAAGGTACACTACTATTAATTTTTTATTTATTTCTATTGTGTGTGTTTTTTAGACATTATTCGAAATGTCTACATTGAATTTACAAAAAGTACTGTTCAAACTAATTTTTTTTCCAATATTTCGATTTTATGCGCATTTTTCTTTTCATACATGTGTATTTTACTACACAAATTTCATGAATTTTAATTGATTTCTATTTAACGAAGTTTTTACATTGAATTAAAAAAAAATTACTGTCTGAATTAAATTTTTTTTTACAGTATTTAGATTTTATTGGTAGTTTTCTTTTCATACAAGTGTATTTTATGACACAAAGAATCATGAATTTTAGTTATTAATTATTTAGTAAATTATTATTTAGTAGTAAATAATTAGTAGTATTATTTTTAATAGTATCTTTAGTAGTATTTTAGTAATTAATTATTTAACGAAGTTTTTAAATATAACGGTGGATTTTATGAAATGGAAGTTTCGCTAAAGTCGAAAAGTGATTAGGAATTCGTTTTGATTGTCTGTCTGTCACCCAAGCAATAAAATTGGAAAATATACATGGAATTCCATGTAATTTTTATAAGTTATTGACGTTTATTATAGCACAGTCGCTATTGAAAAAGAAGTACATAGCATTTATAATCTATTTTTTTGGGAAAGTTACAAATATTTTAATATATTACGGCTAAGAAAATCGTTGCAAGTGCATTTTAATTTCAGTGCTCAGCAAAAGTTTAGATAATGGTCGATTACCCTTCTATATTCAGAAATATGTACCGAATATTTGTAATTCATCTGTCATACATTACTTGTGACTTATCCTTTATTCACAAACAATAAATTTTGAATTTTACCTTTTACATAGAATATAATGACAAAAAAATGAAATTAACATTGTGGCAAAAGTATAGACAATTTGTATATTTTCAGAAAAATAACTACAAATTAAAATCAAGTTGCACCCACATTGTTTACAGTTAGTGCAAGAATGTGACTTTTCATCGAAGAAACTAAATGCTACTTCACTTGGGGATCTATTTTGATATAAACATGCTCAACAGCAGCTCGAAGCTCATTAAAAGAAAAGTATAGCAAAAATTTTCATGAACATTACGACATATGATGTTACAAATGTTTTCGATTGTGTTCAGATCAGAACTACACACACCGGCCAGGTGAGATCAGTAGTATTTTCAGAGTTAAACGAAGTTCTTTTGTATGCAGCATGTGCAGGCGCATTATCTTACTAAAATCAATACTTTAAATCAGCTAAAAGTTCCCCAAATGACTAAAAATTAATCTCCAACGTATATACGTAGTCTTGTGTTGTTTGGCAACCAATGAATATCTCCATAGATACTCGAGCATTAAAGCAAAAAGAGGACCAAATCATTAAAAAGTCACCTTCTTGTTGTCGACTTAAGAAAGTCCCAGGCTCTTTACGCAAGTCGTGCCAATAGTATGCCCACCCGTTTGGGCCATTCAAATTCCACTTTTTTTTCGTTACTAAATATAATAGCGTACCATTTGGGTCCATAAGACGTATGTTTGCAAGTTCATTGCATTCTCCCCAATTTGTAGCGAGATTTTAAAGATGATTGTTTTATCATTTTCATGTTAATTGATTTACCTGTTTCTTTAGTTCTTCTACGAATCATGTCCGTCGACACAGAAAGTCCTGACTTACTTTTAATGTGATTAGCAATCATTATTTGTGTAAATGTCAATTTCTGGATCCTTTTGTCATCTCATTTTCTGGTCACACAAGGTCTTCTAGATTATGTTTTGTTTTGAAGGAGTCATCCTTAGACTATACTTCACAGACAGATCACTTTGGACGATTCAATGTTGCTGAAATTTCTGCAACAGTCTTCCCATTCCATTTCAGCTTTCTTATTTCTATTACTTCATCTAATTGAATATTTTTAGCTCGCGGCATCTACACTAACTGATGCTATATCGAGGTATAATTAAATACTTCAGACATGTGACATCATAACTTGGAAATTTGCATTTTTCCATGAACAGTTGGCTAAAAATGAAAAAAGTGTCTAAACTTTTGCAATATGCAAATTTTACTTTTTTTCAGTTAAATTAAATATTATCTTATATTATAGCCATTATTTTTATTCTACATTGTTCAAAATGTATTTGAAAAAAGTATAGCCATTTGTAAAACTCAAATGTTCGTACTTTTTATTTAAAGGTTAAAAAACACCAGTGTCTAAACTTTTGCTGAGCACTGTATATTGCTCCATTTCAAATGTAATGGAAATTCTATGTAATTCTGAGGTGCTATGAATAATTAAACTGCAGGAATATGGGTTGCATAGCAATTATTATTGATTAACGGGGTCATATAGAAGAATTCTGTTTAGTGAGTAGAAATTGTAGCTAAAAATCATTTGCAGCCTTCTTTAATCATAATACACTACTTTAAACTTTATGAAATTTATATAAATTACTCAAGTGCTACATAAGTTATTTGATAAAAAAGTGGTGCTCCATATGTTTATCGTTCTTTACAGGAACACACAAAAGTATTCGGTTACAGTGGTGTTTATGAGCGTTAACTGCTAAGTGCATTTTTAACCTTGGTTTGTGTTTTTAACTTTAAGTGAATTTTTGCATAATACCACATGTGTAAAAATTCTATAGATCATATAGAGGAGTTTACAATAGATTTCGAGTACATTTTAACTGTGTGATTTCAATTTTCAATTGTGTGATGTGTTTCTAAACTGAAATAAATTTCTGTATGCTATGTAATATATATATAAATCTACAGATCCTACATGAAATTGTTTCATATCTGGTCCCGTAAACTTCAAACCAACTTCCCCCTCCCCACATTTTCTCCTTTGCCAGGGGGTTGGAGCATATAGGACAAATTTTATTGTTGCTATCACTATCTTTAAACAATAATTTTCATGCTATATTCCTATTGCATGTTTTACAAAAATGTCTATTGAAGATTATAGATAAAAAAAGGCTGGTAAGAACAGTAAAATTTGTTCTATATGCTCCAATCCCTGCCTTTGAAAATAACTCAAAAAGGTCTTTAAAACTTTACTCTTCCCTCCAAAAATGTGTAGTAATATAGCAGCTACGATATCACAGCTACGAAGTTCTGATATTGAGAATATAGGCATTCAAAACACTAGGTTTAAATATTCTACATAAAATAAATATAAATATTTTAGGTTCACTAGGGACAATAATTGCTGAACCCACCGTGTAAGTCAATAATTTTTCATATTCTATTCTATATCAGTTCCTTGAGAATCACAGAAGCTCGATCCGTGGCTGCATGAACTGGCATGAACAGTGCAATGTACAATAAAACTAAAAAAAAAAGAGAGAGAAACATCGCTGTTACAACGTTCTCTTTGTGTGAATTATTACCAAATTCAAATGTGACCTTTTGTCAATAGAAACAAACATACAAAAAACGTCAGGCCGATTCTATGCATAACTGCATACATATTTCGACAGTACAATACTGAAAATATCACAAAAATTGCTATTACAAAGTCTTCTTTCGCCGGAACATTTCCAATGTCAATGAGAACCTGCTTGCCATAGCCAAAAACAAAGACAAAAATTTGGTTCAATTCTATGCATAATTTTACATACTTTTTGACAGCACACTGCTATAAAATGTGTCTCCATTACAGAGAAAATTTCGAAATTCAACAGGAGAATGCTTGCGCTAACGAAAAATAAATATAAAAAGTTTGGCTCTATTTGATGCATATCGTCATATATTTTTCGATGGTACAGAAATGATATTAGGACAGATAGAAGGACTGAAAGACAAATTGTACAAATATATTTTTTGGAATCTCTGGCACTTAAAACATGTAAAAAAGACGAAAAAGTTAGATCACAATACTTTCTTCTTAAGAAAGTAAAAGTGAAAACAAAATGTAAATTTTTCATAATTAATCAAATATTTTTCCTTCGTAAATATATATCTCTCCATTTCCTACGCGTCTTACCAGTTATCTACGTAAAACTTTTCATTTTTATTCAGAACAACCGGAGTGAAAATAATTAATAGCCTACATGCAAAATAACATAGAACTTCTGCAACGAATAGCACAGAGAACTTCTTGCAGCGTTAAGAGAGCGAGCAGCTAGAGGGGACTTATTGTTTAAAATTTAGCATTTAGATGACTGATGAATAAAAATACCTTACGGTTGTGGAGGGGTATGCAACCGCGGAAGAGGGATGACACGCTTGATTGCAAACTCACTTTATGAGAAAGTCATGCAATAGAAGAGTTAATGAAGTAGAAGAGTGAAACCATCTATATTCATTTTGCAACGCTGCTAAAATAAAACAAACTGATGAATAAAACAATGTATTTTTAGCTGTAGAAAATTAATTTGAATAAGAAGTGAAAAGAAAATTGCTTAATGAACTGAAATCAATGTTTGCGATTCCCATATATCCTCGAAAGTTTTGCAAAGAGTGTTTGTAACAAAGTATAAAGATATTAAGAAGACGGTGGACGTTAAAAAATTTTTCTTTAAATTTTCATTCTAGCAATATGAAATTTTGTGCATACATACATTTCACTAAAAGCATATAGAACACCTTCAAAAATATTTTTAATCTTATTAAAATTTTAATTTAAAAAAAAAAGTTGAATTTTTAAATGAAATTTTAAAATGCTCCTTGTGTCGTAATTTATGAGATATTTTCATGCTTTTGCATTTTTATCACTTAAAACTGTATTATAAACAAATTTGTGTAAGATTTTTTAAATCGTTCAAATAGTTAATTTATTACAGATTTTTTTGTAAATTCCATATCGATTTTCGTCAAAATGTTGCCTTTTAATAAGTAAAAAATCAAATTTGACTGTCTTAATGAAGACGAATTTTTAAAAGCTTACACAATTTCTTTCTAAACAATATCAGGATACTTCCTTATCAATTTCATAAATATTCATCAAAAATTACGTAGCAAGGAGCATTTCAAAAATCTAAAGACGCTGAAAAATTAGTCTTGAGAAAAACAGATTTAAATAATATAAATAGACTTATTTTATTATTTACTTCTTAAAACCTTCATAAAAGATATTTTACTAAGAAAAAACCTGTTTTAGTACTATTATACCACAGAAATAGACCTTTTTTGCGACGATTTTGCTATAGACGATTTTGCTCAAAAAAAGGTCCACTGTCCCCTTAACCAGAAAGTAAAATCTCATCATTATTCATACAGCTGTTAAAATGTATCATTTATTATTGATATCTAGCGCATATTCTATTTGGCGTCTGATGCGAAAACGCTTGCTTGTTTTTCTGTTGATAATCCGTCCATTAGTAGAAATAACTGAAAATGCTTTTCTGGCTCTGCACTTGGTGCCGGTACACCTCTTGCATCTCGTCTACTTGCTTTCTGATACGTCTCTGAATATGTATATTTCGATAGTAAAAGCGGAAATTTAACACCTATCATCTAGGCTCTCTTATCCCTTTATTATATTTAACAGAAAAGAAAACAATTTTTTTCCAAAGAAAGGAAAGACATATTATATTAGTTTTTTATTAAAATATTTAAATAGATTATTGGTTCTTACATTTTTCTTACTTATTATCTATAAGAAGATTATTATGAAACAAGTTTTGTTTATTTGTAGAGGGTTTTATCTGAAACTACAAAACGATTTCAAAAGTAGTGGTGGCAATTTGATGGTGACAGTTTCTGTTTCAACATAGGCTATAGTTTATGTCGGTACCAATGTCTCCGATAAAATGCTATTTTTATTACAATGAAGATTTTAGAAACTTGAAATTTAGCATGGTTGTTATTTATTAAAAATAAGTTCTTTCTAAAAAACTATTACAAAAATTTCTAGATTTAAAAAAGTATCAAAATACAATAAAAGAGTACTAAAAATGTTTTAAATTACGATTTCAAAGGAATCTTTTAAAGTGATTGTTGAAAATTATGACTTAAAGTTCCTATTCCGACATTTATGTCGCTGACAATGCCAACAGGGGGTTTCAGGTCAAAAAACGCTTTAAAATGGCAATTTTTGTGATACTGAAGATACTTCGAACTTCACATTTGGTATAGTAGTTACTTAGAAAATGTAAACTTTCTCTGAGAAAAGTTGAAAAAGAAAGTAGAAATTAAATAAGAAATTAAATAAGACCGAAAAGTTTTTTAAATATGTTCCAAATTACACTTTTTATGGAATAAAATTTAAGTTAAAATTTGCCAGGATAGATATAAGATGTAAATGCTCTTTAAAAACATTTTCTGGAAGACTCGAAATTTAAAAAGAGAAAGTAAGAGAAAAGCATTCTAGAACCTATCTGAATTACAATTTCTATACTAGAATATCAGGAAATACCAAATCGATTTCGCAAGTAATGTTGGCAAAAAATATTGAAAATTATATTGGTCGAATAAGCGAACAGCATAGTAACATACGATTTCTAGTATTGCAAAGAATAGAAATTTGAAATTTGTTTCTTTTAAGGCTGAAAACAATTGCATGGAACAGTTGACAAAAGAAAAAAACAACAATCTGAAATTTAAATGGATTAAACGCGCATAAAATGTTCTAAAAACATTCTAAATTACGATTTCTTCGATGTCTGTGACAAATGGATGGGACAAAAAAAATGTCTGTGACAAACGGATAGAAAGATGTACGGGTAATTTTTAAATAATTATTTTTTTTTACAATACACTGTTAAAACTAATGGTGGCACATTGCACCTTTTACGGGTGAAAGGTTTGTCTCACTGGTAGAGCCCCTAGGAGAGCCAGAATGGCACCTTTAATTAGGGTGAGAAAATGGCACCCTTAATCCAGAGTGCCTTATAATAAAAAAAATTAATAAACATATAAACCGAGATTTGGCCCTCGAAGGATTCGAACCCACAACGTCTGATTGCAAGCTCAGCGCTCTAACCGCTCGGCCATCGAGCTCACCTACAAAGTCTCCCTGAAATGTTCAAATGTCCTGAAATTCAAAGGTTGCTTTATATAAAAAAGCTCGCCAAAAGTTAGTCACCAGAAGTTCTAAACGAAATTCGCATAGCGCATAGCGGTGATAGTCATCGTAGGGAGAAATTGCTGTAGTTGAAGGGGAAGGATACAAGTCACAGAGCATGCGCAAATGTCTAAGGAGTGAAAATATTGCAACGGTATGCATTGCGTGGCATCCTAATTAGCGTCAATCACCCAGTTATAGATTAAACGGCACCCCAAACACATTTTCAAGCCCGCGGGTGTCAAATGGTAATTCCTTTTCACCCCTGGGCGTCAAATGCAACCGGTTTGTCACCTTTATTTTTAACAGTGTACGGAACAGTTTAAAAATATAATAGAAATTTAAATCGGTGAAATGAGCGAAAAGCATTCTAGATTATAATTTTTTGGAGCTGTAAAAAATATACATTTGAAATTTGGCATTGCTCCTAATTTTAAGAAGTAAATTCAAGCATTGAAAAGTTTTCTTTTTTAATTTGAAAGTGAAACAATGCAAGTGAAAAACTTTTTAAATATCTGATTTTTATCATACTAAAGGGTGTAGAGACTTGAAATTCGACATAAAGGGTACTTTTAAGATACAAATATTCGCAGAGAATGATTTCTAAACAGAACCAAAATGAGCTGAAAACTTTCTAAAAGTGCTCTAAATTACGCTTTTTATGTATATTTATTTAATATTTACTAATTAATTATACATATATTTCATGTTTACATGACAAATTTGGAATTCCAATTTCAAGTCACTTGCAAATTTTACAATGCGTTGTTCCAATGTTAGTATTATCATTCATTATCATCAATTCATTATGAAAAAATGGGTTAAATGAACTAAATATCTTTAAAACCAATTAAAAACATTTAAAAATATACAGTTTATAGTCTAAAGACTTAACTGTATAAAAGCTTATTTTAGTAAAAAAAAGGCCAATTTTGGCTAAAGAAATCACGTTTTTGACTTTTTAATCTTTTATCAACAGTTTTTTAAAGCAAAAGTCTTTGCCTACCTGAATAGGGAATATGCTCGAACTAAATAAGGCAAAATTTACAATAAAATTTTACTGGTGAGTATAATTAAGGATTTTGAGCAACCTAAGCGGCACATATACCGGTCTCTTGTCCCCAAGGGTTAAAACCAGTAACAACCACCAGCGTCGTTGTTTATAATTTTAGATAGATTTTTATCAACTCTGAAATATAGTAAATTTTATCATCTCTAAAAACTTTTGTGTGTGTGTAATTTTTAATGTTATTTTCTGATTTCAGGCGGGGCCGTCGCGAAACAATTTCCTTCTCTTGCGAGAAGAAAGTTTCTTCGCGACGACCCCGTCTCAGAGCCAGACAACGTCGGGAGAGTCAGTTAGTTACTCATAAAATTGTCGTTTGAGTTAATCCCATGTAATTATTAAACAGTGAATAAAAAATGTTCTTTTCTCATAATTTATAAAAGGAATTTGGTATTGTTTGGAAGTATTTCATTGGGCGTAGTTCTCAAATTGCTGCTCTTTCTTCTGTTACCTAGATTAGATTTTTAGATTCTGTTTAGAACAAAGGAATGGAGGTAATTAATAGTCAACTTTCTAAAGAACTTGGAATTCTACAGCTGTTGAGAATACTAAAGAAGAGCTGAGATAAAGAGCAAATAGTAGGAAAGTATTGCTTAAAAATGTGCGTTTAGAAGAATGATGAATAAAACTAACTTCCAGTTCTGGATGGGAAATCAGAAATACGGAAGAGAAGCTTAATGCAAACATACCGGACTGGAATGTACAATCGTAGCGTGCAGCAGAGGAGTTAGCGAAGTAGAAAATTCATCGATCAATAGTAATTTTCGATTTTCCCCAAAAGAAAATAAAATGAATAAAACAATGTATTTCTGGTTGCAGTAAATTAACTTGAATGACAAGTTAGTTTTGAGAACGGCATAACGTATAGAATTGGAATAATGGTAGAAGTGCTTAATGAACTTAAATGAATGTTTGCTGCTAAGATGACATAAGTAATGTTCGAAAACATTAGTGAGTAAAAGCACAAAAATATAAACTTTTCGAAAGAGATAAACAAGTTAAAACCGAGAAATTAATCATATAGGCTGTAGTTATTTTTTTTTATTATTAATTCAACTACTGCGTGTTTGTTTATTAAAGAATTCTTTGACTTAAACGTTAACTGTATCATTAAGAATAATAAATATAAGAAGAAAATAGGGTATATTTTTATAAAGTAGCTCACATAGAGAGAAAATATATAAAAATTTCAGAGTTATATTTAATTAAAAAATCCTATCAATCTATATATATAAAAGGAATTCTGAGGATAATTGAGGCACAGATAGGCTCTCATCCTCTATTCCTTTTATTTATAGAGATTTTACACAGCTTAGGTAAACGCAGAAGAAATATAAAACAGATAATGTATTTATCACAAAAAATCGTCTGCTAAGAAAATCTTTTTTCATTTTGAACTCTATAAATAAAAGGAATAAAGCAGAAGAAATATAAAACAGATAATGTATTTATCACAAAAAATCGTCTGCTAAGAAAATCTTTTTTCATTTTGAACTTCTATAAATAAAAGGACAGATAGGCTCTCAAACAGTGAATCGTCGAATATAATTGAAGAACAAATGGAAGAACAAATGGAAGAACAAATGGAAGAACAGATGGAAGAACAGAAAGAAGAACAGATGGAAGAACAAATGGAAGACCTCTTCATTAACAATAAAAAAAGATATGCAAACGAAACCCCAGAACACCGAGAAGAAAGACTGGCGAAGAAAAGAGAGCAGAATAGAAAAAGAAGAGAAAATGAGACTGAAGAAAAGAGAAGAGAAAGATTAAGTAAGCAAAGATTAATAAATCGAAAGATTCTCAGCGATGAGACTGAAGAAAAGAGAAGAGAAAGATTAAGTAAGCAAAGATTAATAAATCGAAAGATTCTCAGCGAAGAATCAGAAGAAAAGCGTCGAGAGCGATTGTCCAGAAATGATGAGTATAAGAAAAGAAAATTATATGAAGAGAACGAAGAACAGAGACTTCACAGATTGAATGAAAAGAAATGTTATGATTACAACAGAAAATACATCGTCGTTGGATCTTGTTACAACAGAGCCTTCTTGCTATTTTTTGATGAACCCGGGCAACGCCGGGCAGAACAGCTAGTAAAAAATAAATAAAACTTTCATGGGCTTTCACACCTTGCTGTTGCTTCCAAAAATCCATCTAAAGTAAGTAACTGAATGTGGGACAGCGGATTGTATAATCGTAATGCTGTATTGTCACGTGAAAGAGTTGAAAAATCAAGGATCTCTGGTTCAAACAACATTACGGTAAGTGTTTACGGAAGATTGACTCAAAAAGGTGACCTCATATGATGTAAGGTTGTCCTTGAAAAGTATACTGTGTGTGTCCTATAGAGGCATATATTTTAATGTGTATGTCCTATAAAGGTCATTTTAATGCAATAAAATTTTCTAAGGAATACGAAGATGTTTGTTATAAAGCAATAGTTCTGAAATAACGAAAAACTTCTAGGAGTTTATGGAACTATATTCCTTGCAAACCCGAATCGCTAAAATATTCTACGCTTTTGGGGGATATATCAAAAGATATTTTATATAAGAGAGATCTAAACCGTGTCCTTCATCCCCATAGTTTTAAAAAATACAAGTACAACATGCTTTTTTTCTAAAGCTGAAATACTTTCATTAAAATAACTGCATTTTTTTTGAATTCTTAAAACAATATTTCACAAAATTTTTATTTAAAAAAGAAAAAGAAAATATTTTTTTACCCTATTTATATAGTACAGTATTTACTCGTGCATACTGCGCACGCGTGTATAACGCGCACCCGTACTTTATAAGTAAAAAAAGGGGATTTTTAAAATCTCGTATGTAACACGCACCTTAAGAGCACACACTAGTCACGCGGTAAAAGCCGAGCGCTAATGTAAAGTCTATGGGGGCGTTCTTTTCTAATATCTCGTTGAAATTTTAATATTTTTACATGATTTTTTTGCACAAGATAGCTGAGGACGATCCACAACCGGCCCAGTTTTTACTTTTTCAGTTTTCGTTTCAGATTTTCTTTAAACAATTACTTAAACTTTCGGAACCGGTTTAAACCGGTTCTGAAATTGAAACTATCGTAATATAAAAAATATATACGCAAAATCGAAAAAGTAAAAACTAGGTCGGTTGTGAATCGCCCTCAGCTTGTTTGTTTGTTTGTTTGTATTGAACAATATACATCTGACTTGTGTGCTCGACATGAAGCCTGCTTATAAGCCATCGTCAATACACAGGGACGAGATAGCACACAAGGAAATATTACAACACACGAGAAGTACAACCAGGAGCTCCGCACAAAGAGTGTGTGCAATGGAGCCAGTGGGATTCGAACCCACAACCTCACGATCAGCGGCGTGGTGTCTTAACCACTCAGCCACGGAGGCCCTCGCCCTCAGCTATCTTGTGCAAAAAAATCATGCAAAAATATTAAAATTTCAGCGAGATATTCGAAAAGAACGCCCCCATAGACTTTACATTAGCGCTCGGCTTTTACCGCGTGACTAGTGTGTGCTCTTAAACTAGATATGTAAATGAATGAATGACTAAATGAATTTAAGTAAAGAGAATCAAAACAAACATTACACGCGGCCAGAAAACAAGGCGAAAAAACCTTTTTAGACTTCGGGTAAGAGGTGAAATACGGGGAGTAGGAATGAGTGACGTCAGTGAGAATCACTACTTAACAATTATAAAATGTTAATGCACAAAAAAGTGCAAGGCGTGAAATAAACATCAAGTAATATTTCAATTAAATGAAATTTTCTGAGTGATTATGTCTTTTTTGGATACATTTCTTGACTTATATGTATATCGTGTGAATACATCCACAGCAGTAAAAAATTATATTCCGTGTATAACGCACATCTAGTAGTTTTGTGCTAATTTTCTGAAAAAAAGTTACGTTATACACGAGTAAATACGTTTTATGCATTATAGTTTATTTCTGGACTTTAGTTGCCTTTCTCATATATCAGTTTGTTATTTTTCTAAAACTAAACATCAATATTAATAACAAGAAAGATATTTCAAACAACAAGCTGCGAATCCGCGCTTCGCTATGGTAAACAAACTCTCTCTTGAAGCTTCCTTTTTTAGACGATTGATTTTTTTTCTCATTCTTTATCTGCAACTCTAATTTTACACTTTTTTATTTAACGCGTTGAAAGCCACAATGACCGACACTGAACTTTCTGTTTAGGCCGCGTCAGTCATCGGTGATCGATATAAAATACAATATAAGACAAAAGTAGTTATTAAGAAAGTATAATCTTGTAATAAATACAAGATAAGGAAATTTTAAATAGATTTGCACTAATTACTTAAAACATTAAAAATTTTTTAGTTTCGTCAAATACAATTTACTTCCTGATCAGCCCAAAGTATCAAATATTTTAGTTTTACATTCCCCCACCAGCGAGCGAAGTCTATTCTTAATAAAACTGTTTCTCTACTAAACTTCCTTAAACTATCTACCCGTAGATATAATATTCAAGAGAAGGGTAAGTACACTAATTACATTATATATTAAATAAGTATCATTTACCCTAGGACTCTGAAAAATCCGTCTAAAACGGTACAATTTTAACCATTTAATCGCGGTCACTCACAAAAAAAAAAAAAAAAAAAAAAAAAAAAGCCTTACTTTATACACCATAATTTGATGTCTACTACTCTTTAAAATCTACATTATGTGTTATAAACTATTTGAAAGTTTTATATTAAATAAGTAATATTTATCCTAATGATTTGTCAAAAGTACGCATCGAAAACAGCACGACTTTAAATATTTGACTGCACCCCCTGATTCTCCCCTGGATATTAGATGTTTCCTACTATTTAAAATATGTACTATGTGCTATAAATTATCTGAAATCTCCAAATCGATCGTTTTGGGAGTTTTCTTAATTTTAATAAAATTTGCCTTTCAGCATTTCTTTTCCTTTTTTAACCGACTTCAAAGAGGAGGTTATGATTTCGGCCTGCATGTATTTGTTGTTCACCCATAACTTCTTTAAATATGAGCCGATTTTGATAATTCTTTTTTTGTTTGAAAGTGTAAGATGCCCGTGAGGTCCCATATCAATTTCATCAAATTATGGTGATTAGAACTTTTAAAAAATAAAAACATTAAAATTCGAATTCTTTTTGAAGCAGTCATCCAATTATAAGCGTTCATTTTTCAGGTATTCGCAGGCTTTCATGTCGAGCACACAAGTCAGATGTGTGTGTACAATAAATAAATAAAATTTCAGGCTATCACTCTTACACCGATACGAGATATTTTTTCTACAAAGGGCGAAATCTTGACTGACAACGGCCGAGATCTAGATAGATTTTGCATTGTTAGCGAAATAAGATTGATCAATTTGAAAATTTCCACTGTGAGAAATCTTCAGCTGTAGCTGCATAATGACTCTACATTTTGTGTAAATCTCTATTTTGACCAATAAAAATGCTCCATCCATCTGTTGATTGGAACTTTTTAAAAATAAAAATTCAGATTCTTTTACAAGCAGTCGTTTAATTAGAAGCGTTCGTTTTTCGTGCTGTTACATTTACGCAGATACATGATCTTGCGAGATTTTGACTGGACCGGATTCAGATAGATTTTACGCTATTGCGAAATGAGATTGACCAATAAGATAAATAATACTTACTTTAAGGCGCTACAATTTCGCAAAAAATGCAAGCTTCTAATTGATCAATCTGGTTTCGTTAATAGCGCAAAATCTTCCGGATCGCAGCCAATGCCGTGCGAAAGAGCGCGGGGGGGGGGGGGGGCTGTCGCCCCGGGCGTAGAAATTTAGGAGGCGCCAAATTTATAGTACCAACGTCATTTTTGGGTTATTGAAAGAGAAAGTTGGAGGATGGGGCGCCAAATTGACACTTTGCCTCGGGCGCAGTTTTCTCTTCGCACGCCCGTGATCGCATCTAAGTTCCCTTTCGCTGTTAGCAAAATCAGAATGGCCAATTAGAAGTTTGCATTTTTGCGAGCTTTTTGCTATTTGCTTAAGCAGTGAAAAGTTTGGAAAAATGCAGGCTTCTGATTAGTCAATCTAAATAGTGGGGGAAAATATACATATATATGGATCGTAGCCACTGTTGCAGAGATGCGAGTCTTTTGCAAATTGCGATATATTAACTAGATCAATTCTTGCATCGATGCTTGCCGACATCGGAAATATCTGTCAAAAATTAAAAAATCCACTTTTAAAGTACCTTTATACGTCAGAGCACAAGTGTATGTGTATCAGGATGCTTTTTATGCCGGATGCACAAAGAAATAATGGTACATTCCTATGTGCATCGATACTGCCTTGAGATTCAGATTCAGTTATCAAGTTAAATATCGAGATGCTTTCAGATTTTCTTAAGGCAGAATTCCTCGATATCAAAGTGGTAATATACGGGGATATTTGATAGATTGAGACGAATCTAGACAAAACAAAATGGGGAAAACATTTTGATGAGTTTGCCATTAAAGTGAAGCTTGTTAACTTCTTGCACTTGGGGCCTCCGTCGCTGAGTGGTCAAGACTCCACACCGCTTTGCGCGCACTTTGCGAGCGTAGGAGGCTGTGGGTTCGAATCCTGCTGGTTCCATTGCACATGCTTTTTGCGTGGAGCTGCTGGTTGTATTTCCTTCGTGTTATAAAAATTTCCTTGCGCTATTTCATCCCTGTACACTTCTAAAAATTTGAAGCTTTTGCTGTATCGTCACTGCACCGCTTTTATAGAATATCTCTATTTTGACCAATGAGAATGCTCCATAAAAGAGTGAAGTAATCGTTTTCTGTAAAGTCAGTGGAGTGACGATGCAGCAAATGTTTCAAATTTTTAACAGTGCATATTAACGATGATTTATAAGCAGGCTTTCATGTCGAGCACACAAGTCAGATGTATGTAAGTCGTCCTTGCACTCGGATAATCGTACTCGTTAGGCGACTATCGTCAAGATTTGGAAGTTTGGAATTCCTACTTTTTGTGTAGTCTGTCGATACCCACTTCTGAGGTAATTAAGAATCGATGTGGAACTTAAAATTTGATGAATGCGACAACTTTTCGAGGAGTGAGATCTTATCTCAACAAGATACCACATCCGAAAAACCTAAAGATTCACAACGATACTAACCGACATTGCAAGTTGCTTTCGAATAGCTGAAAATGAAATAGCAAATTGACCACCAAATTTAATACTTCAAAGCCCAGCAAAGTACATCAATTAGTCAATGCATTGCAAAGCGACATCACATATCACTACACATATTGGCTATTACTGTATGAATAACTAAAAAGAAGGAAATAAAATAAGCTTTTTTGAACAAAAATATCAACCGACTTAAAAAAAAGCGCTAAAAAGAATTAAATAATTCTTTAAAATTCTCTAATGTCAAAATGTTATTTAAAAATCAGACATCCAATATCAGGTACCGGCATAAAAACGGTTAAATTTAATTTATATAATTTAATATCTACCAAACATTGATTTTAGAGAGAATATTTTTTACAAGAGATAAATTTACATATTTATGATTTAATTTATGAATATATACATATAAAATAATGAATTACTTTTTAAAGTTGGTGCCAAACTATCTTAAATATAATAAGAATTGTAAATATATTGCCCCTAGTACCATAACTAAAATGGTGATGATCATTGTCGATTGTGATTGTTTGGCACCGACTTGAAAAAGTAATTCATTATTTTATATGTATATATTCATAAATTAAATCATAAATATGTAAATTCATCCCTTGTAAAACATATTCTCTCTAAAATCCAGTTTAGTGGATATTAAATTATATAAATTAAATTTAACCGTTTTTATGCCGGTACCTGATATTCGATGTCTGATTTTTAAATAACATTTTGACATTAGAGAATTTTAAAGAATTATTTAATTCTTTTTAGAGCTTTTTTTTTTAAATCGGTTGATATTTTTTTTTTCAAAAAAGCTTATTTTATTTAAATTCGACTTTCTCATGAAAAAACAAGCTAACAAACAAACAAACAAACAAAAAAGACTTGCGGATTGATTTTTATAAAATTTAGATATTATTAAACAGCTTTCAAAGATATTGCTATTGTAATAGGATTTAATATAATGAAGAAAACTTTTTTAGTTTTCATTTGATTTTTATAAAATTTGAAATAACTGGACAAAATTCTGCAACGATTATAGATATAAAACTTAAAACCATTCTGTTAAATAGTTTTTGCGATGTTACATGCAGATAGGCGGACGGACCAGATTATGACTCTATACAATTATCAATGCATCTATAAAAATAAAACCTTTTTTTTTATTGTAAAAAGCTAATTCCCGTTAAAAGAGCATTGAATACAAACAAGAATTTCACCAGACGCATCTTTTGCATCACATCGAGGATTTTGCAATGTACTACATCAGATTCTTTTAACAAATAGTTAAAATACATTTCAGTTCATTCAAACGAATTGCCTTTAAGAGAAATACATTAATTGTTTTAGGGACGGCAAAGAATGGAGAAACTTTAATTCCATTAATGTGTCCTGAAAACTTATATCGCTATTTTGTAACGAGGTACTTACTACATGTAGAAATTAAGAATAATTGAAAGTTATTTGCACATAAAACATTGATTTGTTCAGCATTTCTTGAGGACAAACTAAATCTTTCCAGTTCCTTCTAGACTAATAAAAATAAAATACGAGGAAAGTGAAATTGGTTTATGTTCTGTCTATAATGTTTCAGATTCACTATGATAAAGAAAATCTAAATTTTTCAAAAATTCAACTTTTATATTTAAATACGGAAATTATATTAGCAATGAGTACAATTTACGTACTTCAATGGAGTTTTTTTCCGTCAATACTAGGAAAATATCTGTTGTTTCACAAAATGATTCCTTTTTAACACTTTCCAACAAAGTTGAAATGTTGCTTTCGGTTTGTCTGGACGTCTGGCCGTGCTCTAATTCTCTTAAAAATACTATTGCCATGAAATTTTTGGAAGTTGTTGACGTTTACCCTAGTATGAACTCTATTGCAAATGACGTTTCTAGCATGATTAGTTCATTTACAGGGACAGTCAATTTTTTATGTTACATTACGGTCTACGGGGTAAAATCGTTTCAAATGAATTTAAAGATGTTACACCCTAATCAACATTATATGCATTTACGAAGTGCACTGAAATATTCCTTCTGTAAAATATACGGTGAAAAAAATAGTTATTATTCATTTACAGGATCACTCAAAAGAATTCAATTAAATAATGGTAAATGGGGAGGAATTGTTTGCGATATATTTTAAACAAATTAAACTATTTCATGTATAATCAAATTGATACACGTCGCTAAGATTTAATGTATGTTATTTCACGCATAATACGACGTTCATAGCATTTACAGGTACACACAAAATATTTCAAATAGTGCATTCTATCCGAAATACTGTATATTATCGATGATGGCTGATGGATAGATGAAATGTATTTTTAATTATGATATGCATTTTTAAGTCTCACTAAATGTATGCCTATTATATGATGTGTCTAAATGCTGTAGTTTATATGCAGGGCTACACAAAAGAGTTCGTAAAGGTTACTGATATGAGTATAATTTACTTAAAGCTGTTTTTAAAATACATTATGCATTTTTACGCTGAACTGCATTCAGTTTACTAAAAAAACTTTCTAGAATATAGATAAAATGATGCAGAGTCACGCAAAGAACTGGATACATGGTCGCCTATTGATGATAATTTCTGGAAATGTGATTTAAGTAGTTTTAAGGGTGTTTTAGTTTAAGCTAATTTTTAGCTGACTACTGGTACGTAATAAAGGTACTAGGGAAACCACAGGGCTGAACAGAAGTATTCAAGCATGTTTCTATCTGTTAATAGAAATTGCTAAAAGAGAAATTTTAACTCATGCGTTTTCTTGATAAACTAAACTTCCAAACTATATAGTATATGTATCAACCGATAGATCAAATACAGGGTTGTTCAAAAGTATTAGAATACATATTTTGCTATAGATAGTAACAACTTATTTCCTTAAATAACGAAGGTTTGTTAAAGATTTCAGGAAGTGATAAAAAGTGTTTCATAATTTCTGCTTAACGCATGATTTTATTTACTTGTTATACATTCTCCCTGTTTTAGTTAAGAACCAATTAAAGCATTCCAATTGCTTTCAGACTAATAAACTTGCGAAAACAACAGAAAGAAGGAAATTAATTAATACCGTGTCTATTGTTTTTCTGATTACTGTAAAAGTAAATTCCGTAAAAATATGAAAACTGCATTGGTAATTGCAACGCTAATATTACTTATATACTTTATTGGAAGCAACCTTCTGGTAAATTCCGAGGAAATTTCCTTTTTTCACATGCTTTCGTGTTTAAAAGTTTCCGTTAAAAAGAGAAAAGTATGATTTTTCAAAGAAAAACTTAAAAAAAAAAAAAAAAAAAACACCGATCAATTTTACGGATATTGTATTAGTAATTGAGACGCCAGTATAATTCACTGTTTTTTATCGACAAAATTTCCTTAAATTAAAAAAAATTAAATTTTTTTGGAAAATGTTATGGAATTTACTTGAATTTTTCTGTTAAAAAGCAGTAAGTTGTACAGGTTTCCCGATTGCTTGTAGATTCTCCGTAAAATTGACCGTTTATTTTACAGTGATAGGTGATCAATGCGAGCCCACAATAGTCACAGAAAAAATACGCAAAAAGACCCGGATGATTATGTAAAGTCTATGGGAGCTTTCTTTTCTAATATCTCGCTCAAATTTTAATATTTTTGCATGATTTTTTTGCACAAGATAGCTGAGGGCAATCCACAACCGGGCTAGTTTTTACTTTTTCGATTTTGGTTATATATTTTTTATATTACGATAGTTTCAGTTTCAGAACCGGTTTAAACCGGTTTCGAAAGTTAAAGTAATTTTTTAAAGAAAATCTGAAACATAAATTGAAAAAGTAAAAACTAGCCCGGTTGTGGATTGCCCTCAGCTTTCTTGTGCAAAAAAATCATGCAAAAATATTAAAATTTGAGCGAGATATTAGAAAAGAACGCTCCCATAGACTTTACAGCGTTCTTTTCTAATATCTCGCTCAAATTTTAATAATTTTGCATGATTTTTTTGCACAAGATAGCTGAGGGCAATCCACAACCGGGCTAGTTTTTACTTTTTCAATTTTTGTTTCAGATTTTCTTTAAAAAATTACTTTAACTTTTGAAACCGGTTTAAACCGGTTCTGAAACTGAAACTATCGTAATATAAAAAATATATAATCAAAATCGAAAAAGTAAAAACTAGCCCGGTTGTGGATTGCCCTCAGCTATCTTGTGCAAAAAAATCATGCAAAAATATTAAAATTTGAGCGAGATATTAGAAAAGAACGCTCCCATAGACTTTATATGGTCATCCGGGTCTTTTTGTGTAA
This sequence comes from Maratus speculifer, assembly GCA_964019185.1. Taxonomy (NCBI): domain Eukaryota; kingdom Metazoa; phylum Arthropoda; class Arachnida; order Araneae; family Salticidae; genus Maratus; species Maratus speculifer. The sequence goes on along the minus strand of OZ025290.1, from coordinate 369,357,086 downwards.
TTTTCCTGTGACTATTGTGGGCTCTTAAAGGCAGAGGAATATGAACTCAGGAACTGTGACTTTTCAGCGTATCCCTAAGACCACTCAACTTTAAACAAGTCGCTTTTTAAAACGTCGATAGTTATTTTAGACCAGTCACTGTTTGTTTAGTTGAATAAGTTGAATTTCATTCACAAGCAACGTGTAAAAATATAGAAAGACTCTTAGGTAGAGGCAGATGATTTTTCATTTCAGTATCATTCTGAGCATTTTATATATTTTCTTTCCAAAATTTTGAATATTTGTCTTTTTAGCTCACAGGCTATCATAGCCTGAGAGCTTATGTGCCCGTCCGTTCTGTATGTACGTTCGTATGTTCGTGCGTAACGCGATAACTCATGATAAAAATATCCGATCCACTTGAAATTTTGTATGTAGGTATATCCTGACAAGGCGCTTCCCTGATTAGTTTTTGGAGTTCATTCGATATGTATAAGAGGGGGAACGGGGGGGCTTATGCCCCCCGTTAGTTGATATAAATGGGATTTTCATGCAGAAATAAGTTTTCGTTCAAAATTTAGATTAGGATCATTCTGATGAGGCGATTCCGTGACTGTTATTAGGTGTTCATTGAATAAGTATAAATAGGGGGAACAGGGGCTCTAAAGCCTCCCCTCCCGTTAGTTGATATAAATGGGATTTTCATGCAGAAATAAGTTTTCGTTCAAAATTTAGATTAGGATCATTCTGATGAGGCAATTCCGTGACTGTTATTAGGTGTTCATTGAATAAGTATAAATAGGGGGAACAGGGGCTCTAAAGCCCCCCCCCCGTTAGTTGATATAAATGGGATTTTCATGCAGAATTAAGTTTTCGTTCAAAATTTAGATTAGGATCATTCTAATGAGGCGATTCCGTGACTGTTATTAGGTGTTCATTGAATAAGTATAAATAGGGGGAACAGGGGCTCTAATGCCCCCCCCCCCCGTTAGTTGATATAAATGGGATTTTCGTTCAGAATTAAGTTTTCGTTCAAAATTTAGATTAGGATCATTCTGATGAGGCGATTCCGTGACTGTTATTAGGTGTTCATTGAATAAGTATAAATAGGGGGAACATGGGCTCTAAAGCCCCCCCCCCGTTAGTTGATACAAATGGGATTTTCATGCAGAATGAAGTTTTCGTTCAAAATTTAGATTAGAATCATTCTGATGAGGCGATTCCGTGACTGTTATTAGGTGTTCATTGAATAAGTATAAATAGGGGGAACAGGGGTTCTAATGCCCCCCCCTTAATTTATATAAATGGGTTTTTCAAGCAGAATTTTCAGATTTCGTTCAAATCTCTGAATAGTTTTGGAAGTTTAATGGTTAAGTATAAAAGAGGGGGATAACTCCTTTTAAATTATATAAATGCTAAATGGGTTTTTATTAAGAATTATCTAATTTGCTCTGAATTTTGGATATAGATTTTTTATATGATAAAGCATGTCTTTGATAGTATAGGAGGTTCAATGATTAAGTATAAAAAAAGAGGAAAGGGGAGAGCTGTTTCCCCTTCTTAATTTTTTTTTCCGAACGGAATTAACCCTTGAAAATATAAGGCTTTAATGTACAATTAGTATTTGTAGCCTGTGAACTCAATGCCATCAGTTTAACTGGGCAGTATTCTTTATTATGTAACGTGCTAAGTACTCCGACCTCTGGCCGTAATTTTATAGGTGGATATTTTTATCAGTGTATATTTACAGCTATGTTTTATGGAGTATAGCTAAATAAATTTTTAAATTGGTTGATTTTTTAAAGAAAAAATAAATTCTTTAAAAGAAACCACACTTAGTATTTTTATTAAATAAATAAAACAAAAAAAAACATGCAATAAATGAACAAATAATAAAACCGAAATACAATTTGATGAATCGTTGAACTAATTTATAGGAAATTTATATCAAATTCCTTTTCCTGTTTCTGTTTAAAGAGCTTTTTAATATTAGTTATCGGTTCATATTTCCTTTCTAAATTACGTTTTTTAATATAATTCGTTATTCTATAAAAAACTTGAAAATTCTGCTCGATTAATCTATATTTATTTTCAAATAACAGATGTATTTATTCTGTACTTTTACAATAACTTAAACTTACGATATTCAAGAATTTCCATATAATTTCAAACAACATTAAAAGGGTATAACAAATTGAAACATAAGTACAATAATGCCTTAAAACTCATTGAAACGCACGAAATATTTAAAGTGAATATATAAAATAATAGAATATTACATTTCAATTGAGCGGAACAAATTACCTGAAAGAGAAATGAATTAATTTATTTCAGGTGCTTCAAAGAATAAAAGTTTTATTCTCAGTTGAAAAGCGTGTAAATTTATTTCGCTATTTTAGAACAAGATAACAACCAGCAGAAAAAGGAAATAAGTAAAGATTATTAGCACATGAAACATATATTTGTTTCAAAATTCTAAAGACAAATTAAAACATTCGAGCTGTTGCTAGACTAAGGAATCAAACGTAAGAATGATGGAAATGTATTTTTATAGATTGTCGCGTATTATATTGATAAAGCTTCACAAATTGAACGAAGATGTTTCGTAATGCAGATACAGTAGTTAATTCTTCCAAGAGCAAAGTACTTCTGTTGTTACAGTCTTAAAATCATTGAATGACACTAGAATCTACGAACTAATTTGTTCGAAAATAAGTAAAAGATAACAAATAGAAGAGGGGAAATGAATGAAGATCATTTGCACATAAAACATGCATTTGTTTCAGAATTATCAAGGACAAATTAAAATAGTTCAGCTGCTTCTAGACTGCTGAAATTAACACAAGAATGATAGAAAGTAGTTTTATAGATTGTCACTTATTACTTTGATAAGGCTATGCACAAATTGAACGAAGATGTAGCGGAATGTAGATACAGTATTAAACTATTTTAGGAACAGAGTACATATGTTGTTACACTTTTGAAATGACCGAATAACACTAGAAGTTACGTACTAATTTATTCGAGAATAAGTAAAAGACAACAAGGTGAAATGGGAAATGAGTGAAACTTATTTGCACATAAAGCATACATTTGTTTCAGAATTCTTAAGGACAAATTAAAACATTTCAGATATTTCTAGACTAATGAAACAAACAAAAGAATGATGGAAAGCAATTTTATAGCAATTTTTATTATTTTCACTAATTGCTTTAATAAAGCTGCACAAACTGAACGAAGATGTGTCGTAAGATACAATAATTAACTCTTTTAGGAGCAAAGTATTTATGTTGTTACAGTCTTGAAAAGATAGAATAGTACTAGAAGCTGCGAACTAATTTATTCGAAAATACATAAAAGATAACTAATGAAAGTGGGGAAATGAGTGAAGCTTATTTGCAGATAAAACGTACATTTGTTTTAGAATTCCCAAGGACAAATTAAAGAAGTTCAGCTGCTCCTAGTCTAATGAAACAAGTACAAAAATGATGGAAATGTACTTTTATAGATTGTCCATTGTTAAAGCTACAGAAACTGATCTAAGATGCGTCATAATACAAATACAGCATTTAACACTTTCAGGAGCATACTTTCGTTTTTACAGTGCTGAAATAATTGAATGATACTAGAATTTACGAACTAATTTATATGAAAGCAAGCTAACGAATAAGATAACGAACAGAAGTGGGGAAATGGATGAAGTTTACTTGCACATAAAACATACGTTTGTTTTAGAATCCCCAAGGAGAAATTAAAGCAGTTCAGCTGCTTTTATACTAATGGAACAAACACAAGAATGGCGGAAATGTATTTTTACAGATTGTCATTTGTAACTTTAATAAAGCTGCATAAATTGAACGAAGATGTTTCGTAATGCAAATTTAGTATTTAACTCTTTCAGAAGATAATGTACGTCTGACATTATTTTCTGAAAAACAAACTTCTACAAAGTACAAAGTTGAAATGATTGAGTAATACAAGAATTTATAAACTAATTTATTTGAAAACAATTTAAAGATAACTACCAGAAATGGGGCTTATTTGCATATAAATATATACTTATTTCAGAATTTTTAAAAACAAAAATGAAAACAGTTCAGCAGCTTCTGGACTAATGAGTCAAACACAAGAATAATATAAACGTAGTTTTATAGATTGTCAATAATAACTTTTCTGAAACTATACAAATACGATCAAAGATGTATCGTAATGCAAGTATAGTATTTAACACATTCAATAGCAATGTACTTCTGTTTTACATTGTTGAAATGTTTAAATAATGCAATAATTTAGGAGCTAATTTATTCGAAAACAAGAAAACTAATAAGGTAACTAACAGAAGTGGGGAAATGAGTGAAGCTTATTTGCACATAAAACATACATTTGTTTTAGAATTCCTAATGACAAATTAAAGCAGTTCAGCTGTTCCTAGACTAATTAATCAAACACAAGAAAGATGGAAATGCTTATATAAACTGTCTATCGTAGCATTTCTAAGGCTACTCAAACTGAATGAAGGTGCTTCGTTACCCAAATATATTATTTAACTCTTTCGGGAGGAAAGTAATTCTGTTGTTGCAATGTTGACGTTGTTGAATGACATCAGAATTCACAATGTAATTTATTTTAAGATAAATATTTTTTTTTCATGCACTGGTACATTATAAAAGCACAATTGTAATGCAAAGTTCTGATGCAATTGTGGCATATGTAAATTAAAATTAAATGAATGTATCAGAAACACAAACATCCACAAATAATATGCGTCATTGATTGCCAAAAGTTTTAAATAAAGCAATAAAAAACAGTTACCAACAGCCCAATCTATCGGCAGATATGTTTTCAGAAAACGTATGACAATCCAATGTACCAATGTACTTCAAATAACGTCTATTCTCTATTTATGTGCAAAATATTGACTTGTGCATTTTTCGTAGGAAGAGCCTTTATAGGATATACTGAAATAAATTTGGATAATGAAACAGGTAATACGTAGAATTCTGTATCGGCAGGACTGAATCTCAACCGGTTTTTTTAAAATTCTGCATTTCTTGCTAAGGTTCATGTAAAGTCCCCATTTCTGACATTTTCTTTAATTCTTATTATTATTTTGTTTAAATCGCTTTTATTTTTTTCAATTTTAATTCGCATAGTTTAAATGATAATGATAATAAATAGTAAATAAATAAATAAAATATGTTAAAATGCTTTTTAGATTTTACCAACATTTTTAAGTAACTAAAATGAACTTTTCAGTATCTGCTCGATACTTAACAACTTCGGAATTAAAGATTATCATTGGCCCTAAAATTGCCACAATTCATTTTCAGTTTGTGAGGGAGTGTCCATTTGCAATAAAGGCACTCTAGTATTTTGAGTGAGATCGTGACGTCAATGTTCTAACATGTGTAGCGCAAAAGCAACACATATCCTTTATGCAACTTTAACTTTCCAAAGTTTGTGTGGCGCCCTCGGTCTACAGTTAACTGCGGTTATGAGTTTTATTCAAATTTCTAGTTCCGTCTTCAGTTTGCAATGTATAAAAGCTGTGAGTTGGAGTAGGTGTGAGTGTTGTGTGGCGAGGCGAGCCAGCAAAGTGTTGTGTGGCGTGGTGAGCAGGGATAGCCTAAGAGTCTTTAAGCTAAGAGTTGCCTAAGAGTTGAAGGTAGAGGAGTTTCAGCAATCAAGTCGGGTAAGAGTTAATTAGCACTGTGAGTGTTTGAGAATGAGAGATTTTGTGCAGCCACGGGCTGTTATCTTACAGGTTAAAGTGAGATTAGACCGCGACCTATAAAGAAGAGCCGGGGATTAGTGCTCTGAGCCAGACTTAGTCGTAAATGTGAGTATGAGTTACAGTTTAATCTCATAGTATTGTGTTTAGTTGTCGGAAATATTGAACTTTGGCTCCATTCCCTATTTCCCAAATACAGTAAATAAAAGTGTTGGGTTTTAACTTTATTTAGACTATGTTATCATTTGACCTACACGTCACAAGTTCTTTCAGCAATATATTAAATATAATTTCTTAAAACTAACGCATCAAAGAATTATTATATTGGTAAAAAAGCAGGAAATTTTGCTGTAAAAAAGGAACCCATAGCTGAAGTAAAAAAAAATAAAACAGTCAAGTACTTGCAAGATTTTATATAAAAAAAAGGCTTCCATATAGATTTCAACGACAGCAAAATAATTTTTCCATCGAATCCATACTATCTATCCATTATAAGTAAAACCGTTAAATTGCAACACTTAAAAATTTTATATCAAATGTTACAATATCATTTAACTTACAAAAATTATAATTATGCCATGGTTACCAACAAGGAAATAAATATAACAGTAAAAATAAAATAAAATAACGTTAATAATGTGCAACAGAACGTGAAAAATGTAAATAATGGCGTTTCAAATCATTGCATTATAGATCGCGCATATGCAGAATATTCTCATTTGTTTTAAAAATGGCTTTAATAAAGCCAAAATATGTAGACATATTGTATATAAACCTTTTTCTCTTTCTGTTTATTTTAGCATCTATTAGAGATTAATGAAGTGTAAAATTAAGCGATACATAAAATTAAAATAATGCGATAACAACAAAATAAACAATTAAGAAGCAAACTACAAATACAGAAACATTAGAAGAATCATCAAATTTGTTTGTAGCAGATAGTTTACTATCAAAACTTCTCTTTAAGAGATTTGTTTAGAGAAAATCTTTGTTTTATCTCTAAGTTTATATTTTCTTTCTGAGTAATAGATTGTAGTACAATATGTGAAAAAAAAGCATGACAGTTCCGTTATTAAATTGTGTTGATTTCAAACTACAGCTGTGCAAAATCCTTACTTTTATAAAAATGAGAACAAGTTTTAACTATATAAATTTTTGTATAATTTCAAACGTTTCAAGAAAGACTTTCGAGTTACACTGTTAAAAATTAGTGTTAGGTTCAACCAATTTATGGTCTTGCTGTAACTGTTATCATAAGATGGTAAAATACAGGGTGGTCATAAAAAAACTTTGCTTGTATATGGAGCTCTAGCGGCCTGTCTGTTCAACGTGTCGAGGTGAAATTTCAGAAATAGCTATTCAGAGGTATGAGCTCAAGATTCTGTGAGCTCAAGAAAATGGCGCTCACGGTTACGGTTATAGTTACAGAAAATCGAAATTTTCCAATGGCAACACCCATTTTTATTGCAAAATGCTCAGCGCATGCGAAAACCCTAAAGAGCGTTGGAACCGTACGTTTATAGCAAGAAACGGACACGTTATGCACGCACAAAAAACTGTTCCACGAATCCCCCCCATAAAAAAACACGATTGGGGCGCAAGGAGGAAATTTGTATGTGACACAGAGTCAGTACACTAATCTCTGATTACAACACAGACCGGAGAAAAGAAAACTTTTATTTTGATAACACATTTTCCACATGGGTGCCATCACAGGCAATTGTACATTGCATGGTAGCGACTGTGTGCAATACAGCCGAACGTTACATCGCATGAGGGATGTTTGCAATGTGACATTTGATAGAATCTTTCAAATCCGGCAAAGTTTGAGGATTGCACATGTACACTCGAGATTTTAGATATCCCCAGAACCTGAAATCCATAGGAGTGAGGTCGGGGGATCGCGGAGGATACCGGTAAGGAAACTTTAAGACCATTGATTTCGGTATGTGAAATACACGAGATGCACCATTTGTAGTTTGCATGCGTCTTCTGGCCACTATGTGATGCACTTTCATAACAGTATCCTCAGGAACAGTTGGTTGTCCGGATCGCGGACTATCACAGGTGCAGCCAATTTCTTCGAATTTCATTACTAAATCACGAAGAGATTGTGAAATGCATATGCCACGTATTTGGCGATGGTTTCGACGGTAAATGCGCCAGGTTTTCGCAGCGTTCATCTCATTTTGATAATAATTTAACCAACTAACCACGAACGAAGTCATATTGTTGGCATCTGCGAGCTCCGACTGAAGAACTAACATTACTACCCAACAATTTATCCGTTTTCTACCCTGACTATCTGGCAAATGATGTTCCGTGATTGGAATTTTGTCTCTGTCATGTTAAATTTTCTTCATGCGCTTTGGTCGTGATTTTTTAAGGCCGTTCGTAGAGCTGATTTTGTGAGAGCATAAGGCGTCCATTTATTGCAATAACCATACCGTTCCAACGCTCGTTAGGGTTTTCGCATGCGCTGAGCATTTTGCGATGAAAAAAATGGGTGTTGCCATTGGAAATGTTCGAGTTTCTGTCGCTATAACCGTAACCGTGAGCGCCATTTTGTTGCCGTTCACAAAATCTCGAGCACATATCTTTGAATAGCTATATCTGAAATTTCACCTCGATCGGTTGAACGGACTGTTCGCTAGAGCTCCATATATCGGCAAATTTTTTTATGACCACCCTGTATTGTTCCAACATTTGGTGCTAAGATTGAACCATAAAGTGGTAAAATGTTGAACCATAAAGTGGTGAAAGGTTGAAAAATTAACTTTAACAGTTTATCCATTTAATGCTTCTAACTTTCACCAATTTATGGTTCAAACGTTTACCAACTTTCAACCTATCACCAATTTAAGGTACAACCTGCACGAGCTTATGGTACAACCTTTTATCAATATATGGTTTAACCATTCACCAATTTATGATTCAACCTTAGCACTTAAATGTTGGAGCAACGTTTCATCATGTTGTGATGATAGCTACTGAAACACCAAATGATGGTTCAATTTAACACTAAAAGATATAGGTAGATAACCATAGACTACTCGCTTCTCAATAGCATTTTTTTTCTCCTAAGATTTTTTGAGTGCTTTAATGTAATTTAAGTCATAATTTTCATGAATTTTCCAGTTAATTTTTATTTGCAAACCATCAGAAGCGTAAATTTATTTAGCATATTTAAATATATTTTAATTATAAATCTTCCCCTCCTGCCAATATGAAGTGTTCATATCAGCATTATGTTTTTAGAAAAAAATTCATCAGAAAAAATATACATTGCATTAAAATATATACTAAATCCACTCCGAAGTACAATGACATAATAAAATTACTTGAAACGTATGAAACACACTAAGGAATTACATAGAATAATGAAAAATTACTTTTAATTTCATCCGACAATTATAACTTTAAGAGGAAATGGGTTAATTTAGTTCAAAGAATGAAAGTTTCAATTTCATCATCTGCACTTCCTGTGAAACAAATATCTTTATTTTGTGACAAGATAACAACTAGCACAAACTAAAAATAAGAAGAGTTCATTTGCGTATAAAATATTTATTTGTCTCGGAATGCGTAAGAGTGAAATAAAGCATTCCAGCGTCATCCATACCAATAACTTTAAAAGAATATAACACGAAATTAGATTTTGATAACGGTTCTATAACATAATATATTAATAAAAAAATCATTATATTGCCAATAATATTAAATTTAAAATAAATTCAGTTCAAGAAGAAACGAAAATCTTTAAACTTTTCAATATTTTGAATGCTTTTTTTTGATAAATTGAAATACACTGCTAAAAATCTTGTCCTAATTTGAACCAAATTTTGGTGCTCAATAGCTTCCACTATAAGATGGTGAAATCTTGAACCAATATTTGGAGCTCCTGTTGAAGCGTAGTTTCAATAGTTGTAATCAGGTTGAAATAGGAATCTCCAAATGTTGGTACAATATTTCAGCATCTTAAGGTGGACGCTATTGAGCACCAAAATTTGGTTCAAAGTAGAATAAAATTTTTAACATTGTACAGCCTTAAGCGTTTCAATTTTTGCTTAATAGCAAACCGCAGTTTCTTGTAACACAAGTAAATTTTCCAGGTAGGTGAAAAAAGTTGGGACCAGGATTCGAACAAGGGATAAATTGGCTGAAGTCCTCAATGTTCTTCCAATTGAACTATCCTGGATGAATACTGGATTACTAATAAATCCAACCCTCATAGCATGCATGGTCACAGTGACGTCACAATGACATCACCGTGAGTCACTTTGGTCACATCACATCTGTGACGAAAATGCCACCACTCAGTGACGTCACATTGTGACTTAGATGTGACTTTCTAAAAAACTTTTCACAGTTCGTCACAATGTTAATGTCAAAGTAGTCACAAATGACACTTTTCACAAATTGGTCACATTGTGACGTCACAAATTAGTCACAAAAAAGCTCTAAAACGGCCATAACGACTTCACATTTTAGTCACTGTGACTTCACATCGACAATCGATGGTCACAAAGTCACAATGTGACTTCACAACGACGCACAGTGGGGCAAAAAGCCTTCAAAACTGGCAAAAAATCGAAAAAATGAAATTTTATTTTGAACTACCGACATACGTCACTTTAATAGAGCAGATGTCAGTACACATCTGCCTAGTATTAAAATTTGTGCAAAGTTATTTTGATCGTCATTAGAGAAAGAAGTTAAACTGCATATTGTGCTTTGATAATAAGTGAAAAAAAAATCAATAATTTTGTTTCAACATTCGTTTGTTAATTTCGCTACAATAATTAAAAAATAATTTTTTTTGACTATGGAACCTTTAACTACAAGTATGTAACAATAATTCATTAACTTTCAATTTGTTTTAATACGATTTTTATAGATATACAGACGCTTAGAATATATAGTGGTGAAATTTATAAAAAAAATTAACACTGTCTACAAACATTGTAGGTTTTAGTTATGAATTAAGGCGAATTAAGTGTTAATTATAATTTTTTCAACTAAGTATGAGTTTTAAAAGGACAAATATGCCAGAAAATCTTGCTCTTTTTTGCCACTTTTTTAATTGTATGGTCATTTTTATAGCTAATCATCCTTAAATTTTTGTTAGTGTACGGGTGTGCCAAACATGATTATAAATATTTTCTTTGTTAAATACGAATTTTAATGCATTGTTTATCACAAAACAATGTATTTAAATGAAACTGACTATCATGGAATGTTTTAACAAAAAACTTTTGAAAAGTAATGTGATTTTATGGTATAAGAGCTCCATAATCGGAGAAACTACGAACAAGTAGTTTAAATGAAAAGAAGATTAGATGTTTTAAAGTTTAATATAAATTCCGATGAGCAAAAGCCTGGTGAAACAAGGGAAATGCTTTAGAATAAACAAAGAGTGGCTTGGCAAATCGCTTTCATTTCCTCGATTTGAAAAACAAACAGAAGCGTAATGAAAAGCAAACGTGCCCATCTTCATATTTCGTCTGAATTTGTTCTGGACGATCAAAAATATCAAGAGTAAAACGGTTATACAATTCTAATTCTACATATTCTTTAGTGTACGTGACATGTATGAGTTTAAGATCTGAAAAACAGGAAAACAAAAAGTGAGTGTTAGCACTAAAACAACAGAAACAGTTTTTCTTCTGCTGTCTTTATAGTAATACGTACATTTTGCCTGAGAAAGGTTGATCCAATCCTTCGAAACGAGTCGCTAATATTCATTATAAGGTTTGCTTGAGAATAATTAAAACTACTAATTATGTTTACATTTTTTAATGCGATATTATGGATGATTTATAAATATCTAATTCGTATAAAACTATCTTAAATTCTTGTTTTTAACTCATTTTTCTACAAAAAATATTGAAAAAGGTTTGTAAATTAATTAATAAATTACTATTTAGCTTATGTAAAAGTTTAAAATTTTACTACTTTTCTTCTACAAAAGAATCCGTTATGTGCTTTTTTGTTCAAAGTAAATTTTATTTTTTGCCAACTTTGGAGGCTTCCTGCCCCACTGTGCGACGTTGCAGTGACATCACCATGTCTTACGGGAAGTAACGTCAACGATCGCGCAATCTGGACTGATACTCTGGTTCAGCTCAACAATAATATATCGAAGGTTAATATATGGAACTGCAGAAAACAAGGCATACGAAATTAAATTAACCTAATTTCTTGTTTGAACTTCAGCCAACTTAATTGTATTAAAATTAATGTGGTGTAATTACGTATTTTGCGTTTACTGGAGTTTCATTACATCCGCGATCTATTCTGTTGAGTTGATTCGCATATCAGATCAGAGTTTGTGATCAGTAAGGTTAACTGAGCAGACTAAGTTCTTTGTATTCATCCCGGACATCTCAGTAGACATCGGTAAAATATTGACAGTTTCAGCCAAAAAAATCGTAGATCGAATTATGGCCTGCGCGTTTTTTTCACCCATTTGGAAAAATATTTGATTTATTTATCAATTAGAATAATTGCGTTAAAATTCATCTAGTTTCGCAATCTTTTTTTTATCTTGTGTTCATCTGACTGAGATTTACTTCTGTGATTAATTGATGCGTTATTTTTTACTATTAGCTGTTTTCTATAGCTTATTCGTTTCTCTTTCATTTCCTTTAATTTCAGTTTTACTCCTGCTTTGATAATGTCAGCGCTTATTTGTTTATTTTTTTTGCTAGAAGAAGAAAGACAGATTTCTTTCGAGAGACCTAGGGCATTTACCATTTTTATAGCATTATTAGACAGTTATTTTACCTTTTTTAATTCGCGTAATTAACGATATAAAATAAGAAGAAATTATTTTATATTTTCTATTTATATTATAAATAGTCTTTACTACATAAACACCTATGCGACGATCGTCCTTTCCAGAATTTTTAATCACAGATCACCTTTTTTTCAGAAAAGAGACATTTGTTCAATTTAATCTAAAAAATGCTGTCTTAATGTAAGGTAAAGTTTACAGTTAAAAATTACTAGTATGAATAATATGGGATTTGGAACACTCTAAGCGGCACGTATACGTGACGCTCGTGCCTATGACATGAATAAACATCTCTTTTTTTATTCAGCATAAAGATTAAAAATAAAAAAAAGTCTTTTCATTTTTCGAGTCTTTGAAAAAAATATTTTCCCTTTTATTAAAAATTCCAACCTGTCATTAGCGCGTAAAGATATACTATCAAATTTAAGTAATAAACAGAACAAATTTACCAACATTGATGGACATTGCATGATGACATTCTACTGCATTGCCAAGCATTTTCTCGTTCATTAACATATCTCAAGAACAATAAATGACATTCTTTTCGTCTTATTCTTCCCATCTTTTAATTAAAGCTCAACTTAATTGTTCTTAGCTATCTACTCCACACAACGAACAACCTATTTTTTTAATTACATTTTTATTATTTGTGAGTCGAAAAAATTTTCAACAGTTATTCTGCTATATCATTTATGGTGACTATTTTTACAGTATACGGATTTTGGCCAGATATAGAAAGTGATCTCGGCGAAAGAAGGAAATTTCTGCATATTTTATGCCAAGCAATTCATTATTTTGTACACACGAGATTTTTTAAAAATATTTATATAATTAATATAATATGAAGAAGTCAATTTTCTACACAAACACAAGAAAATTAAATATATATATATATCTAACCATTAAATGTAATTCAAATTTTTACGTAAAAACATGGGAAAATTAAATTAAAAGAAACTTTATAGAAATTCGTAGAACCAAAAAAAAAAAAAAAAAAAAAAAAAAAAAATCATCAGGCCTACAAATATTTTAAACCTACACATAAAGTGTGTGGTTTCATCTTCGTATTAGCCATGAAAAGTCAAAGTAATACGGATCCGAGACTACCAACACACATAAAGTCACAAAAAATTGGAGAAAACCTTCAAATTGAATTGTAATTCAAGATTAAATCGGATAGAAAAAGAAAAATTCTGCCAATCATTATAGATCCTCTTTAAAATTGGCATAATTGCATTCTGACAACGTGATTAGTTAAATACATAGTATCCTAATAAATTTTTATTCATGCATTTTTGCATAAGAGTGCAACAGCTATTGTGCTAAAATCTGACTATTTACGAAACTAGTTATAGTATGAACGCATCTCATTTGCCACGCTTAATATACAATTTCCAACCTGTCTTTTTTTACTGTGAGTAATTGATTTTTTGCACAAGCTATTAACTATAAGCAAAATTTGACACTGTTTGCTTTAATTTTGTCCTTTTCATGTGTCATGTATTTTGCGTGACATACTTTTGTACTATGTAGTTATTTTGTACTCCTTGAAAATATTTTTTACTAAATACAGGTTTAAATTATCACAACTAAATTGCAAACAGCTAAAATATTCATAAACCTGTAACTGAACTGAATTTCTAAGTATTTAAGTATTAATTTGATTGAATTCGCCATAAACTATGCAACAGAATAACTATTGAAAACTTTTTCGACTGAAGAATAGCGAAGGCGTAATCAGAAAAACAAATTGTTCGTTATTTCGAGTAGATAGCTAACAGAATTTAAGTTGACCTTTAACCCCTTGAGGGGCAAAGCACTTCTGTTCCTAAAATGTTCAAATGATGGATTAACACCGGAATTTATAAACAAATTTATATGATAGTAAGTAAAAGCTGTTTTGTGAGTTATATTGTAAAAAACAAAACTTAATACTAAAATTCCGGTGGCAATGTAGCTTCAGGGAATTAAAATTAAGTGGTATATATAATATACCGGTGCCCTTCAAGGGGTTAATTAAGAGATAGGGAAAGGAAGATGAAAAATAAGGTATCTATTGTTCTTGAGCTTATGTTAATGAAGGAAAATAATGTTTTGTGATGTAGGCTGCTGTCTTGCGCTGCCCATCAGTACAGATAAAATTTCTTTGTTAATATTTGAAATGAGTATTTCGTTTAAATTAATAGCAATTTGGAATTTTTAATAAAGAGAAAATAATTTTAGAAGAACTCGTAAAGTGGAAGGAGTTTTCTAATTTTAATCTCTATATTGTTAATTTTTTTTTTAAATTTAGATATAGAGTGTACATAAAAGAGTGTTCCAGTTTCGATGATATATGCGTAACAGATAAATTTAGATTTTTTACAACAAATGATACATCAAATTGAATGTAAACTAAGTTATTTTTTCTTATACATGTTTAATATATTCAGCGCACATCCAAGCTAAAGTTCAACTCCGATATACTCTATGCTGAAAAAAAACAGAGAGAGATTTTCTCTAAAAAAATCCTCGATTCAGAATAGCGTTTTTTGTTTAATAAAGTCAGAAATCAATATATGTTCAACATTCAAAAGAACGTTCATAAAAACAGTTTCTTTTGGTACCTCTGATTTTTGGAAGCCTTTCCGAAACCTTTTTAAGTGTAATTATCCGTTTTCGCAACCAAGGTTTTTCAGAAGTTATCCATTTTGAGACAAGCCTTCCAAGATTCGATAAACCCGATCTGTAGAAAACATACTAAATTTAAAGTATTGTTATTAGTATTAACATAATGTAACTCCCAAACATAAATTCTGCTACACTGTTGGAAATGTTTACTTGATAGCATCCGAAAAATAGATGTATTATAACATAATTACTCTCTGAAAATATTTTCCGTAAATACGCGTTTAAATTATTACAGTGATCAGCAAAAGTTTAGACACTGGTGTTTTTTAACCTTTAAATAAAAAAATACGAACACGTGAGTTTTACAAATGGCTATACTTATTTTCAAATATATTTTAAACGATGTAGAATAAAAGTAATGGTTATAATGTAAGATAACATATAATTTAACTGAAAAAAGTAAAATTTGCATATTGCAAAAGTTTAGACACTTTTTTGATTTTTAGCCAACTGTTCATGGATAAATGCAAATTTCGAAGTTATGACGTCACATGTCTGAAGTATTTAATTATACCTCGATATAGCATCAGTTAGTGAAGATGCCGCGAGCAAAAAATATTCATTTAGATGAGGTAATTGAAGTAGGGAAGCTGAAATGGAAAGGGAAGACAGTTGCAGAAATTTCAGCAGCACTGAATCGTCCAAAGTGGTTTGTCTATGAAGTATAGTCTAAAGATGACTCCTCCAAAAGAAAAACATAATCTGAAGGACCTTGTGTGACAAGAAAGTGAGATGACAAAAGGATCCAGATAGTGACATTTACACAAATAATGATTGTTAATCACATTAAAAATAAGTCAGGAATTTCTGTGTCGACGGACATGATGCGTAGATGATTAAAGAAACAGGTAAATCAATTTACATGACAATAATAAAACAATCAGCTTTAAAATCTCGCTATAAATTGTCCAGAATTCAATTAACTTGCAAACATACGTCATATGAACTCAAATGGTACGCTATGATATTCAGTAACGAAAAAAAGTGGAATTTGAATGGCCCAAACACGTGGGCATACTATTGGAATGACTTAAGCAAAGATCCTGGGACTTTATTAAGACGACAAAAAAAAGGTGAATTTTAAATAATTTGGTCCTCACTTAGCTTTAATGCTCGTGCATCTGTGGAGTTATTCATTGGTTGTCAAGCAACACAAAACTACGTACATACGTTGGAGATTAATTTTTAGTCATTTTGGGAACTTTTGCTGATCTAAAGTATGGGTTTTAGCATCTATTCATGTTGCATACAAAAGAAGAACTTCGTCTAACTCTGAAAATACTATTGATCTCAACTGGCCGGCGTGTAGTTCTGATCCGGACCCAATCGAAAACTTTTGTAACATCATATGTCGCAATGTTTATGCAAATTTTTGTTATAGTTTTCTTTTAATGAGTTTCGAGCTGCTGTTGAACATGTTTGGTACGAAATAGACCTCTAAGTGACGCAGTATTTAGTTTTTTCGATGAAAAGTCACATTCTTGCAATAACTGCAATCAATGCGGGTGAAACTCGATTTTAATTTGTAGTTATTTTTCCTGTAAATACACAAATTGTCTATACTTTTGACACAATGTTAATTTTATTTTTTTGTCATTATATTTTATGTAAATGGTAAAATTCAAAATTTATTGTGTGTGAATAAAGGATAAGTCACAACTAATATTTGACAGAGGAATTACAAACATTCGGTACATGCTTCAGAAAATAGAAGCATAACCGTTCACCGTCTAAACTTTTGTTGAGTGGTGTATAACTGAATTGCAAACGCCGAAAATATTCCTGAACCTGTAACTGAACTGAATTTCTATGTATTAATTTTATTGGAACGGCAGGATAACTATTAAAAACTTTTTCTAGATATAAAATCTATAAAAGAGTGTCCCAGTTTCGATGTTACATCGCAACAGTTTAATTTAGATTAATTACAACAAATGATGCATTAAATTAAATGAAAGCTAGCTTAATTTTCTTATAAATCTTCAATATGTGCAGTGCATCTTTAGTTATACAGCACACATCCAAGCTAAAGCCAAATTCTTTCAGCGCGAACTGTAATGCACGCTATACCCTATAATGCACAAAAAGGAGAGAAAGATGTTCTCAAAAAAAAGTATCCTCGATTCCGAGTAGTGTTTTTTGTTTACAAAATTGAGAATTCAATATATTTTCGACACTCAAAAGAACTTCCATAAAAACAAAGTTCGTTTTGGTACTTCTGATTTTCGGAAGCGTTTCCGAAACTTTATGCAGTGTAATTATCTATTTTTCAATCAAGGTTTTTCAGAAGCTAACCTTTTCTTCAGACAAGCCTTGCAAGATTTGATAAATCCATTTTATAAAAAACATGCTAAATTAACAGCATTGTTATTAGTATTAAAATTAACATAATGCAACTTCAAACATAAATTCTGGTACACTGTTGGAAATGTTTATTTGAGTTTTGCTTGCATCCGAAAAATATAATTACTTCCTGAAAATATTTTCCCTAAATACGCGTTTAAATTATTATAACTGAATTGCAAACGCTCAAAATATTCCTGAACCTGTAATTGAACTGAATTTCTAAGTACTAAATTTATTGCTTTTGCCGTAAACGATGCTGTAGAATAAATATTGAAAACTTTTTTGACTGAAAAATAACGGAGGCGTAATTGGAAAAGCAAATTTCGAGTAGATAAGCTAACAGCATTTAAGATGAGCTTTAATTAAAAATAGGGAAAGGAAGATGAAAAGTAAAAGTAAGTTATCTATTGTTCTTGATCTATGTTAATGTAATGAGAAGAATGCTTTGTTATGTAGGCCGCCGTCTTGTGCTGAATTCAGTGCAGATAGATTTTCTTCGTTTATTACTTAAAATGAATATTTCCGATTAAATCAATGACAAGATAAAATTTTTAATAAAGAGAAAATAATTTTCAAGAACTCGTAAAATGAAATGAGTTTTCTAATTTTAATCTCTATATTGTTTTTTAAAAAAACATTTTTTAAATTTAGATAAAGAGTGTTAATAAAAAAAGTGTCTCAGTTTCGATGATATATATGTAACAGATTAATTTAGGTTATTTACAACAAATGATGCATCAAATTGAATATAAACTAAGTTATTTTTTCTTATACATGTTCAATATGTGCAGCGCACATTTAGTTATGCAGCACACATCAAAGCTAAAGTCCCATTCCGATATACTCTATGTTGTAAAAAGCGAGAGAGAGATTTTTCCCTAAAAAAATCCTCGATTCGGAATAGCGTTTTTGTTTTAATAAAGTGAGAATTCAATATGTCTTCGACATTCAAAAGAACGTTCATAAAGTTCCTTTGATTTCCGGAAACGTTTCAGAAACTTTTTGCATTGAAATTATCCGCTTTCGCAACCATGAATAATGGTTTTTCAGACATCATTCATTTTGAGACAAGCCTTCGAAGACTCAATAAACCCGTTCTACAAAGAAAAAAAAAGCTAAATTAACTGTATTGTTATTAGTATTAAAATTAACATAACAATTAACTTCCAAACATAAATTCTGCTACACTGTTGGAAATGTTCACTTGCTAGCATCCGAAAAATAGATGTATTATAATGTAGTTACTCCTTGAAAAATTTTCCTCTGAATACACGTTTAAATTATTATAATTGAATTGCAAAAGAACAAAATATTCCCGAACCTGTAACATAAATGAATTTCTAAGTACTAATTTTATTGCGAACAATGCGGCAGAATAACTATTGAAAACTTTTTCGACTGAAGAATAATGAAGGCGTAATCGGAAAAGCAAATTGTTTGTCATTTCGACTAGATAGCTAACAGTATTTAAGTTGAGCTTTAATTAAAAGACACTGAAAGGAAGATGAAAAGTAAGTTATTTATTGTTCTTGAGCTGTGTTAATGTAATGAGAAGATTGTTTTTTGATATAGGCCGCCTTCTTGGTCTGCCTAATAAGTTTTCTTCGATCATTACTTAAAATGAATAATTCCGTGTAAATTAATGACAAGTTGGAATTTTCAATAAAGAAAAAATAACTTTAAAGAACTCGTATAATGAAAGGAATTTTCTAATTTTAATCTCTATACACTATAAAAAATGTCAGATGTTTCTGAATATATAAAAATGTTCTATAATCAAAAAAGAAAATATACAGTAACCTCTTCTAACTCACCTAAGGATTCGAAAACCGTTACTTTACCTTTAAAAATCCCAAAACTATTGGTTTTCGAAATTTAAAGATGAATTTATAAAAATTAATTTTTATTAGCTGTCCGTTTTTTTCGCAAACGTTTCTAAGTAGCTTTTACAGTACAATAATCACTTTTCTCAAATAAAAATATCACTTTTTCGGATTCTATCAATTCTCAAGTAAACATTTTCAGCTGCATAACTGATTTTGTGCATACAATTGTAGCAAAATAATGTTAATTTTCATATTAATGTTAATACTGTTAATATTGTATGTTTGTCTATTAAACATGTTCTCTGAATATCAAAATATTTTCGTATGAATTGCTAGCATCCGAAAAAGTGATATTTTGATTTGAGAAAAGTGATAATTGTACTGTAAAAGCTGCTTAGAAACGTTTCCGAAAAGGACGGGCAGCTAATAAAAAATAATTTTTATAAATTCTTCTTTATATGTTGAAAACAAATAGTTTTCTGGGATTTTTAAAGGTAAAGGAACGGTTTTCGAATCCTTAGGTGAGTTAGAAGACGTTACTGTATATTTTCGTTTTCGATTACAGTACATTTTCATATATTCAGAAACATCTGACATTTTTTACAGTGTATTGTTTAAAAAAACAAAAATAATTTAGATATGGAGTGTCCCAGTTTCGATGATACTTACGTAACAGATTAATTTAGATTATTTACAACTAATGATCCATCAAATTATACGTAAACTAAGTTATTTTTTCTAATACATGTTCAATATGTGCAGCGCACATTTAGAAATGCAGCACAGATCCAAGCTAAATTCCGATACACTCTATGCTGTAAAAAAAAAGAGAGAGATTTTCTCTAAAAAAAAATCCTCGATTCCGAATAGTGTTTTTTGTTTTAATAAAGTGAGAATTCAATTTATCTTCGACGTTCAAAAGAACGTTCATCAAAACGTTCATAAAATATCTTTGCATACTTCTGATTTCCGGAAGCGTTTCCGAAACTTTTTTCAGTGAAATTATCCGTTTTTGCAACCATGAAAGGAATATTACACCTTGTTATTAATCTTAAAATATACAAATAAATACTTAAAAGCTGTTGCAAAAATAGACATAATTTATTTATTATTTACCTTAGATCTTTCGGATGCCCTCGCATCCATTTTCAAAGGAATATAAAAGATAATCCTTCTTTATATTATCTTCTTTTATATTCCTTTGAAATTGGATGCTAGGGTATCCAAAAGATCTAAGTTAAATAATAAATAAATTATATCTATTTTTGCAACACCTTTTAAGTATTTGTTTGTATATTTTAACAGTATTGTTATTAATATTAAAATTAACATAATGTAACTTCCGAACATAAACTCTCCTACACTGTTGGAAATGTTTGCTTGAGTATTGCTAGCATACGAAAAATTCATGCATTATAACGTAATTGCTCTCTGAAAATATTTTTCCTTTAAATTAATATTTAAATTATTATAGCTGAATTTCAAACTTCCAAAATATTAATGAATCTGTAATTGAACTGAATTTCTAAGTACTAATTTTATTACATTCGCCATTAACGATGCGGCAGAATAACTATTGAAAACTTTTTCGGCTGAAGAATAACGAAGACGTAATCGGAAAAGCAAATTCTTAGCTATTTCGAGTAGATAGCTAACAGTATTTAAATTGACCTTAAATTAAAAGATAGGGAAAGCAAGATGAAAAGTAAGTTATTTATTGTTCTTGAGCTATGTTAATGTAATGAGAAGAATGCTTTGTGATGTAGACGCCTCCTTGCGCTGCTTATCAATGCAGATCAATTTTCTTCTTTCATTACTTAAAATGAATATTTCCGCTTAAATTAGTGGCAACTTGGAATTTCTATTAAAGATAAAATAATTTTTGAAGAAATCATAAAATGAAAGGAGTTTTTTAATTTTAATCTCTACATTGTTAAAACACACACACACACAAACATACATTTTAAAATCTAGATATAGAGTGTACATAAAAGAGTGTTCCTGTTTCGATCATATATCGTAACAGTTTAATTTAGATTATTTAGAAGAAATGCTTCATCAAATTGAATGAAAACTAGCTTATTTTTCTTATAAATGTCCAATATGTGCAATGAATCTTAAGTTATGTAGCACACATCCAAGCTAAAGCCTTATTTTTTCAGCGTGCACTGCATTGCAGGATATACTCTTTATTGTAAAAAAAAAGAGAGAGAGATTTTCTCAATAAAAAAAAAAAAACCTCGATTCCGAATAGCGTTTTTCGTTTTAATAAAGTCAGAAATCAACTTATCTTCGACATTCATTAAACGTTCGTAAAAACAAAGTTTCTTTTGGTACTTCTGATTATCAGGAGCGTTATCGAAACTTTTTGCAGTGAAATTATCCGTTTCCGCAACCAAGGTTTTACAGAAGCTACCATTTTGAGACAAGCCTTTCAAGCTTTGATAAACGCGTTCTATAAAAAAACATCTAAATTAATAATATTGTTATTAGTATTAAAAGTAACATAATGTAACATCTAAACATTAATTCTGCTACACTGTTGGAAATGTTTATTTGAGTATTTGTTAACATTCGAAAAATAGATGTATTATAATACATTTTCTCCCTTAAAATATTTTCCCTAAATGTGCATTTAAATTATTATAACTCAATTTCGAACAGCCAAAATATTACTGAATCTGTAACTGAACTGAGTTTCTAAGTGCTAATTTTATTGCGAATGATGCGACAGAATAACTATAGAAAACTTTTTCGGCTGAAGAATATTGAAGGCGTAACTGGAAAAGCAAATTTCGAGAAGATAGCTAACGGCATTTAAGTTGAGCTTTAATTACAATATAGGGAAAGAAAGATGAAAGGTAAGTTATCTATTGTTCTAGAGCTATGTTAATGTAATGAGAAGAATGCTTTGTAATGTAATAGAATGTCGTCTTGCGCTGCACATCAATGTAGATCAATTTTCTTCGTTCTTTTGTTAAAATTAATATTTCCGTTTAAATTAGTGGCAAGTTGGAATTTTTAATAAAGAGAAAATAAGTTTAGAAGAATTCGTAAAGTCAAAGGAGTTTCTAATTTTAATCTCTATATTGTTTAAAAAAATATTTTTTAATTTTCGATATACACTGTAAAAAATATCAGATGTTTCTGAATATATAAAAATGAACTGTAATAAAAAAAGAAAATGTATTGTAAATTCTTCTAACTCACTTAAGGTTTCGAAAACCGTTCCTTCAACTTTAAAAATCCCAGAAAACTATTCCTTTTCAATATTTAAAGAAGAATTTATAAAAATTAATTTTTATTAGCTGCCCGTCTTTTTCGGAAACGTTTCTAAGTAGCTTTTACAGTACAATAATCACTTTTCTCAAATCAAAATATCACTTTTTCGGATGCTACCAATTCATACGAAAATATTTTGATATTCAGAGAACATGTTTAATAGACAAACATACAATATTAAGAGTATTAACATTAATATGAAAATTAACATTATTTTGCTACAATTACATGCACAAAATCAGTTATGCAGCTGAAAATGTTTACTTGAGAATTGATAAAATCCGAAAAAGAGATATTTTGATTTGAGAAAAGTGATTATTGTACTGTAAAAGCTACTTAGAAACGTTTCCGAAAAGGACGGGCAGCTAATAAAAGTTAATTTTTATAAATTCTTCTTTAAATATTGAAAAGAAATAGTTTTCTGGGATTTTTAAAGTTAAAGGAACGGTTTTCGGAACTTTAGGTGAGTTAGAGAAGGTCACTGTATATTTTTGTTACTGATTACAGTACATTTTTATATATTCAGAAACGTCTCACATTTTTTACAGTGTAGAGTGTACATAAAAGAGTTTCGATTATCCCAGTTTCGATGATATATACGTAACAGATTAATTTAGATTACTTACAACAAATGATGCATCAAATTGAATGCAAACGAAATTATTTTTTCTTATACATGTTCAATATGTGCAGCCCAAATTTAGTTATTCAGCCCACATCCAAGATAAAGTTCAATTCCGATATACTCTATGCTGTAAAAAAGAGAGAGAGATTTTCTCTAAAAAATCCCCGATTCCGTATAGAGTTTTTTGTTTTAATAAAGTGAGAGTTCAATATATCTTCGACATTAAAAAGAACTTTCATCAAAACGTTCATAAAGTTTCTTTTCGTGCCTCTGATTTTCGGAAGCATTTACGAAACTTTTTACAGTATAATTAACAGTTTTCGCAACCAAGGTTTTTTAGAAGTATCCATTTTGAGACAAGCCTTCTAAGATTCGATAAACTCGTTCTATAAAAAAATGATAAATTGACAGTATTGTTATTAGTATTAAAATTATCATAATGCAACATCTAAACATAAATTCTGCTAAACTGTTGGAAATGTTTACATGAGTATTGTTAGCATCCGAAAAATAGATGTATCATAACTTAGTTACTCACTGGAAATATTTTCCCTTAAATACACACTTAAATTATTATACTGATTTGCAAACGCTCAAAATATTCATGAACCTGTATCTAAACTGAATTTCTAAGTACGAATTTTAATTGCATTTGCCATAAATTAGCGGAAGAACAACTATTGAAAACTTTTTCGACCGAAAAATAACGAAGACGTAATTAGAAAATTAAATTGTTCGTTATTTCGAGAAGATAGCTAACAGCATTTAAATTTAGCTTTCATTAAAAGATAGAGAAAGGAAGATGAAAAATAAGTTATCTACTGTTCTTGAGCTTTGTTAATGTAATGAGAAGAATGCTTTGTAATGTAATAGAATGTCGTATTGCGCTGCATACCAATGCAGATAAATTTTCCTGGTTCATTACTTAAAATGAATATTTCCGTTCAAATTTATGGCAAGCTGGAATTTTTAATAAAGAGAAAATAATTTTAGAAAAACTCGTAAAGGGAAAGGAGTTTTCTAAATTTAATTTATACACTGTGAAAAACAAACCAAAACTAGTAGTTAGGGGCCATCGTTATACTTAACCAGAATGGATAAGCATAATGTAAAATATGAAAATAAGTCACTGTTTATAAAATGCATTGCCATTCCAAAATAAAATTTAAATGTATATTTAAATATTTTTAACAAAACGGGACACTGTTAGATTACATTAAAAGTTTGTGGGAAATTCGCGAAATACCGGAAATAGGCGTTCCTTTTGGCGAGTAATTTTGTCGCCATATTTGGCGGTAATAGCGAAGTAGGCGACATTTTTTTGGACGACGGAATAATCAAGCAATAACGAATTGCGTAATAATAACATCCTTATATTTCTAAAAATGATTATCACCTTAATTAACAGTTTACTGCATCTGATTAAGCGTCTCATTTTCAATTAAAATATGTCTTTGAATTGAAATTTGAATTAAATACAGGGTCATAAAAAAACGAATGCGGAAAATATGATTACAAATATGTCAGCAACTAATTATCCGATTGACTTCCCTTTTATTCAAAATTAATGTTTTATTATTTTTTTTTATGTACACTCCTTGAAATAAATAATAAAAAAATATATTTATGTAGGTTTTATCAGAACGAATGCTTTGTGAATACGAAAAAATAGGCAGATAGATCGATTACAGACACACAAACGGACAGACGGACGGCAACTTTTTTTTTCTAGAAATATGTTTTTCGGAATCTCCAATGTCTAAAATTTGTAAATCCGTCAGTTTTTTTTATTCGATTTTTAAAACGATTACAATACTTACCTTATACACAAAATATGAACAAAATATGTCAAGTTTTGCTTTTAGTTTAAAGCTGCCACAGTGGATCATTTATCCTCTGTAAAATAAGACAAATGGTTCTTAATTTAGCAAGATATTTTACGAAAATATAACATAACTCCTTTGAACACATTTACGATTTCGAAAAAAGTTCCTTTATCTTTAGAAACTTCAGAAATCGTTAGAAAGAGTATTGAAACATTTTAAACATTTTTTTTTTCAATCGTTGCTTATTAATGCGTTCGAGTTTTCTTTTTAGGTGCGTTCGTAATTATGTAAATACGTAGCACTTATTGTTGTCGCTCAGTCCGTCCGTCTGTCTGTACGTCTGTCTGTCTGTCTGTCTGTCCGTCCGTCTGTCCGCATATAACAACGCAAAAACTACCCAACCGAATCGTTTGAAACTTAAAATACGTAATTATAACATAATTTTGTCGAGTCATTTCAAATTTTATGAAAATCGGATGGATAGATCAATTACAGGGACATTCAAAAGGATTCCGTTACATTACGGTCAATAGGGAAAAAAGTTTTAAATGCATTTTAATCGTTTGAAATTTAAAACATATAATTATTGCATAATTTTGTCGAGTCATTTCAAATGTTATGAAAATCGGATGCATAGATCAATTACAGAGACAATCAAAAGGATTCCTTTACATTACGGTCAATGGGGAAAAAGTTTCAAATGCATTTTAATGATGTTACACTCATTCGAACATAATAGAATTGGCATGAATCTTTGAAATACATACTAAAATATGCATTCTGTACAATCTGTGATGCAAAGAATTTTTATTATTAAATTACAGGGCCACACAAAAGTATTCCACTATATAATGCTATACGGGGAAACATTGTTTGGGGCGTGTTTTAATTATATTCAACTATTTCACATTTTATGAGTAAGATATACGTTGCTGAGGTGTAATAAAAATTACTTCCTGCATATTTACAGAAACGTAAAGATTTCGACTACTATACTGTATCCGGAGTACGCTCTACTATATCAGCAAGATCTGAATATTTTTAAAACTTCGTTATCGTACGAACGCACCTCATTTGCTACGTTCATGTGCAATTTCCAACTTGTTTCTTTTCTTTTTCTTCTATTTTAGATTGCGTCAAATAATCTTCTCTCCTCATTATCAATTTTGTTCCGGATAAAAAATATTTAGATGTTATCCATTCTAAATTAAACATTTTCAACTGTATAGTGGAATTATTATATGTAAGAATAACTATTTTATGATGATTTTAATGTTATTCATGCTGCTGTTAATTCACCATGTTTGTCAATAGAACATGTTGTTAGCATGTCAGTTGTAATGACTTAAACATGCATTTAAAAAGAAATGTTTTCCGAGAATATAAAAAATACACCATAATACATAAGCATATCACACAAAATAGATAAAACACATGCACGGTAAAATTAGAACAAAGTATGTCAAAGTATGTCTTCACTAATTCTTATAAAAATATTCTTCCTTTTATTTGAAAATTCCAGCCACGCCATTAATTTAAAAGACAATAATAAATTTAAGTAATAATAAAGAAAACTTTTCTGCATTGATGGGCAATAATCGCTATTAAATCACAAAGCATTCTTCAAATGTATTAACCTTTATTAAGAACAATAGACGAATTCCTCTCCCTATCTTTTAATTAAAGCTCATCTTAATAGTTACTAGCTATCTAATCGACGTAACGAAGAATTTGTTTTTACTATGTCGCCTTTAATGCTTTTGAGTTTGGAAAAGTTTGCAATAGTTATTATGTTGAGTCACTTATGGCGGATAAACTAACTTTGGAAATTGGCAGGAAATATATTTCCAAAGTTACTGTTTACAGCTTCTGAAATTTTCTGACTGTTTGCAAGTCAGTTTTAATCAAGGCCGTGCAAAAGGGAGGGGAGCGAAGAAGACAATCGACCCTTAGAAATTTAGGGGGCGCCAAATTTATATTACCAACGTCATTTTTAGCCAATCACAAGAAAAATTTCGAGGGAAAGGACAACAAGCTGAGATTTTCTCCCGGGCGCAGTTTTTTCTTCTCACGTCCCTGGTTATAATGATTTAAACATGCATTTAGAAAGAAATGTTGAAATGTTTTCAGAGAATAAAAAATAAATGCTCCATAATGCATTAGCATATCACACAGAATAGTTAAATCACATGAAAGGGAAAATTAAAACAAAGTATGTCAAAAGTATGTCTTCACTAGTTCTTCTAAAAGAATTCTTCCCTTTCTATCAAAATTCCAGCCACGCATTTAATTTGAAAGTAAATAATAAGTTTAAGCAATCAACGAAGAAAATTTACCTGCATTCATGGGCAATGTTCCTTATTACACCACAACGCATTCTTGTCATGCATTAACTTTTATCAAGAACGACAGACAAATTCCTCTCTCTATCTTTTAATTAAAGCTCATCTTAACTGTTGTTAGCTATCAATCTACGTAATGAAGAATTTGCTTTAACTATATTGCATTCACTGTTTTTAAGCTGGAAAAGTTTTTGTTGTTATTATGTCGCAGCAGTCATGGCAAATAAAAAGGAATTAGCAGGAAATAAATTCCCAAAGTTATTGTTAATAGTTCTGAAGTATTCTGACAGTTTGCATGTTAGTTATAATCAGCGCCGTGCTAAAAGGTTGAGGCGAAATCGACACTCACCCCTGGCACAGAAATTTAGAGAGCGCTAAATTTATATTACCAACGTCATTTATAACCAGTCACAGGAAAAATTTCGAATGAAGGGGCGCCAGACTAAGACTTTCCCCTCGGCGCAGTTTTTTCTTCTCACGCTTCTTGTTATAATGATTTAAACATGCTTAGGTTTGGCAGGAATATATATTTTCAAAGTTACTGTTAACAGCTTCTGAAATATTCTGACTGTTTGCATGTTAGTTATAAAGACTTAAATATGTATATAGAAAGAAATATTTTCATAGAATAAAAAATAAATACACTGCAATGTGTAAGCATATCACACAAAACAGATAAGACACATGCAGGCGAAAATTAAAACAAGGTATGTCTTCACAAGTATTTCTAAAAATATTCATTCCTTTATTTGAAAATTCCTGCCACGTTATTAATTTGAAAGGAAATGATAACTTTAAGCAGTTAACGAAGAAATTTAGTCTGCATTGATGGGCAATACTCCATATTAAATCACAAAGCATTCTTCTCATGCCTTAACTTTTCCCAAGAACAATAGACGATTTCCTCCCCTATCTTTTAATTAAAGCTCATCTTAACAGTTGCTAGCTATCTACTCGACTTAACGAAGAATTTGATTTTTCAATGTCGCTTTCGATTTTCTTGAGTTGGAAAAATTTGCAATATTATGTCGCAGCACTTATGTCGGATAAAATAACTTAGGAATTAGCAGGAAATATATTTCCAAAATTACTGTCTACAGCTTCTGAAATGTTCTGACTGTTGGCATGTTAATTATAATAACTCAAACATACAATTATAAATAAATGTTTTCAGAGAAAGAAAAATACACCATAATACATAAGCATTTCACAGAAAATAGATAAAACACATACAAGGGAAAATTACAACAAAGTATATCAAAGCATGTCTTCGCTAGCTCTAAAAACATTCTTCCCTTTATTTGAAAATTACAGCCACCGTATTAATTTGGAAGGAAGTAATAAGTTTAAATAATCGACGAAGAAAATTTATCTGCATTGATAAGCAATGCTCGATATAACATCACAAAGCATTCTTTTCATGCATTAACTTTTCTCAAGAACAATAGACGAATTCCTCGCCCTATCTTTTAATTAAAGCTCATCTTAATAGTTGTTAGCTATCTAATCGACTTAGAGAATAATTTGTTTTTACTATGTCGCCTTCACGGTTCTTGAGTTGGAAAAGTTTGCAGTACTTATTATGTCGCAGCACTCATGGCAAATAAAATAACTTAGGAATTAGCAGGAAATATATTTTCAAAGTTACTGTTACAGTTTCTGAAATGTTCTGACTGTTTGCATGTTAGTTATAATGACTTAAACATGTATTTAGAAAGAAATATTTTCATATAATAAAAAATAAATACACCATGATGCGTAAGCATATCACACAAAATAGTTAAATCACATGCAAGGAAAAATTAGAGCAAAGTATGTCAAAGTATATCTTCACTAGTTCTTCTAAAATATTCTTTTCTTTAATTGAAAATTCCAGCCACATCATTAATTTGAAAGAAAATAATAAGTTTAGGAAATCAAGGAAGAAAATTTATCTGCATTGATGTGCAATGCTCCCCATTACATCACAAAGCATTCTGGTATGCATTAACTTTTCTCAAGAACAATAGGCAAATTCCTCGCCCTATCTTTTAATTGAAGCTCATCTAAACAGTTGTTAGCTATCTACTCGGCGTAATGAATAACTTGTTTTTACTATATCGCGTCCACTGTACTTGAGTTGGAAAAGTTTGCAACAGTTATTATGTCACAGCACTTATGGTTGATAAAATAACTTAGAAATTGGCAGGAAAATATATTTTCGTAAAAATTTCGATAGGATTTCGAAAAAGTTCTTTCATGTTTAGAAACTTCTGAAATCGTTAGAAATATTTTTTTTTCAATTATCGCTCATTAAGTTTTGAAGCAGTTGCCCATATTTTTCGGTTACTTAAAAACAATTTTAATTTGTTGTAGACAAAAATATTTTAAACAGAATTGTATGTCGAGATTTATATCAAATAAAGGAGCATGGAGTGTATCTTAGAAACAATCAAGGGGAGAAAAATTTAATTAAGATTATTTTTAAATGTATTTTCATGAAAATGCATGAAAGTCTTCAAGACGTTTGGAGAAATTAATGCTTCAGAATTTTTCTTTTTTCTTTTTTTTTTTTTTTTTTTTTTGATTGCATTATTTAATTTTCTCACCCCGTTATCAATTTTATTCTGGAACTAGCAGGCTATGCCCGCTGCGCTGGTCAATATTTCAAAATCAACCGTGGATGAAACGAACTGGTGAATTTAAATTTGTATTTTAAATAATTTGGACCTCCAGCAGCACCTTGCTTATTGCTGAAAACGATTTAGACACCATTGTGATATTAAATTATCCTAAACGTTGCGCAAAAACCAGCTATTTAGAAGTAACTATTTTAGTTTATTACTAATAGTGCACATTTGGAAGCGAAATGAGACCATTATGGCAACAGGATTTAAAATTTTCCCTTATCTGAAGAAATATTAATTATTACAGTCGTTACCATGGTACAACTTCTGAAAAATTTCTTCACAACTTTTCATTATGTGAAGCCAGGAACCCAAAGCTACTCCCACCTAAAAAGTTTATATATATATTAAATTTTGTCCGCTCGATAAAAGGCACAATTATGCAAGAATCACCTTCAAACTCGTCAAGTACATTGAGATGGTTAATATCTCAGTGGGAATTGCAAATGAGCAAAATCGGCCCAAGGGGGTGGTAATTGGGAAGGGTTCAAAAATTTGAATACCATCTTAACATGGCTTTCACAAAACCAGCTCTTACAAAACAATAGCAGGAAAAAAATAAACATTTTTCGTTACAGCAAGTTGCCAACGATAAAAAAAACACACACACATATTAAAATTCTCACTACAACAATTACTTTATTATTGCAAAATTTCCTCCTGAAAAATGAAAACAAAATTATTTGCTCTTTCGTATTTAAGCATTTTCTCTTTAGTTATTTAAGATAAATTTATGTAAATTTGTATAATTTGGCGAACTATTTGGCGAAATTGGTTGACGTGATATCCAAGTAGTAGCCAATTTACACTTTTCATATTTCACAAAAGATTCCTACACAGACATCATATACGCAATAGGTTTAGCACGATTATCTTGCAACTACAATGTGGCAAAATCCTCGTTTTAGAATACCAAAGAAATTTAAAATGATAGAAAATAATAAAATATACATAAACAGCAATTAACAATAAATAAAAAGTAACTGTAAAACAAAACAACAAATATCATTTCAAAAAAGTAAAAAAATAAAGTAAATAAACAACTTACCATCAGATAAACAACTATAGCTGGGTTACCATATGAGGCAAATAATGTCATTTTGGCGCCAGTGAGATACCTCGATGGTGGTAATTGGGAAGGGTTCAAAAATTTGAATACCATCTTAATATGGCTTTCACAAAACCAGCTCTTACAAAACAATAGCAGGAAAAAAATAAACATTTTTCGTTACAGCAAGTTGCCAACGATAAAAAACTAGTCGTTGGGGGCCACCGTAATACTTACCAATCATGGATATGTATATGAAAATAAAACATGTGAAAACTATTTATACAATGCATTGCAATTCATAAACAAAATTTAAATATTGTTAATATACATAGTAATGCTATATTAAAGAACTGCTGATGTACCAATGTCGACAAATTATGTAAAACGCCGAACTACTCAAATAGTACCGAACTGCGAAAAAGAAACATCCTTATAACTCCAAAAATAATAATTCTATTAACTAACAATTAACTGCGTCGGATTAAGCGTCTCATTTCCAATTAAAATATACTTCTGAATTGAAATTTGAATGAAATACAGGGTCATGAAAAATCGAAGAATGTGGAAAACAAGATTACAAATATCTCGGCAACTAATAATTCGATCGACTTCGTTCTATATGCAAAATGTGTGTTATTTTATTGCCTTTTACGTCCATTCCTTAGAACAAAAAAATTCGAAAATTTTTATATACCTTTTATCAGAACGAATTTTTCGAGAGTCCGAAAAAAATAGTTCCGGATAATCGAGGTTGCTGATATTGAATAGGGTTCGTCCCATTCTTACATACTAACTACATACAAAATTTCAAGTCTCTATCTCAATTTGTTCGGGAGATAGAGCGTTTACAGACAGACAGACTGACAGACAGACAGACAGACAGACAGACAGACAGACGGACGGCAAATTTTTTTTTCTAAAAATATGTTTTTCGGAATCTCTACTATCTAAAACGTGTAAATCCGTCAAAAAAAAATTTCGATTTTCAAAACGATTGCAAAACTTACCCTATACTACGTATGATGGGTAAGTAAAAAACACACACACACATTAAAATTCTCACTACAACAATTACTTTATTACTGCAAAATTTCCTCCTGAAAAATGTTGAAAAGTTTGATTGAAGAAATATTGAAGAGGAAATGGTCAATTAAAAAAGACTTGTGAATTTTAGTCAGCGGGAATTTTTTATTTTAAAATGTTGAATTTATCTATAGTAATAACGCATAATTGCATAAATTTACTTTAAATTGCAAAATTTTTCCTTCAGTACTACTTGGTTATACCGTTGACCAATTTCGCTAAATTATACAAATAGCCAAACTATTAGCCAGATTATATAGATTAGCATAAATTTTCATTTAAATAACGAAAAACAAATTAGCAGAACATATATAAAAGTAGAAATAAAATGTCGAATTAAAAATCACTTGATGACATAATTAGTAGTTATATTATGCTTAATGTCAAGTGAATGTGACATTTACGATCATCCATTATTGACATTTAATCTTGGAATTTGAGGGTAGATTTTTAATCGATGGGGTAATCTTTCTTTCTTCAGTTTTTAAATTTTAAAACGGAAAATTTTCCTGTAAGTGAAATTGACGAAATGGCGCAAGAAAAATTAAATTAACAATGAAAACATTTGCAAAAAGAAATAAAAGTGTTATACTCATATCTATATAATTTACGATTGAATATTAAAATATACTCTAAAAATTATCTTCACTTGAAAAAAAACAAAAAAAAAAAAAAAAAAAAAAAAACAACATTATTGCGACCATTAAGAACCTAAGTCAGGCATTAAGTCAGTAGTGCATTTTCGGCTTAAAAACACATTCTTTGACGACAAAAGCAAGATGAAAAAATGGTATAGAAACGAATAGTAATTCACAACTTACGGTGTCTTTTACAATCAGATCTGCTTTTTTCTGCTGTAAGTTATGTTATACGGAAATTCGATAAAAAAAAGAGAAAGAAAATAATAAAAAGGGAAATAATTATAATTCAAAATTCATTTAATCAATTTCTGAATTTCATGTTTTTATTCTAACACCAGGGATAAGTCGCCAAAAGTTGAACCAATTGTTATATTTCGCGTTAACTTATTTTTTAAGCATTACAAATATTTTTTTCATTTTCAAGATAAATATATTTTTATACTATTACGCATCATTTAAGCGGTCTTTATTATTACTAATATTATTAGTAGTTATTTTCTGCTATTATTTGCAAGATATTTGTAATATTTGTAATAGATATAGCCATTTCAATTCTTTTAGCAATTATAATTTTCGCCAAAAACAGCTACTGGCAACCCTTTTGTCAAAAATAACCGAAAAATACGAAATTTACTACGAAAAATCAGAGTTATCCCTGTAAATTTGAATCATAAACCTTCGGAAAAATATTTCCTATCGAATGATACAATCGGCAAAAAAATCCATCGGGTAGTTTTTGAAAACACCCGTTTGGAAGTTTCAGAACTTCTGCTTTATAATATATATGATATGATATGATATGATATGATAACGGATATTTGGATGTTATCCATTCTAAATTAAACATTTTCAACTGCGTAGCGGAATTCATGCTTGTAAGAGTAACAATTTTATGATGTTTTTAATGCTGTTGCTAATTCATCATGTTTGTCAGTAGAAAATACTTGTTGAACATGAAAATGCTTATCTCAGAATTGATAGCATCCGAACTGTGTTTCGAAAAAAGTTATCATCATTTTTTTTACGCTTGACAGAAAGCACTAGCAATACACCTATTTGGTGTAGGCGCCGAACTCTATTCCAAATAATGTTCTTTTTTTAAAAACAGTTATTGGAAAGTATTAGCAATACATTAATTTGACTTAGGCACCGAACTCCATTATAAAATATTTACTGGCTTTTTTACTCTTGATAGAAAGCGCTAGCAAGTGAATTTATATAAAAAAAATAATTTTTGATCTTTTCTTGTGTAATCCTTCATTACACGATTTCTTTCTATTTTTATTTGAAATTTATATATCAGTATAATAATAAGAAAAATAGTTAAAAATAAATAAATAAAAAAAATACAAGTTTTTAGCTAAATTTCGATACATTATGGCGTGTTTCCTGTTTACACAAAAAGGGTTTTTAAATACTATATTTATATATTTTACAATTAAACGAGCTTAAATTAATTAATTTTATCTACTTATCATCCTGTAACTTGCTTTACATTAATATTTTTAAGCATCAATAAAAATAATAAAAGTAAAATTTGTATTAATAGGTTGACCGATTTTTTTTGTTTTGTTTTGTTTTCGAAGAACAAATTCTAATTTTTTGTCAAATGCAGTCATGTGTCATGGACAAAATAAGTGTTATTCCAATCTTAAGACTATTCTTGATCAGTTACAGCGATCCTATTGGCTAAATTCATAACACATACTAAAAAACTAGTCGTTGGGGGGCCACCGTAATACTTACCCATCATGGATATGTATATGAAAATAAAACATGTGAAACTATTTATACAATGCATTGCAATTCATAAACAAAATTTAAATATTGTTAATATACATAGTAATGCTCTATTAAAGAACTGCTGATGTACCAATTTCGACAAATTATATAAAACGCCAAAACTACTCAAGTAGTACCGAACTGCGTAAAAGAAACATCCTTATAACTCCAAAAATAATAATTCTATTAACTAACAATTAACTGCGTCGGATTAAACGTCTCATTTCCAATTAAAATATACTTCTGAATTGAAATTTGAATGAAATACAGGGTCATGAAAAATCGAAGAATGTGGAAAACAAGATTACAAATATCTCGGCAACTAATAATCCGATCGACTTCGGTTTATATGCAAAATGTGTGTTATTTTATTGCCTTTTACGTCCATTCCTTAGAACAAAAAAATTCGAAAATTTTTATATACCTTTCATCAGAACGAATTTTTCAAGAGTCCGAAAAAAATAGTTCCGGAAAATCGAGGTTGCTGATATTAAATAGGGTTCGTCCCATTCTTACATACTAACTACATACAAAATTTCAAGTCTCTATCTCAATTTGTTCGGGAGATAGAGCGTTTACAGACAGACAGACAGACGGACGGCAAATTTTTTTTTCTAAAAATATGTTTTTCGGAATCTCCACTATCTAAAACGTGTAAATCCGTCAAAATTTTTTTTTCGATTTTCAAAACGATTGCAAGACTTACCCTATACTACGTATGATGGGTAAGTAATATAACGTTTAGAATTTCAATATTGATTATTCAACCTGTAATCTTAAATTTATCAATATTAAAGAATTAAATGACTTTTTTATTTATTTTATATATATAAATATTTATTTTATATTTATTTTATATATATAAATATTTATTTTATATTTATTTTTATATATTTTATTTTTTTTAAATATTACACTCTTCATTTTTTTATTTTTGTTATTAGTTTATTTCCTATTTTATAGTTTTACTTACCCATCATACGTAGTATAGGGTAAGTCTTGCAATCGTTTTGAAAATCGAAAAAAATTTTTTGACGGATTTACACGTTTCAGATAGTGGAGATTCCGAAAAACGTATTTTTAGAGAAAAAAATTTGCTGTCCGTCTGTCTGTCTGTCTGTCTGTCTGTCTGTCTGTCTGTAAACGCTCTATCTCCCGAACAAATTGAGATAGAGACTTGAAATTTTGTATGTGCTTAGTATGTAAGGCTGGGACGAAGCCTATTTAATATCAAAAACCTCGATTATCCGGAACTATTTTTTTCGGACTCTCGAAAAATTCGTTCTGATGAAAGGTATATAAAAATTTCCGAAATTTTTTATTTTAAGGAATGGACGTAAAAGGCAATAAAATTACACAAATTTTTCATAAAGAACGAAGTCGATCATATTATTAGTTGCCGAGATATTTGTAATCTTGTTTTCCACATTCTTCGATTTTTCATGACCCTGTATTTCATTCAAATTTCAATTCAGAGGTATATTTTAATTGGAAATGAGACGCTTAATCCGACGCAGTCAATTGTTAGTTAATAGAATTATTATTTTTGGAGTTATAAGGATGTTTCTTTTACGCAGTTCGGTACTACTTGAGTAGTTTTGGCGTTTTATATAATTTGTCGAAATTGGTACATCATCAGTTCTTTAATATAGCATTACTATGTATATTGGCAATATTTAAATTTTGTTTATGAATTGCTATGCATTGTATAAATAGTTTTCACATGTTTTATTTTCATGTACATATCCATGATGGGTAAGTATTACGGTGGCCCCCAACGACTAGTTTAAAATGCCTCATTGTTGCAGTTCCAGAAAGATTTGTCATAGCGTTGGAGCCTCCGTGGCCGAGAGGTCAAGACACCATGCCACTAATCGCTTGCTAGCATAGGAGGTTGTAGGTTCGAATCCCGCTGGCTCCATTGCACACACATTTGTGTGAAGCTCCCGGCTGTATTTCATTCGTGTTGTAACATTTCCTTGTGCTATCTCGTCCCTGTATATTGACGATGACTTATGAGGGCTTTCATGTCGAGGCGCACACAAGTCAGATTATGTTGTTCAATAAATAAATAAAATCAAGCGTTTAGTGTCGGATCATTAAGTCCACTGTTTTTAAATTTTTTTTTACAATCGCACGAAATGCAGAAAATGCTGGAAGATTTATCTCCCGTTACGTGCTAATTAAAGAATGCCGTAAAACAGATTTATTAATTTATAATTAAGATATAAAGCTATTAAAATGTTGTATAGTCATCAGAATAATTTACACAATTCTATCCTTTCAGGAAGGGAATTAAAAATCGATTAAGAAATTCCATCAGTACTACTTGGCTACCTCTTTTACCAAAAAACCTTCGCCAAACAATAAGATTACATGCCAATAATGGATGATTCTAAATGTCACATTCACATGACATTAACTACGATACACGTGTTTGTTACGTCATCAAGTGATTTTTAATTCAACTTTTTATTAGTATTTTCGATTTCGCTTCAAAAATTTATTTGTTCTTCCGTTATTTAAAATAAAAGTTATGCCAGTTTATATAATTTGGTGAACAGTTTGGGGATTTGTATAACTTAACGAAATTGGTCGACGGGATAACCAAGTAGTACCATTCTATCTATATGTATACTATCTATATGTATCTATATTAACCACTTAACTGATCAATATTTTTTTTGTAATATGTCTTTTTAGAATTTTTAATCTTTTATCACTGTTTTTTCAAAACAGGTTGCCTAGTTGTATCGGGAAAATGCTCGAATTAAATAATACAAAATTGACAATAAAAATTTATTGGTGAGAATAATAAATCATCATTGGCAACAACATGTTGCCCGTGTGAGATACGGTCAAATCAGGGAAGCGGTTTAAAAGAGCGCGATAACACAGTAGGAAATCATAGGTGCATCTAATGTTCTGGAATGCATGATACTACAGAATATTACAATCGGATTCCGTTAAAACGGAAATATGGTCCCGTTAATATGCAATCTCGCTTATTACGCGAGTTTATGCACGGCCAACTTTATTAAAGGCCTAGGAAGCTCTTGGTTGTTAGGACGGTATTCATGACATCATATCATGTCTAGTCTAACCAATCGGCAAAAAGGGATCTTGTTTGTAACGCCCCTTGCTAGAACAACTTTCTCACGAGATTGGATAGACGGAGATTACATCATTAATTCCGTCCCAAGAGCCACCTAAAGAAGCAAAAGCTTCTGTGGCCTCTAATAAAGTTGGCCGTGGATTAGGGCAAACGTCGTCATAAGATGTTCATAAGACTACAAAAATTTAATGTTTAATAAGCGGACAGTTATTATGCAAGCCTGATTAAGACAGGATATATTTTTAGTCCTTTGGGTTAAAAAAACCGCCCTAAAAACTCGGACTTATGGATAAAGATGTGAACTTTTTTTTCTTATCTAGCGTTGCTCATTTAGTGAATTTTTTTATTCAAATAAAATTCATTGTTTCTGAATAGTAATATTGACTTTATTTAATAACAAACTAGTTAAAATGAACCTCACTAATCAGAAATAACAGTGATAGTTGAAGAAAACTAAACTTCTAAATTAGTAACAGACAACTGCAATTCATCTATGATCTCACTTCCTCAAGTTTTTGGTCCCATCTTTCGTTCATGTTTTCACGATATAATAGAGAGATACACGAATATAGGATGCTCAAAAAGCATCATAAATATTACTGAGATTAGAATTGATTAAGCATATCTATTACATTATTGTGTTTTTTAAAGCATTGTATATTGCATATTACTTGCGGAAGAAAAAGAAATAAAAAGAATCTTGTAGAAAATATTATACGCTTGCTCTTGTATATTTTTTTTATGTTTTCTATGTTTTGTTTACTTTTTGCTATAATAACAATATTTTTCAAAGAAAGGTTAATAAGTATGCTTTTTGTTTTATATTAAAAATGAAGCAAAGACTTTAACGGTACTGATTATCACAAACAATAAATAGGATTTTAATAATTGGATTATATTTCAAAGATTTACCATTTCTCCTTTCTTTAAAAAGAAAATATAGTTAGAAAATTATTATATTTTTTATTTTTGGTTGTTAGGTATTAATCGATAACAAAGTCATGTTTGAGTCCAGATTTATTTGAAGTTATTAGTCCAGTCTGTCCTATAATGAGTTAAAGTGGAATACAGTTAAATTTTAATGTAAGTGCTATACGTAAGAAATACAATTTTTAACCATAAACACGTAAATGCTTTATAAATCACTTAAACGATTAGATATGTAATTAAGTCCAACACTTGTAACATCATACAAACCACGTTTAATACATTAAAAAGCGTCTTAACTGAGTTCCACTGTACTTAATATAATTAATTTAGTTTACAATTCAGCATTTACATGCGTTTTATTTTTCTAGTTAAGTTACATATGCATATTTATTTCCAACATAATTCAAATATTCCACTTCATGCATTACGATTTACATGCATTATTAAATGTTATAATTATTATATATAATGTCAGAATTTAAATTCCTGATAAATTAGATATTACTGATTGACAGGATGTAGGGTTTTGAATTTATGAGTTTCTCTGCAAACAAATACTGATATAAATTTGTAATAGAGCTGCATGAAGTTTATCTTTAGTTAATTGAAGTTTATCTTCAATTCATTGTTATTGGATAACAATAACAATGAATTGTTCTGTATCGAATTATTTAAAGAACTTAATTTCATAACGCAACTGCATCTAGTCGTCGGGGGTCACCGTAATATTTACCCATCACGGATATGCACACTATTATATATGGAAAAAAAAAACATGTGTAAACTATTTATAAAATGCATTGCAATTCTAAAACAAAATTTAAACAAATATTTAATATACATAGTAATGGTCTATTAATAATTTGCTGATGGATCACTTTCGACAAATTATATAAAACGTCAAGCTACTCAAGTTGTACCGAATTACGTAGAAGAAATATCCTTATAACGCCAAAAATAATAATTATATTAACTAATAGTTTACTGCATCGGATTAATAGTCTCACTTTCAATTAAATATATCTTTGAATTGAAATTTGATTGAAATACAGGGTCACGAAAAATCGAAGAATGCAGAAAACAAAATTACAAATATCTGGGCAACTAATAATCCGATCGATTTTGTTCTTTATGCAAAATTTGTGTTATTTAATTGCCTTTTACGCTCACTGCTTAAAATGAAAAATTCGAAAATTTTTATATACCTTTCATGAGAACGAATTTTTCGAGAAAAAAATAGTTCCGGATAATCGAGGTTACTGATATCAAATAGGCATCGTTCTATTCCTACAAACTAAGTACATACAGAATTTAAATCCTCTATCTCAATTTGTTCGGAAGATAGAGCGTTTACAGACACACAGACAGACAGACGGATTGCAAATTTTTTAGTCTAAAAATATGTTTT
Source organism: Maratus speculifer (assembly GCA_964019185.1). Taxonomy (NCBI): domain Eukaryota; kingdom Metazoa; phylum Arthropoda; class Arachnida; order Araneae; family Salticidae; genus Maratus; species Maratus speculifer. Next base: position 369,316,987 of record OZ025290.1, on the reverse strand, counting down.
TATGAATCTGCAATATCTGAAATGTGTAAATCCGTGAAATTTTTTTTTCGATTTTCAAAACGATTGCAAGACTTACATAAAAAAAGGAAACATCCTCTACTAACCCTCTACTAAAAAAAAATACTGGCATTAAATGATTGGAAATATTAATCTGCTTTTAAGGCTGTTCTCAACTGCTTCGCTCAACAAGCTCAAAACATTTTGGCGCATTTACAAATTCATTTTTCAACGGTTAGATATACAATTAGATGAGCTGATTATGGAAGTGATTTGGAATCAAACTCTCTTTTTCATTTTGTGATCAATAAATTACTTATTGAGTTATTAAGCATTCATCGTATTATTCATTCTATTCTATTCTATTCATTCTATTCTCATTCTATTCATTCATTTAAATTCATCGCGCAACGATCAAGTTTTCCACTCCAGTTTGATTTTTTTTTTTACTTTATTCGGGAAATTCGGTTCAAAACACCAACTTTTACAGTATTTCCTTGAAACATCTATTGCGTTTGCAAAAAAAGAAAAACTGAGTGAAATTAGAAAGTTTCTGAACAACACCAACTGCTTGTTTCATGGATTTCCGAACAAAAACAAATTGAAACTTACGTCATAAATTGTCCTTTTTGATTTAAGAACAGCCTTATATGATGTACATAAAATTTGCTTTGAGGGCCATCTAAATATAAAAATTTGACAAAACTTTGTTTTTTAAGGCAACGCCCAATTTTTACAACATATTTCAACTTTTCGATTCAAATTATGTCGAGAAATGAAGTTTCAAGTCATTTGTATGATAGGTTTTTAAATTATAAACATTCATAATTTAGACTTCTAACGTTAAATTATACTTCTATATTTGTATTAATATCTCTTGAAATTATAATCCTAATTTGATAATTTTTGTGTGGTTATAATAAGAAAAAAAAAATCCAAATATAAATACATTGAATTTGAACATTTTAATAATTTAATAATATAAATTATGAAATTAATATTAGAAAAATATATGTATTCAACATAATTTTTTTGATAGATTTATATTTATTATGTACTGCTTTAATGTGAATTCTCAATTTCAAAATTTTCTTCCTGGTAGTTTTCGAATTATGATTAATAAAACCTCAAAATGGTGGTTTAAGGAACGATTTATGATGTGCGGAAAAACATAATTTGTAAAAAAAAATATGTATTTTACTTATTTTATTGAAATATTTGGGCTAACAATAGTTGAAATATATTAAGGCCCCTGTTTTGTCAGGCGAAGACAGTCGCAAGCTATACTATGGGGTGCTAGCTAATACTATAAAATAGCTAATAAAGCTAATAAAGCTAGCTAATAAAGCTAGCTAATACTATGGGGTGGTATCTGCTAATATCTTGTTTGTATTACGACATTTTTTAAATAACTCTTTTGCATTGAATAACTGAAATCTATGTGTATATCGTCATTTTTTTAACTATTGATAGCAGACATTTTTCATAAAAAACTTTTACTTTTGAAAACTGTTCTGAAAATGAAAGCATCATTATAAAAATATACCATCTTACAAAATTGAAAGTACAACAAACAGGCGATATAGAGATGAAGCTCAGCTATCCAATGCAAAAAAGTCGAAATTTAAACAAGATATTAGCAAATAATTTTCTCATACGTTTAGTATTATTTCGTGAGTTGCATTTCAACAATAGAATACCGAACTTCAATTTGAATACAGCCCCTAAAATAGACTTATTTTTAAATAATTATTTTTTCTGGAACAAATCGAAATTTGTATGAAAATTTGTATTTAGGCCAATTGTAGTAGGTTGGAGAATTTATTTATGGTGTCAAACTTGGCCACTGCCATTTAAAATAAAGTTTGGATTCGTTTTGATGTATAGATGGGTACCCAATTAAGTATTATGAACATTTAATCCTAGATTTGTAGGATTTAATCCTAGAAACATTTAATCCTTATTTCTAATCTATTGTTATGAATGACTTTCTTTTGCAATAATTTGCTGCAGAGGTAGTAGGCAGGCACGTAGCCAGGGAGGGGGCTAAGGGGGCTGAAGCCCCTCCCGAAAGTTTGAGAATACAAAATTATCTGTATGTTAAAAAAAAGTTTTGTTTGTTTTTATCTTTTGTTACATTAAAATCAATTGCAATTTTAGCTGTAAAATATCCATTTATTCAATTACAGTTACGGTAATCTTTCATCATATCGGTTATTTGGATATTTTTTTAAATAGGTATGTACCATTAAAAATATAAGTTCTTTTTAAAAAGTAATTTTTACTGTCTTTATGCGCAGTAAAATTCAATCAAGTGTAATTTCTTATCATTAATTTTACTGAGAAAAATTAAGTATAATACGCATATGGCGTAAGAAAGGTTACGAAAAATTAGGAAGATTATTTCCTACCTGTTTCAGTCATTGGAAAAAGGCTAAATGTTTTTCTTGAAACATATACAATTAGATTATCACAAACCGTATATTATTTTAACAAAAAACTTTAGATTTCTTCGGGAAACTAGAAATAGAATTATTTTATTTTTGAGTTTTCAAAGAGTTAATGGAAAAGAAGAATTCAGAGCAGCTCTTGGACTAATACTTGAAATAATCTTACTTTATGCAGAACAAAATAGCCACTGACCTCGATGACGATCCTCTAACTTTAGAAAAAATAGTGTAAAAAAGACTGTTAGCTAAGAGTTCTTTTAAGTTTTGAGCAAAGTCTGCGGTGAATGAATTGAAACAAGTACAAGATATTATATAAATATCCTTATAAATGCTATTTACTTCACCCCAGAAACTTAGAATGAAATCCTTTAAATATTCCGAGATACAGTTACCGAAGTATTAATTATCAAAATAAATATTTCGATCTGTTTTAGCTTAATTTCTGATGAAACTGTGGTCATTTCAAGCGCAGAAGAGCTTGCCATTTGTGTTAAATATGTTAACTATTAAAAAATTCACAAAACCCGATAATTCGGATATTTTTGCGTTTTTTTCCCAATAAATGTCTTCTCTTCCAAAAATTCAAGAAAAGTAATATTACAACATTGCGATGAACTATGTAATGGTATGTATAAATACATCGTATAGGCGTATGGCAAAGTAGTCAGCAATTTTGGTCATATTAGCGGGGTTCATTCTAGAATTCTTCAGAGTATCTAAAAATTAGATATTTCCTCTGTGAAAGCCATGAAATCTTGCTTTGTCCAACAACATGCTAATTCCCGTCATTCGAAAGTATCATGGACTTGTTAAAGCAGTCACAAAAGTTTTAAAAACACGCCTGAAGGCAAATTTAGCGCTTTAAGAAGAAATCGCATCATATATCCTAAAAAACAAAAGAAAATGACTTCTCCGCATTTGTGATACAAATTTTATCGAGACACATGAAAGCATATTGACTTTTGTTAAGCTACTTAAATACATTTGTATTAGCTCAGAAAATATATTGAAAAACACATGGAAGATTTCTTCAATAGCTGGAGCTTTTTTGGCAATCAGTTGGAAGAATCATTTTCTCATAAGCTTTTCCGTTTGTCAAAAAGTTTTGTCTGACAATCATAAGGAGTTCTTCAAAAAAAAAAAAAAAAATCTTGTGTTATAATATTGGCAGTAATCCATGCTAAAGATGCCTAATTGTTTTACATAAATATGCAGAAAAATGAAGTAGAAATCTTTTGTGAGATTTTATTGTGTATCAAAACTTCGGGAAGACATCTTCCAAACTGAAATAAAGATCCCAAGACTAACATTTAGACAGATAATAGGTACAAATCCTCGAATTACGTCCACTGACAAGTATTACAATATCACGGTCTTATTTCCCGATATAGAAAGTCTTATTAAAAATTTAAATTATCGATTCATTTCGATTGAAGACATTCTAAGAAATTCCCAGTTACATCTTCCAGGATGTGCTTCACTGGAAAAAGCAAGCAAATTAGCGAATCCGATGCAATATTTTCAGGATAGAGTGTCAATGTAACAAGTGAAAGTTGAATATGAATTAGGGTATAAACAAATTGCTAATATTGACACCAACACAGAGGTTTTAAAAGTTTTAGTACTGTAATGTGACGTATTAGGATAAAATCAACACTTGCTCACAGTGATTGGTTGAAAGCCGAGTAACAACAGTCAGTGCAGAAAGATATTTTTCGGCAAAAAAATAAATAAATAAATAAATAAATAAATAAATTTTTGACTCGAAGTGTTATGGTCAATGACAGACTGTTGTGGTCAATGACAGACTGACTAGCTTTTCAATGATTTCCACTCATTGGGAAATTACAGAACATCTTGATAAGTCAATCAGCATTATGATTAAGAAGAAATTATGATGATTGCTTCTGTTGCACTTGTAAACAGTGTTAAATTCTTGGGGTTAACCCGGGGGAAATTCTCCCTCCCCCCTGGAAAATTTGGGATTTTGTGTTTTCAATTGTCAAAAGTATACCCCCCCCCGGAATAGTATAATATCCTCTCCGAAGACCCAAAAATACCTCCTGGAGTAAAGTGCATGAAATTCCAGACTGCTAGTAAGTTTACTGTACCAAGAGTATCATTTATAATTATTATAATTAGAGAATGTGAAATACAAACATAATTTTTATGATTACATATGACTGTAGCAAATAATTTTTCTTTCAAAAAAAAAATAATGTGTGTAATTTATTTCATTTATGGATTAATAGTTTCAAGACTTCGCATTGGTAATGTCAGATTCTAGCACGTTAACATTAATCCTCCGTTTTAAACCAATACATATTACTTGTTTGCATTTCAGTATTTAAAATTTTTTTCATAGGATACTTGAGGCTCATCTCAAACATTGTTAGTTTGTGCTTTTTAAGTTTTGCAGAAAATTTTCCGGAAAACTCTCCGGTTTCCGAACCGGTTTAGAAACTGGAAGTGCTGGAAGTGCAAGTTTAAAATTGCAACAGAAATTGAAAAAATTAAATATGAAATAACAATATTTGACATAGTTAACCAGTATCCTATGTAGAAACACGCATTAGGATAAGCCTAGATCATTTTAAAATTTTTTAAGGATATTATTCAAATTACTTTTGTAAGAACAGAAAAAATTCCAAAACTGAGCCCCTCCCGAAAGAAAATCCTGGCTACGGGCCTGGTAGTAGGTGGTGTTTAATTTTAGCTCACAGGCTATCATAGCCTGAGAGCTTATGTGCCCGTCCGTTCTGTATGTATGTTCGTTCGTGCGTAACGCGATAACTCATGATAAAAATATCCGATCCACTTGAAATTTTGTATATAGGTATATCCTGACAAGGCGCTTCCCTGATTAGTTTTTGGAGTTCATTCGATATGTATAAAAGGGGGAACGGGGGGCTCATGCCCCTCCCCTTAATAGAAACAAGTGGGTTTTTTATGCAGAATTAAGTTTTCGTTCAAAATTTAGATACAGGATGATTCTGATGAGGCGATTCCGTGACTGTTATTAGGTGTTCATTGAATAAGTATAAACAGGGGGAGCGGGGTTCTAATGCCCCTCCCCTTAATTTATATAAATAAATTTTTCAAGCAGAATTGTCAGATTTCGTTCAAATCTCTAAATAGTTTTGGAAGTTTAATGGTGAAATATAAAAGAGGGGGACAACTCCTCTTAATTATATAAATGCTAAATGGGTTTTATTAAGAATTATCCGATTTGCTCTGAATTTTGGATATAGTTTTTTTATATGATAAAGCATGTCCTTGATAGTTTAGGAGGTTCAATGATTAAGTATAAAAAAGGGGAAAGCTGTTTCCCCTTCTTAATTTTTTTTGAACGGAATTAACCTTTGAAAATATAAGGCTATAATGTACAATTAGTATGCGTAGCCTGTGAGCTCAATGCCATCAGTTTAACTGGGCAATATTCTTTTTATTTTTTTCCTTCACGATTGAACGCATACAATCCGGGTGTTACTTGTGAAAACTATGCAAATCGTGATAAAAATATACTGATTAGTCAAAATCTATTTTATATTAATACAAAACATATAAGAGGGGAAGCATAATGTAAAATCGCTTGAATTCAAGATACGCGATTTACACAAAAAGGCGTCATTTACTGAATTTTCTTACTTATATTGATATAAAAGTGCATTTGAGTCAATTTCGATTTTTTTAGAATAAAAATTTTGTTTTTAACAATTTTCAACTTAAATGAAAAGTGTTTATGAATTCAGTTAGTTGATTTGCCTGTCTGATTGTCTGTCTGTCCATGTGTGCTCTAACTTCAGGAAATATATTAAGATTACCATGTAATTGGTGTATGTTATTTATATTCAAAATGAAATGTCGGTATTGAAAATGAAGTGTATATAAGTTACAGTTCATCTACATGGGCATTCAGAATAATTTTGTTACTTTGACCTATGGCGTATTTTATCCATTTTTCAGAACTTCGAACATAATGAAATTTATATATAAGAGGTTGAACCCGTCGAAATTCGACGAAAGAAAATCTTTAAATAAGAACTGTTTTATTGATTTATAATAAATCTGCAAAATTAGTTAGAGTAAAAAATACATCTTATATTGGTCAGTCTAACTCTCAATCAAATATTAAGCTAAAATTAACAAAATACTATAAAACTCAATTATTCAAATTATTAAACGAAATAAAACCAAAATTCACCGGATTTTATAACAGACACATTTATTTTTCTATTTTTTTCTTTTTCTTTTATTCTTTTTTTTCTTTTTTTTCTTTTTCTTTTATTCTTTTTTTTTCTTTTTTTTTTTCAATTTTGAGAAAAAATGGAGCGATTCTGTTGCCACAATTACAAAATTGGTATTAAAAATTATAAAAAAATTAATATATCAAAAACAAATTAAGATACAGCTTTGAAACAAATTGCATTTAAAAGTACATTTCTTTCTCGATGGAACGGTGTTTTTAAATGTACGGTGTTTAGAAGGGTAAATTTTGCAGTACCAAAAATTGCAAAACCGAAATTGTATGGGAAAGTGTTACGCATTTTAATTTCAATTTTTTTCAATTTTAAGAGAAAATGGAGTGATTTTGTTGCCACAATTAAAAAATTGGTATTAAATACTATTGAAAAATTAATATCTCAAAAATAAATTGAGATATAGTTTTCAAATAAATTGCATTTAAAAATAAATTTTTTTCTCTGTACGACGGTGTAAAAATTTAAAATGTACGATGTTAAGAAGTGTAAAGTTCGTAGTAGCGGAAATTGCAAAACCGATATTGCAGGGGAAAGTGTTTCTATTCGCAAAATGACGTATGCGTTACGCACAGATACGTTTGGCCTTTATAATATATATATATATATATATATATATATATATATATATATATATATATATATATATGTATATATATACATATATATATATCTGAGGTGCTCTTCAAGGTGTTAGTTAATTTTTCGTGATTGTTTTCTCATTTGTTAATTTTTAAAATTCATCCAATTTTTTGCATTTTACTTTCTGTGTATAAATTTATAGATCCTTAACAGAACTGCACAAAAGAATTTGAATAATTTTGAACGGAATTGCTGTACTTGTGTTTTTAAATATGCTATGAGTTTTCCAAATTATTTTTCAGATATAATTTTTCACTTTGTTAAACGGACATTTTGTTGCAATATTCTGAATGAACGGAAAAGTATTTCATATTTCATACCTGATACATGGTTTTTATTTCTTGTTTTCCTTTTATAATACATTTTCAACACAATGGAAAATAGCAATGAGTATTTAAATTGTTTTGGCCCAAAGGATTCCTATATTTTTAATTTATTTTGATGAATGCAATTTCGAGATCTTTATTTTGAGCGCAAATTTCGGTTTAACAACTATATTCTAAATCTCTTTGCGGACCGTTTCAATTTTGAATACTTTCTAATATAGTTAAAAGTGTATATAGATCCGAGTTGTTTATTCTTCTGTCAGTCTTCCAATGCTCTAACTCGCGTAAAAATAGTTCCTTTCAATAATTGCCATGCTATTGGTATATGTTGTTGTTGCGGTTTAGTATGGCATGTTCGGTACTGAAAATGAAGTCTGCAGCATTTTTGATTTGTTTACAGTACCACGCAAAAGAACACCGTTACATTGCAGTCTATTGGAAAAAATCATCTGTAGTGTATTTTAATGACATTACAGCATTTTTAACTTCTTTAATTTGATATACATCACTGAAGTACACAAGAAAAATTCTCATTATATAGTCTGTCTCAAAAGTTTAAGCATTCTGCAAATCTGGTTTAAAATAATTGAAGAAGAAAATATTTTATGCTAATTCACAATAAATATTCAACATTTAATCAAAGTAAAATAAAATAAGTCAGATTGGGTGGTTTATATAAAATTAAATATTTTTTTTAATTCAATTTTTATTTTTTCTATAAGAAACGACGTCTCAAAGGTTTAAGAACTTTATGAAAAATTTTTTAGAAACACGGGATTGGACGTGTGTAATGACGTTGTATGACATCATATTGCACTTATATAAAAGTATAAAAGGTAAAGAAATTATTTCCTCCCGTTTTAAAAGCGCCAAAGGGTAAAAATGCGAGATTTTGAAAATTTTTAAATTGAAATCGCAAAATAAAACTGTTTCTGAAATTGCAAAAGTTTTAAATGGATCAAAGGGAGATATATATCAAGTACTCTCTAGTAATGATAATTTTAAGCGGAAACCAAGATGTGGATGACCACGTATGACGATTATTCAGACTGATCGGAGAATACGGAGATTGGTGCGAAGACAAAATATGCCCATAAGGCAAATTAAAACTAATATCAGTGTACAAGTGCCAAAGATACGGTACATAGACATATTAAAGAGTGCGATTACATCATACTAAAGAAAACGGCTCGCGAACCGTCTCTCAAATTATACCACAAACGGGCAAGAATGAACTCGGCTAAAAAAAAAAGTATGTTCTACGGGGACAAATGTCTTACTGTTTTATTCAGCGATGTGAAAAAGTGGAATTTAGATGGCCCTGATTGTTAGAACGCGTATTGGCATGATTTACGAAAATAACCAAGGGCATTTTTCAGAACACAACAAGGCGGTAAATCTGTTATGGTTTAGAAGGAATTTGTATTCAATCGTCAAATCTCTCTGGCTTTTCTAAAAGGAAGACAAGATTAATAAAGTATCAAGAGACACTAAACGAACATTTGCTTCCATTCGGTGACAGTTTACGGGGTCCTGAATGAACTTTTCAACAAGACAATGCCTTAATCCATGTATCACATTCTGCAAAACTTTGGCTTTCTCAGAAAAAATATTAATGTTCTTGACTGGCCAGCCTTAAACCCGATTGACAATGTCTGGGATATTTTAAGTCGCGAGGTTTACGGCAATGGAAAGTAGTATGACTAATGAAGAACTGCAAGAGGCTATTGAGAAAGCATGGTACTCTTTGTTACCAGAAACCCTACAAAAACTAATAATTTCGATGGACGCATGATTATTTGAGCTAATTCTAAATCACCAAAAGATAATTTGTAACTAAAATTTCTGTAAAAATTATAAATCTAGTTGTTTTCGATATTGTGCATAAACTTTTGAGACAGTTTTTTTTTTACATTTTTTCCATTACATTTTTTACAATTATGTAATTTATTTTTTTCTACTTTTGATATCATTTATTTAAATAATGTTGCGAAATCTGCAAATAAAAAAATATTATTTATTCTAACTTTGTACAATTCTTGAAAATCGACATTTTATGCTCGTGCTTAAACTTTTGAGACAGACCTTAGAACATGATGTACACAGAATTTATTATTCATTTACAAGGACTCAGAAAAGAATTTGGCTATAGTAGAAAATGACTAATAATTAAACTATTGAAGGCTATGTGACTATTGAATAATAATAGGTGAACTATTGAATAATAATCGGTGGAAATATGTTTTCAGTTGTGTGTGCTTTTTTTTAATTTATCTATATTTTAAATATTACTTAGTGTATATAAATTCTACAGATTATGTACAGAGTCGCAAAAAAAATTCTCACCGAGACCCCGTTTATTGGCGAAAATTGCTGAGTGAAAATTTTCACCTGTGCTATGCGAATAACTGTACTTAGTTTTAGCATTCTACATAGAAAAAAGGGAAAAAAGTATAGAATATTTTAATATAGTCAAATATTACCATTTTCTTAATTTTAAGCGTAGAAAGTGCGTTTATTTCATTGATATGTTATTATGCAATTTTCTTTTAAAGTAAGATTCCTTATGCTTACTCCTATTTACATTAAGAAGTTTATTCCCATATATATATGTATATATACAGGGTGATTCCAAATTTTTTTTACAATAAAAGAGGGGTGATGGTACACATCAAGACAAACAATATTAAATAGGAGACCAAGGGTCCAAAACGTTTTCTTATGGAGATAGCCGCCATTAAAGTTTAGGGACCAAAATTTCAAATAAACATAAAAAACGGAAAAATCGGTCGATTGATTTGCGGTTTTCACTAAAATTATTCTTTATGTCGGCATTTTCTTGAAATTAAATTATAAAGATAAATTTCAAAAAATGCCGATGGAGGGTATATTGTAGATCTGTAATTTAAAGTATGTTGCCAGGTTCTTTTTAAAAATGCATTCGCTAGTTATAGGCTATGATCGCTTAAGACACTAAATGCTCTTTAAGAAAAATTATTTATTTGCAGTAAACTTCAAAATTTAAGGGTTTCATACAGAAAAGTTAGGGATGGTGCCTGAACGCATTTTTTTACGAAAACAGTCTTCACATGACTGAGTTCATGAAGCGAGAGGGAGGCAATTCCTTACTCACTGAAAAATTCACACATTGGCATCACACAATTGGCGACATTAAGCATATGAAAAATGACTGATATCATCTCCGCAAAATTGTCTGTTACGCTTAAACAGTAAAAGGATTTTGAATTTAATAGCAGGGCAACCAGAAAACAGCAGTCCTAAAAAATACGCCAAAAAGGAATCCGACTGCCAATTCGTACGTTAGGAGCATATTTTGGGAAAATGTTCTCAAAAGACATAACAACCATTATCTACATGAAAAGACTCTTATGCAACGAATAAGTTATACTTAAAATTACGCAGAGAGGAAAATGAAATTTCACTGACCGCAAACACATTCGAACTTTATTCTTTTTTTATTTGTTTCCAGCAAGGGTGAAATACGCATCTTAATGAATTCTCTTTATCTGATAGCCGTTTTTCAGTAATAAGGCAGATGCTAGATGTTTTTCTTTCTTTTCTTTTGAACGGAAAGTTATTGTGGAATCGAAAATAAACGTTAAGATAAAATGGACATTTAATTAAAGATTAGTTTTAACGGTAATTTAGAAAAATGTAAAATTTAAGAAAACTATATGTGATTCTACATCACATATATCACCCCTTTCACAGGCGAAAAAAAAATCTATAAATGTACATGGAGGGAGAGAAATCAATTTTCATATGCTCTTACAAGTAATAATGTATAAAATGTTCATGAAAACAAACCAAACCTTTACTACATAAAGTAAACAGCAATTGAACTTTTCTCTTAGCAGGCACACCATCCCAAAAGTATATATATCATGATATAATATATTGGTACCATAAATTTTGTCACACAAATGACATCATATATTGTTTCTATTTAGAAACAGCTGCAGCTTCATTAATAAAATTTGTGATCACTCTTCAATTCGTCTTATTTAGACGATGACCTGTATCAGAAATGTGCACATACAAAATAAAAATACATTAGGCCTAAGTAAACAAGTCACTTACCAGCTGGCTATAAGTTTCAAAATGTTTTCAATAATAAACATTAAATATATGTATATTGATCAATATTATAATAAAATAAAATAAGATACTCGAGTAATATAATGCAATAAAAGACATAATATAACACACAGATAAACAAAAATAATGTAAATAATTAAGAATCCAGAAATAATGCCCATAATAATGACCGAAAGTATGGGTTTTAAGCTTATTTCTTTTTTTTAAAGATTTTTTTTTTTTTTTTTTTTTTTTTTTTTTTTTTATCTCTCAACATGAATATTAAACAAATGTATATTCATGAGATAGATATAAGGTAAAGAAGAGAATAATAAAAAACTGTAGAAAATCAGGATATAAAAAAAATACCTCAAACACTGTCATAAGCCATTTAATTCCATGTGACAACTGTATTCCCCTGTCTTAATGTAAATGTAGTTTAAATAAAACTGTGATTTAATAAGCCTTTACTTGTGTAAAAAAAATGAGTTATTCCATCATGTAATCTTTTAAATGTAAAAATGTATGAGAAAAAAGAAATTTTAAGTGAATTGTACAACAGGTAATACAGAAGAGAAAAATTGTGTGTGTGTGTGTGTGAACTCAGCCTCAATTAATATGTGCTAAAGAATTAACTGGTATAAACCAGGAGAAGGCTGCATGTATGTAATAAGAAAAATGAAAACCTGTGCATTACCTATAAGAAAATTCGTGAACAATAAATAATATATATTCACGTGAAATGTCTTGGACCACAAGGAATGCCATTGATGAGGGAAAAAATAAGAAAGGTGAAATCCCACAAAATTGTTATCCACAGACCACAAGCTCATCCGCGTAGCATGCCGCAAAAGTAACATTGTAAAACCTTTGTAAAATAAAATACCATTGTAAATACCATTGCCGCATGCTAAGCAACGCTCTCGCGATCGTGTAGAAAAACAAATTAGGATTTTTTTTGCTAACATAAGAAACAGACAGTATGTGTACCAGAACCCAAAAACACCTACCAATGAGTGACATTCAATTACGTAATTAATGAATTAACAATCATTAAACAACTCGATGAATAAGGGTTAACTTGTCTCAATGGACTACATGTGTTACGTAAAAAGAAACTCTGGTTAAACTCTAAACCAGCTACAGTGAACTACGTGTTTTAACTATGAACTATGTGTGAAGTGAAAAAAAACTGTCGAATACTATGGTTAGCAAAAGGTTAAAAAAATTAAGTGTCATTTAGAATAGAGGAAAGTACAAATGATGTAATGGTCATACCTGTTCTAGCATATATACTTTTAAAGATAAAAGTATATCTAAATAGTGACAACAACCAAGATAATATTGTATCAGAAACATGTCCAATTTTAAAGATGTACTATAATATTCTGAGAAAAATCATTTTGTGAAATGATTTAATTAGCATCGAGTCACCATCCGCGTCCAATCAGTCAAATTTTATCAGTAAAGAAAAATGTATGTGGAAAGGCATGTACATATTATAATTTATTTCCTATATTAAAATCCTTGTGCTGGCAGTTTCTTGAGTGTTGTATGGATTTTTAGAAAAAAAATACATTAAAAAACTACTGTTTTATCTAAAAAAATAACTAAAAAGAGGTTCCAAATTATATCTTAAAGATAATGTACATTAAAATGTGGTTTACTTTCTAAGAACTAATGTGTTACATATTCTATGAACAAAGATGTGTATTTTCAATGAACTAATGTGTAAACACTCTATGAACAATAATATAAAACTTCAACGAACTAAAGTGTACATCTCTATGAACTACAACGTACGACATGACTGAACACATGTATAAAATCTCTATGAACTAATGTGAAAAACCGATGAACTAATGTGTAAAATTTCTATAACTAAACGTGTAAATATGCTATGAACTAAGTTGTTTATTCGGAGAACTAAAAAGACCAGGAAGAAAGCGATTTTTTTGTTTTAACAAAAATGAATGTAACTAGTTCCCCATGTACAACAAGAATGGAAAGTAAAGCGATGAACTAGTGTAACATCAATGAACAAAGAATGTGCGATGAACTCCTGTGTTTTTTCTATGAACAAAATCCTCATGTGTACCAGGAACTAATACATTATATGACAAAACAAAAACAAGTGTTTAAAATAATTGAAGATTAATTTAAATAATGTGTATTTATAACAATTTAAACTTCAAAAGAGGAAAAAAATGCCTGTTCCTAACCGTAAACCAACCAGCATGCATGAGTGTAAAATTATGTAAAACAAAATAGTTTTTTTGTCTGCAGAGTAAAATAAAAGGAATGTGATCATGACACAGTATGTAGAAAAAATATTACAGAAGTACATAAAAATTATGACTGAATTCAACCAAGGCGAGTGATATCTTTGAACCATAACCAAAAATAATTTTGTGAGAATGAAGTGTAAGTATGTGTATGCATGTAAAGCCAGGTTGAATATGAAACCACAACAAATATGTACAAGAGTTGCAAGAAAAAGGAAATCTCTGTGAAATATATTCTAACGAATTAATTTGAAAACCGCGAGGTCGCGCGAGACCACACTTCAGTAATGACATGCCTAAATAAATAAAAAATTAAAAATGTTCTGCACATGAAAAAAACGGTGAGAATTTAGCAAAGTGTCGAATAATAGTAAATTTAAAAAAATGAATTAATGAATTTTGTAAATGAAGACAAACATTCTCTCCCTTTTTGTAGGTAAGTGGCCATCTTACTCCCAAAAGGAAAAGAAACCCCACAGGAAAAAACATTCTTGGCATTGTGCTACCTCTAGAAAATAACACAATGCAAGAAGAAATCTATCGAAAACAGTCACTAACTATTAGAAACAAAAATAAAAATATTAACTGAAATTTAAAAATACTGAGATTTCACATCTAAAAATGTGTGCTGGTATGCAACAACACGGCATACAATTGACTTAAAATATATACTGGTACGTTATATGTTTTAATTGCATTAATGAAATAAATAAAATCTCTCTTCCTGTTATTATTAATAATAATATTGATGACTCGAGCAGGCATTAAAATGTTAAGAGGAAAGCTTGTGACAGGTTGAGATAATATAACTAAAGAAAATATGATATTTCACATATGACATCTCCAAATATAAAAGCATATTATATTTGCGAAAATATTTTAAAATATAAATTATGCAATGTCTAATTGCTGTCAATAATTTAAAGTTTAGTAAAAAAACAAGTGAAAATTTACCATAAGCGAAAACAAATTTAAGCTTCTCGCCTTCTTCATTATATTTCCAAATTTGTCAACATGGCAACACATAAAATATTTTTATAATGGTATGTCGTAATATACCACTTAATGAACCTTAAGAACATTAAAAATAAGATATCTATACACAAATATCTAAAAGACACACCTATATAATAAAACAAATACACACATTGATTAATAAAAATAAAGTTGTTAGTACCATTTGTACCATTTTGTATCAAATAAATGTCTAAGAAATACTATGTTATTTCAAGAAAATTACCCAGATATATTTTTATGAAATAACCTTTAAAATGAAAGTTCTTATAATGTTATAATTACTGATGAAGAATAATCATGCGTGTAGTACATTTAAATATTTTATGTTATAAAATAGTCGTCTTCTTTATGTACTCAGAATAAAGAAAAATTCTGTAACATTTAGCTGCAAGAAATAGATCTACTTAAATGGATATAATCAATAGAAAATGCTCCTTTAAAAATATTGATTACATATATTCAATTATGCAATAAAGAAAAATGGTAAATACTTTTAAGTACAAATATAAAAATAATGTATTATCTGTAAATAATACTCAATAGAAACACAGTAAAACATAACTTACCCTTTGATTATGGAATTTTCAAAGCATAATAAAATATACTTCAAATGATACAATTTTATGTATCTCAAGATGAAGGCAGTGTCAAAAATTTAGAGAGGTGCATACATCTTTATTCATTAAAAGTATTCATATCTATCTTTCATTTTACTTTTTTTTAAACTTCCTAACATGCAAAAATAATAGTTTGACACAAAACATTCTGTCTTATTTGCCTAGAAACATGAATATTTTAGATGCACCATTAACTTACCTTTAACTTCTTTTTTTCTTTTTTTTTTAAATCATATTATAATATCAGGTAAAGAAATATATATAACTGTAAATTTATACATATGAATGTCAGATTGTAATAGTTCAAAAAGACTGGCATTGCAAAGTAAATAAAAATGTAATATTTAAAGAAAATAAGTAAAATAATAGAATTTTTTTTTTTAGCACAATCATCCAAAAAAAATACGATTTATAAAGTCAATATTCTGAATTCTTTTTTTAAAAAGATTGTCTTAATACTTTGAATGAAATTTCAGTAAGAGTGCACGGTTGATAGATACTTAGTTATATGAAAAATATCCTTTTATCCTGTTATCATATTTGGCGTCTTATTTCTTAAATAGCATTTGTAAGACTATGAAATATTTCGACGTAATCTAAGAAAACTTCTAACTAATATTATTCACAAAAATAAATATGAGCATGAGAAAACAATGCATAATAAACAATAATTGAAATAAAATCACTCATCATATTATTCTAAAATAATAACAAAAAAGTCATGTAATTAAAATAGAGATTGAGCATTAAAATCATAAAATATAAAATGCATATATTTTCTCGTACTCACATTTTATACCGCAGATGTTTATTTATTTTCTTCACTATCTTTTTTTTTTAATCACTCCATTGTTTTAATTTGGCAGCATTCTCACGAGTGCGCTAATTTTTTTACTTCTTTTCATAATAGATTTCGACAATTCCTTTTTTTTTTAAATTTTGAAGAAATGCAATATATGCACGTTGGCAATCGAAGACACAAAATCCAGCGCAAAAACACCTAATCTATGAATGTAGATTAAATTGCAGATCAAACACGAAAATCTGTAGCACTGAGCACACTGCGCACGATCCATCTCTGAAGTAAACAAAAACTACTGAAGTACACAAAGTAGAAATAAAATGCACTATATTGCTGAAAGCAAGGCTGCGAGTTGAACGGAGATGAAGTATGAGTCACCACAATCTACCGCAGATTCTTAGGCCTACATCGGGAGGAGCAGGCGTTAACGAGCAGGAGTTCTTTACGCTGAGCCTCATGAAATTTTTTTGATCAGAAAAATCAGCCGCATCCAACATGAAGAATGGTTCGGCGCCGGGACACAATTCCAATGCGATCCAACAGGGAAAAATCCGGCAGCGACAGTCCGCATTCTATAGGCACTCCAAACTATATTCTATGAACTGAGAACACTCGTAATAGCTAATAGTCTATATTCCGAAAACGTAATAGATAGTCATCTGTCGGGGGAATAGACTTTCAAAAATCATGTAAACAGCCAATGAATAAGATAATGTCATACTACTCAGGTAGATAAATAGTCCAGATAAGTACTAATAAATAGTCCAGAAACTAAACTTTCAAGCGAATCGAAGCAGGCAACTAAAAGCAGGCAACTAAAGCAGGCACCATCTCTTGACGTTTAAAAAAATTGCGAATGCCTGGTGTTAGGCACCATAAATTTATATATTGTAGATCTGTAATTTAAAGTATGTTGACAGGTTCTTTTTAAAAATGCATTCGCTAGTTATAGGCTATGATCGCTTAAGACACTAAATGCTCTTTAAGAAAAATTATTTATTTGCAGTAAACTTCAAAATTTAAGGGTTTCATACAGAAAAGTTAGGGATGGTGCCTGAACGCATTTTTTTACGAAAACAGTCTTCACATGACTGAGTTCATGAAGCGAGAGGGAGGCAATTCCTTCCTCACTGAAAAATTCACACATTGGCATCACACAATTGGCGACATTAAGCATATGAAAAATGACTGATATCATCTCCGCAAAATTGTCTGTTACGCTTAAACAATAAAAGGATTTTGAATTTAATAGCAGGGCAACCAGAAAACAGCAGTCCTAAAAAATACGCCAAAAAGGAATCCGACTGCCAATTCGTACGTTAGGAGCATATTTTGGGAAAATGTTCTCAAAAGACATAACAACCATTATCTACATGAAAAGACTCTTATGCAACGAATAAGTTATACTTAAAATTACGCAGAGAGGAAAATGAAATTTCACTGACCGCAAACACATTCGAACTTTATTCTTTTTTTATTTGTTTCCAGCAAGGGTGAAATACGCATCTTAATGAATTCTCTTTATCTGATAGCCGTTTTACAGTAATAAGGTAGATGCTAGATGTTTTTCTTTCTTTTCTTTTGAACGGAAAGTTATTGTGGAATCGAAAATAAACGTTAAGATAAAATGGACATTTAATTAAAGATTAGTTTTAACGGTAATTTAGAAAAATGTAAAATTTAAGAAAACTATATGTGATTCTACATCACATGGAGGGCGCTTTAGACTTTGGAGTAACGAACAACTATTTTTTGCCGGTATGTTTTGCATCTCATTAAATGTTTTCGTAAGTTTACACTCAAACTTAAATTTTGAGCTCAAAATCTGTATTTGGGAGTGGTTAAGTAACACAAACTGACCTGTGTTCAGAGGGTTCAAATTTCAAATGATTAAAAAAAAACGGAAAAATTGGTCGATTGTTTTGCGGTTTTCACTAAAACTATTCTTTATTTAGGTATTTTCGTGAAAATAAATTATAAAGATAAATTTCAAAAAATGCCGATAGAGGGCGCTTTAGACTTTGGAGTAACGAACAACTATTTTTTGCCGAATTGTTTGTATCTCTTTAAATGATTTCGGAAGCTTAGACTTAAACTTAAATTTTGAGCTCAAAATCTGAATAGTAGGGAGTGGTTAAGTAGCACAAACTGAACTGTGTTCAAGGGGGAGGGGGAGGTTCAAATTTAAAGTAATTATAGAAAATGGAAAAATTGGTCGATTCGTTTGCGGTTTAAAATAAAACTATTCTTTAAGTCAGTATCTTCTTGAAAATAATTTTTAAAGATAAATCTAAAAAAATTCCGTCAGAGGGCGCCTTAAACTTCAGAGTAACCAGCAATTCATTTTAACCATTATTTTTTGGTTCTAATTAAATGCTTGCAAAACCACTTTAAATGTTCTCGGAAGCTTAGATTTAAACTTAAATTTTGAGCTCAAATCCTAAATCGTTATGAGGAGTTAAGAAGCGCAAACTGAAGTGTGTTCAGGAGTTGAAATTTAACCCTCTTTCCTCCTCGAACACAATTCAATTTTTCGCTACTTAAACACTCCCAACGATTCAGAATTTCAGCCCAAAATTTAAGTCTATGCATTTGAAAATATTTAATGAGATTAAAAAAATAACAGTTAAAAATAGTTGTACGCTACTCCAAAGTCTAAGGCGCCCTCTATCGGCATTTTTTGAAATTTATCTTTAAAAATTATTTTCAAGAAAACACTGATTGATCAAGAAAACTGCTGATTTAAAAATTAGTTTTAGCAAAAACCTCAATCGAATCGACCAATTTTTTCCGTTTTTTACAATTATTTGAAATTTGAACCCTCAGAACACAGCTAAGTTTGTCTACTTAACGATTCCCAGCTATTCAGATTTTGAGATCAAAATTTAATTTCAAGTCTAAGCTTACGAAAGCATTTAATAAGATGCAAAAAACAACGCCAAAAAACAGTGTTTCGTTACTCCAAAGTCTAAAGCGCCCTCTATCGGCATTTTTTGAAATTTATCTTTATAATTTATTTTCACGAAAATACTTAAATAAAGAATACTTTTAGTGAAAACCGCAAATCAATCGATCAATTTTTCCGTTTTTTGTAATCAATTGAAATTTGAACCCTCTGAACACAGCTCAGTTTGTGTTACTTAACCACTCCCAGCTACAGATTTTGAGCTGAAAATTTAAGTTTGAGTCTAATCTTACGAAAACATTTAATGAGATGCAAAAAATACCGGCAAAAAATAGTTGTTCGTCACTCCAAAGTCTAAAGCGCCCTCTATCGGCATTTTTTGAAATTTATCTTTATAATTTAATTTCAAGAAAATACCGATATAAAAAATAATTTTAGTGAAAACCGCAAATCAATCGACCGATTTTTCCATTTTTTATGTTTATTTGAAATTTTGGTCCCTAAACTTTAATGGCGGCTATTTCCTTAGGAAAACGTTTTGGACCCTTGGCCTCCTATTTAATATTGTTTGTCTTGATGTGTACTATCACCCCTCTTTTATTGTAAAAAAAATTTGGAATCACCCTGTATATTATATATACAGGGTGTCCCTAAACAAATGGTATATACGCTAGGGGGTGATAGAACACATCAAGACGAGTAATAGTAAATAGGAAACTAAGGGTCCCAAACGTTTTCCAAAGGAGATAGCCGCCATTAAAGTTTGGGGTCCATAATTTCAAATACACATAAAGAACGGAAAAATTGGTCGATTGATTTGCGGTTTTCACTAAAATTATTCTTTATGTTGGTATTTTCTTGAAAATAAATTATAAGGATAAGTTTCGAAAAATGCCGATAGAGGGCGCTTTAGACTTTGAAGTAATGAAAAACTCTTTTTTGCTGTGATTTTTTGCATCTCATTAAATGGTTTCGTAAGCTTAGACTTAAATTTTGAGCTCAAAATCTGAATAGTTGGAAGCGGTTAAGTAGCACAAACTTAGCTGTGTTCAGAGGGTTTAAATTTCAAATGATTATAAAAAACGGAAAAATTGGTCGATTGATTTGCGGTTTTCACTAAAACTATTCTTTATGTCGGTATTTTATTGAAAATGAATTATAAAGATAAATTTTGAAAAATGCCGATAGAGGGTGCTTTAAACTTTGGAGTAACGAACAACTACTTTTTACGTTATTTTTTGCATCTGATTAAACGTTTTCGTAAACTTAAATTTTGAGCTCAAAATCTGAATAGTTGGAAGTGGTTAAGTAGCACAAACTGAACTGTGTTCAGAGGGTTTAAATTTCAAAAGAAATTGAAAACTATTTAAAAAAACGGAAAAATTAGTCGATTCGTTCGCGGTTTTTGCTAAAACTACTCTTTAAATCAGTGTTTTCTTGAAAATATATTTTAAAGATAAATTTCACAAAATGCCGATAGAGGGCGCCTTAGACATTGGAGTCTCGTACAACTGTTTTTAACAGTTATTTTTTAAAATCTCATTAAATGCTTTCAAATGCTTAGATTTAAATTTTGAGATCAAATTCTGAGTTGTTGCGAGTGTTTAAGTAGCGCAAAAGTGAACTGTGTTCTAGGGTGGGGGGGGGGGGTTAAATTTCAACTCCTGAACACACTTCAGTTTGCGCTTCTCAACCCCCCCCCCCCCAACGATTCAGAATTTGAGTTCAAAATTTAAGTTTAAATCTAAGATTTCGAAAACATTTAACAAGTTTTGGAAAGCATTTAATTAGATACAAAAAATAACGTTTGATTTGTTGTTGGCGCCCTCTAACAACTATACTATTACAACTATACTCTACTATTTGTTTAAGGCGCCCTCTAACAGAATTTTTTGAAATTTATCTTTAAGATTCATTTTTAAGAAGATATTGACTAAAAGAATAGTTTTAGTGAAAACCGCAAACGAATCGACCAATTTTTCCGTTTTTTATTATCATTTGAAATTTGAACCCTCTGAACACAGTTCAGTTTGTGCTATTAACCACTCCCAACTATTCAGATTTTGAGCTCAAAATTTAAGTTTAAGTCTAAGTTTACGAAAACATTTAATTAGATGCAAAAAATAACGTAAAAAGTACTCCAAAGTTTAAAGCGCCCTCTATCGGCATTTTTTGAAATTTATCTTTATAATTCATTTTCAATAAAATACCGACATAAAGAATAGTTTTAGTGAAAACCGCAAATCGATCGACCAATTTTTCCGTTTTTTATAATCATTTGAAATTTAAACCCTCTGAACACAGTTAAGTTTGTGCTACTTAACCGCTTCCAACTATTCAGATTTTGAGCTCAAAATTTAAGTTTAAGTCTAAGCTTACGAAATCATTTAATGAGATGCAAAAAATCACGGCAAAAAATAGTTTTTCGTTACCTCAAAGTCTAAAGCGCCCTCTATCGGCATTTTTCGAAATTTATTTTTATAATTTATTTTCAAGAAAATACCAACATAAAGAATAATTTTAGTGAAAACTGCAAATCAATCGACCAATTTTTCCGTTCTTTATGTGTATTTGAAATTTTGGACCCCAAACTTTAATGGCGGCTATCTCCTTTGGAAAACGTTTGGGGCCCTTGGTTTCCTATTTACTGTTACTTGTCTTGATGTGTTTTATCACCCCCTAGCGTAGATACCATTTGTTTAGGGACACCCTGTATATATAAATTTATATAGGGAGAGAGAGAGAGATGCGTGTGTATATAATTAAAGCATACAATACAACATTAAATGTTATTTAAAATATATTTAGTATTTCGAAATGTACATGCATACTCAAAAGACAAACGATAAAATTTGGGAATAGCCATATCTTTAATATTTAGAAGCAAAACTTAAAATTTATACTTTAGAAAATATGTTAATACTGACATTTCGAGTACTGAATGACTTTAGTCTTTTTAAAGTAATAATTATATTGTGAATTTTCTTATAAATCATTATTTTTTTAATGTAATACACTTACATTAAATGTGTTCACTAATATGTATATGTATACATATATATACATAATTTATTAATAACATTTATTTTATAGTTTTAAAAGGAATGAAACATGCTTTAAATGTTTTCAAGTTTATATCTAATTTCAATAAGTGCATATAAACTTATGACAATTGAATCAGGCGTATAGTTCGCATACAGCAGGAATCCTCTGAAAGGTTATCCTTTTAAAAAGTCTCTAAGTAATTGAAAATCATAAATTCTTATCTGTCTGTCACAGAGATTACATGTATTTGCTTCCTAAATGATCTCTATAGTTAATCCAATGATGCATTCAGTCATGACATTTGCTCAAGTTTTAGTAAAACATTACAAGAACATGAATGAATGGCTCAGAACTTCTCTTTCTTCAGATGTTCTTTTCAAATCGCTTTGGTACGCATCGTTTATCTCTTAAGTTACTTCCCTCTTTTTTATTCGATTGAAGTCCTCCTCCAAAGAATCTTTAGTCCGAAAAGCCCTTCAGTGCATGAATAGAGACTCCTTACTTATCGAAAAGAAATTAACATGGACACATTTCTATAGAAAATAAAAAGGCTAGAATATTGTAACATACTCAAGTATTACCGTTTTCTTAATTTTAAACATAGAAGGCGCGTTTCTTTCATTGATATGTTACTATGCATTTTTTTTTAATGAGATTCTTTATGGTTATATCTGTCTAGATTTAGAAGTTTATTACAATGATATATATATGTATATATCGATAACTAAACACTTAATGGCAGCATTAAACGTAATTTTAATAATTGTAATTCTATTAAGTATGCCTAAAAATATTCCTCAATGTATACTCATCCGCAAAAAGTAAACGATAAGTGGAAGAATAGCGATACATAAGGAAGACTGAAAGTTTATACGTTAGAAAACAAGTTAATATTGATATTTCGAGCATTGAGTAACCATATTCTTTACAGTAATATTTATATCCTGAGTATTCTTATAAATCATTAATTTTTTTAAAATATAATATACTTACATTAAATGTGCTAATTAATAAACTTTCTTTTAAAATGGTATGAACACCAACTTTTTCAAGCATAAAAAGAAAGAAAATGCTACAAAAAAAAAAAAAAAAAAAAAAAAAAAAAAAAAAACTAAAGTTTAATTAATGTTCTAACATTGATTAAACTTTAGTTTGTTTTAAAACATTTATCGGATATTTTATCATCAGTTATCGCGTTACATAGATACTACGTATATACAGAACGGGCGAGCACATAAACTCTGAGTCTTGTTAGCTTGTGAGCTAAAAAGAATATTTCGATACTTTCAAGCATAAGAAGACGCGTTTATACCATTAATTACGTTATTATGCATTTTTGTTTTTTTAATTAAGAATTATTAATTTTACATCTATCTACATTTAGAAGTTTTTTCTAATAATATACATATACAAAGAGCTTCCAAAATTTTAAATGAAATTAACTCGTGGAAAGTCAGACTAATATTACCGAAGTTTATTTATCGATGACATTAAGTGTCATAATTGACGCTGTTACTTAGCGAGCGGAGGTGTAATTAATTCATGGATCAACAGATTTTTCACCGCTTGATTTCGGATATAAGAGGTTTTGTGCAGGATTAAGTGTGTAAGCTGCCACTTCCTGCTTCCATTCCTGAACTAAAAATCAAGAATCTGCACTGCTATCAATTTGATCAACAGAAACATGCTCAAAAATCTGTGGCAAGAAGTTATTTACTGATGCCACATTTGCAGAGTCCAAAATGAAGAGATATTTAATATTTGTGATAGTGGTAAATTTGAACTACTTTTTAGCTCACAGGCTAGTATAGCCTGAGAGCTTATGTGCCCGCCCGTTCTGTATGTACATACGTGCGTAACGCGATAACTCATGATAAAAATATCCGATTCATTTGAAATTTTGTATATAGGTATATCCTGATAAGGCACTTCCCTGATTAGTTTTTGGAGTTCATTCGATATGTATAAGAGGGGGAACGGGGGGCTCATCCCCTCCCCTTAATTGATATAAATGGGTTTTTAATGCAGAATTATCGGCTTTTATTCAAATAGCTGAATAGTTTTGGATGTTTAATGGTTAAGTATAAAAGAGGGAACTAACTCTTCTTAAATGATATAATTTTTTTTTTATTATTATTAAGAATTTTCCGATTTGCTCCGAATTTTGGATATCAATTTTTTTTTAATGATAAATCATGTCCGTGATTAGTTTAGGGAGTTCAATGGTTAAGCATAAAAAGAGGAAAGGGTGGAGCTGTTTTCCCTTCTTTCATTTTTTTTCGAACGGAATTGACCCTTGAAAATATAAGGCTGCAATGTACAATTAGTATGCGTAGCCTGTGAGCTCAATGCCATCACTTTAACTGGGCAATATTCTTTTTATTTATCTTAAAACAATATATACTTTACATTTTTCCTGTCAATTCCATTCTTTTTACCCAACTATTTTGTAGACATTTTGTATATGCAGCGTGTTCACTCAAAATGGTTTTCAATGCTAATTTATAAACCTTATTCATAGACATACAATTACAGTTCTAAAAATGTTTCATATTAGTTAAAGAAGTATTTTAAAAACAATTTGTATCAATAAAAAACATTTTTGAAAACTATGAAATTTAAGTTTTTATATTGTTCCTATATCCATTAAGTTATACAAAGAAAAAAATATCATATTACATTAACTAGGGAACGTTCCCAGGTGTAAGTTGTGGATTTGGACGAGTGTGATATTAAAAGAAAGATATCATCGTGTACGTTAAAATGTGCAATCGGACTACCCGTCCAAATCCAACCCTTTTCGAGATATCAGTACTTGAAGTGTAAATGAATAAATGCAGGAATGTAAATTGTTCGCAAGTTAAAAGTTTTTTTGCATTGTTTTTAATCCTCCTGCCTATACCTTTTCCCGAGCTACGAGCAAAATCCTTTACACCCACACATTGTCGGTTATTTCCCCTCTTTTAGACTGACACTTTGAATTCTATGAAGTATATCTCTCCATATGTTTTTGTTGTTTCCATCTCCTTGTTTAATGCAAATTTTTCGTCAAATATGTGACGGGACGTAATAGATAAACTGTAATATAATGTGTAAAATATACTGTAACAAAACTGTAATAAATATTGTGTGTAAAATATAATATTTTTCTTAGACTGGCGGTTATGTTAGATGCCTAATAGTTCTGTTATTCTTATGAAAATGGGTGGTTTTTAGGTGCGTTCTTAATTATGTAAATACGTAGCACCTATTGCTGTCGCTCAGTCCGTCCGTCTGTCCGTCTGTTCGTCTGTCCGTCTGTCTGTCCGTCCGCATATAACAACGCAAAAACTACCCAACCGAATCGTTTTAAATTTAAAATACATAATTATAACATAATTTTGTCGAGTCATTTCAAATTTTATGAAAATCGGGTGGATAGATCAGTTACAGGGACAATCAAAAGGATTCCGTTACATTACGGTCAATGGGGAAAAAAGTTTCAAATACATTTTAATCGTTTGAAATTTAAAACTTATAATTATTGCGTAATTTTGTCGATAATCTTTCAAATGTTATGAAAATCGAATACATAGATCAATTACAGGAACAATCAAAAGGATTCCGTTACATTACGGTCAATGGAAAAAAGTTTCAAAGGCATTTTAATCGTTTGAAATTTAAAACATATAATTATTACGGAATTTTGTCTAGTCATTTCAAATGTTATGAAAGTCGGATGCATAGATCATTTACAGGGACAATCAAAAGTATTCCATTACATTACGGTCATTGGGAAAAAAGTTTCGAATGCATTTTACTGATGTTACACTCATTCGAACATAATAGAATTGGCATGAATCTATGAAATATATACTAAAATATGCATTCCGTACAATCTGTGATGCAAATAATTTTTATTATTAAATTACAGGGCCACACAAAAGTATTCCACTACATAATGCTATACGGGGAAACATTGTTTGGGGCGTGTTTTAATTATATTCAACTATTTCACATTATGAATAAGATATAGGTTGCTGAGGTGTAATAAAAATTACTTCCTGCATATTTACAGAAACACAAAGATTTCGACTACTATACTGTATCCGAAGTACGCTCTACTATATCAGCAAAATCTGAATATTTTTTAAAACTTCGTTATCGGACGAACGCACCTCATTTGCTACGTTTCACGTGCAATTTCCAACTTGTTCATAATTCAAGTGCTTATATCTCGAAAGTGGTTGGATTGGTACGGGTAGTTCCATTGCACTTTTTTAAGTACATGATGAGGTCTTTCATTTGATACCACACTCGTCCAAATCCAGAACTTACACCTGGGAACGTTCTCTAGTGAGTAACAAGACAAATAATGTCCAATTCTTCTACGATAGAAACTTACCGAGTAATAGTTGTTTACAGTTGAAGCATATTGTTTTGCTGAGAGATAGGAGTAATTCAGAAATTTACTCGAAATATAAATAATCGTTAGAGGTAAATAAAAGGATAGTTGAGAGTAAAATTAATATTACAATATAACTTTGAAAGCTATTTTCATTCAGACATATTAAAGAAAAATATACAGCTTGTAATAAAAATATAAGTAAAAAAAAAACAGAATTTTTGTTAAATGAAATCATGAAAGGCGATAGTCGCAATCTTTATAAAGTGATAGATAGTTTAAAATGCTATTAGAATATCTATTTTTAAACTTAAATAATGGAAATTGAGCGACTCCCTTCCGCTGTAACGCAGAAATGTATACACGAAACAAATCCTTCTAATACTTTAAGCTTTAACTTAAAATACTGGTGCCAATGTGACATTGGGTAATTTTGAAGAAATTTAACCACTAGAACTTAAAGGGATAATAATGTTACGTTATTTAATACACATAAAAATTCATATACATCATTGCGGTGAACTACAAAATTCGTACTACAGAATATTCTTTGCACAGCAACTATCGTTCATTTGCACTCACACACAAAATCTCCTTACAATACAGTTTATGTAATATAATATCATTATGTATGCATACACTTGTGTGACATCTCAATTTCAGTATGTATTACAAAACCAGCGTAATATTGCGAAAGGAAAGCATATGATTTTGAAATTAAAATTGACAGAAGTAATAGACCTAATATTTCTATTTAAATATTATAGACCGGGACGCGGAAGCATAGACAATCACCTCATCGAGTTCACGGATGAAAATCTAAGATTAATTAAATCTCTTTCCGCATATCAAAACGCAATGTGTTTGCTAAGTCTTAGCTTGGTGGAAAACTCTTGAAATCCCGATTTTATCGGTCGACACGTAGGTTTACCATTGTGCTTTCCTGCACCCAAAAGTGTGAAAACATGGAGGATTGAATGCAGGAAAACATAATGGTAAACCTATGAGGCAAAAGCTAAAATCGGGTTTTTAGATGTTTTCCACCAAGATATGATTTATCCGACCGATTACATTTTAATATGAAGAAGGAGATTTAATTAATCCTAGATTTTCATCCGTGAATTTGATGAAATGATTTTCGGTGCTGCCACCTCTCGGTCTATTACCACAAACGATATTGAAACAGATTTATCTTTAGTTTATGTAAGTTGCAACTATCATCAACCCATCATGCATTACTGATTTTAATAAACCCATTGAAAATGCTATAAAAACACAGCAGGCAATTTGTAGCAAAAATTCTTAGAAAATATCTGGTGCACCGTTACAAAGTTCACAGCAATATTTACCAGTTTCATAAAACGTGAAATAGCTTAATACAATTAAAACGCGTTCCAAACAATATTTACCTCTATGCCATTAAATAATGGACTGCTTTTGTGAGACCCTGTAAGGCCTGGGGAACTGGACTCCTCCTACATTTTGGAGAGAACAACTTTTTTTTATATTTTGTTTCTTCAGAAAACTATAATTTGGTAACCTTTTCTTGGCGATTTTCAACTCTCTAGTATATCTCGTACCAGAGCACATCGGATGGAGAGTTTATTTATAGATATTTTCTTATAAGAATGTTTCATAATCAGATAAATCTATTAACTAACACTGATCTTGCCTAATCAGAATATTTTTCCTTATACTCTATTAACTACAAACCAGTTCCCTTTTTAACTGATTTTTAATAGATGGTAAAAACACAGAAAACTTATGAAACATTCTTTTTTTTTTAAAAAAAGCAAGTTTTTACCTTTTTTAAAAAACATTTTTGAATAAACAAAAGTTTTCTTTGAACGTGAATCCACGAAGATTGTAATAACAAGTTGGAAATTGCACATCATACGTAACAAATGAAGTGCGTTCATACTATACTGAAGTTTTAAAAATATTTACATCTTTCTGTAATAGTATACAGTACTTCGGATACCGTATTGCTAACCGAAAACTTTTGTGTGTCCCTGTAAATAGTATCTGCATTCTATTGCACAGTTACAAAGTTGTAGAAAACCACAGCAATATTTACCAGTTTCATAAAACGTGAAATAGTTTAATACAATTAAAACGCGCTCCAAACAATATTTACCCCTTTGCCATTAAATAATGGAATACTTTTGTGAGACCCTGTAAATTAATAAAAATATTCTTGGCACCACAGACTGTATAGAATGTATATTTTAGTGTGTATTTCATAGATGCATATCAATTTTATTATATTTGAAAGAGTTTAACATTATTAAAATGCACTTGAAACTATTTTTTTTTTCATTGACGTAATGTAATGGAATACTTTTGATTGTCCCTGTAAACTATACATCTGATTTTCAGAAAATTTGAAATGACGCGACAAAATTTCGCAACAATAACCTATTTTAAATTTCAAAAGATTCGGTTGGGTAGTTTTTGCGTTGACGGATGGGCGGACAGACAGACTGACGGACGGAGATAGACAGACAGACGGAAGGATTGAACGATGACTATAGGTGCTACGTATTTATATAATTACGAACGTACTTAAAAATACTGTACCAGTCCGTGTTATGCCTAATAGACATTAGATGCAAAAAAAATAATTATAAAGAAAGAAAAACTAGGAAAGTAACTATTGTTAAGAGTAGAAGAAGAATGATATTACAAATTTATTTTAATACACTTTAACAAATTATTTTGTAATTTGATAGTCACTCTATTTAACTTAATCTAAATTTTACTTATTATTAATTATTATTATTTAATTATTCTTATTATGAAAGAAAAATAACAGGAAATTGCATGGATCATAAAGATTGGGCTGAAATGTTCCATTGGAAAATCTTGCATCCAGTTGGCTTATTATAGCCAAATCCATTAAAAGAAAATAGGTTATCGCTAAGCCTTACATGTGTGTTATACGCTTGCATTATCCTGAGATCCATTTTCCATCGGACAATACTGTTATGTTAAACAATAAACATTTTAAAGAAGGAATGCAGTGAACGAAAGGTAAAGTGTTTTATCAAAATTTCTCGCAGACGTCCCGTATAAATTCTTTAGCTTATAGATGGAGAAAGAATTCTTTATTCGTATAATGGCATAATGGGTTCCATGCCAGATAATCTTTCCAAAGGAAAATGGAAACGACAACAAAGCATTAAACATTTTTGACGAAATATTGAAAACTCTTGTCTATTGAGTGAAATCTTATGTTGAATGACAGGTGACAAAAGAACACGCTGTTTAAAAATGGTAAATTGAAAAGATAAATTGATTTTTATTTTCCAAACTCTTACTTTACGAAAAGTACACGGTAAATAAAAACAAATATTACTCTTAATCTAAAAAAATATAATGTAAGCACGAACAAAAATAACCACTTCCGAGTAACTAATAATTCCGTTTTCTTTTTCTTTTCTTTTTTTAAAGAAACTTTTGAAGCTAATATATTTTCAAGATTTTTTAAAAAAATGTATAAAATGTTTTTTTTTGTTGTTTTTTTTTCTGTTACCGATTTTTGGAAATATCTTGAATAGTTTTTAGAAACATATTTACAGTGACTAATTTTAAATTTAGAATGATCAGCTTTCTTAAACCGGAATATTGCCTTTATAGCTTCTTTCAGAATTATGTAAATACGTAGCATCTATAGGCATCGACTGGTTATTTTAGCTGTAGATGGATAATATAGACCTACGTTTTCATATATCTACGATAGTTATCTAATGGTTTGTCCGCTTATAATAGCTTAAAAACTAGCCAACCAAATGGTTTGAAAATTTAATATATAGAATCGTTGCGGAATTTTACCGAGTCATTTAAATTTTATGGAAATCGAATGAAATCTTAAAACGATATTAATAAAACTTTCTTCATTCTATAAAATCTTATCGTAGATCATTTATTGAAAGATATCCCATGATAAGTCATGATTCTGTGATGCCATGGTGGTGATGTTCTATTTATGACGGAGTCCATTATTTTCCGTATTACTTAATGTAATATATGTAATTATAATAAATTTTATATTCTTGCATTTTTGCATTTTTGCATAAGAGAAATATTACTGACCTGAATGTTTATAAAACTAGTTATCGTACGATATCACCTCATTTGCCACGTTTGACATACAATTTTCGATTTTTTTTTTCTAATTGACATTAGACAAAATTATATTTTCGGCCGAAGAAAGCTTAATCCTTTGCGGGGTAGGGCAAATTCATTGCTTAAGTATTGAAATAAATGACTGACATCCGAATCTGAAAACAAATTTATTTGTAAATAAGAAAACGCTATGTTTCACGCATTCAATAAACCGTAATTTTCTTTAACAAAATTCTGGTGCCAATGTGGCTTTTGGGAAT
The DNA here is from genome assembly GCA_964019185.1 of Maratus speculifer. NCBI lineage: Eukaryota > Metazoa > Arthropoda > Arachnida > Araneae > Salticidae > Maratus > Maratus speculifer. The sequence continues at coordinate 369,285,772 of OZ025290.1, read as the reverse complement.
TAAAATTAAATGGTATATCTATGAAACCAGCGCCCCGCAAAGGGTTAAGGGGTTTGAAAAATATTTTTAGAAGAACATAGCTGCCAACTTTCAACTAATTTTCCGTAATACCTGGATTAGTTTGATCCAGGTTAACGTCATTTCAAACCAGAAAATATATTTCATGAATCTTTATTTATTTAATTTCAAGATTGTTAGTGCAACACACTTAATATCATTTTTTTGAAAAATTTCTGGTTCGAAACTCATTAAACGAGGGCCAAATTAACGCACGTATTACGGATAATCCATGTTAGATTGGCACCTATGAAAGAAGAAGAATGTCATTGGAAATTTATTTTAACATTTATTTTACCAAATTATTCTATAATATGACATTCACTCTATTTACATTTCAATTTAAATTTTGCATAACCTCCTTATTATGAAAGAAAAATAACAAGGCTTTGTACTGATCACAAAGATTGGGATGTAATTTTTCATTAGAAAATTTGGCATCCATTTACCTTATTATAGAGTTTGATCCATTAAAAGAAAATAGATTGACGATAAGCCTTACATGTGCATTCTCATACCTTTGATATGCATATTCACAGTATCCCCAAAGAAACTCTTCGAGAGGGTTGAATTCTGATAGGGATTGGTCAACGCGTTTTCACGTAACTTGGCGATAATTATACTTGACGAGCGATAGATGCTTCCGTCGAGGAGTTTGATTTCCTTCCGAACCGAGTACAAAGTAACTTTTCTCTTGCAGCATTGCATTGGATGGAATGTGTCTTATTGAAAGCTGTACTCTTTAAAAGTTTTTAAACTCAAATTTTTACTTTGTACTCGGCTCCGAAGGAAATCAAACTCGACGGAAGCGTCTATCGCTACGCCAAGTATAATTATCGCCAAGTTACGTGAAAACGCGTCGGCCAATCCCTATCAGAATTCAACCCTCCCGAAGAGTTTCTTTGCGGATACTGTGAATATGCGTTTGATATAGCTTGAGAACCATTTTCGATCAGCGAATATTGTTGTGTTGAACAACAAATAATTTAAGGAAAGAATTCAGGGAATGAAGAATAAGTGCTTTATCAAAATTCCTTGCAGACATCATGTATAAATTCTTCAGCTAATACCTTATAGATGGGAAAAGAATTCATCTTTATTCGGGTGATGGCATAATGGGTTCAATGCCAAATAATCTTTTGAAAGGGAAAATTGGATAGGAGCACAAAGCATTCGAAAGATTAAATATTTTTGTCGGAATATTGAAAACTCATGCCTAAAGAGTGAAGCTTATGTTGAAAGACAGATGACAAAAATACACGCTGTTTAAGAATAATAAATATAAAAAATAAATAATTTTTTATTTTCCAAATTACTACTTAAAAAATAGTACACTGTAAAAAAGAACATACGTCTCAATCTAATAAATTTATAATATAACCGGGAACAAAAACATGCAATAACCGTTTCCGAGTAACTAATGATTCAGAAATAAGTTTTTTTATAGTTAGAAATCTCAGAAACTAACATATTTTCTAGATTAAAAAAAAATCAGGCGAAAAGAAAATTTTCTTTTGCTGCCATTCATTTTCGGAAATGTTTTCGAATAGTTTTTAGAGTGATACATTTAAAGTGATTATTTGTACATTAAGGAAGATTAAACCGAAGAAACCAGAATAATGCACTGCTTTTGCAATTAAGTAAATATTTAATACTTATAATCGTCGTCTCGTCCACTCGCCTGTCTGTCCGTCAATCCGTATATAAAAGCGCAAAAACTACCCAACCGAATAATTTGAAATTTAATATTCAAGATAACAGTAATTTAACTGACGGTACTCAGTCTGTTCTGTAGCGCTATCTAATCGAGAGAATTGTGTGAAATTTTGGAAGGAAAGAAAAGGAGAACAAGGAACGAAGGATTCGGTAAAAAAAATTCAGTTTTTAAACTCACCGCTAGGGGAATATGCGATGTTGTGTACCAGAAAAGAGAGTTTTAAAAGATGCAGAACAAATACTAAAATCGTTAAATGTGCTAAATATAAAGTAATTTTATTTCATTCAATTTTATTATAATAGTACTAGATAGTATAATCGTACTAGCTATAGTACGAATGCATCACATTTGTCATGTTTGACACACAATTTTTGACTTGTTTCTTATAGACATTCCACAAAATTCAAGAAATTTCGGTCGAAGAAAGCTTAAGCAGCAAGCAAACTATTGAAAGAAAAGATTATTTTACAGTATTATATTTATTCCGCATTTAAATCTCAATTTTACGAAACATCTTTATTATGAAAGAAAAATAACAAGGCTTTGGATTTAGCACAAAGATTGGGATGAAATTTTCCATTAAAAAATCTTGCATCCAGTTGACTTATTGCAGCATGACCTATTAAGAAAAAATAGATTATTGCTAAGCCTTACATGTGTGTTATACGCTTGTTTTAGCCTGAGATCCATTTTCCATCAGCGAATATTGTTGTGTTGAACTATAAACATTTTAAAGAAAGAATGCGTGGAATGAAGGGTAGAGTGTTTCCATCAAATTTCCTATCAAATATTACGTATAAATTCTTCAGCTAATACCTTATGGATAGAGAAAAAATTCATTTTTATTCGGGTAATGACAAAATGGGTTCAATACCGGATAATCTTTTGAAAGGAAAATGGATAGGAGGACAAAGAATTCGAAAGAATCAGAATAGCAGCTCTACCTGTTGTGCAATTGATACCAAACTTAAGTAGAACAAAATCCTGCAGTCATTTTTTATAAATTTTTAATTTTTTTTTTTCAAAACAAAAGTGTTTTTTTTTTTAAATAACTGCCATTTCTACAAAGAAAAGAAAATCTAATGTTACATTTTAGTTAATACATACATTTCTAAAAATGAAAGAATATTATTTTTATTTTTTAAACGATGCTGCACAGAGAGGAAAAAATTATCCCATCAGCAAAGATTTTCAAAACAGGTTCGTTCTTGGCGGCTTATATTTCCGGCATTTAAAATTATTTTATTAGATAAAAAAAAATCATAAAACGTCTATATACATGTGTAAAATAAGAACTATAATACGTATATAAGTAATAGAAGCATTAGAAAAAAAAGAAATGTAGTTTTATAACCATACTTACAAGTGCACAGTGGTGTAACCTCTTAATGCATTAATTTGAAATCCATCAAAACTCAATGAATATTATAATATTGAAGAGTAAACATTTTAAAGCAGGATTTCAGCAAACAAAAAGAGAAACAGGAATCTTTCATTTTTTCTCCCATGCATCAAAGATAAATTCTTTAAAGCTAATATCTTTTTGATGTGGCAAGAATCGTTCTTTATTCACGGGTAATGGCGTAATGGATACTGCCAGAAACCTTTGAAGGAAATTGACACAATACCCTAAGCTAAAATGTTTCGATCAAAACAATGAAAATTTAATGTCGAAGCTCTTATCAAAATATGGCTTAGTTTAAATTATATAAAGCAAATTATTAATAAAAGAGTTTGTCCTTTTTAAAATGCATTAGAAACTAAGTGAAGAAACTGTATTTATTTCCTTTAAGATCCGCATATTTTGACTTACGCAAAATTAGCAAATTATGTACAATTATATGAAAATTTAAGACACCATTAGTAGACTGTGTTTTTTGTTTTATTTTATGATTATTGTCTAGTTTAAAGAAACTTTGAGATTATATACTGGCTTGTGTTTGTGAAATATCGTGCCTTATTTGCATCTTTTTCTAATATCTTGTTTTTCAAATATTTCTGCTACATGAATCACGTTAGCATATTTCTAAACTAGTCTCTTGTGTTAATGTTAAACGTGCTATCCCTTTTCTTCTATCACAAGTAATTTTTTTTTAAGTGAAACATTTTTTTGATTAAAAAAGCCAGAAATTATTTTTTATGCTACTTTGAGATATATTTCAACTAGTTAGGACAGATTCTACTGCTTAAAAAAATGTAACTATATAATTTTTTGTTTATATTTCTGATAGGGTTTATAGGGTTTATTTTTGTCGTCCGATTATCTACGCTAGGGATATAGGACCTGGAGGGAGTGCCCTTCGTGGGGGTCTTTCTAAGGGAACCTAACCCGTATTTATGCAAGGTTCGAAGAAAACCACGAAAACTCCGAACGGTTAGGCCGACGGTATATTTCTGATAGGAATTTGACATTGTTCAGAATTTGACCATGAGGCATTGACCTCTAAAAATATCTTATATCTATCATGTGTCAATGCTATAAAAAAGTAAAAATGTATTTTATTCAAAAATCAGACAAGATGTAAGGAAACAAATTGCAGATTTGGAATAAGCATAAAAATTTAGTCTAGAAAAACATTACGTCAATTATGTGGCAACTACCTGAAAGTTTTTAGTAATGTAAACATTATACCACTAAAAAATATGCAAATTAGGTTTAATAACTGACAGATAAATGCTAACAATATGAAGATCATGACATTTATCCGAAGCAAAAAATTCCGTAGTCATTATGCAGAAAAATTAATTCAATCTGACATTCATTATTTCTAAAAGTTGCATTAAGGCCCAACAATAGTCACGGAAAAAGACCCGGATGATAATATAAAGTCTATGGGAGAGTTTTCGAATATCTCGCTCAAATTTTAATATTTTTACATGATTTTTTTTTCTTTACATAGGATAGCTGAGGACGATCCACAACCGCCCTAGTTTTTACTTTTTCAGTTTTGGTTTGATTTAAAAAAAAAAAAAAGTATTTTAACTTTCAAAACCGGTTTAAACCGGTTCTGAAATTGAAACTATCATAATATAAAAAACATATCAGCAAAATTGAAAAAGTAAAAACTAGGCCGGTTGTGGATCGTCCGCAGATATCCTACGCAAAAAAAAGCATGTCAAAATATTAAAATTTGAGCGAGATACTCGAAAAAAAAAACGCTCCCATAGACTTTACATTATCATCCGGGTCTTATTCAGTGACTAGTGTTACGTCTTAAACAGTAGAGAAAACTTAAATTTGCATAAAATTAACTATGCAAATATCTCAAAAACGAGACCACTTGAAAAAAAAAAAAAAAAAAAAAAAACTGAAATCATATTTGGAATCTGAAAAAACTGATCTAGTAGAATTGACTAATTTCACCTCTGTAACATAACCACTGTTGTCCAGTTTAACCCTTCCCTGCGTAAATTATTTTTCATTATTCACAATTTATTTTTTTTTTTATTTTATTTTTTTTTTTTGGTGATAAATGAGAACTTATTTTAAGATAATTTCATTATTGTGCGGCAGGTTAAGCTATTATCTGTCCAACAAATCAGATCTCCATAGTTAAATGCTGATTTTTTTTCTTTTTGCTTCATAGGGAAATACTTATCTCAAGGTCCGTATGAATGAAAGACTTTCTCAAAAGTTGCCTTATTCATTTAGCAAACACATTATGTAAATTATATTTTTATTGCATTTATGCACGAGCAATAAAAAATTATTTAGAAAACCTTCTCATTTTTCATACAAGTTTTATTATTTTTAAATTCTGATTACAGGGTATAATATGTACAACGTTATTTTTCATACTTCCTGGAAAAAAATATATTAAAAACTCTGTAAATTATAAGCAAAAATTTGGCAAAATTTGGGATTGCTTTTATGAAAACTTCAATTTCTCTACGAGTATAAATGCTGTTCCCATAAAAATACAACACAGTTTAATACAATAAGCCAATTAATCATAAGTTACTCTTTTAATGCTTTTGCTGCATTAATTTTGACAGGGTTATCCAAAAAATATTCGTCTTTTTTCAATATGTTGACAGTTCCCTATAGGCTTCGAGAAAAATATTTTCGAGGAAATATAGGACCAGTACCATTATATTTATACATCTGGAGTTTCAGGATAACTCCTTAAGTATTTTTCTGGATATTTAACAAAACGTCCGAAATCGCAAGTGACCGGTCATCTTTTGCCATATAGTGTATTCCAATATACAAATACCATCAGTGCTATCAAATTTGGCGAGTGGGTGTTTTATCCCGAAATTCGGAATTCATGACAAAAAATATTTTATTTTATTTTATTCACGTTTTTGCTTTACCTTCTGTTATTGATATAATTTTCTTAAAATCCTTAAATTATTTTATATGGTTGAGAAATATAGTTACATTTTATTACCAATAGCTTCTTCTATTAACAAGATTCGTACCTATAGTCTAAAGAAAAGATGGTAAACTTTTTCACTTCTGGTTGTAAATTTTTAGCATAAAAGATTTTACATCACTAGTGCATGCTGACAAATGAAAAAGAAAAAAAGAAATAATTTAACAAATTGCAACAATCATTTGGAGAATGATATTTTTAAAGACTAAAATTTAAAACTTATAAATAAATTATATATATATATATATATATATATATATATATATATACAGTGGAGCATCGTTTATACGACGCCGAAGGGACTACCGAAAAACGTCGTATAAACGATAACGACGTATAACCGATTTTCACTTCCAAAAAACTAGAATTAATTTTGATTTCACTTAATTTTAATGTTTAATGTGATGATTTGCATGAATTTGTAAATTAAACAAATAAAAAAAAAACGGGGGAGGGGAATCAGTAAGCAATTTTAATATGCGTACCTTTATTTATGTTTCACCGAAAGGTATAAAAAACCCCGCGTGGCCAACTAAAAGTCACCAATACTGGTAACAGTTAGAAGGATAGTCTATTTGCAACTTAAAATAGTTCGGGAAAGCAGAGCATCCCCGAAAAAAGAATGACCCCTCCCAGTGTAATCTGTTACACGTAAGCTGATTTTTCAGATTAATCCAACACAAGCCCCCATTTTTATAATGTGGAGTGCATTAAAACACGCTCTTTGGTGTCATTCATAGCTGCCAACTTCTGCTCGTTCGTAAAATGCACAAGAAAAATAAACAAAAATAAACCGATACAAAATCAAAAAATTGACGTATAAACGATTTTGGGCGTCGTATAAAAAATATGTTTTTACATTAAAATGAATAGGAATGAATAATACACATTAAAACGTCGTATAAATGTAAACGTCGTATAAGTGATCGTCGTATAAACGATGCTTTACTGTATATATATATATATATATATATATATATATATATATATATAAACAAACGTATTCTTTTACAATCAATTGGTTCAACATTAGATTGTTTCCTTTTTTGTGACCGGCTCGATAATCAGACCTCGTTTTTTTTCCTTTAAAAAACGGTCTTTCATACAACATCTTTCGTTGGATTCGTTTTTTTTCATATGTGATAATTTACGTGTACCCATTTTGTAACTTTTTGGCAACGACATTTTGATTTCCTGTTCAAATAGAAATTCAACTAAGTGTAAACAATTAAAAAAAATAATTAAATAAAATGCGGATTCCCAATGCCCAAAGCAAAATGTTTGAATGTTTCCCAATGAGATAATTAAAAGTTGTAAACATATCATTTTCATGATGAACAAAACGTAGCTTTTGCGTAATAACAGAGTCATATATTACGTACGCCGTTGACTAAACATTAATTTTCCTGGACATTTCAGAAAAAGAATAAAATACGAACATAAAAGATGTGGACACCACAAAATGCATTATCGACATAAAAAAAACCCAATCATTTTCCAAATGATTAATAATAGCTTAAAATAATTGACTTTGTGTTTGTGAGAAGCAAAACGTATACAGGAAACACACTTTTGGGTATTGCATGATAATTTTTATGACAACATTGGATGAATTTTAGAAAAAAAGAATAAGAAATGCGATTTCTGTTATTGCATTTCGAATGACAAATAATTAATAAGAGATTGATAGCGAGTGCGTGTAACTTAATTTAAGATCTCTTAGAAACATATGAAAACCAATGCCATACATATGAGTTTGTATTTCAGTTTTTCATATTCATAATAAGTCATTTTCGAAAATAGTATCTAGTAAGCTTAATTACAAAGAAAAATTTTTGAAATTGCAAATGTCATAAGAAATTGTTATAATTTCATCAGTGACCTTTTCATCTTAAATATGCCTAACGATCTACCTCTTTCTTTTTTTTCTCCATATGTTTGTTTTCCTAATTTGTTAAGTATAGAAAAATGATAACGTCCATATTAAAAGAGTTTTAGGATTTAATAAACTGCATTTCAACATCAGAAAAAAATAAATAAATAGAAAACTACATCCTGTTTAAAGTCTTGAAAATTGTTTAGTCAAATTCTACTTTTCGAGAGAACCTCAATTAATGTTATGCCGAGAATATTTTGTTGCCACTTTTGGCACTCCCCAATCCTAAATTGCAGTTAACCAAAAACTAATCAAAATATGTATCAGCAAATAATCTCAAAGATTGCGATGAGGAAGTATTGCACTGACTTACCCCCCCCCCCCCCCCCCTTTTTAATTAATAACACTAATAGATTTTTTACATGCAATATATTTTTTAAGAATGTCCACTAACATAACTAAAAAAAGCAATACTGAGTTCAAATGAAATTCTGAGAAATACTAAAATCTATATTTTCATATTGACGTCACTTTTGAAGTTGACAAGTAAATAAAACACCAAAGATAACTATTTAAAATTAGCCTTTTTGTTTACGTTTAATACAAGAGTTTAAGCGCGAAATTCAATTACATATCGTAATTTTGTGTTTTATTTATAATTTATTGTTTAATTCATAGACTGATGAATATTTTTATTCGTTATAAGATGGAAAGTAGGAGAGACAGGGGCACGTTGGCCCAGTTTTTTTATTGTATTTTTTTCAATACCTAAATTTTGTTTATTTTCAGATGTGGTATTTTTTTTAACAATACCTAGTACATTTAACTAGTGAGGAAAACTCTTACTTTTAGTTAATATGAATTTTTAAGAACTTTATGAATTTAATTATGGCGTGATGTCATGTGGGTCAACCTACCCCGTGCACGGGGTAGGTTGGCCCATTGAGTGGGGCTCGTTGGCCTGCAATGCTCTTTTTTATGTTTATTTAGGAGTCAAATACAATTCATAATAGTGAATAGGAATTTTAATGCATGTGTATAATAAAATATTTGCAAATTAAGTTTACAAATCAGAGGGATCATTGCAATGAATCCATTTAAAATATAATCCATTAACCTCTTTTCGAACACATTTCACATGAACCCAACATTTGCAACTCACGCACTGGATCCATTCTTCCCCAGGCATACTTTGATTAAACTCCTTCAGACAACGTAGGCAGATATTGTCTTCGTCTTCCTCATCGTCATTTTCTTAATTAGATTTCTTCTTCATTTTTGACGGTTCAGACCACTACATCCAGGCTGTGAGGAATCAAAAGGAAACAAAATTTTTTTCACAGATTGCTTTCCTTTTCGTTTTTTGGTCTGATTTATTCTTTTAATATATTTTTTTTAATTTTAGCACTATTTCTTTCTTCTGTTGCCTTTTGTTGTTATTCAAGAACTAATTTGACAGAGGTATCTGTGAGGAAACAGCAGTAGTTCTTTTCATTCTATTGGAAGCATTTTTCTTCCTTGGCTCTGCCTTTTTGAATGCTCTTAATGTCCTCGGGTGTTGGAGTTGTCTTGGATGGAGCAGGAGAAGATGCGGTAGGCATATCTATAGAAATAGTACTACCCATAATTACTTGGGTTTCATTAGAAGTTTCACCAATGGCTTTGTCGTTCGTGTTTGAAGGCTCTGATCTATCACTGACATACGAAGGCATGAAATCAGAGTGAGTAAAAACATTCGTATTGAAAGGGCATATTCCAGTTACTGAAAACCCGATATTATATTACCTGGATTTATTGCATTCGGAAGGGCAATTTTCACAATTCCCGGAATATCGTAGATGGTCATAGGGCGTCTATTAGTTGTCACCCAACCATCACAGGCTGAATTAATATTTTTTGAATGGGCCATAAACTGTGCGGTCCAATGGCTGTAGCTTATGGCTACAATGGGCCGGGAAAGACCGGGCCAACGTGCCCTAACGTAAGTGGGCCAACTTGCCTCCTCGCCATGTTTGAAATACTTTTGTTATTCTACACATATCTTAACAACATTTAATATTTATTGTTACATCAAAAGAATCGTTATAAATTGAACTTTCAAAATATTACTCACTTTTGTTTTCGTGAAGTGAAGTATCTCTTGAGAGCATTAACCCTTTCTGTACACTAACGAAAATTTGCTTCGAAATTGACGAAAGTGAAAAATCAACGTTGTTCTTAGTTTGCTTTTGTGAAGAGAACTGAAACTCGTGGAAGGGTAGGGGAACAGGTTTTCTAACATGTATCTGGATTTGTGGCGACATCTGGTGGCTAGTTTGAAAATTAAAGTAAATTGGCCAACCAACACCTATGGCCAACGTACCCCGGTCTCCCCTAAGAATGATCTATTAATACATTATTTTAAATTCAAACCGATTCATCTTATAATAATCGTCTGCACAAATTGGAGGTAGATAAAAAAAAAATAAAATTTTACAATTAATTTAAAATAAATAAAAATTGAGTAAAGTGCGATACAGTTTTCAAACAGATTGTATTTGAAAATATATTTTTCAAACTTATACCGTCGAATTCGACGGTATAAAAATTGAAAATGTGAGTTATTTAGAATTTTAAAAAGTCGGAATAAAAGTTAATGAAAGTTACATTTAATTGGCTGCTGCTGCCACCGTAAAGTCATTACGTCAGTGTTGCGCCATGACACATTTGTTCTGTATAATATAGATAGATAGGTCGCTTAAAATCTTAAGCCCGCAATGTGTAACATAAATTGTAGCCATTAACTTGAAATTTATTTCCTTTCAATGAATAGAAAAAAGAAAAAAAAAAAACTCTTTTAAAGCCGAAGTCTAGTAAATGGAGAATATGCTGAAGTGCCACTCACAATTTCGAAAGCACTCTCAGATTTTTCGATAAATAATTCAGCTAATAGCTTTTTGGGATGCAAAAATAATATCTATTTGAGTAACTATCTTGTCATAAAATACTTTTAAAGAAAAATAGATTAGAAGGGGGATACCTTAACAAAAAATTCGAAAGATAACACCTTTTCGTCAAAATACTCCGAATTCATGACAAAAGTGACAGGGGTTTCAGGAGAAAAAATAGCAGGTTAAAGAAAACTCAGCATGGATAAATTATATTTCTAATAAAGAAAATATGTAATATTTATCAGAGTTGAAAATAAATACAAGAATGCTGATTAAAATCATAAAATTTCTCGCTTTACTTACGGACAATACTGTTTTCAAAATAACGATGGTAATGAACGCTTCAAAAGTGAAATTCAATTAATTTAAGAAAAGGAAATAAAACTATGTTCAACTAAGGATTTAAGTAAAATGTTAGGCATTTTACAGGGTTATTACGAGTCAGGAAATTTTTAAGGTATGCACATACATTTCCTTACAGGGTAATTCTCCTAATTTCATCGAACGTAACTTTGACATTTTAAGACGATTTTTTCTATGGGAAAGTACTGGTACATCCACTGAAAATTTTCATGACTCGTAGCCCCATAGGAATAGCATTGGCTCGCGAGCGTTTCCTCGAGCGAGGACAGGGGCCTTAAGCCGGTTTCACTACAAACTGGGGTTGGCAGGGACAACAAGGTCTCTAAAAAAGGCTTTTAATTATTCTTTAAATCTTTTAAATACTAGGTCTCAGAGCCCATAATATTTTTTTAAAGTTTATGTGATGCTTGTCGCAAAGAGGCTAATATATAATGACATTCTTTAAACACTTAACCCGTTGGAGACCACGGGTGCATATATGCATCCTCAAAAAGTGCTCACAGCGCTTGAGTTTGATACTAGTAAAAAAGAAACGTTGATTTTATTTAACTGCTGCATTTGCTTGATTTATAATGTTAGGTGAAATAATTAACAGAAAGTGGTGAAAAATGAATATTATTCGTGTAAAAGATGCTAGTCTTGAATGTATTAATAACCATTCATCAAATTTCGAATTATGGGATGTATGAGCGGAAAACATGTTTAAAGAGGAATTAATGTTAAATACAAAGGAATTAATGTTATAGTATTTTTTCCCCGCTGTTATCATTAGAATATGACTTAATATTAAACTAAAACATAAATACATAAACTAATTACGGAATTAGGAGCAAGCACAATGGAAGAAAGGATGGAGGTGTCATGGATGGAAAGAAGGGGTATTAAGAAAGCGGGTGTCAAATGAATGGGATTATATGTATACTAGTTTCAAAACAATTCTGACAAAAATAAAAGAAAGAAAATTTTCTTAAGGATCTGGAATCCGTGTAAAAGTAAGGAAAGATGAAAAACCGGAATTCTCGTTTGTTCGAATAAAACAAGTAAAGAGAAAATGAATTTGAATAAATGGAAATTTTTAGCGTTATTTTTCCCTTGAAAGTTTCAGGACTTCAAGTTTAATTCGAATTAAGCGAAGATTCGATTTATCCGATTTCGAATTGACGAGAGTCGACTGTAGTAGCTTTTAGAAGAGGTGCCATCCAGACGACTCCTTTTATTCCCATTTTTACATCTTTTACTTTACAAAACAGACACTCAGCTGAGGCAGAAGTCGGATAATTAATACAAAAACTAGTCAAGTGGGGCAATACCAAAACTTTCTTCGAACTTATGCATGTTAATACTTCCTGAAAAGTGCAACATAGAAGCGCCACCGATTAGGTGTTTAAACCAAAATCTAGTCAGCAACAAATTATGTTAACTGATAACTAAATCTGAAGTTAAGTGAAGCTCCGTACATTAGTTTTTGAGATAGAGCTATAGCATAATCTTTTTAAAAAATCATATAATAGCGCCACATGTTGGTTGATGTACAACAAAAACTAATCAGAATCAATTTTTTATCAGGTACAAACTAAATCTAAAGTTTGATGAAAATCCATGCGTTAGTTCTTGAGATACATTTATTGCGGAATCGTGAAAAATGCAGCATAGCAGCGCCATCTATTTGGCAAATTACACCAAAAACTAAACAACACTAATCTATATCAAGGACTAATTGCAAATGAAGTTTTTTGAAAACTTCGTGCATTAGTTCTTGAGATAAAACAGTTGCGATAATCACGAAAAATACACTATGTCAGCACCACCTGCTGAGGTATCTGCACCAAAACGTTATCAGTACCATGTTATATCAAGTACTAACTTCATCAATAGCTTTATGAAAATCATGCAATAGTTCTTGAGATGTGGCTATTGTGGAAATTGTGAATAATGCAGCATAAAAGCACCACCGGTTGAGCAATACAGTCAAACCTCGTTAACATGAACACGCTTAACATGAATTACTTTTAACATGAATTGCTTTCACAGTCCCCTATGAAGACGAATACAAAGATTTGATACTGATAACAGGGTGGGTCGGGTGGGTCGCCGGGACAATTGAGCTCTCGGCCGTCTTGTCCCGAAGAATTCTCGAACGCATGATGATTTCCAAATCGCTCGAACGCAACAGTCTATTAGAGGAGTCCGAGGCCACTTGTGGGCGCGATTCGGACGAAGCGACTATACAAGTTTTTTCAGGGTTTTCCTTGTACGTAACGAGAATTCGAGTCTCTTTCCCGGAAGTCCTCCCCGAAGGCTGGGTCCGCTGATCAGCGGTGTGCTCAGGCAGCTTTTGCTACGTCGCCTGCTCATTTGCTCCCCTCGGCGTCAGCCTTGTGGGGAGCGAGCGGTGTCGTTCCAGTGGCTGCGGTTGGCGAGCCGCCGGGCCGCGACGCTTGGGTCGTGTGCCCCGTGCCCCTGCATGTTGTTCCTGGCCGGTAGCGGCGCTGTCGCGGGGGCCGGGCGTCACTTGCTTCCTTTTCATTGGGGGTCTCGTGACCTCCCTGTTTATTTATTTATTTATTTATGCCTAAGTGGGACAAGATCACCAGATCGCTAGGATCCGGTGTAGACCCTATTTGTCCCACCCGGAATGTTCCCCGGCATGTGGGGATTCATTACAATAACTTCAACAAAAAAAAAAAAAAAAAAAAAAAAAAACATAAAATACATAATATACAGGCTGTATACAACATCAACACAGTGGTATGCGCGCCGGAGACCTGCTCCATCGCGACAAGTGGCGCTACGACTGCCAAAAGCTCAACAAAGGCTCTAACGCGACAGCGGGCAGTCTTAGGAGAGAACGGTTAAGTGGTAAGATTGGCCAGGTCCATAAGGAAGTGATAAATTTGTGCCAATTGACGGAGTAGTTTTGGGCGGGTTAAGATATTTGTGAGCCAGGTATCTGGGCGGGAATAAGGGTTCTTAAGGTGCCAGGCCTCTGTGAGTGTGCAGAAGAAATAGTAGTGGTCTGGAGACCCTATGGCCCCACACTCACAGAGGTCCGTATCTGAGCGTTTAAAATAATTTAGGTATGTTCTGAATGGACCATGGCCGGAGAGGAATGCTGATGTGGGAGGGGAGAAAGCTAAGAGATTGTATGAGACTTTTGGGATAAGGGAATAGGTGTGCCTGCCTTTGCTTGAGGCATCCCAGTAGAGTTGCCAGTCAGAAAGAATGTTTCTTTTGAGGAAGTGGCGAACATGAGACGGGGGAACAGGAAGGGGGATATCTATGTTTGGACGTGAGGTGGCCTCCTTGGCCAGTGCGTCAGCTAGCTCATTGCCAGCTATGCCGATGTGAGCGGTGACATGGCCGAGAGAGACCCTATGGACGAGAGTTTTTAAGATAACTTTTATCTTAAGCACTAAAGGGTGTTTAGTTCTATGGGCGAATATTTCTTGTAGGCTTGAAAGGCTGTCACTATAAAGGTGAAAAAAAGTAGTATGAGGATAGAGAACAATCCATTCCAAAGCCCGCAGGATTGCGAAGAGTTCTGCTTGGAACACCGAATTGTTATCTCCAATCCTGCAAGCCCACTGATGAATAACAACACTGTCTTTGAAAACACAGAAGGATGATGCTACTCCCGTCTCCGTGTGTGAACCATCGGTGAAAATGGCTGGATTTTTCGAGGGGCTGTAAGAATGCTTATTAACATTAACTTGAAGATAGGATGTCTCATCCGCCGGATGCATAGTCCAGCTGTGGACTTTTCTTTGTAAGAGCAAGTTAGGGAAAAGTGCTGACTGTGTTGGTTCGTGTTCTAAGTGTAGTATTCTGTTTTTCTGAAATTCGTAAGCGAGTGTTAAGTGTATGGGTGGAATACCAGTAAGTACTGTAAGTGCATCCGTTGAGATAGTTCTATAACCTCTAACCATTTGCAGAAGGAATATGCGCTGGATAGAGGCAAGTTTTTGCTTAGCCACTTTGGTTAGCGAACCTCCCCAAACGCCCACACAGTAAAGAAGATGCGTTCAATGATTATGTGGTACCATGTTTTTAACATATTGGGCTTGATGCCCCATGTTTTTGATGTTAATTTACAGGAATTATGGTAGTAATTTAAAAGTTTAATTTTTAGTGCTTTGATATGTGGAATCCAGCTCTGATGTTTATCAATAATTACACCTAATAATTTAAGAGTATGAACGTGGTGGACGCTAACCCCATTGACTCGCATCACGGGCTTGCGTTTGAGTTCTCTTGGTTTAATGAAGGTTAAAGCTTGGGATTTTCCGGGTGAAAGCTGGAGATGAAGGCGAGCCAACAACTGGCAAAAAGCAGGGAAAGCTCTTGCCGCTTGCAGTTCGAGATCCAGACGACGACGGCCCGAAAAAACAAAGTTGAAGTCATCTGCGAAGGAGTAAAGATTGAAGCCTAATTCCTCCAATTCTTTTAGCAAGACATTGGCAATAAGCAGCCAAAGGATTGGGCCCAAGCACGAACCTTGGGGGCAACCCTTTTCTAATGGGTGAACTGAAGTTCCTGAACCCCAGTTGATAAGAATGCTACGAAATTTAAGATATGTTGCAATGGTTCCAGCTATGTTTCTCGGGCAGCCGATTTCACGTAATTGTAATAAGATGTCCCGCCACTCTACATTGTCGAAAGCACCTTTAATATCTAAGGAGACAAGAGTTGTGTAATTTCCTTCAGCTATGCTATGAGCACAGGAGGTAAGAATTGCAAACAAAGCCTTTTCACATGATCTGCCTTCTCTGAATCCGTATTGTCTGTGATGAAGTAAGTTATTAGATTCAAGAAAGTGGTTAAGCCGAAATACAAGTAATTTTTCTAATAATTTGCCTAAGGATGGTAGTAGGCAGATTGGGCGGTAAGAAGAAGGTTCTGAGGAGTCTTTCCCTTGCTTCAGGAAATATACTACTTCCCCTTGTCTCAGAGTGAGCGGGAAGTAATGGTGAGTGAGACAGAGATTAGCCCAACGCGTAAAAATTTTGGGAATTACATGGAAAGTTAATTTCAGAATTTTAAAGTCTATACAGTCCGGACCTGGAGCTTTTTTGTCATTAAACGTACGTAGCGCGGTTGCTACCTCAGCTTTTGAAAAGGGTTTGTCGGGGGGTGCATCAAAAGTAATGTCAGAATTATCTCCTGGTGGATATGAGGAGGGACCAAAAAGATGTTTGGTGAGGTGCTCCATGTTTTCCTGCCTAGATGATCGGCTGGGTGGCAGTTCGAGCTTAATTTCATCAGGAGTGAAAAACTTTCCTGTGAAAAATTTTTGAGCTGTTCCGAAAGGGTCTGTTTGATTTGTGCAGAACTTTTGCCAGGCAGCATTTCTCGCATCCAGTACACTGCGCTTATATTTAGCGGAGAGAAGACGATAATTGGCGCTGAGATTGCGATAGTAATCCGTGTTAACATCTTCTGTTAGTCTGAGTCTTTTTAGTTTCCTCCTCAGTGCCGTGAGGTGATTACGCTTAGTCCTAAGATCGGAGGTCCAAAACGAGAATGACTGCTGCCTCCGAGTGTTCTTTAATCTAAAGGACGCTTTGGCTGCTGTTTTCATGGTTTCTAATAAATTAATGGTAAAGTCGTTTAATTGAGTGGTATTTGTAACGTCCTTTAGGTGTTGATTCAGGATTGGTTTGTGAGTTTTAATAACATGCGAGAATTTACGGAAGTTACCTCTTGCAGTATTGAATCTTCTTTGTGAAATGTATAAGGGTGTTATTTCGAAAGAAAATCTTATATAATTATGATCTGAGTCATTGTGGACATCTTCAACTTGCCATTGCCGAATTTTCGGTAGTGTTGGGGGATTTACCAGAGTGTGGTCTGGAAAACCCTCAGCTATTTTCTCTCCTTTGCTGTTATATTTTTGAAATGTAGGTATAGTGTTGTCGATATTGGCAATGACAAGATTTTGAGCAACAATATGTTCGATGAGGCATTCTCCACGGTCATTTTCGTAGTCATATCCCCAGAGTGGAGATGTAGCATTGAAATCACCACCGCAAATGAAGAAATGCCTCTGTGTAATGAGGTGTTGCCACTCTTCGAGGGTTTCCTCGAAATCTGATTTTGGTGCTGCATAAGTCGAGCCAATTATGAGTTTTCCCTCCTTAGCAGTAACTGTGACAAAAGCGCAATGTGTGCCTGTGTAAAGATGTGAATAAATAAGGCTAGTGTTCTGAATGACAAGATGGGCACTCTTTGACGTGGACGGGAAGACCGCCCAGGAAATAGGAAAGTCCGTGAGTGTGCCCTCTCTGTTGCAATATGCGTCTTGCAGAAGAGCAATGTCAATGTTTTCACTGATAAGATAATCTCTCAGGGTTGAATTTGCTGCTTTGCAATGATTTAAGTTAACTTGGAGAATTTTGATGTGACCGAAAGGTGGGCAATCCTTAAATTTACGAGAGAGAGATGATGGGGCTTGAGAGCCTTCTCTGCTGATACAAAGGAGATCTTGATTTATATCTCGATTTAAGGTGCCTCTATCGGCAAAGAGGAGGCATTGCCTCCTTATATTTCCTCTGATTTTTATATTGGCTATTTAAGTAAACTTGTTTTCGTGAGGATGAGATGGTCTTTTTCTGTGAGATAGTTAATTGAGAATAGCTTCTTGAGGAATTTCTATTATGTGTTCTTTGTGGGAGATCATCAGTTCTTGTATAGTAAGTGTTAAACGAGAGATTCGTTTCTTTTTTAGGTTGTTGTAAATAATTGTAGTAGGTTTTTAATGCTTCTGCGCGTTCCGCCTGGTAAACAGGACATAATGGTGAGAAAGCAGCATGTTGTAGGTCATTTCTTTTATCCCGTTGACAATTTATGCATGACATCACTGAGTTATCACAATCTGCAGTTCGATGATTTTGTGCGCATTTACCACAGTTTGTCTGGTATTTGCAGTTACGAGTAGTATGGTCGTTTAATGCTTGACAGTTTGTACATCTCGTAACTCTGACATAGTGTTCGATCCTTATTCTGTTGAAGTAAATGTTAATAAAGCCTCGTTTTGTTAGTTCTCTGTAGTTGAGAATACTTGTTTCTATAACCCAATTTTTATGTGATTTGTCCTTAGATATCAGGTTTTTGTTTATTTCAAAGTCATCGTTTATAAAGACTTTCCTAAATTTAAGTTCTTCTTTAAGATCATCTAAAGTGATGTCGTGCGAGACCCCTAAAAGGATTATTTGTCTTCTTCTTTTGTCTGGGTCGAGTACTTTATATAAGACTTCGGTTTTCGGGGCTAGTTTATTTTTGAGAATAGTTGCATCCTCTTTTGTGGTGATCACTTCGATGTTGTTGTTTTTAGTTTGCTTCATTGAACGGATTAATGGTCTTACTTCTTTGTCTTTAATGCAGTTCAAAACCGATTTCTCAAGTTCCGGATAATCTTCTATGGAGTTGGGGATAAAGACTAGTTTTTGTTTATTGGTTTGTGAAAGAGCTGATGGTTGGAGAGAATTGAAGGTTTCTTTGGACTTTTCTGCTGTAGAAAGCGTTGGTGATTTACTTAATAGTGTTTTAATCTTGTTTAATTGTTTCGAGAATTGTTGATTCATATCTGTTAGAAGATCGTTTTTGAGCGACTCCATTCTGGAATCTTGTAGTGTGAGTTGGGCGTTATTTAGTTGATTTTCAAGTTCTCTGCTTGTTTTAAGAAGGTCGCCTATTTTCAATTGACAGGAGTTATGGAAATTTTCATGTATAAGCTGGAATGGTAAGTTTTTACTTTTCGAATTCTTAAGCCGTTCCAATTCTGCTGTGATGTTCTCTTTATAAGATTCTAAGTCCTTTAAGAGGCTTTGGGAGAGGAACTTTATTTGTAATGTTGGGGTGAGGATGATGCTCATATCAGGGAATTTTTCTTGTTCTACAGTGTCTTTGAGATAAAAACTTTGTTTTTGATAACCTTTACAGATACGTAGGAACATCTTAACATCCTTATCATTCCAGGTTTTTCTCCCATATCTGACAAAATCGTTTTCGAGTTGTCTTCTGCCCCTGGAATATGGATCTGTGTCTTTTGTGGTGGTGCAGATTGTTTGTTGCGCAAGTTCTTTTAGTTTACGTTTGACTGTGGACGGTTGAAGAGGAAGAGAGAGCGTTTCTTCTGTTTGTGAACTGTCCTGTTTGTCTGCTTCATTTTCCGAGTTTGCATCTTCACTTTGTATTGAGTACAAGGATTGATCAGATGTGTTGGCATCCTCTGAAGCCGAGTTATGGTGTATTGTAGTGAGGGAGGTATCGATCAGATCTTCTTTGCGCTGGATAATTAGAAGGTTCAATTCTTCCAGTTCTTTATTTTTCAGGTTTATTTCATCCTGTAAGTCGGAGAGCTTGGATTCCATCAGAGAGAGATTAGTAGATGAAGGAAAAAGCCTTGATGATCTTGTGGTTCTTCTTGATATTGTACTTGGTGTTGGTAAGGACTTGGGATGTTCAATTACTGATGAGATTATACTCGTGTCTGATACATTTCCGGCCTCTTCTTCTGTGTTGTCTGCATTTGAGGATTCTAGTTCTTTGTTTAGCTTTATGTTATTGACCACCTGTAGGTATTCCAAGAAGTCCAGTCTTTCTCTGATGAGATCTATTAGTAGAGTTCTGTATTTTTCCACTTGTTCTTTTTTAGTAGAGTCTCTAGAACGCAAGTCCTGTACTATTCCATAAAGCAATGGTTTGGGTTCTAAAACAATGTCTTCATCTGCTGATGATGAATTCTTGTTTTGATCATAGTAGTCACTGGGAATGGCTAAGGATTCTATTATCCTTAGACTTTCTAGCTCTGACTCTATATAAGTCAATTTGGTCTCTAATAAGAATTGGAAGTTCTTAGCCTCTTCATCACTTCCATCGGAATGTCTTAAGTAATGCCTTATCATCTGGTCAAGGAGTAGAATTGGACTCAGATTTAATGATTCTATTTCATGGTACTTGAAGAGTAGCCGTCCTTGTGGAGGCGGAATCGTTCGATGTTTCTTTTTAACTTTTGACATATTGTATGATCGGACCTTATTTAGTCTTATATCAACACCTGTCCAAAATTCACTAGTGGAGCTACTTTTGCTCAGCGGCTCGATTTATTTTAGATTTACTTGGAGCTACTTTTTCTCAGCGGCTCAAAGAAGTTTAGATTTACTAAAGAACAAAACTTGATTATAAATTATAAAGATTCAGATAAAACAAAAAATAATTAGTTGTAATTTATCAAAAGCTAACTCGGATCGGGGCATCGCCAGCTCTCCACCACACATCTTTGAAAGAAAGGGTAGAAAGAAAGGAAGTAGCAAAAATCAATAACCTAGGTTATTGGAAATGGCTCAGAAAAAGTTTTAATTAGAAATTTAAGGGGCATAATTTTGAAATAAAATAAAATAAAATAAAGAAAAAATAACGAAAGGATAGAATTGCCAAATTTGAGAGGGGGGGGGGGATGAGGTTTGGTTCCCATGTCAACAAAATAGCTTATCAATCGCATTATTCATCAAGAATTTGAACCCATATAAAGTAAAAACAATTTTTAATTATTCACACAAACGAATGATAATTACAATTAGCAAAAAGATAGTAACAAATAATAATTAAACAGTAACAGAATAAAATATTTACAGTTTGATAAAATGATTTTTAAATAGTTTTGAAGCACTTGGTTTAAAAAGATAACGACTCAGTTGTGACACCTTACCGATAGGGGCGCTAATAATTAAAAAGGCGGTCGCAGCCAGTAGACTAGATAAGGAACACTCTTTTTAAAGAGTTGAGATGTATGAATTGAAACACTAATAGTACTGGACTAAAATTAGAGGAGATGAAAGAGTTAAGGAAAATTTGGAATGATTAAGTAAGAGCGATAATAGTTTTATGATGCTCTCTTAAGCCTATAATAAATACACCACCACCTATGAAAAATAACTGTAGGGGGCGCTCAAATCGAAAAAAAAAAAAAAAAAAAAAAAAAAAAAAAAAAAAAAAAAGGAGGACCTGCAGAGATGATTGAAACCAAACAAGGGTAGTCTAAAATGAATAATATAGAGGTTGAAAATGTTAAGCGGGGTGAGAACATAATCGAACCCTACTACTAATAGAGAAAAAGAGAATTTAATCATATCACTATGACAATTTGTTAAAAACGCCAGGAAAGAAGGTGAGGCAGAAAAAACTTCAATAAATAATAAATTAAGCTATAAAGTGAAACTGCCCCGTGCTGCCCCCTAACATAGCAACCCCTATATATAACTAGAAAACAGAAAACAGAATAGTCAAAAGATGCCCCATGAAAAAATAGGTGGGCGAAGCCACTTAGCTAAAAATTTGAAAACTGTAACGTTAAAAATAAAGAAGATAAGAGCGAAAAACTAAAAAAGCATTTGATATATGCACTTAAAGGGTGAAATATTTAAAAAAAACGTTTAAAATAAGGGCTGAACCATCGTAATTGATTAGAAAATATTTAAAATAATTAAAAATGAAGTAAAAGAGCTACTCTGTTTTTATAAAAAGAGTAAGCTTAATGATGGCAAAGAGTGAAAATCAGTTTTTGATTACATATTAAATGAAAGTTAGATTGAAAACACCCGTAGGTCACTTGAAACTATAAATATTTATGAAAAAAATAGTTAATTGTTAATAAATACTCTCTATAGTAAATACTTAGAAAAAAATTTTAATGTACTAAAAATTTTAAGTTTCTGGAAGGGAACACTCCAATGGTTGGAATCTCCTTTTTAATCGAAGTGAAAAATAATTTTTACCGGCAAGGGTCACTCCCTACAAACATTACCATTCTTCAACAAAAATTAAAAAGTTACCAATGTAATAGACAACTAATCAATCTCCAAAATTCGAAAAGAACACTGATTTAGAAGCAAAATTAAAAATAGTTAGTGGCAACATAATTAAAAGAATATGATGTATTTAGGAAGCTCAAAAAGTCTAGTTTCAGAAAATATCAAAGTTATTATTAAAAACTGAAATTAAATATTTTTTAATAATATTTGAAAAAACCCTTCCCACAATGTTAACCTATGGGGCAAAATTAGTTCCGAGAAAAAGAAACAATAAATTCAACAATTTTTTTACTTAGAGAATATACAGTAAAAAAACTTAAAAGCAATATAACTCAATACATTAAGATATTAGCTATTGAATGACACCAAATAATAAGTGAAATTATAGTTTTAAACATTATTAATAACAGATTCAAAAAGTAAACATAAACTTAACATCCCCATGTTATCCTATGGGAAAGGGCTACTTTAAAATTACCAAAACAAACATTTTTAAAATATAAAGTTAATAACTTTAACTAATTTAAAACTTGATAAAAATGGTACTAAATTAAAGCTTAAGAACTAAATTAGCTGAATTTCATCAATTAAAAGAACCGGGAAACAGTTAAATGTAAAAATTTTCTATTAGAATTTCAATGTTTACCCCATGTTATCCTATGGGAAAGGGCTACTTTAAAATTACCAAAACAAACATTTTTAAAATATAAAGTTAATAACTTTAACTAATTTAAAACTTGATAAAAATGGTACTAAATTAAAGCTTAAGAACTAAATTAGCTGAATTTCATCAATTAAAAGAACCGGGAAACAGTTAAATGTAAAAATTTTCTATTAGAATTTCAATGTTTACCCCATGTTATTCCTATGGGAAAAAACACGAGGCAAACCCAAAAAGAACACTTTATAAAAATGCTTATTACTACTATAAAACTTGACGAAAACGGATCAGATTTGATAATAAAATGAACTACGTAAAATAAACAGTATGAAAAGACACATTTTGAAAGGAAAACGGTTCTTATTTAGGTAGAAAGTTATAAGTAAAAACAAGCAAATTTTGAAAATGGCTCATGTTCTATGAAAAGTGAAATAACTTCAAATGTTAATAACTACTACAAATATGCACATAGACACAACGGGGAGGTATCAAATTGAAGATAAATAAATGAATTAATTAAATTAAACAAATTTACAAGGTTAAAAACAGTTTGAGTGACACCGGGAACCGTGAAACAGAAGACAAAAGTCTGGTTCAGAAGAAAAACGAAAGTAGAAAAAATAGAAAGTTTAGCTAAACAAAACTTCTGAACCACTGCTCCAAACCTCAAGAAATATATATCAAAATGATCATCATAAAGAGACGAAAAGAAAGATGTATAGTAGAAGTAGCTAGCTTACCCCATTCCAGAGAAATTTACGCTTTCATCAGGAGCTCGAGCTCAGCGATGCTCGACCTCCCTGTTTGGACCGCATGGAGCCTCTCGGCTCAGGATCGGGAAACTCATACTTATATCAGGTGATTTGGGTGGCGAAGGAATTGGTCCTCCTCGCCCGATTCATCTTCCTGGAAAATGATCATTCAAAGAAGTACGATCGATGGTACCCCAATGAGGTGGTGCACCATCTTGTTGCAAAAAGACATGTGGCTGAAGCTCTTCTAGTTGTGGAAATACGAAGTTTTCCAACATGTCTAAGTATACGACTGCTGTGACCGTCTTTTCTGTAAAAAAGAAAGGCTAAATGACTCGGTCGTGCATTAGTCCACACCACACATTAATCTTTGGGGAATCCCTTTATGCCTCACGGTATTTATGGGGGTTTTCAGATTGTAAAAATAGCATTTCGATGGTTGCCAAAAACAAAAGAGAGAAAAATGCAATTAATAAGCAAACGATATTTAGAAAAGTACAGATATTTAGACTGAAAAATGAAATTATCTGAAATTAACCACACGCGCAGACGATATTTACAAAAGTAAAGATATTCAAACCTAAAAAGGAAAATATATGAGTTATTCCATCAATAAATGCCATAAGTTTGTTTATATTTTCATTATTTTATGAGTTATTAAACATCAAAATTGGTCCGGGACTTTATAAACACCCTGTAATTTCTCAATGCAGATGAATCCCTAAGAATATTTTAGCTATATCATTATAATTATGAGGCGTTATTACTTATAGGTTGGCACTAGTAAAATTTTAAAAATATAATATGCGGTGAATTTAGTAAATGTGCTAATTTTTGTCACGGATATACATATAAGATTAACACGAAAATGAAAGCATCATGAAATTAATCCATTAAGAATGCGATACAATCGTCTTTACACTAAAAGGCAGATAAATAGAACTGTTTAGAATTGACTAGGATCTCGCATGATTACTTTTCAGACTTTTGCGAAACAGAACCTTTTGAAAAAAATACAAGGAATAAGAGTATTGAATAAAAGGTTTTCTACAAATTGCATGCAGAAACAGAAATTCTTTCATTATAATGGATACACGTTTATAAGTAAAAAGAAGGAAAAAGACTCCGGACTATTTTTCTTCATCTATTATGTGTGAAACTACGTACATATGGTGATTATATCAAATTTTATTTCATTTTATTTTGAACGAGTGAAATAATCAGGCATTTTACAGATAGCTATATTTGGCATTTTTTTAATATAAACACTGGAAAATGATTAGATAATAATAATAATAAAACATACATCTGCAAATGACTTCAAATGATGTGACGTGATGCTAACAACTTAAAGGAAAAGATTGATACAATTAAAAATTTAAACAAGTTAGAAATTGCATGTAATGCGTAGCAAATGGGGAATTTTATTCTGTACGTCTGAAATAATCATGCATTTTACAGATAGCTATATTTGGCAATTTTTTTTTATATAAACACTGAAAAATGATTAGATAATAATAATAATAAAACAAACATCTGCAACTGACTTCAAATGATGTGATGTGATTCTAACAACTTAAAGGAAAAGATTCATGCAATTAATTAAACAAGTTGGAAATTGCATGTCATGCGTAGCAAATGAAGTTGTTGGGATCTTTTGCTACAATTTTTTAGTAACTATATTTTGAAATCATATTCATAATTTACTTCTTAACATTAAGCATAAGTTTCCATTAAATAATAGTCATTTTCATATATTATGGGTTCAGTAAATAGATTATTTCATCAACTTGATTACTAAATTAATTGAGATCTGAACTAAGTTTCCACCTACCTGAATCTTGTTGCTATAAAACAATTAAATTCAAAGTGAACTCCATAATTATTTTGAAAAGGGGAAAAGAGGAATTAAAGAAGTAACTTAAAGTTACACGACCACATTAGTTAATTTACAAATTAATGAAAACATCCCCATTTTTGCATAATTAAAAATATCTTGGAGACAACTTAAAAAGGGTGCAACAAAATTCTAAACCCATTCAGATCTCTAATTCACTGTAAGCTTGTAGCAAAGATCCCAACTTTACCACTACTGTTTTGTAGGATGTAAAATACATATCAATGCTTAAGAAAGAACTACAAGTACTGATTAATTAAATTTTAGAAAAAGAGGATGAAAGACTGAAATCTCTCAGATATTCAGAGAGCTAAGAAAGACAAATTTTTTTAAAATAAACAAAAATATCAATATTAAAACAATCATCCTACAACACAAGTAATGGCATATGACCCTGATAGAATAGTAGCAGTACTTTTATATCCTTTTTTTTTTTTTTTTTTTTTTTATTGCATTGTGAATTACCAACTCATTTTATTTCATTTAGAATCCTCAAAATGCATTAGCATGAGCTTCAAATATAAAGTTCCTGGGTGTTATTATTATAACTATCAATTCTTGAGAAAAATCAATTAAATATTTTCCATTTTAAATTAGAATTAAGAAAAGAATTTTATAAAGTGAGCATAAGGTAAGTCCATCTATATCCATTTAAAATTTCTAAGAAGATTAAGAAAACATTTTATTTAAGTATTAGACTTCAAGTACATTATTGGAATGAAAATTACTTCATTTTTAATCTTAGAATAAGCTGAAATTATATCCAGGTAAATTTTAACTGCTAAACAAAACAAGAATTTTTTTTTTTATCTGAGTTAAAGTTAATCAAATTTCCTTATTATTTAAATAAAGAGAAAGTAGAGTAAAACTACAAGAAATATACATACACTTTTCACTTACAAATCTAGTTTATTACATATATAATTAAACCCAATCAATAACATCTCCTCCTTTTTTTTTATACATATATACACTCAATATTTCTAAAATTGTTTACCCAAATAATGAGGATCTCTTCCTATAAAATATCCATACACACTTTTTTTTTTGATTCATAGTAAACTATTTACTTATATAAAAGATAAACATAATTTTACAGATCAAGATTAGCATCAAAGTATGCTTACCCTTGGACGACATGGAAGTACTACTATTTTAGCTTAACTCGCTCTTTTGGGATAGTTTATAGTCCTTATGAAGTTAAGGCCATTAGTCTGATTAATAGAATTGTTTGCTAATCAGTCAGCACTACATCTTTCTGCACGACGCCATTGAAGATTTCCACATTATTCTACCGCCCCTCAAGGATTCCTCCGACACTTTATTGGACGATCTGGGGAGTTCACAACACTTCTAGAGTTCTTGTTCAGGATGCCCTTGCATTACTAAAGCGTCTCCAACTTTTGTAAACCTTGAAATTGGAATCGGCGAAGGTCTCCAACCAAACGACTATTTCCTCACCGTTACTCAAAAATCCTTCTTACCGGAATGGAAGACATGACTGTCCTATTTAGACAACGGGTGTAACTTTTCAGAACTTCTTTCACTCCGGCACCCGCTTCTTAAAATTTTGCGGTAAACTCAAGCCCACTGGTGCAGCCATACTCTCTTGCCAGCTAGGGATATCCAAGGCAATCCAGATTTTGAAAAATATCTCTGTACCTGCACAGACGTTGGAAGGGCTTGGATGTTGGAAAAAAAGGAAAAGCGAGGTCTTGACTCTATCCAGTCTGGAGGCCAAGTGCCAAAAAATTCTTATGAATCCTATCCCATACATCTCACATCTCCCCCTCTCCCTAAAAAAAGGGGGGCACCCAGCAGCCACTAAAGTCTACATCTTCATCGTAGACCGGACTCTTCTAAAACTAAAAACTATCCCAATTCTCAGGAATAAACTTAACTCCGGGGCTCCCTTACTACCAACACGGGTGCCCGTTTCTCCTCGTGCGTACCGGGATGGGCTATCATTGGCTCAAAGTAACTTCTCCCTCTCCTATTACCATATAAGGACATAACAGGGCAACACTAAACCACGTGACACAAATCCCCAACCTCTGAAGGGGCCAGGTGTAAGAACTTCTCAGCCTGCGGTTCCCACGGAAAAAAGGGAAGAAAACATTTTAGCCTCTTGTTTTATGGCGGTAATAAAAATTTCGTTATCGGGGAGGCCTTTATTCAAAGTAAAACATATATTCAGGGGTATTTTAAAGTTTGCTGCTCTCTTTCTTAAAAAACGGTATTGTTACCATTTTCTCAGCCATAAAATTACCCTAATAAATTTTTTAACAAGGCAAGTTTGCAGCTGGTATATGGGTGGTCTTGTTTGAGGTGGACATTAGTCGCTTTTTACAACGTCACTTGCAGGCATACTTATTTATTTATTGGGACAGGGGTTTGTCCTTTTTTTTTTAAGTGTGGGAACATTTCGGGTTATGTTTTTAAAAAGAGAAGAAAAAAAATAATGTGGGGGCATATGTTTTAATTTAGAAAAAATAGAGAGGGAATTCTAATTTGGAAAAATTTAATTTTAATGAAAGGCAAATGGTATACAGGTCTCAACAAAATGCGTTATTACTATAAAGAAGATTTAAAAAATTTCAGGTCTTGATGTAATGGTATACAATATAAATTGTCTGTGTATCCTTGAAAATACTATCTAATATTTACTATGCAAAAAGTAACTTATAATAAACTTCCGCAATGTATATCAATTTTTATAAAATGTGAAGTACATTAATATAATTAAAACGCGCCGCAAAAATTGTTTTTTCCTTATACCATTATGCAACGAAATACTCTTGTGTAGCCCTGTAAATTAATAACAAATATTCTTTGTGCAACAGATTGTACAGAATGTATAATTTAGTACGTACTTCATAGATGCATATCAATTTTATTATGTTCGAAAGAGAATAACAACATTAAAATACACTTGAAGTCTTTTCCCGATTGGCTTTAATGTAAAGAACTACTTTTGATTGTCTTTGTAGTTAAACTATTCATCCGATTTTCGTAAAATTTGAAACGACCGAATAAAATGATATAACAATTATATATTTTAAATTTCAAACGATTCGGTTGAGTAGTTTTTATTCTGTTACATGCGGATAGACGGACGGATGTACAGACGGACAGACGGGCGGATTGAACGACGACTATAAGTGCTACGTATTTACATTATTACGAACGCACCTAAAAAAAGACTTTCTAATTTACCTTTATGTTAGAGAAATTCGAGATATAAGGATCGCTTGGCTTATATGCAGCAATACTAAGTTTTTAATATAGAATTTATTATTCAAACAAAGACTGACACCAAATGATATTTTATTTATGTCATATACACTCTGTGAAAAAAAAAATTAAATTTTACGGGAAAAAATAGAAATACTCTAAAGAATTTCATATTTTTGCTAAAGAATTGTTTTAATGCGAACTCACCTTTACGATGGGGTTAGCTACGGTTATTATTAAATGCAGAATATTATTATTATTATTATTATTATTACTACTGTTATTATTATTATTACTGCTAGCAGTTGAGCCCTAAAGTAAAATGATGCAATCATGTTAGACAACTAAAGTATATAACTTTATTTCATACATAATAAGTTACTAATCAATTTCATGCGTCTCGTATGTGTGGCGTTTTTACCAAAAAAAGGTATAATCTGCTGCTGTGCGCCCTTACGTAATGTTCTAATAAAATTTATATGGATCATACTGATCTCATATATTTTGTTTTTTTGAAGTTTTATTATAACAACATAACAATGAATAATTATAATCAATGCATGATAAATATGCAGAAAACATAATATTATTATAACTAGAAATCCTGTGCTTTATGTTAGTCAAATGATACATTGTCAGATAATTTAACACTCTCATAAATATATTTCATCTACATGTTCTTAAAACAACGACAACAATAGCCTCATAAATTACTATACTTAAAGATTGTGACTTCATAAAACGGCTTTGTTAAAGAGATTAAGTGTTAAGTAAATAATACATTCTCCATAAAAATGTTGATGAGAACAATAATAATAGTAAAAAAAAGATATGCGCTAAGCAAAATCCATTCATCTTCATTTTCCAAGATGTATCTCATTAATAATCAGTGTCACATATGATTATGTCAGGCATATCACGATAAATAATTGAAGTAAAGCAGAACATTAAGAAATTGTAAAGTGTTTCAAATTTAAAAATGTGTAATAAAGGGAATATTAGAGCTGCCATAATTCAATTTCATGGTTTCTATAATGAACTGGAGTAAATTACAATTTTAAAGCGAAGTAAAATTTCTATTTATATTTTATGTAAAATGATTAACACAGTCTTATTTTTTCAATAAATATATTTTTTGTTTTGTTCCAGAAGTTTCATCATCATCAATTGAGGTTTAAAGGTTAACAAATTGTTTAAAAATTGCTTTTTTTTATAGCAGCGGTAATATTTATTTTTTTCTGATACAGAAAATTTGGAATTTTAATCTAGAATCAATATTTTTGTTTACTGTTGCTATCTGCTGGGCATTTTTTGAAATACTAAGGAAACTTTTTTAATCTTATTATTAAAAGAATTATTTAAGAATTGAAAGGTTTTTTTTTTCGAATTTTAATAAACGTTAATACTATTTTACTGGCCCTCATCTTGTGAATGCTTGGAAAGTCAAATGAGTTTTCTAAAGGAGGTGGGCTAATAAGGCCTTTCTTCGCCCATCAAACACCTAGACGTGACATACATTTTTTTATTAGTATACCTCATAACAAGTAAGAAAATAATAATATCTTAAATGAAAGATTAATAATTGATGAAAAAATGAAATAGGGATTTAAGTAAATATTATGTGTATTAACGAACATAAACACTATTGTCATTAGTTTTAATCCATATAATCAATAGTAAATACAACAAGTGTAAATTTAAGATAAATGGAGCTTACTAAGATTATTATTTCAATATATGAAATATCGGAAATAATCAATAAATAATAATAATAATAATAATGATACAGTTTCAGACCTTTCGGACAATGCGTTTTAATATTATTTTCCTTATTGATTGCTACACCAGAATCACTAATGGACCATCTAGTGGCCTCGTCTTGTATAGTATATGAACATATTCAATATTTTGTTTTTAAATTTTGATTGAGCTATGGCACATTACAGTAGAATTGTAAGCCAGAAACCATAATATGAAAACAACATGCACCCAGCACTCTACGACACTTTCGCGTATTTTACACTGACAGAACCATTATGTTATGATGTTTCGCTGTGTTTTTATCCAAATATTAAAGGTTAGAAATTGTGCGCCAAAACATCAAATTTTGGTTACGAAAGGTATCCCTTAGCATCCTCTGTTGAAACTGTTTCTGCTTATTTAAGAATCTTGGCATTTCATGTTCAATAGTCATTTCGTTCCAAACGATCCCCGTAAAATCTATTAATACTTCCAACATAATTTGGCGTCAGCCACTCTCTGATATTATACGAATATTTTTTTAATGTGTTTGTAAGTATGTTAGCATAATTCTTCTTTGTTTCTGCGAAGTAAGGAATGAAGACATTCAAAATGTAATTTGAAGTAGTGACGAATACCATATGCTTAATGAAAGGTTTACCTTTGTATATCCAGAAGGAATGTCTCTGAAAGGAATAGTTTACACTCTTTTGGATATAATTGTACGTGCTATCGAAAGCAATAATCACAGTATCATTGTCGTCATCCGGAATAAACAATCATCCTGCTATAGGCCTCATATATTTTTCAATAACTTGTGTTCTGGTGATGTGTTCCATTCTGTGGTGTTTTGGAACAACATTCTTAATCAAAGCCGGGTTTTCATATTTTACAGAATATATTATTTTTCTTATATTGAATAACGCAGACAGAACAACATAATAGAAAGAGAGACCAGTTCTTTGTTTTATAAGTAACACTGCAAAACAAGTACGAGATGACCGCTTTTTTGAGGAACGTATTTTGGACTTTACAAGTTTAAAGATATAGTTAAAATCAGACATAAATATACCGATGAGATTATAATAACAGATTTCGGAAAAGTGCCCCGGTGTATCAAAATCGAGACCTTCTTTGCAACATTTCTGATATTGTTTTAAATATTTCCATGCATCGTATTTCATACATCAACGTACTCTCACTTACAGGACCTAAATCTTGCAGAGTCAATTTACCGATCAAGTAATATGAGTTTTACAGCATCGTTTTCGCGACGAAAGGTAGATTCTAGTTTCTATATAGGCTTGAGTTTCAATAGCTTTTGCTACAGTAACAAGGCAGTTCATACCTTTACATATTATACAACATGTGCTAGAGTTCTGGAAATGAGATATTGATTAAATGTATATTAGGTTTCTTATTTGTGATCTCATCAACATTAATCGTTGACGCATAATCTCTTATTGTTACATCAGAAGAAGAAATAGAAGTATTTAGAGCCTTGAGAGCACGAAATACATATTATTTACATTTAGAGAACTATTTAGGACCACTCTGTAAATCTCAGTTTTTCGAACATCTAAGTATCTATATAACTTTTCTGTTAGAACATATACGAAAAGTTTTTTGCGAGACTTTACAACAATGACATTGATATTCAAGCATTATTTATTAGTAATTTCTTTAATAAATATTTACGAAAACAATTTTAGAAAACAACATTGACGTTTGAACAACATTAATACTTTTTAAGTACGGCAAAAGAAGTCTGAACGCGCTCCGATAAGTAGTGCATTTGATTCTCTAACATGATACATTTTTTTCTTTTACAGATAGAAGCGCACAATGAACCCAAATAAAATAATGCTCATATAAAAGCTTATAAAAAATAAAATCATTGTATGTCAAAATTAATTGGGTTCATCGAGCACTTCTTAATAAAAAATTTATTCAAAGCACAAAAAACGTCAAAAATGCAGAAAAAAGCCAAAACACTCTACTTTCGGACTATAATTTCAATGACTTACTATTTTATTTACCACGTAAAACTTATATTAAACAAAAATACATATCTTAACCACGATAATTCCCTTAATATTATAGATCAATTCATAGAAAATTGACAAAATCCACCCGATCTGAAAGGAAAAACTTTAATTCGAGCTCCAATACTTTGGTTGTTTTGCCCTTATTTTTCCCCAAAATCAGTCAGCAAGTTGCTAACATTTTAAAAAGATTCGATTTCAATGTTATTTTTTCTCCTGTTAATAAAATTGCTTTTTCGAATCTTAAGCACCACATGGATCACTTAGGTAACTGGGGTATTTACCGAATTTCTTGCCAATGTGGTCTTTCTTATATTGGCCAGACTAAACGTGCTCTTAGATTTCGTTTAACTGAACATAAAAGGTATGTCAAAAATCAAGAGCTTCAATGCTCTTCTATTGCTCAACATTGTTGGTCTTCACAACATAAATTTAGCTTTTCTTCAGCCACCATCATCCATAAGTGTCCTTCGATTCTTGATCCTAAATTTGGGAAGCTTACCACATCATTAAAAATTCTCAGTCCTTAGTCAATGACTTATCAAGTACTCCTTATTTTCCTAGCATTTGGAAATCTTTAATTTAAATCTCTCTCTCTCTTTTTTCCCCTCGCTTTTGGAATTTTTAATTTAAATCTCGCTTTTTTTCCCTCGTTTTTTAGTTTTTGTTTTGTTTGTTCTCCGGTAGATGTCGCTACTTGTCCACCCAGTTATTCAGGCTGCTTTCTTATCATTGGTTGCTTTCCTTTAGGCGGGATCGTTCCTGTAGCGGGTATATAAGCCTCCATCTCTCTGTCTCTTTGCTCAGTTTTGCTTTGTCTAGCTCGCTGAATTTTTTTCACTGAAGAAGAATCTCGATAGTAGATACGAAACAGCTGTTTGCTCCCTTTTCATTCTTTATCTGTGCATTTATAATCGTTGGTTTTCTATCTTTTAACATTTTTGCACAAAGACCTTATTTGCTATTTTAATATTGCAATAGTCCAAGAATCCTAACATCATAATTCTACTTCATAATGATTGCACGCACTTTGAAACTAGTAACGATTAGTTGGATATAATACAACTATACAAACTTTGTGACATCCTAAAATGTTGATTTGAATATTTTATTACACTTAAAAAAGGTGTTTTAATGCGTTTTACTCTTAAAAAAGGCTTTTTTTACCTCTTAAAAGGCGTCTACTATTCTACTAATCTGCTTTACAGTATAATAAAGCCTATTATATTATAGGTAGATACATCCGAAACGTCTGGGATTACAATCTTATTCACAACTTGCAAAATGCATATCTTCAATTTTACATGATACAGACTGACAGTGCCATATGATTTCGGCATATTGTGGATGTACTGGGAAGCTGTAATAATCTATGTTTAATTCCCTTTATTTCATATTTACAGTATTATACTGACAATTTTAGAATAACACATAACTTATAAAACCGGAATTGCTTTCTAGAACCATGTATAAATAATGCATAAATTCAAATCATGTTCTAATAACACTAGAGATGATATATTGTACAATATCAACAAATGTGAAGATTTAATAGTATTAAAATAGCTGTAGCATATCAATAATAATAAAATAATAAATCAGTGCAATTATAAATTACTAATTACATTGATGTTAGTACCGTATCATACATTTAACAAAATATTTACGCACAGTAATGATCATAATATATGTAAATGATACAGATAAATCTAATAAAGCAATTTTATGCAAAACAAACCCCATAATAATACCTTTAACACAAATAGCCTAATTTTTACTGTATGTTGCATGCATAAAAATTATATTAATACCTGTATTATTATTTTAAATGAAATCCACATGTATTATCAATCTTAGTTTCATTATAAGTGTTTTGCTGCCCAAGCCAGTTATCTCGCTGTCGCTCGCCATTGCGCCAAATTGCGACTAAATTCTCCATTTGGCGAGTAAACAAGCGATTAGATTCGCCAAATTGCTAGTTCTCAATTTTTGCTTTATTTTTTTCTTTTCTTTCCTTTTTTTCTTTTCTTTTTTCTTTTCTTTTTTTTTTAGTTTTTCATACATATGCATTTATAAATATTTTTAATATATACATATTTTTAACGTATTTGTAGCGAATAGTTGAATTTAGATTAATAACAATCATTGTCGGATTATAAAAACTGAGGCTGTTTTTATAGAACATATTGAAAAAAAAGTGGGTACATTAAAGGATTAAAGATAATTTTTTTAGTGTTACACGGCGAATCTATTTGGCTAACACTTTTTTCATTTGGCGAATGTTTTTTATTTTTAATTAGCCAAATTGCTAACATTGGTCAAATGCCAGCGAGAACACTGGCCCAAGCATAAATAAATATTACAATTATGCTTAATACAGTAGCCCTAGAAACTATATTTCTGTATAATATACAAAATATTAAAATTTCATTTAATCAGGAATTTTCCAAAATCATGCTTGTTATTCAGATCTTGTTTTACAAATATACAAACAAAAAGTTTAATTCTATAGGACAAAAACACTTAGTATTGTGCTTATTTTTCAAATTTCAAAGAATATTCCTGCTTCACTTTATATATAGTACTCGTTTTCGTTACTTGATTTTATGATAGAAGTAAATTTCAAGAGTAAGCGTTTGAGAAGGAAAGAATTTTGCCTAGAAAACCAACATAAATTTTACTATTCGAAAATATAAATTTTGCGTTTTACAAGCAAACCCCAAGAACTTTTTCCCCTTACCATTTCTTATGTTGTTCTTCCACACAGCACTTCTTTTCGAAATGTTCATGTTCAGGTATGATATGCAAGAAAAGCGTTTTATTCTAAAGTAACTCAGTGTAAAGATCTGTAAAACTATTTTATAGTTCTAAACTAAACCAGCCTAGATGTTGTTCTCAAAAGTTTATGCATTCCTGTTGAGCACAAAAACAAAATTACCATCATAAACCTTTTACACCGAAACCTATATTCCGATTTTTATTTAAATATTTTGCACGAGTCACCGGTATATTTTCTGAAATTTTAGAATGCAGATGTATGTTATCATGCAAATAATCGTATAAAACTTTTTTTTAATGTTACCTATATTTAGATAAGTGCGAATCTCACCAATAGTAATTTTTATTCTTCTTGTATGCAAATTAGAAACAGAGTTTTCATGACGAAAATCAATATTTTATTTACGGTATTAATTCTTATTTATTAAAACTTTTTTTTTATTTTCGGCGTTTTAAATTATGTAAGCAAAATGCACGTATTTTAAATATATGTATTTGAAATAAAGGCCAATTTTACTTTCTTTTATCTCTACAAGGAGAAAGCATGGGATTCGTGAAAAATTTCAACTTCCTGTTTTCGGCGGATTTATACGTTTTAGAAAATTCTGAATGCTATTTGATGGTTTTTAGAAAATGTCTGTGAGTTTGTCTGCCACTCTGTGAATCTGTATGTTACAAGCATTTTGTGGGCGCTCTATTTTAAGAAATAATGAATAGAATTTCACAAAACTTTATATTCTATTAAATTTTGATATAAACTGGAGCGCATTAGTTTTAGGTGTATATCGCTCAACAGGTGGCCTTGCTAGACTACAGTATTCATAATTTTTACAATTACTTATGAAATTTAGCTTATTTAATTATCTCAAGAACTAGTGCACATATTTTCATAATTAATTTTGAACATCCTCTAAATAAAATTTTTCTGCTATCGTAACGGCAATGGTGTATTTTATATTAAATCGTCCTCTGATAGTAAAATTTTGAGTTATTTTTAAATTTTTTGTTTTTTGGATTAAACAAATTTTTATACTATTATCACGTCTTTCATAAATTTTCACAACTTCATAAACAACAGTTTTGTCTGTAGACAAGTTTAAAATAGGATTGTTTAATTATGGACACCATGTATGTACCTTACACAGGAAATTAGTGATGATACTCTAAGCTTGTTTAGTTGATACAATTAAATGCAGTGACCGATAAGATCCTTTAGGAGAAAATAAACCTAATAACAGTACTACTAACACGTATATCCAATAATCGTAATTATTAGCATATTTTACATGTATAGAAATTGTTTTAATATCCGTATTCTAAATTCAAATGAAACCCATAAGTAATAGCTACGTTTTATTTTATTATCAGTGCTGTGCTAACCAATATACAGGGTGAGTCATAAATATCGAAACAATAGGCTATCGCCTTAAATGTTGCGCCTAAACCCATACTTCCAATTGCAAAAATTCATAAAAAAGGTGAAATTTCTGATAAGATAAGTTACAACTCCATGGGGGGTCTATTTGAAAAAATATGAAAATTAAATTTTTATACGGTCCCCGTCGAGAAAAATTCCCAATTAGAAAATTATTCTTTATCCATTACTAAATTGAATGAAAAAAAAAAAATTCATCTAAATATCTAAAAACCTGACAGAGATATTAAAATCCGAAATTCTCCTAAATTCGTGACTTACACCACTTTACCATGCCTGTAAACGAAGAGTTTTTCGCTGATTTTCAAAACTTATGAAGGATCATCCATAAATTGTCCATTATTAAATATCGATTTAATACACTGCCTCTCATTTGGACATAACAAAGCTGTGTATTGAATTAAAACTAAACTTGTTTTCAAAATATGTTGACAGTCTGCACTGGAGGTCTGCATGGATCGAAATATCTAGGTCAGGTCCCAAACCAACCCATAGGGGAAAAAGTTAGGCGCGGCCTGAAAAAATGTTAACATCATAACCCGGACCGGTCTGGAAAATAGTTAAAATAATAGCCCGGTTCAGCCACAAATTTTTACCTAAATTTTTACTTCGGCGTGGGAAAAAATGTTTCATATGGAGACGTTGTGACCAAAAATTCCTTTTATAGCTTTTCGTTTTTCATATTTATACATTTTATTATTAAAGAAGCTCCAAAGGCTGTAATATATTTATTTTATCAATGAATCTCTATTTATATGTAAATGTTTCACTTATATTTTAATATCGTTAATCCATATCCCATGCGTTGGAGATTTTGAAAAATGTTATGCAATAAAACCCTTTAAGACGGAATCATATAGGAAAGAAAAAAATACGTTATAGACAGGTGCCCTCCCTAGGAGATGTAATTGGAGTTTATTTTTTTCTCAGGTACTATTGTATTTATTTTGCATGGATCAACATGTTTCCCGTTTAAGACGGAATTCCGTCATAGGCAGATTTATTTTCACTGGTTTTATTGTATTTAATTTTTTAGCCTTTGAATAAACTATTTAAAAAAAATGAATTTTAAAGTTGTTGTTTTTTTGTAAAATAAAATTTTAAAAATCTATGTTTTTTTCTTAAAAATTTGGATTGAGCCGAATTTTATTTATTTTATGCACGCATTTAGTCAGTCAGAGACAGTGATTTTAATACGGGTTTTGTCGAGATCGGGATTGAAAATTTCATCCAGTGTGCACCTAGGAAGAAGGAAGCAGACCTTCCTTTATGAAAAGTACACTAAGCCCGGCCTGGGCCCAGAATACAGATTTTTTAACATCCTCTCCAGGATGATAAAAAGCCTGAAGTTGTCAGAGCTAAATAAAAAAAAAGACTTAATCTGCATCTTAGAAAAAGCATTTTTTTTAAATAACTGACAGACATTGTAACAATACACTTCGTTTTTCTGCATAAGGAATTTTTCCCCCTGCATTTCTTGTCTTTAAATTATCAAATGTTTAGAATTTTTAAAGGAAAAAAAAACTTGAAACGCATCATTTTCGATATTTTTACATTACTCTTGTTTTCGGCAAATTTGAATAAATATTTATTTTTAAAAATATGGTTTTTTTAAAGTTATATTATTTTTTCAATAAATATTTTTAATTGTTTTAAAATTAATATTAAAAAACTAAAACCCTGGAACAAAACTAAAATCAGATTTTCATCTATAATTAAATGGAAAGAAATTGAAATCCGATAAATAATATTAAGAGTTATAACGATTTTTGATTGTCCCATTTAAACCAGTACTAACTGCATGAAATTTCTATAAATTGTATGACAAATTTTAGGATGTGATTTTCTTAGCAAGTTATAAGGCTAACCATCACAAAGAAAGAAAAAAAATCAGAATTCTAACTCAAAAAATAGATCTTTTTTACGCGTTTCCTAAAACTCTTAAAGTAACATTATCTTTTGAATTGCACGCATTTCAATTTGTGTCTAATCCCTTAAAACCTGATGAATTTTTTAAACGGCTATAACTTTGCGTGTTTTGGAGATATGAAAATGCAACTTTTTGTGTCTTATTCAGGACTGAATAAGGAAAGTTTTCCTAATTGGAATTTTTATTCCACGGGGGCCGTATAAAAATTTAATTTTCGTAATTTTTTAACTACATCCCCCATGGAGTCGCAATTTATCTTATAAAAAATTTCAATTTTTTTTATGAATTTTTGCAATTTATGTGCAATATTTAAGGAGATAGCCTATTGTTTCGATATTTATGACTTACCCTGTATAAATATAACAATAATGTTTAAAGTACCTTATATCTTAAATGTATATTTGTGTTTAATATGCAAAGCTGTAAAATTTTAATTACATTTAATAACTATTTCTCAAACATTATAATTACTATACAAATCTTACATTAACATGTATAAACAAAAATTATAATCCTACAGAACAAAAGCACTTAGCTTCATGCTTTTTTTTTCAAAGAATTATATAGCTTTACTTTAAATTTTGTTAAGAAAATTCCTTTTCCTTATTTGTCGATCTGATACAAAAAAATCTAAAGCGTGAGGTACACTGTAGAAAAAAAAAAAAAAATCAAGAGGTTATTAAAAATTTTTTAGTAAATTTGTATTCCACAGAATTTTTTAGTAACCATTACAAACTTTTTTTTGCAAGTGAAACAAACATTTCTTTTGTAAACTGAACAAAATAGTTTATTGAATAACTAACATAAAACTTTTTAGTATGAGCCGTCAAGCAAATTTTAGTAATAGCTCCAAAATTATTTTTAGTAACCATTACGTGTGCCCGAAGGGCATCCGAGCTGCATCCAGTGGGTAAAAGACAGACTTCTGAGACGGAAGATTTTCGGAAAAGCCGCAATAGATGGCAGCACCAAACATCGCTACCTCCTCTATTTTGACATGTTTCTAAAGGGGAGGTAAAGTTCAGAGATCATTACCCCATGGTAACTGCTGCGACAGGATTTTCATAATCCATTTATTTAACAAGTACTTACATTGAATGCATTCGGTGCATATTTGGCGGCGTCCAGCATCGAACTCGGACACTTTCAGCCTGGAGTTCGGTGCTATGACCACTAGGCTATCATGGCCACACCAAGTGAGTTTTAGTAATAGCTATTAAAAATGTAAAACCATAAACTCTATTCGTTGCTAACTTTTTTCTAGTAATTCTTACAGATTCCTTGTAACCGAGTAAGATTACTAAAATTTTTTTAGTAATTACAAGGATCACTAAATTTTTTTTAGTAGATAGACCCTTTTTTTTACAGTGTATAACAGAATTTTGCCTATAAAACCAATATAAATTTTACTATTTGAAAATATAAATTTTGAGTTTTACAAGCCAATTCAAACTACTTTTTCTCCTAACATTTATTTTTCTGTTATTCCACACTGATCCACATAGAATTTCTTTTCGACTGAGATATGAAATGCAAGATTTTCTTTTTCTTTTTCTTTTTCTTTTTCTTTTTCTTTTCTCTCTCTCTCCCTTTCTTTTTACTTTTAGGTACCTCATAGTAACGATCCATAGTAACGATAATATAGATCCATAGTAAAGATCTGTAAAACTATTTTATAGTTCTGATCTAAACCAGATTTGATGTTATTTTTAAAAATTTGTGCATTCAGAAAGAATTTTAAAATATTTAAAATGTTTTACGGTGAAAAGTACATTCGTATTTTGTTTTAAAAACCTTGTATGAGTTTCTGGTTGAAATATTTATTCTACAACTTTTGTAAAGCAGATATATCTAATGGTAAAAAAAAAAAAAAAAAAATTATATACTGTTATATTAGCCATGTGCAAATCTCGCGAATTGCAGTTTTTATCCTTTGCATGTGTAAATTAGGAACAGTTCTTTAATGCTACAATAAATATTTATGAGTTGTAGTATTAATTCTAATATTTTGAAGCATCTTTTTGCCATTTTAAATTATATTTGTGAATTGCACATATTTTAAAAAAAGAGTTGTGTTTTTGAAATGTTGAGTGTGTGAAAGATTTATTTAAATCAAATATACATCAAATCTCGACGATAGGAACAATATTCGACAATTTACCACCCACTCCCATCTAAGACAAAAGAACCACTCTTTCTTCTAAATACTTCCCCCCCCCCCCCGTACCCTTCCAAAAAAGAAACGCATATTTAAAACAAAATAAATTCTTTAATATTTTATTTATATTTATTTTCTGAATTTTAGTATTTAATATGAAAAACTTATTTAAATATAAAAACTCTTTGTTACAAATTCAAAGTCAATTGAGATATTTCAAGGGGCGTGGTTTGGCATATAATAATTTTCATGGTTCTTGTGACTCTTATACAGTTTTAACATGAAAACTGTTTGGCGATTAATTGTCCGCGCCAAACTAACGTAAACTTCTTTCAAATAAATTTGTAAATAAGACCAAAATATATAAAATTTTTCTAATATCATCGGAAACGAACTTGTTTGTATGATTTTTATAATTCTACACTGTAAAAAAAATATAAATGAATAAATAAATAAATAAATAACATCTGTAATTCTAGAGATGTAAAGTTACAAAAATATGTATGCTTAGTAAAATTTTGTCTGTACTCTTGACAAAAAAGATGTAAATTTACAAAACTAGTTTTTGTAAAGCTGCAGAAATCTGTAGTTTTACAAGAAAATCCACTGGAATTATAGTAATCTTATTCAAATTTTACCTTTAACCCGGGTTTCAGTTGCATAAAAAGTTCTAGGCATCCAAGTTTTGTAAAATGTCCAGTAACCTTACATATTTTTTGATTCACAGTGCAAAATGTGTATCTATTACATGAGTATTTGTTATTGCCGTTACATAAAATACTCTAATAATTCCAGTTTCATAGAAAATGTTAGCAATTTTACAGATTTTTTTGATTTACAGTGCAAAATGTGTATCTATTACATGAGTATTTGTAGTTGCCGTTACATAAAAAGCTCCAGAAATTCCAGTCTCATAGAAAATGTTAGCAATTTTACAGATTTTTTTATTCACAGTGCAAAATGTGTATCTATTATATGAGTATTTGTTATTGCCGTTACATAAAAAGCTCTAGGAATTCCAGTCTCATAGAAAATGTTAGTAATTTTACAGATTTTTTTGATTTACAGTGCAAAATGTGTATCTATTACATGAGTATTTGTTATTGCCGTTACATAAAAAGCTCCAGAAATTCCAGTCTCATAGAAAATGTTAGCAATTTTACAGATTTTTTTGATTTACAGTGCAAAATGTGTATCTATTACATGAGTATTTGTTATTGCCGTTACATAAAAAGCTCCAGAAATTCCAGTCTCATAGAAAATGTTAGTAATTTTACAGATTTTTTTTATTCACAGTGCAAAATGTGTATCTATTATATGAGTATTTGTTATTGCCGTTACATAAAAAGCTCCAGAAATTCCAGTCTCATAGAAAATGTTAGTAATTTTACAGATTTTTTTGATTTACAGTGCAAAATGTGTATCTATTACATGAGTATTTGTTATTGCCGTTACATAAAAAGCTCTAGGAATTCCAGTCTCATAGAAAATGTTAGCAATTTTACAGATTTTTTTGATTTACAGTGCAAAATGTGTATCTATTACATGAGTATTTGTTATTGCCGTTACATAAAAAGCTCCAGAAATTCCAGTCTCATAGAAAATGTTAGCAATTTTACAGATTTTTTTATTCACAGTGCAAAATGTGTATCTATTATATGAGTATTTGTTATTGCCGTTACATAAAAAGCTCTAGGAATTCCAGTCTCATAGAAAATGTTAGTAATTTTACAGATTTTTTTGATTTACAGTGCAAAATGTGTATCTATTGCATGAGTATTTGTTATTGCCGTTACATAAAAAGCTCCAGAAATTCCAGTCTCATAGAAAATGTTAGCAATTTTACAGATTTTTTTATTCACAGTGCAAAATGTGTATCTATTACATGAGTATTTGTTATTGCCGTTACATAAAAAGCTCTAGGAATTCCAGTCTCATAGAAAATGTTAGTAATTTTACAGATTTTTTTGATTTACAGTGCAAAATATGTATCTATTACATGAGTATTTGTTATTGCCGTTACATAAAAAGCTCCAGAAATTCCAGTCTCATAGAAAATGTTATCAATTTTACAGATTTTTTTGATTTACAGTGCAAAATGTGTATCTATTACATGAGTATTTGTTATTGCCGTTACATAAAAAGCTCCAGAAATTCCAGTCTCATAGAAAATGTTAGTAATTTTACAGATTTTTTTTATTCACAGTGCAAAATGTGTATCTATTATATGAGTATTTGTTATTGCCGTTACATAAAAAGCTCCAGAAATTCCAGTCTCATAGAAAATGTTAGTAATTTTACAGATTTTTTTGATTTACATTGCAAAATGTGTATCTATTACATGAGTATTTGTTATTGCCGTTACATAAAAAGCTCTAGGAATTCCAGTCTCATAGAAAATGTTAGCAATTTTACAGATTTTTTTGATTTACAGTGCAAAATGTGTATCTATTACATGAGTATTTGTTATTGCCGTTACATAAAAAGCTCCAGAAATTCCAGTCTCATAGAAAATGTTAGCAATTTTACAGATTTTCTTATTCACAGTGCAAAATGTGTATCTATTATATGAGTATTTGTTATTGCCGTTACATAAAAAGCTCTCGGAATTCCAGTCTCATAGAA
This sequence comes from Maratus speculifer, assembly GCA_964019185.1. Lineage (NCBI taxonomy): Eukaryota > Metazoa > Arthropoda > Arachnida > Araneae > Salticidae > Maratus > Maratus speculifer. The sequence goes on along the minus strand of OZ025290.1, from coordinate 369,242,387 downwards.
AATGTTAGTAATTTTACAGATTTTTTGACTTACTGTGCAAAATGTGTATCTATTACATGAGTATTTGTAGTTGCCGTTACATAAAAAGATCTAGGAATTCCAGTCTCATAGAAAAATGTTAGTAATTTTACAGATATCTTTTTTTACAGAGTACCACATTAGAAAGTGAGTGAAAAATCTTTTTTTTTTTTTACATATGTGAAAAGAGTTAAGTTATAACAAGTCAGAAACTGCACATTCGTACGTAGAAAATGAGGTTCGTTCGTAATATAACGAAATTTTTAAAATATAAGGATCAGTACTACAGATGGATACATTATTATATCCGAATTTTTTTACGTAATCTTGCAAATACTATCTTCTTTCTGTTATACAGGAAGTAACTTGTAGTCGACATCAGCAACTTAAAGCAATTTCATAAAATGTGAAAAAGATTAAAACGCACTAAACAATAATTCCTCCTGTACCATTACGTAATGGAGTACTTTTGCGAGTCCATGTAAATTTGTAACAAATGTTCTTTGTTCCACAGATTGTACAGTACATATATACTTCAGATCCAAATCTATTTTATTATATTTGATAGAGTTTAACATTAAAATGTACTTGAAGCTGTTTTTACCCTTTGGCCGTAATGTAATGGAATACTTTTGATTGGCCCTATAGTTAAACTATACATCCGATTTTTATAAAATTTGAAATGACTCGGCAAAATTATGTAACCTATTGTATTTTAAATTTCAAATTATTCGGCTGGGTATTTTTTGTGTTGTTACCTGCGGACAGACAGACGGACGGACTGAAATTCGACTATAGTTGTTATGCATTTATATAATTACGAAGGCAACTAAAAAATAGTATGAATCATCCAATATCATAATTACGATCTTAAACATCGTATCAATATTATTTACCTGAGCTGAATTAGAGAAATAACATAAGAAATAAAATAAGTAATGTAAGTGAACTGAAAAGTGATGATCCATTTTAAAAGCATCAAAAGATACTGAAATATTTTTACGAATAAAATTAAAACTAAATGTAAATTACTTACTTGAAATCTTCAATTGGGTAATTTCAAATTATAAAATACATTTCTATTCTTAATGAAAAAATGTGATATTGTGAAACTGAGGTTTATATCATACAACTGGTTTTATAATAAACCAATGTTTTTAAATTTTATCACGGGTAATATTTCCATGTTGTAATGAAAAAAAAAATCAATATTATATCGTGCATTCTAAATAGCATGCATCTACCTTTTATAGGTCCTATAGAACAGATTTAGAATTACTGAATTTTTAATTATATTATATGTATCATATTTAATAGGTCTTTATTTCCCACAATAAAACTGTTGCTGGGATGTGAAAAGAGCTTTTTTATGGCCTGCATTGCAATACATATTTTCTTGGGGTTAAATAATTTTGAGAGTACGACCAACGGACACTACTGGCTGAATTAGAATCTAAAAATTTGGCGCAAATGTAGATCTTGTAGCACATGCAAAGGATAATAAATCTTTTTTACCGATTTCTTACTCGATAAACTCGCGAATCCCCAGAATTCGGTATACAGATTACGGAAAATTATCATTATAGGTCGCAAAAGGAATTATAAATGCATGATTTTTAAATTTTTGTATGTTTGTCAAGAAATTAGATACTTATGAAGTTTACGCTAACATGATTTCTTTAATACTTCTTGAAATTAATAAGTCATCAACATAAATTATGCTATAATTTGTACTATATTTTATTGTTCACGGGAAGATACATTCTGTGATGCACCACTTCAATAGAATTATAAGGCTATCCGAGTATGTTTGCGAAAGTTAGAGTATAGGCAGACGTACAGGCAAACCTAAGTAATAAACACTTCCAACTATGTTGAAAACTGTTTATGTGTTAAAAAGTATAATGTAAAAAATTGTAGAGTGTTAAAAAAAAAGCATAGTTTTGAAGAAATTATACAGAAAAGTATTATTTCCTATCAGGATAAACTAAGGAAATTCCCGTTAGAATTACGGATCAAGGAATTACGTTTTTATTCCTATAAATCCTTCTTAATAAAAAAAAAAATCTCCCACTCCTTTTTGGAGCAAGTTGCTGGCAATATCAAACTGTCAAATGTTCGAAATATTTTATGGAGTATCTGCAATTCTGAATATTTTTTGCTTTTCTGAGAGTTTATATGTTAAAAATTAAAATAGAAAAGCATACAAACACAAACACAGTTGCAGTAATGCATTTATTGGTGAGCTTTTTGTTTGAAACGTTACATAATCAGCAAGATCGATATAAAAAAAGATCACAGATCCATTTTTCTATCCATATTTCTCTATCATCTCTTATCGCTATCCACTTTTTTCTTGAATCAAAGACACTGTAAATTGTGAGTTACTACTCCTTCACTGTCGAAAGTACAGTCTTATTCCGTTTTTGTTACTAGAAGAGTCTGTTAAATTTCTTCAAGAACCAGTTCTTGATATTTTTTCCCCTTTTCGTAGTCTCTGAAAAGAAAAAAAAAGCACTTCTAAATATTTATCTAGTATTTTAACTAAATAAATAATTGGTAAAAGGCTAAATGAGATACGGACTAAATAAGTAAATTCTGTAACTGATTTTACTGAATGGTTATGTTTCTTTTTATCTCAAGATATTTTATTTAAAAAATATTCTGCCTCAAATTCACTAATTATACTGTAATTTTTCGTGTAAATAGGTGCCATCTTGGAAGTTAGAGATTTGTACAATTGACATACAATTGCCAATAATAAATTTTAATGTGAGTATAAACAAAAGTAAATTGTATAACATATAGGTAATGTAGCAACCGTGCGAAATAAAGCTCATCATTCGAAATGAGCTTATATTTTCATCTGTAAGTTTTTTTTGCCAATTTGTTGAAGTATGCTTTAGCAAATAAAAATAGATTAATATTTTAGCATTTCGCTAATTTTGAAAATTAAAAAGCAATTATTAATGTTGTTTTAAATTTTTGTAAGCATAGTATCTTTCTTTTAAAGAGGTCCGGGAAACAAAAATCATAAAAAAAACGTTTATTGCATTTAAGATTGTTTTTTTGTATTTTTCTGCTTAAAATAACTTTTAAATCATGTTTATATCTTAATTGAAACTGAAAATATTATTATTATTATTTTTTCTCAAAATGCATTTTTATTTCATGACGATTTATTGATTTATTTATTTTTTACCATTTATTATATTTTAATTTTTATAACTCAAGAACCTTTAAAGTTGAATGGTTCAAGCTTGGAATATGTCTTTTCCAAATATTTTACTTTCATTTTGAATCTACAAATTTGAAAAAAAAAAAAAAAAAATATATATATATATATGAAAATTAGATTGTTTTAAAAGTTACATCATTTTATTTTAAATTTTAAAGTAAAATATTTTTAAATTTTATATAAATAAATACTTTTCATAAGGCTGAATCAAGATTAAAGGTTAAATATTTTTGTTTATTTAAATGAAAAACACTGAAAATCAGCAAGTAATATTTTGAGTTATAAAGATTTTAAATCATTTCACTTTTTTAATAAATTTTATTATTTTTTTAATTATGAGAAGATTAATCATGTGATTTTATCTAAAAATAATATGGCTAACCATCACAAATATTTCAAAATTTAAATCAATAAATAAAAATTATTTTAAAACGTGTCCCGGAGCTCATTAAAACATATTTTGTTTCCTAAATTTGTAAAAGCACTTGATCATCATTAATTAAAATTTCTATTAAAAAATTAATTCACACGGTATAAAGTTTACGATTTCACACAATTTTAATCCAAAAAAATTCCATTATTCAAAAATACCAATATACATACATTTTCAAAAATATTTAATTTTCTTTAAGTAAACCAAATTGATTTTGTGTTTATATTTTCCACAATAAAATGCCTCAACAAGAATTTTTTTTTTTACTTTTTGCGGTAAAAAAAGTCTTTTGTTGTAAAAAAAGTCTTACAATAAAAATTATAAATGTAAAGTATTATAGTTAAATAAGCAATGAATGTATACTTTTATCTTGAACAGGTTCGGCCAAGTTGTTTTCCGTTCCCATTTTCGAAGAGGAATTGTCTCCGTGACTGTATCGTTCCGGCCTATTCCCATCCTTCATGAAAGGGTTCAATGGCGGAACGTGCGATGAATCAGTTTTAAATGGATTGGAAATTGTTTTCATTAACAAGTGATGTTTTGCTCTCAAAGCACTAGGCCTATCTTCTGGTTTTTCTTTCAGAATGAATTGGATGAAGTGGTGAGCTAAACTCACATCGCTGGATGACACTTGTGCTTTTGGAAATGATTTCCTCATGAGTTTCTCGAATTTAGATTCCTAGAATAATGCAAAAACAATTTTAGTGAAAATGCAGGCGATACTATCTAATCCTACATAAATTACTTTGACGAAATTAAGATTGACTTACCCCCTCCACACACACACACACAACACACAACCTGTATTATTCTCGATCTCTCTCTCTATTATATACATATACACAGGGGTGTAAAAATCTAGGCGCCAGAGGGTAGTCTCTCACCATTAAAATTTTAAAGTTTTTTTCGCTCAAAATTTAATAGCATTCTAGCAGGAATTTTACACGAAATATTAGACGAAGAAAAACGAAATAAATTTTGTGGTGAGAAACTGCCTGTTGGCTCCTAGATTTTTGCACCAATGCATATACATATTACAATGCAATTTACAATGCGCGCTCTGAGGTAAAATTATCCAATAACTTCGTAAAGCAAAAATGATCAAATATCCGATTAAAGAAGGTATACAATAATTTACATTTACCTTACATACCCGTGTATAAGTCGACGAATTTTAGCCAAATTTGTAACTTTAAAAATAAATACTATATATCAGTAATCCGAAAAGTTTTACTCTTAAATAAGGATTTCATATGTTTTTGAAACATTTTTTTTCTCTTTAAATATTATTAAACTGATGTGAATAAGTTTCAAAATAGTTGAATCATCTTCGGACTTTTTAAGTAACTATATCGTTTTAAAATTTTGAATTATTAACCTCATTATCTCATAATGATGAATTCCTTATTTCATAATAATAATTCAATCATTATTCTTTTTAACCTCAATTGCAAATAATTTTTCAGCATACTACCACAAATGCGGTTCAACTTACACCCTAAAATTCAAACTTTTTTCGAAATTTTACTTTAGAATTTGGGTGTCGACTTGTACATGACTATATACGGTATTTAAGAAGTAAATTACAAAAATAAAATCTAAATAAGAAGGCTCTATTCTTGAAGTAATGTTGCAATACAATATTTTAAAAGTAAATACGGATTGAAAGAGAATATATTTAAATCATATGAGGATAGAAAAAGGAAAATCAAATCGAGACACGAGTGTGTTGCAAAGAACTCATGTGATAGATAAGTGATTAACTGAGTTCTTTCATTACTGCCGATATAGTGCATTTCATATGCGTAGAAAATAACGACATAAGTTAAATGTACTTACTAAGAATATCATATAAAAATATATCTAAAATAAAAAAATAAAAAGTATCTCATAATTAAAAAAAGGAACAAAAATATTTTCACAAGTTTTGAAACCATGTGAGAAGAAAAAATAGATGATTTCTACAGTGATATTTCAATTAGAGAAGTAAGACCAATCAAACAGAGAAGTTCGTCAATTACTACAGTTGCAGTTAAAATATAACACACACAATTAATTTATTTAAAATTTAATTATTAATAAATTGATATCAATTAACGATAATTCTTGAAGTCCTTGGTATTTAACAGAAATAAAAATGCCTAACTTAATCTATTTTCCCCAGAAATATTGAAATGTAAAGTTTAATATATGAAATAAAATAAGAATTTAATAGATTTTCAAAGTGTGATTTCGAAATTGTAAAAAAGTAATAGGTTACATAAAAAATGTCAAGTTATGAAAAATTTTATTTTTTATTTTAGTTTTATACATTTTTTAAGTTTAAAAAAAATTCTTAATTAAATTTTTTTAGCATTTATTGTAATACATGTAACTAGAATGCATATTAAAATTAATTTATTAAATAAAATAACATTTTTCACATATAGTTTTAATATGATATAAGAAAAATAATTCACGAAATAAAACGAGTTTTCAGATTACAGTTGATATTATTGAACCTTTTCATTCTATTTTCCCCCATTATATTTTTCAGAAGTCGAATTTACGTGTATTTTACAAGTGCAAAAAAATTCCATTATAGAAAAAAATCTTTTACTTACCTTCAAAGCCTTCTGTAATATTGGCTTTAAATGTGTTGACCAACTCATGAAACACGAACTGAAGTTCGCTTTTTTGGCAAAGTAATGTCCAGTCATAAGATTCAGGGTCAAGAGTCCATATGACCACATGTCAAAAGATTTGCCACGAATGTTCTTGTTAGCCTCATGGACGAAACATTCTGGTGGCTGGTACACAATTGGTGATATCAATCTATAAAAGAAAATATATGAATATGATAATAATAAAAATTCATTTGTTGAAAAAAAAAATTTTGAAAAATTAATTTCACACAATATGAAATAATGTTCTGAGTCGTTTGTTGAGGTATTTTCCACACGTAAATGAACAATTAAGTATCTTATTTGTTCGAATATAAGACGAGTTTATTAGTCGAAAGTATTAGTAGGCGAAAATTGGTCGCCAAATGAAAAACTTTAGTCGCTACGTGGCAACTGGCGACCGTATATGGGATGATATTTTACTCTTCCATGGTGATTAGATTTTAAGGTGCCTGCCTACCTTCAGAAGGGATTTTTTTAATATTTGAAAAATTGCCTACTTCCTGTGCATTATTTTATAAAATATAGGTAAAAATTATGAATAACATGTAAAAAATATTTATATTATTAAATATTTTGATTTTTAGGCTCAAAACATACATAAAAATTGCTATAAAATGGCACATTTGCAAAACATCAAAACTCAAGTTTGAATGAAGATATTTTTATTCTGTAAATTTTATTATGATTAATGAAACTTTTTTGAGGTACTGAAGCATTTTCATAACTATAACTATGTTATTTAAAAAATTATAGAAGGTGAAGTTTTTACACACAGAAAAATCTAGGAAATATATGACAATTCACAACTTGTATCAACTAAAATATGAAAAAATAATTAACTATCATAATAGTAGAGGCACAAAGCCTAAATAAACTCTTTAAGAGTATTTTTGCAAAGTTTCATGATGTTACAATCATGATTTTTCGAGTAATGATGTTTTGCGATAAAGCAAAATGTGCAAAATCTCATTTTGAGAAAAAGCACAAAATATAATTAAAAACCAGATTTTACCTATTAAATGAAAAATTTAATTTTAAAAAGCTCCTGATTTATAAAGTTCACCATCTGTCTTATTTACAACAGTTATCTTTTTTTTCTTGATGGCTTTCAAGATTTTTCTACGTTTATGGGCAACAGTGGTTGTATGACGCCTCGAATCACCAATTCGAGCGTTATCCAGCTGTTGATAACCTGTCAAGTTGAAAACTCTGGATTTTTAATGTTCAGATCAGTTAAAACTTTTAAGCAACCTTGATAACCTTCCATGAATTGTATCACTGTATCATATGCCCTCAATTTCACAGTTTTCAAACACACGAAAACTCCTTTCGGCACTCTTTGCCATATTACACCGTTAAAACACTCATTGGCATTTTGAGTTTTGCCATGTAGGCATTTCTTTAACAACTCTCTGGAACAGAGCTCTAAATAAACTGGCTTTATAATATTCAGAATATCATTAGATAAACCAGATTATTTTTCTTTTACACCTGTTTTACCTTCCGCTAGAGCTCGCTGATAATAACACCATCTTTGCCAATAAGGCATTGCCCATGCATTGATTTTTTGGAATTTGACGTACAATGAAACAAAGCCGCTATTGCATTTTGCTGCATTCTTTGTAAATTACCTACATTGGACTGAATAGCAATTCCATAGTAGTTTTGGAGCTTGTCTATAAACACATCTGTTAATTTACCTTTGCCCGAGAGACCTTTAGTTTTAGTTTTCAGTTTTCTCAAACGTGAACCTACACGTTTTTGGAAATGTCCAATACACTCCAATTTCGTGACACTATTATCACTATAAGTATTCTGCACACACATAAAACTTTTTGAGTCTCCGTCACCATAATATTTCGTGTACTTCAATTTTCGTTGATCCACAGACCTCTGAAAAATCCTCGATACTCCCACAGTTTCCATCTTTCCTGCTGAACCTTCAAAATTACAATGACAGACATGATCAGCTTTCAGTGACTCAAACTTCGTGTCCTTTGTAAAACCTTTGTAAAAGTTACAGTTTTGACATTTTAGAACAAAATGAGAACACAGTCCATATCCGGATTTTTCATTTAAATCCAATCATAAATTAAAACATTCTGGACAGGATATCATAGAAAAAACATTAAACAGAATCTTTAAATCAATAATTCTGTTTCCACTTACTGACTGATTCAGCAATTCAACATCTGAAAAAGCAGATGTCTCAAGCTTTGATGAACTAGCAGTATTGACTGCGCAATTTTCAACACTGTTATTCAGGTTGTTTTTCGTAAACTGATTACCTTAAAACTGGCGTTTTCTTTTTCTAGCTATGCTTTTTCCCATTTCAAAAAAATAAAGACTTCAAACAAGAATTTTAAATTTTGTGAGCTCTTGTAACAGAAAAACTGCGAACACGCTAAGGAAATGTAAACACACTATCCTAACTTTCATGCTTGATATCCGAGTAAAAATTCGTGTTGCCCCATGTATTTAACACATTTTAAATATTTCAAAGTTTATAATTGTCATTTTAAAATTTATTTTATATGTAGTGACAAATTTTGATGCTTATATGGAGTAAAACATTAATGTAAACAAACATTTACGGTCACTTTCGGTAGCGGAATGCTACTTCCGGTTTTAAAAACTTGCGACTGACTAATATTAAATGTCTGTAACTCGAGTTCTAAACATGATAGAAAAACTACTCAAACTGATTTAGAAAGCTAAAATATCAGGGTTTAATATTGAACCAAATATAGAAAATCGGATTCTTGACCGAAAATTGCATTTTAAAGGTAGGCTGGTACCTTAAATTTCCCATTTCAAAATATTTAAAACTCTGCAGTGCCAAATATTGCATTCACGTCCCAAAGAATGCAATATTTGGCTTTCGATACATAATCTTTCTCTCCTTTATAGGTGTGTCCATAATTATGTAAATACGTAGCACCTATAGTTGTCGCTCTCTGACTGTCCGTCCTCCGTCTGTCTATCCACATATAACAACGCAAAAACTACCCAACTGAACCATTTGAAATTTAAAATATATAATTACTACATAATTTTGTCAAGTCATTTCAAATTTTATGAAAATCGGATGCATAGATCAATTACAGGGGCAATCAAAAGGACTCCGTTACATTACGGTCAATGGGGAAAAGAGTTTTAAATGCATTTTAATCGTTTGAAATTTAAAATACATAATTATTACATAATTTTGTTGAGTCATTTCAAATTTTATGAAAATCGGATTGCATAGATTCAGTACAGGGACAATCAAAAGTAATCCGTTACATTACGGTCAATGAGGGAAAAAGTTTCAAATGCATTTTAATGCTGTTACACTCATTCGAATATAATAGAATTGACATGAACGTATGAAGTATATATATACTAAAATTTACATTCTGTACAATCTGTGAAACAAAAAATATTTATTATTAAATTACAGGGTGACACAAAAGTATTCCACTACAACTACATAATGCTATACGGGGAAACATCGTTTGTGGCGTGTTTTAATTATATTAAACTATTTCACGTTTTATGAATATGATACACGTTGCTGAGGTGTAATAAAAGTTACTTCCTGTATATTTACAGGAACAAAAAAAAAGATTTCGACCATTATATTGTATCCGAAGTACTGTCTACTATAACAGCAAGGATTGAATGTTTTAAAAACTTCGTTATCGTGCGAACGCACCTCATTTGCACTTCACGTGCAATTTCCAACTTGTTCTTTATAAATCACATATAAAGCACTGACTTTAGGTGACTCCATGTGGAAAACAGTTATTAAATGAGAGAACAAAACTTTGAATATCTGACTTGGTTGTGTTCAAAATGGTTTTTCTTATCGTTGTTTACAATGAGATTATTGTCGTTTGTAATCATAAAAACTTCTTTTTATCATATTTCAGTAACAGGAACTTTTCTTTTAATTCTAAATATCTCTCGCTGCCTTTACCATTCAAAGAGCTTTAGCGATATTAAAAGGTTTACCTCGTGATAACAGCGACTCTGTCTCATATAGTTTTAAACGTCAAAGTGTTATCACCTACAGAAAAATTATATGATATCGTGAGCTAAGATAAGAATACAGTTCAGATGAAGCCGAAGTTAAGAAAGTTTAGACTAAAACAAATACCGTAACACAAAACACTAGTCGGATGTGGCAAATCCAAAACTTCATTCAATGAAGTTTTGATTATTAAGTTCATGTTAATTCTTCAAAATTCGATACCACAGTGCTAAAATTAAATGAAAATCTATGTTCATTATGAGGGTTTTAATGGTATGAAATTCCGTGTATTAGTTCTGGAAATAGGACTTTTGAGGATAAGAGAAAAAATATAGCATAAAAGATCCACTTATTGGGCAATCTATACCAAAAAAAAAAGAGCAATAAATTATTGAAACTATTTATCAAAAAATTTGCAGAAGAATTTATGAATTAGTTCTTCAGTTAACGCTATTGCAGGAATCTGGAAACATTCAGCATAGCAGCCGCAGATATCTTAATGAGAATTGTCGATTAAGGTATTGTGAAAATGTTGGTGTTGGTTTATCGTTGTGTTTGCCCTACAATCAAAGGTAAAACACAAAGGACTTGGAGTAAGTAAACACAATGATAAACGTATTAGGAAACCACTGATGGTATTAATTTTTGGCTTATGCAACATTGCACTTCCGGCAGACATGGATCTTTAGACTGCCCTATTTCGGCTGTTTTATAAAGTAAAGGTATTTTTCATGCTCTTAACACTTTAGGGTTTTGTACTGTCGGCACATGGACTGTGATTTATTGAACTGGCTGTTTTTTTGTATCACAAACGTTCTTTTTATCTCAAAATATTTCGATTCTTTTCTTGAATTTAGTGCTTTAAAAAGAGTATGATTCTGTTAAAAGCTCGTTCATCAACAAAGTAATACAATATAATGAAGTCCATAAAAAAGGCTCATGTATCATCTACATTACAACTTATAATTTGTGGTATGTATGAGATATGTCTGAATAAATAAATAAGTTCGACTTTCATGAAGAAGAAAATAAACACAAAAAATGAAATTAGAAAGAAATGTTTTAAGGGGGCGCGATTAGTTGCGGCAACTACCACATTGAGGGGTCCTGGTTCGAATCCAGAAAAGACATGGATGGTGTATGATGGGGTATTGTCCCTTTGTGTAGTTTATTAAATATGTAAAGGATATGTGAAACAAAAATTGTTCTGAGTTGTTGTTGTATCTGTGTGTAATGGATCACTCGAGGCAAAAGCCTATAGTGGCCACAGGCCTCAAAGCAATGTCAAATCAAATGTTTTAGGTTAGGAAAAGCGGCTTTGAAAAAAAGGCATAAAATACGATTTAAATAATACCACAAAACGATGAATGATATCATTGATAATATTGATGATATCATTTATCAATATATTTATAGATGTATATATACACAAAAAAAATAATTTGCTACCATATGCGCTGAACCATATACATTCATTTTTGGAAATGTCCTTTTTATGGACAGATAATAGCTAGTATGCAGCACAGTAATAAATCTATTTTATAATGGGTTCACATTTATCACAAAAATATATTTTTTGTGAATAATGAAAAATAATGAAAAATAATTTATCAATGAAAATATTAATAAAATATCTCACTAAAAATTTCTTAAAGTGACACGGAAAATCTGGAAAGATGATACTTATATAAATTCACAAGTTTGCAAGTAAGACATTTAAGCAAAAAGGTATCGGAAAACTGGAATTTGATGAAGTGAAATAAACAAAACCTATATACAACTGCATTGAATTTACCTGTTAATTGGGTTATTAGTAAAATTCAATCCCGTGAAGTCGGCGAGAATGGCATTATCTTTATTATCTATCAGAACGTTATCTGATTTGATATCCATGTGAGCCAATCCATGATTGTGCAAGTGTTCGAGTGCAGAAAGAATTTGCAAATTCCACTTCTTAATTCTTTTGAAGCTGTTCTTATCATTACGGAACTGCTTGCTCTGAACAACTTCATCTAAGGCTCGGGATAAAACAGGCATCATATACAATTTTACACCCAGATCTTTAATTGGGATAACATCATATACTTCCATTATATTAGGATGTCGCAGTCTTGGCCAAAACTGGTCTTCAATGGCCCATATGTCCGTTCTGTGTACAATCTTTACAGCGACGTCTCTGCCTGTAGGGTCGATGACTCCTATGACGTCAGCATATCCACCTTTTCCTAGGAATTTCGAAAATTTGTAATTCCTGTTTTCTAAATACCGTATGACGGCTTCCGTCTGTCTTTGACGGGACATATCAAAATTTTCTTACGTCAGTTACGAAGAATAAACGCTCTGCTAATTTAAAGAGCGGTAAATATCTCAAATTTGAGAAGAAAACACCCCAAGCTTAATAAATACTTGAAATATATAAAATATTTTTAAGCACACAAAAAGCTCAACAGCATTAGTGGACTACTTTGATCGCAGTGACAATTGTATCATTTATATTGACGAGCATCCTTTCGGAAACCATTGTTATAAAATCAACAATGTCGAAATCATTTCATATACTCTATTAAAAGCATTGTTATAATGTGCAACAATGTCTCCAAATTTCTTTAAAAACAAAATAGTTTTAACAATGTGGTATTATTACCAGTATTTTGCGTAAAAAGTGATTCGGGAAAAGCAAATGGTAGCACAAGGGGCAAACAATTCAGTTCTACAAACTGAAGGAGAATATAAAAGTGTTTGCATTTTGTCTATGACACACTACGCCCAAAACTCCTAAATAAATAAATAAGTATATAAAGATATAGTAAATGTCCAGACAAGCTGAGGAACAACTCATCGTTTTCTTTTAAACATAAAATTAATATTATGTTAAGAAAAATTGTCTTTTTTTCTGAATTTAGCTCGTTTTTCTTAATTAGTAACAAAATTTATACACACTAGGGGGGCCCGCCCCCCTGCTCGCTATGCTCGCCAACCCCCCGCGTAATCGCTTCGCGATTTCAAATTATTGGCTACCCCTGCTTGCTGCGCTCGCCAATACCCCATGGTATGAATAAGCAGTTGCAGGCCTTTCAAATGATGTGTCACACGACTGGTGTTGTAAAGAAATTAAAAATGTGCCCCCCTGGGGGCAGAGTGGGGGGCGACACAAAAGACATCCATAATATGAATAAGCAGTTGCAGACCTCTCAAATGATATGTCACACGACTGGTGTTGTAAAGAAATTAAAAATGTGCCCCCCCCCCTATGGGGCAGAGTGGAGGATGACACACAATACATCCATAATATGAATAAGCAGTTTCAGACCTTTCAAAAGATGTGTCACACAACTGGTGTTGTAAAGAAATTAAAAATGTGACCCCCCGCCCAGGGGAGAGCAGAGTGTGGGGGTGACACACAAGACATCCATAATATGAATAAGCAGTTGCAGACCTTTCAAATCTTGTGTAACACGAATGGTGTTGTAAAGAAATTAAAAATGTGTCCCCCCTGGGGAGCAGAATGGGGGATAACACACGACATCCATTATATGAATAAGCAGTTGCAAACCTCTCAAATGATGTATCAAACGACTGGTGTTGTAAAGAAATTAAAAATTTGGCGAAATATTACAGTTATCGCCAAGTTGGCGACCAAATTGGCGATTGTTGGCGATGGTAACCTTTCCTCTCTTTATGGTAACCCATACGGCGATGCATAGACGGAGCCGTTTCCTGATTGGTCTATTCAACTCATGGAAGGAGTGGACAACCCGGATTCGTTAGTTCCGGAAATCTTCCACATCAGCATCATTCCAGGAGTCATTCCTTTTAAGGCTAGTTTTTTTTTACAATAGAAGGACAACAACACAATGCGGAAACAAATGGAAAATTGAGGTACAATACCAAGGGTACCTAAATCTCCATAAAATTAATAAATGAACCAAATTACACATTCTCAATAAGTTTGGCATGGAAACACCTGCAATTTTCTCTGAAGAGGCTAAAATAAAGCTACACTAGGACTTATTTACCCCTTGTGTAGTAGGCACTAGTACACATTAGCTCCATCCAAGTTTTAAAGGGACGGTACGCATATTTCAGATGTGTATATTGCTGGGACGATTACTGTTTCTAAACCAATAGGAGAGCGTCATTATCACGGTCAAGTACACGCCCACACAGTTTGATTGACAGGAACTCGTGGACAATTGACGGTGCTAATTATAACGATAATCTGTTGCGGATGAAAGTGAGCTGACTGGCTGAATGGTTAGAGCGTCGAGCTTGAAACCGGAGGGTATGGGTTCGAGTCATCGCGGGCCGAGAGTCCGTTGGTGATTTTTTTTTTAAATTATTGGAGGCTGTCTTTTATTAATAAATAAGACATTTTTTAAAAAAATATTTCAAACCCTTTTAATAGTCTAAATATCATTCCAAAATGATTTATATATATATTAAACAAATGGGAAAAAAAGTATTCTGCGAAAATATCCGTATAAGCAAAATTCTTACTTTAATTTTTATTTATTTATTTATTTATTTATTTCAGGATCAGAGGAAGTATAATTTCTAATTGAAGTAAATAAATTCAGTCATTTTGAAAAAAAAAAAAAATTCTTTCGTACTTTTAATTTTTAATTACCGAGTACAAATTCAAACAATCCGAGTACAAATAAATAATAAACACACACGATCAATTGTCCACGAGTTCCTGTCAATCAAACTGTGTGGGCGTGTACTTGGCCGTGATAGTGACGGTCTCCTATTGGTTTAGAAACAGTAATAGTCCCAGCAATATACACATCTGAAATATGCGGACGGTACTCATTTAGGAAAAAACGTCTTTTGATCATATACACATTCTGAACTTAATTTAGCACATTTTTCTTATTTGTGCACCATTCGTTAAGAATAAATTTTCAATTACCTTTTCATTCTTATTTTCTGCAAAATTGGTGCAATTTATTTAATTTTGAATGATTTATAATGTTAACAACTCCCTACTCAAACAATGCAATAAATTCACTTTTGATAAATGTTTTTAGCTGTTATCTATATGGTACTTTAAAGAATTAGATTCCACGAAGTTTTTTTTTTTTTTTTTTTTTTGCGTTTTAATCTGTGAAAAAGGATAAGAAGTTGGAATTTGATATTTAAAATAAAATATAATTATGATTTACAGAAGTTCTTTTATATTGCTCTTTTAATCGCAGTATTCTGATGTGAAATTTCATAATGCTATTTTTGTGGTGAGCTTAAGTGGTCTTTTCTTAAGGTTCTGACAAATGTTGAAAATTGGTGAATATTTTGGAAAAACATTCCCTGAGTGAGTCTTGTCAAGATGGTATTTTGAAGAGCTTTGGTTTAAATCTGACTGTTCCACTGCTATTTACTCTATTTCTTTATATTAATCTTTTTAATGTTGAATCGTGTGCCATTGCTAAATTTCCAGTAGAGAAGCCCCAGATAAATGCTTAAAACCAGCGTTGATCTTCAATCGGCTGTATTTTCTCAAGTAATTAATTAATAAAAACTTTAATTGCTTATAAATTAATTGTGTTTACAACTTATTTGTAATCTCTTATTGAATTCAGTTTCAATTGATTGCATTTTAATTATTTTCGCAATTTAAGTTATTCGTAATTAACCTTTAACTGATGTTACCGGCCTCACAAACAGCTTGTTTTTTCTGTTTTATATAGTTTAATTGTAACTTCTAGTTTAGCTAAAAACATTTGGAATTTTAATTGTTCCTTTTGTGATTTTGATCCGTTTGTCATCAGAGTCTTTTATATTAATTATAAGAGTCCTGTACAAAATTGTTAAGTACAAAAACGCTCTTCTAAGAGTTAATCTCGCTTTTTATTTATCTTCTGATAAATCGCTTCACAGTAGTTGTGGGACAATTTCTGTCACACGAGTTATAAATTGCATAACCTGTACCGCGAAACCCCCCCCCCCCCAAAAAAAAAATTGGCGTTAAATTATAATTAAAATAATAAACTTTATAAAATAAAACCATCATAAAATAAAGACTATACCAGGCGCGCTCAATCCGCTACTGCAAACACGTGTTCGTAAGTGGTCAAGGTTCAAACTAAGAGAGATTTAAAATTCATATTAGTCGAGAACCAGAAATATTTTGAAAAACAAGAAATTTCTAAATCCACGATTGCTTCTGACTATTGGCTTCCAGTCATTCTTCCATTTTTTCCATGGTCAAAATGATTTCTTACCCTGTCTTGCTTTCTCACTTAAGTTTTCATGACGTTTATTTAGTTTGTAAAAATTCTCATATTCATATTAATGATCTCGCATCACCTCCCTCCATCTCTCCTGCGTGAAAATTATTTCTGCAATTAAATACCCTCGTATATTATCTCTTTTCCATTTATGGAAAGAGGAAAATGCAATGTTCTTTTGTTTCTTTTAATTTTATTTTAATTTTGTTCATTCTTTTATATGCATTTTTCTTCATCATTTTTAATTTTCTCTCATTTTTCTTTTTGGGCTTCTTTCAGCTAGCGCCACCTGTCGCACCCTTTGCAATCCCTAACCTTCATATTTGTCCTTGTTGGACACGTATTTGCTACAAATAATGACAAGATATTAATTTTTATATCTCAAATTGCGGCCGGCATTAATTTTATTTTTTCGTGTGTTTTTTTTTCTGCAAAGTTTATTATTTTAATAAAATATAATCAGTAATTAAAATAAAAAATTTTACATATTACTTCTAGAATTATTATTTTTTAATATTTTCTCATGTTAAAACAATAGGCAAGCTAAGATTATGAACGCGAAATTCATCTCAATTTTCACTGATGCTACTACGTTAATTATCTAGAAAAAAGACAAATTAAAACATCTGAATATTGATTCTTTTAATATTTTTTCAGCTGGCAACAATGCCCAACTTTTAACTCATATAATCTTTAACTTAGCTGTTCTTTACACTTAATCTTACTTTCTTGTAAAATACACCGAGAAAAATATTTTAAAACATCACGCTTTCATCATCTATACTTTTTTTATGTTGCTTGTGGCCCGCTAGGGGTCAAAAGTAACTTAGTTATTTGAAAACAATTTTTTTTTGGCAAACTCCTTTTTTTTTAATAATTAAGAACAAGAAAAAAACATCAGATGTATTTTTTTTAATTGATATGTTTAGTTTGATAGTCAACTATTTTCTTTAAAGAAGGAAAATTCCAAAAAACCCTTCGTTAAGGACAAAACAAGTAAACACGTCTTAATGTGATTTTGTTTCATTGAGCGCTGAAGATGAAATCTCTAAAAACATTGCTCAGACAATTCTATGCATCATAAAATACTCCAAAGAACATAACATCCAGAAATAGCGATAAAAAACAGCACATTTTTCAACAAAATTTTTTAAATACATATTTTTTGAAAGTTCAGAATATTTGAAAACTTATGTATACTTCTGTCTAATTTTTGGACACTTCTATTTTAAACCGAAAAGATTTTATAATAAGGTCACTGAGAAAAGAACGGACGATTTTATGGAAATTGTACTGGTAATCTGGACGCTAATACAAAATTCTGTTTTCCAACGTAAAAATTTCCGTAAATTCCAGAAAAAAACGGTAAAAAAATACAGAAAATGGTCTTAAATTTCCCTTTTTTACAGTGTACGTACAGTGTGTCCAGCAAGAAAAGTTGAATCATTGTTTAAACTCTTCATACCCCAGGCTTTATTCATGTACTTTTCTTCAATTTCAGTCATGCATTTATATTAAGAGCCTATTCCAATCATTAAAAAGAACCGGATGATAATGTTAAGTCACTGGGTGTGTTATTTTCAAATAGCTTTCTGAAATTTTAATATATTTACTTGATTTCTTTGGCATAGTGTAGCCTATACTGATCTACAACCGGACTAGCTTTTACTTTTTTTGACTTTGGTTTGAGATTTTTTTTTTATTACTTAAACTTTCGGAACCGTTTGGAACCGGTTCTGAAATTGAAACCATCCTATTATGAACAATACATATATAACCAAAACGGAAAATGTGTAAACTAGACCGGTTGTAGATCGCCCTCAGATATCCTACGCAAAAAATTCATGTAAAAATATGAAAATTTGAGCGGCATATATGAAAATAATGTATCCATAAATTTAATATTATCATCCGGGTCTTTTAGAGTGAAGCGAGAGTTGTCTAAACAAACTCATAGTTAACCAAGGATAGAACAGGGAAAAAATTAAAACTTATTTTTTGCACAAGAAATTTGAAGATACAGTTGGACTCAAAAAGTAAATTTTTTGACAATTTCTTAAGTCTTTTTTTTTAATTTTTTGCATTGCAAAAACATTGTAAAACATAAAAATATATGTAAATAATATTTTTTCACTAATGGACTCGACAAATGATATCTTAACGCACAGTAAAATTATTTATGTTTTCATTTTTTTTATAATTCGAGCAGTTCTGATGCAAGTCATTTTTATATAATACGTAGCTCTCTAAAAAAACAGATTTCAATTTTCTTTCGTTTTCCAATTGTTAGGCGCAATTCACACCAATTTGTCTTTTTTAGGTTTTTCGTAATTATGTAAATACGTAGCCCTATAGTCGTCGTTCAGTTCGTCTGTCTGACCACATGTAACAGAGAAAAAACTACTAAACCGAATCGTTTGAAATGTAAAACATATAATTGTTACATAATTTTGTCAAATAGTCTTAAATTTTATGCAAATCGGATGTATAATTTAATTACAGGGACAATCAAAAGCATTCCGTTATACTATAAACGAAAAAATAGTTACAAGTGAACTTATTGATGTTGTAATCTTTCGAACATAATAGAATTGATATGCATCTATGAAGTATATACTAAATGATACATAACACAATCTGTGGTGCAAAGTTATTAATTTACGGGGTCACACAAAAGTATTGCATAGGGGGAAACAATGTTTAAAACGCGTTTTAATGCTATTAAACTATTTTACAATTTATGAAATTGGTACACATTGCTTAGGTTCACTATAAGTTATTTTCCGTATAATGGAAAGCAGATAGTAGTTACAGGGGCATACAAAAGTTTTCAGCCACTATAATGTATCCCATGTGATTTATTACACCAAGATCTAATACTTTTAAAGCTTTATTATAGTACAAACACTCCTGATTTTCAGTGTTTGACGTGCAATTTCTAATTTGTTTAAATTTATTTATATAACTGATAAAAATATTTAAAAATGCGTTCCTATAAATTATCAGGTCAGAAGAGGTTAAATTTCAGCGTAATCAGATTTTTTGAAAAATCATGGGAAATATGTTAAGGTAATCTAGTGGAATCTGCAGTTACAACGTATCTCGATAGCGTATATTCTGTGTTTTTTTACTCTCTTTCACCTATAATTGAAAATAGTATTGAAATCGAACTTATTTTTGGATTAAAGCGATTTTTGACATATTTTCAAATCTATGATTTAGATAATTTAAAAACAATTTTTTTCAAAATGTCTTTCTGATTATACGTCTGAGGATATAATTGTGTCCCATCATTAAAAAGTGTATTCAATTATCTTTGAATCGAACTATCTTTAATATAAATGTTTTTAACTAAAGCCGACATAATTATTTGAAATGAAATTTTCTAATGTGATAAAATAAAAAACCTTATAAGTACCTTTTTCAAAAATCTTTTACTATGCATAGAATAATAAACATTTGAAACAGTAAACATTTTAATAAAATTGCAAAATATCGTACCAGATAAAAATAGTAAGCAACCATTAAAATATTCATATAATATATTGTGACAAATTTAATTCTTACTCCCTTTTCGAGTACAGTGAGAATTCTATTTCCGCACAAAGGATATTTAGAACGGTTTTATTTCCGTACCTGTATTTCCTTCCTTCAGATATATTCCATATATTATAGTTGTTTATAGGAAAGTATTAGAGGCCAGCAGAGTCTTTTAGTTATAAAACCATTGTATTCATTATGAAGAACATCCTTTCGTGCTCAGACAGGAATCAACACTTTACTTCTTCAAACTGAAACATCGTAGATCAATAGTTAACGGTAGTCATTTATAGTTTATGTTAACTTTCAATTTTATTGGCAAACTATATATCCGTAATTCACAATCAATCCGAATTGTTCTGAGCAAAATAAGGATCCGTTATAAAAGCTTCACTATATAAAAAAAAAAACTGAAAAAATATTTTGAATATATTGTTTTCCTAAATTATTTTTAAATACATTGTAGCCATTATAGTTGTACACGTATGAGAATTTTTGAAAATAAATGTACGTCTCTGATTTGTAGAAAATTCTTTTCTGTTGGAAATCAGAGACTAAATGTATATTTCCTTCCTCTAAAACATCGTGGATCTCTAACAAATAACTTACTTTAATTGTTTAATATAGCTTTTAATTCAATTGGTAAATAACATATCTGTAATTCATATACAATTTCACTTATTTTAAGCAAGTATCAGTTCAGTTTATTTGTGTTTACTAATAAGAAATCTAAAAAGATAACGAAAGTTTTTTGTATTGCTTCTATCACAATGCATGTAAACCTACACCAATACAAATCATGTATTATTATATCATAAATTACTATACTTTCTGTTTTAATGACCGTTTTTCAGTTTTATATTTTATTAGACAACACAAAAGTACATATTTGCTTTTAAAATGAAAATGAAGGGTTTTTCTTCAAATTGATATTAAGTGCATTTTTAAAGATAGAATTAAAGGGTTTATAGAAAGCCGTGCTATGAATTTTTACAAGAATGAATTATTGTAGAAACTGATACGTACAAGTTCCCATATTTTAGCACAATAATGCCGGATAAGAATCGATATAGATTAAACTTATTGAATATAAATTTCATCTCTACATACAAAACTAATTTGAGATACACAAAAGAGTGAAATATAATATATATGTAGTAATAAAATCTATCTTTTAAATAAAATATTTCTATATATATTTCTATAAAATTGAGGTCTTGTACATCGCTGTAAATAATCTATATATTATATAAAAAAAAGTACTAACATCACGGCTGCCAACGCAGCTGCTTCAAACTTTTCAAACTATTCTTTTTAAGAGAGCTGTAAAATTTCTCAACCTGGGGAAACTCGAGTTGCTAGTGGCTACTTGGTGCACGTAATAGAAATAATTTGATTTTTACTTCACTGTTGCTTGTATTCGATTTGACAGCATCGGTGTTTGAATTTGGTTTCGCAGCTTAGGTACTTGAATTTGATTTCGCAGCATAGGGGCTTGAAAAATTTAAACACAAAGTGCAGGAAAAATATTTGTATTTCACAAAAAGTGATGGTGGCATCCTGGCTTCCAACACAGTTGCTGTAAAACCTACAAGCTGTTGTCTTAAGAGTGCTGTAAAATTTCTCAAGTCTGATGAAAGCCACAATGCTATTGGCTACCACAATGCTATTGATGCATGAGACAGAAATATGTCGATTTCTACATCAGTTGTTGCTTGAATTTCTCTTTCACTGCATCAATCCTTGAATTCCATTTCACAGAATCGGTGATTGGAATATTAACTTAAAGTGAAAGAAAAAACACTGTATTTCACGACAAAAATTGGTGACACAGTTGTTGTTAAATTTAAAAGCTGTTTTTTAAGAGTGTGGTGAAAAGTTTCAAGTTCTTTCTTCTCAAAAGACAGAAGAAAATCGCCTTGTTTTTGGTTTCATGGAGCATGTAACAAAAATAAATCGATTTTTACTTAACTTGTGCAAACGATTTTATTTAATGTGTGTATTCGCTTTCGTAGCATCGCTGCTTGAATTTCATTTCAAAACATAGGTGACTTCAAAATTAAAACATAAAGTGCATAATAAATAAACTTTTTTTTACTGTTAAGATATAGTTAAAAACATTACTGATGGAAATGAAATTACATTTGTACATATAGCGCGTCATTATAATTTGTGAGGTATTCGCCCTTCCATATACTCCACCAAACATGAAAATCCCTGGATTTTATGAAATAATATGAAACTATAGGAAATATTATTTTACTACCAATCATCTGTTTTTGAGTCTTCAAATAGTTTTGTTTTACTTTTATTGTTATTATTATTATTTATTTAAGCAATAGGAGAAAAGAATCAAAGTTTTTACCATAAAAACAATATATTTTAATATTCTTTAATATAAATTTATTTCATCATCAGGAAAATGAAATGATTTATTTTTTTTTTCTAAAAAAGTAAAACGCACAACGCATAATACATATTATTAGCCGTATCATATTTACTGCATCAAAACTTCTCAGCTATTCTATTTTCTGAAATATGTTTCAATTTTCATCTCATTAGATACATCTGACATTTTAAAAAATTGTGTTTGATGAAAGAAATGTGTTTATATTTGAATAAAGCAACCTTCACCCGGTTAAAGACAGAAAAACAAACAGTTTTGGCATGGTTTTAAAATTTTTGAAACGGTAAAATATCACGATCGGAATTTTGATTACATAGCTCCGTGTGGAAAAGTTCAAATGAAAAATAGTGACCTTCAAAAAGTTATTTTGATCTTGAGACTAACATATAATTTCTATGGGAATTTAAAAATGAAATTTAGTGTTTATAGTTTGAATTTCATTTCAACCTCTATTTCGGTAATGTAATTTATTCATGATAAATTATGAAAATACTTTTTTTGCCACGAAAAATAGCAGAATTTACTTGTTACTAAAAGTAGAAGAAAAAAAGTAAGAAAATAATATTGTGACTTGTGCATTGTGAAAATTTACTTTAAGAGCACACACTAGTCACGCGGTAAAAGCCGATCACTAATGGTAAGTCTATGGGCGCAATCTTTTCGAATATCTCGCTTAATTTTCAATATTTTTAAATGATTTTTTTTCTCAGGATAGCTGAGGTAGAGGTCTGCACGGGCCGGAATTTCCAGGCCCGGCCCGGCCCGGCCCGTAGGAAAGTTATTTCGGCCCGGCCCGGCCCGTTGTAAAACTCAAAAGTTCGGCCCGGGCCCGGCCCGGCCCGTTTAAATTTTTATATTTTAGGCCCGACCCGGCCCGTACAAAAATCAGCGAAAACAGGCCCGGCCCGGCCTGGCCCGTTTTGGCCCGTTACAATTTCTACGATTTCTAAAAAGTTCAGATTTTTATCATATAACTAAGATTCCTTTAAAGAATACTGCATACATATCTATGGAATGATTTTACAGTATATTTTACAGAAAATACACATTAACAACATTAATGATTACTTAGATTCTTAGGCTTTCAGCATTCGAATAAAGATTCATTAAAAAATTAATATGGCTTAGAATAAAAGAAAAAAGAAAGAAAGCTAAAAATATGGTTAATTTTGAAGCTGTTTAATAAAAGAAGATTTATAAATATATTTCTATATCATTTTATTATACATTTCAAATCTAAATTCATTCTTAAATTCAAAGAAGCTCCTTTCTGATACATTTCTAAATTCATTTTTTTCTCAGAAACGCATAAGATTAGCAGATATCTTTATTCAGAAACTATATAATCGAATGGCGTTATCCATTTTTTGATACAAGCAATTTAAGAATACTGCAAACAAATAAAATACTGTGATAATTAGCGTTTTGAATAGAATTTTCGGAACAATAGCAAGGGAAGGGAGAAAAACCTGCAATCATTTGAGAAACTATTATAACTCAACAAGGTTATACAAGTATTTTATTTACCAAAAATGAAAAACGCTATTCGATTCCAAATCCTTTCAATAGTTAGGCTTATCACTTTTATACTTTTACAATTTAAAATTAACCAGAAAATGTGTCAAACTTTCGCATTATTGAGAAATTAATTTAAAAATCATCAAGAAGTATATATCCGAAGACTAAGCTAACATAAGTTCTTTATCGCTGTTAATAATTTTACAAATAATGTTTTCTGCCAATAATTAAGTCTAGTACCGGTCCGGCCAGTCTATATGTAGAAAAATAGTGCAAGCGTGATCTCGGATCGGCATGAGTCAGCTAAAAAAATATTAAAACGGGTTACACATAATGTAATTCTCCGATGCCGATACACTGTGCATTTTTATATTGATGCTGTCAAACTAGTGGCTGGCCATATTTATACTTATTCTCGTTAAAACCATTTTCGTTGAAAATAGCTTATATTTTATCGTTTCTGCTTAAATCTTCAGAACGGGCCGGCAGGCCCGAAAATTTTTTTATCAGCCCGGCCCGGCCCGGCCCGTCTGGCCCGTTCAATATTTTTGCCGGCCCGGCCCGTTTATGTTGTTTGTCGGCCCGGCCCGGCCCGTTGAAAAAACTATTCTAAATCTGCCGGCCCGGCCCGGCCCGTAAGAAAATTCGGAACGATTCCGCCGGGCCGGGTACGGGCCACGGGCCAGGTCCGGGCCCGTGCAGACCTCTAAGCTGAGGACATTCTATTACCGGGCTAGTTTGTACTTTTCTGATTTTCGTTGTAGTTTAATTCTGAGGACCCTTTAAATTTTGGATTCAGTGAAATTCGAGGTGTTGTGCCCTTTTTACTCTTATAAATTCTATTTCAGCAAAATTCAGAAAAAATTAAAAACGCTTCACGGAATATTAGTGTTTAAGCTTTCCAATGATATGCTTTCCATATTTCTACTGCAATTAGGCTGAGCAAAATTCGAAAAGATTTTGATCAGAAATGGTACAAAAAAAGCGTTTTAATTATATGCGCTCCGCCTCAGCCAGTCTCCGCCTCTCCTGCCCTTTTGAAAATTACAATTGGTTAACACCAATCCATTTTAGCAAATGAAAGTAACTTTTTTCCTTTCCTTGTATTTTCCTTTCTGTTATTGGTTTATAATAACGTGTTAATATAACCTCCCTTATTTCAAGGTTTGGATTTATTTTTTCTACAATTATAGATAAATTTTAACTAAAATAGTCTTGAAAAAAATCAACGACATCTATTTTTTTGTTTTTATAAAACTAACGCTATTTTTAAGTTATAACTAACTTCCAAATAAAAAAATTATACATTTCTTTGTATATATATATATATTTTTTTTCAAGTCCATACAAAACAAGGTAGATTTGATACAAATTACAGTAAGCTCCTTTTTAGCAAAAAGGAAATTCTGATAATTTTAAAATATAATTGGAACTTTTGTGAAATACATAGGTAGAATTAAAAGGACAAGGAGCTATATTTGGAATTTATAAATTTCCTTATACAGCTTGCAAAATACATGAAACAGGGGGGGGCAGGGGTGTGCAAAGAGAAAACTGCGCCCGGAGTAAAGTTCAGTTTGGCGCCCCATTCCCTGAACTTTTTCTTGTGACAGACTAAAAATTACGTTAGTAGTAAAAATTTGGCGCCCCCTAAATCTCGATCCCGGGGCAACCACCCCCTTCGTCCCCCTCTTTTTCGCACGGCGCTGCAAGAACTACATTTTGAGGAGGCTTATTCAACACCGCGCCGTCCGAAAGGGGAGGGGTGGCGCCACATTTATACTATCAACATCGTTCTTGGGCTGTTACAAGAAAAAGTTGGGAAAGGGGGCGCCAAATTGAAACTTTGCCCCGGGCGCAGTTTTCTCTTCCCTGTGTTTGTTTTTGGTACTATACCATACTAGGCAGCCCAATTTCAGTCCAGTATTATTAAGTAAAACAGTAAAAAAAAAAAGCATTATCAGTTCGAAAAACAGTTTTATCAAAAATAAGCAGAAATTAAAGTTAGAAAGTTTTAAAGATTGGTAATTTTAAAATTGTTGATCAACTTGTTTCAAACTTTAAAGAAATATTTTTTAATATTTATTACATTTGAGGGAAACGATACACTTTTAATAGTCGTTAAAAATAGGGAATTTATCCTGCGTAATACATTTTATTTTAATATAACATAAAGGTTTATTTGCAAAGACAACGAATTGCAAATATTTATCATTATTTATCTATACTAATATTATAAAGAGGAAAGATTTGATTGTTTGTTTGTTTGCATTGAATAGGCTCCGAAACTACTTGACGGATTTGACAAATTATTTCGCCGTTAGAGGCCCCACCAGTGGCCGAGAGGTTCGGACCTCTCAACTGGTAGACGGCAGGTGCTGGGTTCGAACCCAATCGCGGCTGTCGGCCTAACCGTTCGGAGTTTTCGTGGTTTTCTTCGAACCTTGCGTAAATACGGGTTAGGTTCCCTTAGAAAGACCCCCCACGAAGGACAAATCCCCCCTGGTCCTATATCCCTAGCGTAGATAATCGGACGTCAAAAATCAACCAACCAACCAACCTTTCGCCGTTAGAAAGCTACACTATTTCCGGTGAACATAGGCTATAGTCGCCGCTTAAAAGGATAAAAATAAAACGCCGGATAAACGAATCAAAAGCAATTTGAGAAACTAAAGGTTACCTGACCCACTAGACATATGACAATCACTGAAACACATATGAAAATCGTAACTATGCAACCCCCTCCCCCCCCCCCAAAAAAAAAAAAAAACATTTTAAACTTTTTACCCCGACGTGATATAAAACCGTGTTTTTTAATTTTTAAAACTATTTAGCAATTACTAAAAAAAGGAAAAGAAATGCTGAAACGCAAATTAATTAAAGTTAAAAATAAATCACGAAACGATTGTTTTGGAGTTGTCAAAAAAGTTATAACAGATAGTAAATATTTTAAAGGGTAGTTAGCATCAAATATGGGGAGGGAGGTTTTTTTTTTAGGAGGAGCAGTCAAATATTTAAAATTGTAACGTTTTCTACAATTTCAAATGCGGACTGTTTCAATAAGCCTAGGGATAAATATTACTTATTTAATTTAATATAAATTTATAAAGAGGGAAGATTTGTTTGTTTGTTTGTTTGAATTGAATTGAATAGGCTCCAAAACTACTTGACGGATTTAAAAAATTCTTTCACCGTATGAAAGCTACACTATTTCCGGTGAACATAGGCTATATTATATTTTCAAAAAAATTATTTCAAATCCTTATTAAAATGCCAATATTGTAACCCAAGGTGTAGAAAAATGATCTTAAAAAATCTTTACATCGCGTGCGTTGCGAATACTATTGATTATAGAACAAAATAATGTACTACGACTTTGTTAACATGTAATTATCTACAAAAAATGTCGCAACAGCATATGTCTAACTGTTATAGTTATGTCACAATAAGTGTTTTTTATTTAAAAAAATAATTAAAATGCCGTTTCTGTAAAAGCTCTTTATTGTTACTTTGGTTTTGATTCTTATCAAAATAAATTACTTCAAAATCAAGACTGATTTAATGGTTGCCGTTTACCCCGCTCGACTAGGCTGCATCATAATGTGTGATATAGGAGTCACTGGACACGGGAGGGGAGTCAATGTCAGAGACGGCATTTTAATTATTAGGTTATGAGTGTGTGTGTAAAAATTTATAACTTGAAATTTTTCTTAAATATCCGTGAGAAGTCGGGGCGGGCTGCTATAATCTATATACATAAAGCAAAATCGTGTTAGTTACACCATTTATAACTCAAGAACCGATGGATCGATTTTTATGAAATTTTGTATGGAGGTATCTGACACCTTAGATTAACATATAAGCTATTTTTTATCGGACTACCTAAAATGAGGGTAATGTTTTTAGTAGTTGAATTTAATGAGATGAAGTGGTAGAAACAATTTGCGGTGTCAGTGGTGGCGGGGGACTGGGCGACTTGCTCTACCCGAAGAAAAGCGAGGGCGGGCCGCTAGTTATAGTATAAAAGTAAAAATAATGAAACTGTAAGGAAAATTTTGCAATTTTTTTAAAGTCTGCTATTCAGCAAATTTTACTCTCTAATAGTTTTCAGAATTGTTTCTTCTTTGGAGTTTTTTGTCGACGTTCAACTAATGCAGCTTCTATCGAGCAGAAGGCTTTTGCATGTTCCAAAACATCATAGTACAATGTATCGTGAACAAGATTTGTCGAGATAGTTACAAACTTAACAAGTTCGTATATATTTAATGGGTGACAATTCAATATAATATTGAAAAACTTTTAGACGATTTTGCAGTTTTTAGCAGTTTTTGTTTGTCCTTGTACAAGGGCAGATCTGGAGACTCCTCAAAAAAGAGGGGGGGGGGGGACTTTTCAGAAATTTGGAGATTCCAATCGCACCTGCAGCTCGTGTTGGGACAATTTTTTTTCATCATGAGTAGGATCGGTGCTAATTTTTTTCGTTGCAGGTCGAGTTTCGGTCCGGTTTACTTTCATTTTTTGCCGTCGTACTGGTTAAATACTTTTTTTTTTTTGCGAGTCGTGTTTGGGTAAGGTTCAATTCTACTTTGCCTCTGCGGGTTGGGTTGGAGTCCGGTTCTCTTTCCTTATTGCTGCTGGTTGGTATTGGGTCTGGTTGATTTCTATTTTGTGTGTGTGTGGGGAGGGGGAGGGCCGTAGCTAGAAGTGAACAATAGGGGGGGCTCAAGTGAATGTAGGGGGGGGGGCTCAAGAGAATGTAAGGGGGGCTCAAGAGAATGTAAGGGGGACTCATAATTTTTTTCTCTCGCATTGCCACAGAAAGATAAAGTAATGCATATTCATATTGTAGGTACTATGTTTCTTATTAAAAAGTGTTCTAATAACTTCATTTTATACTAAGAAAATTATAGGATGATGAAAATTCTGAGTGTATAGCTGATCAAAATTAAACATCATGCTAGCTTCTTATGTGCCAATAGGATGAGGGAGGTGATGAACACACTTATTTTATATACAATTTAGTAATCCTGCAAAATTGTGAAAGGTTTTCAAGTTAGATTTTTGAACAGAATTTCATTTGAATTTTCGGAACAGAAATTCATTGAGTGACCTTGGAATCTTTTCCAGAGGGGCTCAAAATATTTTAGGAGGGGGGGGGGGCTAAGCCGCCCATAGCGCCCCCTTAGCTACGGCCCTGGGGGGGGGGGGTTGAGTTGAGTACTATTTTATTGACGCTGGTTTGGTTTCGGTCAAGTTGACTTTTTACTTTTTTGCTACTGGTCGAGTGGATTTTTACGTTTTTCTTGCGGACAGAGTGGAATTCTACTTTTTATCTGCTTTTCTTTGCATTCTTTTTTGTTGCTGTAGTTGTTTTGGGGTGAAATTAATTTACACTATTTTGGGTTCTGATCTGATTCATAGTGAATTTTCAATCTCGCAAGAAGGATTCGATTCGACCCCATATTTCAAATGAAAGTCTAAATATTTTCTCCGTTATGGAAGAAAATAGTTTAAAGGTGTATTATAAAAGAAAATATCGAAGATACTATGAAATGAAACTATATAAACGCCATAGCAGACATTTCCAAATAGTTAATTATGAATATTTAAGATTTTACATTTCAATTTACATGTTAAAACTGCTATTCACAAGTGTTAACATGTACATTAAAATATCCATACGGAATGTCTCGAATAGAAGATACCTCTATTTAACGAACACTTTTCAACAATTTAGCCATCTCTCTTTGGTTGATTCCGTTATGAGTATATATTAGATATTTATTTTCTATATAAAAGATAAAATTGATATTAAAAATATAAATGTTGACATTTTATAATTCCATTAAAACATGAATTGTTTTTCTTTCATTTCGATTCTAAATTGACAAAAAAAACTTTGGTCGGGTTTTGATTTGATTTCCAATGGTATTTTCGGGTTCGGATCGGAAGCAGGGCAATACTATACGCTCAGGGGTCAAATAAATTTTTTTGTCGAATATTTGAAAAATGAAGTTATTTTAAGTGCAATTCTTAGAGGAACGCTCTTTTCTGATTCAAGGGGGAAACACGAGAATCCTCAAGGGGGAGCGATTTCAAAATTTGGAGGTTCGGGCAGGAGGTGATGTTTTCATTGCTGGTGGAGATTATTTCTAAATTTTGCAGTGAGTTGTGTTCGAATCGGCTTGACATTTTTGCTGTGGGTCGGATTTGGGTCAGTTTGACTTACATTTTTTCAAATTCGGTTCTGTTCAGGATAAAATTTCACTTCTGAGAGTAGCACTCAGGTTGATTGATTGGTTGGTTGAATGGGGTTTTATGGCACAAAGTTACATCAGGATATACTGCGCAAAGAACAAGGTGGGAATTCGAGTTAATTAGAAAGTTTGGTTAGGGATTTTTTTTTTTTTTTTGAGTTTGTTTTTTGTAGTAGGCCGGATAGATTTATACTTTTTTGCTACGGACCAAGTTTGAGCAGGCTGACTTAGGAATAGGTTTTGCACTAAAGAGCAAATAATAGATTTTTTTTTCTCTATAAATTATAACATTCAAGTTGAAGATGTAAAACACATTTTTTAATTCTATTAAAATACATGAACTCATTTTCTTTCATTTCAGTTTCAGGTGTTCGAGTAAGGGCTCGATTTGACATAATTTGTAATTTTTGGGTTCGGATTGATATATTATGGGTCGGGTTGACTTTAAACATTTCGGATTCGGAACATTTCTTCTTTTGGATTTTGACAAATTCGGATCTAGTATAAACTGGTTGATGACTGGATTTTTCAATAGATCAGACAATACTTTATATGAAAAACTATATGTTTGAATATTGACGAGTACATTGTATATATATTCATTTTTCTACTTAAACAACAACAAAAAAAAAATATTGATATAATTATATGCGATACCTTTCCCAATTTCCTTCAAATATTAGATTGATTTTGTTTCATTTTGGATTTGTTGATCTGTTTTGTATCAGGCTATTCGGTACTGAATCAGATTTTTTTCTTTTATTTATTTATGTATTTTTTTTTAGCGAGCTTGGGTTGGGTTAAAACTGAATTGTTTTTTGAGCCTGGGCATGGAAATTTAGGTTCGGGCAGACCTCTAAAAGAACGAAGTCCACGCCAGGCCCGAAGTGGAAGAAAAAATATAGTGTGGTTAAGTTTTGCAGAAAAAAAGTAAGATCCGAACTCGGAATGGTTTCCGAAAGAGTGAAGACTTGAGTAGAGGTCTGGACGGGCTGGAGTTTTCAGTCTCGCCCCGGCCCGGACCGAATGAATGTTATTTTGGCCCGGCCCGGTATAAAACAAAATATTCGGCCCGAGCCTGGCCCGCTCGTTTACACTTTTACATTTCTAGGCCAGGCCAGGCCAGGCCCGGCCCGTACAGAAATCAGTGAAAACAGTCCAGGCCGAAAACCGCCTGCATCTTTATTTCGAAACAAAATCAGATTTTTATCATACAATTAAGATTTTTTAAAGATTACTGCATTCATATTTATTGGATGATTTTATAGAAAATTTTTTCTGACAATACACAGTAAGAACATTAATGATTACTTAGGTTCTTAGACTTTCAACATTCAAATAAAGATGCACTGAAAAATTAATATGGTTTAGAATAAAAGAAAAAAAAAGGAAGTTAAAATTATCACAACTTTTGAAGCTGTGTAATAAAAAGTACATTTATGAAAATACTTCTTTATCATTTTATCAAAGATTTTCTCAAATTTAGAGGAGCTATTTTTTATGCATTTCTGATTTCATTTCTTTTTGGAAACACATGAGTTTAACAGGTGTTTTTATTCAGAAACAATGTAATGGAATGGCGTTGTCCATTTTTTGATACAAGCAAATACAATGCGCAACACGCTATATAAAAAGCTAATTTTCATAATATTTATGAACATATTGTGAAAATTAGAGTTTTGAATCGAATTTCCGGAAGCGACAACATGCAAAAGGAGAAAAATCTGAAACCACGTGACAAGAATCTTTTATACCTTAACAAGTATATACAAAAATCTTATTTACCAAAAACGAAATATGCTGTTCGATTCCAAATCCCTTCAATAGTCAGGCTTGTCACTTTTGTACCTTTATAGTTAAAAATTAGTCAGAAAATGTGTCAAACTTTCGTGTTGTTCAGAAATGAATTTAAGAAACACCAAAGAGTATATTTCCAAAAAGTACGTTAACAGTACGTTAATAGTTTTTATCCCTGTTACAAATAATGTTGTCTGCCCTATACGTCTTACGAATAATTAAGTCTAGTTCTGACCCCGACTATATGTAGAAAAACAGTGCAAACCTGATCTTGGCCCGGCTCCAGTTTGCCAAAAAATTATTATACCCGTATAGACACAAAGCAACTGTCCGATGCTGATTTCTACGCTGTACACGTTACATTTATGTATTGATGTTGTTAAACTAGTATCTACTCCTGACGCACATTTATACTTATGGTCGTTAAACCCATATTCATTGAAAATAGACCTCATTTTAGCGTTTTTACCGAAATCTTTATAACACGCCGGCAGGCCAGTTAAACTTTTTTATCGGACTGGCCCATACGGCCTGTTTATTTTTTTGCCAGTCTGATACAGGCCGATGCAGATCTCTAGACCTAAGCAAGCCCTAGTCTCATGAGTTAAAACTGGCCGGCTCAACCCGGGCATTGACAGCTTTGTCGAGTCCGATCAGGTCGCACCGTTCTCAATCTTAAACACGATTTATTTATCCTATGGACATCTAATATCATTTTCCAGACCCTTCATTGGGCTCAAAGGGGGAGGGAGCGATCGCCCCATCACTTCTGGTATTCATCATATTGAAATCTTGCTACTGAATCGCATCTTTTTATATGTCGACAGATGGTTCGTGGGAATTATTACATTGTTCTGCAATGAATAATAAATTTTGAAAGAAAACTTAATTGTAAAACACTAACATTAATAAAGCTAGACTGAGTGTGCGGTATCTTCCTTAAAAAAAGAAAAAAAAAAAAAAAAAAAAAAAAGGACGGCGGGAAACAGATGACTAATTTCAACAGGTTTAATTTGATTATATATATAAATGGAATGTTTTTATGGAAATTCTTTTTAACAGAGAGTATACGCGAAACAGCATTTCATTGCATTTCATGTTCAAAGTAGTGAACATAATTTAAATACGCTAGGAACAGTTTTTCTCCGAAGAGCTTTTTACAACCGAATTATTTTGTGTAACTCTGTAATTGAATGGCAAATGTTTTTCTCCAAATATTATACCGCAAGCATTCTTAAGTCCATTTTAGAAGTTCGTATAAATTTCATTGTTTGTAAAAGAGTAACATTATTACAACAATACATCGCGAAATTATTTTTAGACCAGAATATAATAGATTACTATGGAGATCCTCTGTGTGTATACTGTAAGTGCTATACATGACATATTTTTTTATAATTGTCTTCCAGAGTACCTCAGTAATGTATATGAATTCCATTACTTTTAAATTAGTATGGCGCTCCTTGAAACACCGCAAATGATTTATCTACATAGACCATAATGTAGCGGAATAATTTTGAGTGATCCTACACATTTCTTATGTTTCTTCAATTTTTTTAAAAGTGTTTAATTTTTTAAAAGTAATTTTTGCACCTTAAAAAACTTTGTTAGTGTTATGCAGAATTTGCAAAAAGTCCTTAAAAATATTTAAGTTTTTTGTTATTTATTAATTGGAGGTGAAAATCTGAGTTCTCTGAAATTCTGATTTAGAAAAATTTATATCACCCTTGCCCTCCCCCCCTCTTGTATCAAAATTTCGTTCCCGCCTTTTGCTCTCATCACAGCCATCAATATTATCCCTTCCAGAAGTATCACTTCGCTGTTTTGTTGTCTATCTCACTGTATCCATGTTTACACAATATAGCCACTTTGTTGTAACAATAAAAAATCTATCACAAAAACTCCTCCCCACTACTAAAAATGAGATTTTTCCCTCTCATCCTATTAGTAAATGCCTAGAATTTATTCATTGAAACTTTCCCACATTTTATTATTTTTTAAGCCCATTTGTTAATGTTTTAAAAGGCAAATAAAAGTAAGTCATTTAAAAAACTTCTCCACCCCACATACACACCAAAATAAATAATTAATAAATTGTTTCCTCCCCCCCCCCCCTCAGCTCACAAATTTTAAACTTTTAAAGTCATCGATTTTTCGAAAACTTTTACTGTAGTAATAAATAATCAATCATAGTTTTACTCTTAACCCCACAAAAATTGATGTTTTCCCCCTATTTCTCCTTACCAAGTACATAAAATTTAGTCTTTAAATCTCTTTATTTTGTGTTTAGCCATATTTATTGATCTTTAATCATATAGAGTAAGTCATCTAACAAATTCCCTTCATCCCCCTCCAAAATAAATAAATAAATACTTTTCATTTTTTCCTTCTCAGAAATCTCCAACAATTATATAAAGAAAATTTTAAACCAATTATTTATATGATTTATGATATTCGAACGAAATGTGGTAACTCAGCATAAAAACCTTTTTCTAAATTTAAAGGGGGGGGTAGCTACCCTTTCTCCCCCTATACTTATTCAATGAATTCTTAAAACTAATCGCCCCCAGGAGAATACCTTCTTTAAATATTCACGGGCTTCCTAACCCAAGCCACCTGAATGATCTTTATCTTTTCTTTTTCCTCTGATTTCTATTGTCTTCCTTTTTTCTTTGTTTTACTCTCGTTGTTGTTTTTTTCCCGGAGGTGAGAGCAATTTGTATGAGCCGATATCACTCTGTATATCGATGGAGAATTGTAAACCACCCACGTGTTTGCTGTGTGTAACGTCACGTGTTTGTAGGAAAGAGTAGAAGTTTATCGGATTCAAACGCAACCCACAACAAAAAGTTAAAAAATAAACCCGACCAGCAGCAAAAAATAGAAGCGAACCGGACAACAAATTTTGTAAAATGATCACGGAGAAAACACGAATATCTTCAAAATATCGTGAAACAGACGCACATTTTGCACAAAAATTGCAAAAAAGAACGAACATTTTACCAAAGAATTCACTCCAATAAATTCGGGTCAACCCGAACCCTTCTCGATAAAGTAACAAGTAAGAAAAATCATGCGTTAAGCATTGATTATGAAGCACTTTCCAACACATAATGAAATCTTTAACAAAACTTTGTTATTTAGGGAAATAATAGTGTATAGCCAAATATACCCAAATATGTATTCCAGTACTTTTGAACAGCTCTGTATTTCATATGTCACTTGATATAATGGGAAAAATTAGTTTAGCAAGAAAATACCCAGTAGCTTGAAATTTATTTTTCAGCATTTCATACTATCAGATGGAAACATACTTGAATACTTTTGTTCAGCCCTGTAGTTTACATTGTACCTTTATTACACGTCAGCATTAGGCTAAAATTTATTGTAAACTAAAACACTTTTAAAACAACTGAAATCACATTCTCATAAATTATCATTCATAGGCGTCCATGTACCGAATTCTTTGCGTGGCCGTGGCCCTGTATATCCTTTTATCTATATTCTTCAAACATTTCTCAGTAAATTCAATGAAGCTCAAAATGCATAGCTTATTTAAGAACCACGTTTAAATAATTTATGCTCATATTCAGAAACGTTAATGAGCTCTTTTGGGTAGCCCTGTATATCAACTATAACATTTATACACACCATATAATGTGCATATTTTTAGCGAAATATAAACGCGCATATCATAATTAAAATGCATTTCATCCCTCCATCAGCCATCATTGGACACATAAAGGGTACTTCGGAAAGAATATGCTATTTGAAATCTTTTGTATGGCCCTGTAAATGCTACGTACTTCATATTGTGCAAGACAGGAGCGTATAATTTATATTAAGCTTCAGTGACATATATCAA
The DNA here is from genome assembly GCA_964019185.1 of Maratus speculifer. Lineage (NCBI taxonomy): Eukaryota > Metazoa > Arthropoda > Arachnida > Araneae > Salticidae > Maratus > Maratus speculifer. The sequence goes on along the minus strand of OZ025290.1, from coordinate 369,206,406 downwards.
TTTTATTATACATGAAACAGCTTAATATATTTAAAATATGCCACACACAATTCCCCCTTTTACCATTATCTAATGGAATTCTTTTGTGTGGCCATGTAAATGAATAATAGCTAAATTTTCACCTTATATTTTATAGAATGCATATTTTAATATGTTTGACAGGGTATAATATCTTTAAAATTCCTTTGAAACGATTTTTCCATATAGGCCGTAATGTAATGGGAAACTTTTGATTCGTCCTGTAGATAAACTAATCATGGTAGAAACTTCATTTTCAATAGGGTTCGTGCTAGGGTAAACGTCAATAACGTCCTAAAATTTCATGGCAATTCGAGTATATAAACGATTTTTCCCCATGGGCCGTAATGTAAAGGAAAACTTTTGATTCTCCCTGTAGATAAACTAATCATGGTAGAAACTTAATTTTCAATAGCGTTCGTGCTAGGGTAAACGTCAATAACGTCCTAAAATTTCATGGCAATCCGAGTATATTAACGATTTTTCCCCATAGGCCGTAATGTAATGGAAAACTTTTGATTCGCCCTGTAGATAAACTAGTCATGGTAGAAACTTCATTTTCAATAGCATTCGTGCTAGGGTAAACGTCAATAACGTCCTAAAATTTCATGGCAATCCGAGTATATTAACGATTTTCCCTATACGCCGTAATGTAATGGGAAACTTTTGATTCTCTCTGTAGATAAACTAATTATGGTAGATACTTCATTTTTAATAGGTGTCGTGCTAGGGTAAACATCAATAATGTATAAAAATTTCATAGCAATCCGAGTATATTTACGGGAGTTAGAGCGCGGACAGACGGACAGACGGCCATCCGACCAGACGGACAGACAAACCGAATGCATAAGCACTTTTCAACTTTGTTGGAAAGTGCTAAAAACCAAATCCAAAAGTGTCCCAAATGCGCTAAGCACTGCTAAAAAGTAAAAGTCAACCAGATTAAAAACAAAATGTAGTAGTCAACAAGACCCAAATCTGACAAAAAAAAAAAAAAAAAAAAAATCAGAAATTAACTTGAACAGCAGCAAAGAGTCGAAGTCAACCCGACCCAATTTCGACCCAAGTAGGAATTAACCCAGACAGGAGCAAAAAATGGAAGCCAACCGGACCCAAACCCGACCCACAGCAAAAAAGTAAAACAAACAAAAAAAAAAAACACGACCCACATAAAAAAATGAGCTCCGAACCGTGCATTACACTGGACTATCCAAATTTCTAAAATCCTCCCCCCCCCTTGAGGACTCTCAAGATCAGCCCTTGGTCTTCGCCTCCCTTTATATCAAAATTTCGCTTCGCCTTTTGAATCTGTCACAATCTTCTAAATTGCACCTTACAAAAATATCACTTCGTTTTGTAGTCTACTCCACAATACCCATATTTGTAGCATATAAGTCACTTTAGTATATCAATAAACAATCAATCACAAAATTTCCTCCCCCCCCCTCCCACGACTGAAATTAGGATTTATCATTTTGTTCCTTTAAGTGCAGAAAATTTAGTTCTTTAAACAATTCCCACTTTTATTATTTTTTTAAACCGATTTATAAATATTTTGAAAGGCAAATAAATAATAAGTCATCTAATAAACATCTCCCCCCTACACACACACACGAAAATAAATAAACAAGTTGGAAATTGCACGTGAAGCGTAGCAAATTAGGTGCGTTCGTACGATAACGAAGTTTTAAAAATATTATTTTCATATATCAATCTCATAAAATTATAAATAGTGAATTACAATTAAAACGCTCATCAAACAATGTTCTCCCTATACCATTATGTCATGGAATACTTTTGTGTGGCCTTGTAAATCAATAACAAATGTTCTTTGTTATACATCAAATTATGTATGATGTATATTATAATATGTACTTTATAGTTGCATATAAATTTTATTAAGTTCGCATGAGTGTAACACGATTAAAATGCATCTGAAACATTTTTTCCCATTGACCGTAATGTAACGGAATACTTTTGATTGTCCCTGTAATTGATCTATGCATCCGATTTTCATAAAATTGGAAATAACTCGACAAAATTATGTAATAATTATGTATTTTAAATTTCAAATGTATAGAATATATTTGAAACTTTTTCCCCATTGACCATAATGTAATTGAATACTTTTGATTGCTCCTGTAATTGATCTATGCACACGATTATCAAAATATTTGAAATAACTCGACAGAATTATGTAATAATTGCGTATTTTAAATTTCAAACGATTAAACTGCATTTGAAACTTTTTTCCCCATTAACCGTAATGTAATGGAATACTTTTGATTGCCCCTGTAATTGATCTATGCATCCGATTTTCATAAAATTTGAAATAACTCGACAAAATTATGTAATAATTATGTATTTTAAATTTCAAACGTATAGAATATATTTGAAACTTTTTCCTAATTGACCATAATGTAATTGAATACTTTTGATTGCCCCTGTAATTGATCTATGCACACGATTATCAAAATATTTGAAATAACTCGACAGAATTATGTAATAATTGTGTATTTTAAATTTCAAACGATTAAAATGCATTTGAAACTTTTTTCCCCATCCACCGTAATGTAATGGAATACTTTTGATTGCCCCTGTAATTGACCTATGCATCTGAGTTTCATAAAATTTGAAATGACTCGACAAAATTATGTAATAATTATGTATTTTAAATTTCAAACGATTCGGTTAGGTAGTTTTTGCGTTGTTATATGCGGACAGACAGACGGACGGACGGACAGACGGACGGACTGAACGACCACTATAGGTGCTACGTATTATATAATTACGAACGCACCTAATAATGTGCTTATTTCTTTTTTTTTTCCTCAGCTCACAAATTTGAAACAAACACAAATTCCACCATTTTTTGAGGGGGGGGGATTGCACTATTTTCTCCCCTACCCATATGTCACTAAATTTAAAATCTTTGAAAGTTTTTTTTTTTTTTCCATAGGTTTATACATATTTTATTCTAAAAATAAATAATTAATCGTAAACAACCCATAAATATCGTTGTATACCCCCACGTTCTTTTCAAGTACACAAAATTAAAAATCTTTAAAACACTTTTAAGTTACATTTTTCGTCCTATTAATAAATATTCAAGAAGGTAAATAAGCTGTCATCTATAAAACTGTCCTACTATCTCTCCCCTCCCCCCTTCTCAACTTACAAAATTAAATTCTTTTTTCTCTGCTAACTATAATATTAACAAAGTCTTTTTAACTATGTAGGAAAGTGTTAAAAATAAAGCGATAGATATGCATTAAATTCTACACAAAACACATTTTTACATTTTTTGCGTATTGTGTTTGTGCATTTCATACAGTAAAATATCTTTAGAGAGATATTTAAATAAAATATTGTGATTTTCCATTAATGTGCAAGTAACTTTTCACAACTTTTCGCAGTTATTTCGTTTCTATTAGCTCAGAATTGAACCACTAAACATAAATACCAAAATTACCCGAGTTTTCGGCTGAGTTGAGTAAATCCATAAAAAAATGAATCAGTACAATATATTGTATCAAAACAAAAACCATTCTTAACTGACTGTATCACTTAAAAAACAGTTTTCAGAACCCCCCCCCCCTCCCTCCTATAGACTTTACTGCTATGTCAGTGCTCAAAATTAAAAATTGTTAGAGCTCCTTGCGGTTTTTATATAATGCTTGTAAAAATAATCAAGAATCTAAATTTTCTTCCACCTGAAATATTGACAAAATATTTTGCTTTATTGACTTAACATCACACAAAGTTTTTAAAATTTGCTACACTTTTTCTGTCACATTTGTCACTACAAACAATAATAAATTATGTATTATGTCTATAAACGACTAGGCTGGGATTAACACCTATTTCTCCTTTCTTCAAAATTTCTATTTCCTTTTCGCCCTTGCTTGCTTGCCTCTCCGCAAAAAATAAACAATGTTTAAATATTTAAATTTGTCTAAATATTTTTCTCATAATTTTATGAAGTATTTATGACTTTAACCTTCAGTGCTATTTATCTTGATAAGTTTCGTATTCTAAAAAGAATCCCTCCCCCTTACACCCCCCAAAAAATAGTTATTTAAACTACTTGTACCTGATATCCCCCCCCCCTCATTCAATATTAATTTTTTATTAATTTATTTATTTATTTTTTATTTTTTTGTGATTGCGTTAAGTAAATAAAATAGTTTTTATTTTATAGCAATCTCTCTAAATTAATTATTCGTTTATTTTCTGAAAATCAAACCATTTTAATTTTGGAACGCTAATCGTAAAGAGATTGAAATTCTTTTGAAGCTCGACATCATTGCATTTACCCAAAGTAATGGGAAATCAGTTGAAAAAAATCCTTTAAACATGAAATCGGCTGGAATTGCACACCTTTGAAGAGAAAAATCGTCGCAGATAATTGGTTAAGAGCATTCTATTTCCTAATTGGATGATTGCATGTCAATCAAAGTAATTTTAGCCCATCCTCCGAATCCGCTGAAAAAGCGCGTCGCCATCTTGATTTGCCTTGGCGTGTGACTAGTGTGTGCTCTTAAGAGCCCACAATAGTCACAGGAAAAGTACAGAAAAAGACCCGGATGACCATGTAAAGTCTATGGGAGCGTTCTTTTCTAATATCTCATTCAAATTTTAATATTTTGACATGATGTTTTTGCATAAAATAGTTCAGGACGATCCACAACCGGGCTAGTTTTTACTTTTTCGATTTTGGTTTTAGATTTTTTTTAAAAAATTACTTTAATTTTCAAAACCGGTTTAAACCGGTTCTGAAACTGAAACTATCATAATATAAAAAATATATAACCAAAATCGAAAAAGTAAAAACTAGCCCGGTTGTGGATTGCCCTCAGCTATCTTGTGCAAAAAAATCATGCAAAAATATTAAAATTTGAGCGAGATATTAGAAAAGAACGCTCCCATAGACTTTACATGGTCATCCGGGTCTTTTTCTGCACTTTCCCTGTGACTATTGTGGGCCCTTAAGAGCCCACACTAGTCACGCGGTAAAAGCCGAGTGCTAATGTAAAGTCTATGGGAGCGTTCTTTTCTAATATCTCGCTTAATTTTCAATATTTTTAAATGATTTTTTTTTCTCAGGATAGCTGAGGACATTCTATTACCGGGCTAGTTTCTACTTTTCTGATTTTCGTTGTAGTTTAATTCTGAGGACCCTTTAAATTTTGGATTCAGTGAAATTCGAGGTGTTGTGCCCTTTTTACTCTTATAAAATCTATTTCAGCAAATTTCAGAAAAAATTAAAAACGCTTCACGGAATATTAGTGTTTAAGCTTTCCAATGATATGTTTTCCATATTTCTACTGCAATTAGGCTGAGCAAAATTTGGAAATATTTTGATCAGAAATGGAATAACAAAAGCGTTTTAATTATATGCGCTCCGCCTCAGCCAGTCTCCGCCTCTCCTGCCCTTTTGAAAATTACAATTGGTTAACACCAATCCATTTTAGCAAATGAAAGTAACTTTTTTCCTTTCATTGTATTTCCTTTCTGTTATTGGTTTATAGTAGCGTGTTAAAATAACCACCCTTATTTCAAGGTTTTGATTTATTTTTTCTACAATTATTGATAAATTTTAGCTAAAATAGTCTCGAAAAAAATCAACGACTTCTAATTTTTTGTTTTTATAAAACTAACGCTATTTTACTATTATTATATAACTATAACTAACTTCCAAGGAAGAAAATTATACATTTATTTGTATATATATATATTTTTTTTCAAGTCCATACAAAACAAGGTAGATTTGATACAAATTACAGTAAGCTCCTTTTCAGCAAAAAGGAAATTCTGATAATTTTAAAATATAACTAGCGGCCTTCGCCCGCTACGCTGGTCGGTTTATCTAAAGAAATCTTGAAGAAGTAGTTAGATAAGGTTCAGACATACATTAAAAAAAAAAAAAAGCAAGTCGATCATTCAAAAAACGTTGGGAAATATCAAATATTTACTGTAATTTTTTAAGAAAAACAAAGTTTCGAAAAAAAAATTAAATCGAAAAAAAAATTACACTGACATATTAATGCAAGGAAATTTTCCCAGAGAGAAAATTCGCCTTGAATACAATATTTCAAATTCTTTTAATTGCTTATAGGCGTTAATGCCAACATAGTGAAAAAAAATTCCATGCTGGGAATCGAACCCGGGCCATCAGTATGGCGCACTGACGTTCTACCGACTAAACCACATGGAACGACAGCCAGCTTGAAACTTTCTCATACTTAAGTAGACTGGCGAAAACATAACGATAGCGCGTTTTAAAATCGCACAGTGACATCTATTGGATTTTATATGTACTAAAAAACGTTATGTACTAAAAAACGTGAGCAGCGCACCTAATAGTTTCTTTTGTTTCTTTTTGTTACTTTTTTGTCTGTTGTCCGATTTTGATGAAACAAAGCCTATACACTGCCCGGGAGTGTGCATTCTTCATTAGTGAAAACCGCATAAAAATCCATTCAGTAGTTACGAAGATAACCTCGAACAAACAGACAGACAGACAGACAGACAGACAGACAAAAAATTCAAAAAAATTTTTTTTGTGTTTCATTGGTTTTCTTTTATCGCCCTGACTCCATTTTTGTCAATTATCTTCAATGTACAGACACACCGGGTCCTACTGTTTTATTATATGTATAGATTGGAACTTTTGTGAAATACATAGGTAGCATTAAAAGGACAAGGAGCTATATTTGGAAATTATAAATTTCCTTATACAGCTTGCAAAATACATGAAACAGGGGGGGGGGTGCAAAGAGAAAACTGCGCCCGGAGTAAAGTTCAGTTTGGCGCCCCATTCCCTGAACTTTTTCTTGTGACAGACTAAAAATTACGTTAGTAGTAAAAATTTGGCTCCTCCTAAATTTCGGGCAACCACCCCCTTCGTCCCTCTCTTTTTCGCACGGCGCTGCAAGGAGTAAATTTTGAGGAGGCTTATTCAACACCGCGCCGTCCGAGGGGGGGGGGGGCACCATATTTATACTATCAACATCATTCTTGGGCTGTTACAAGAAAAAGTTGGGAAAGGGGGCGCCAAATTGAAACTTTGCCCGGAGCGCAGTTTTCTCTTCCCTGTGTTTGTTTTTGGTATTATACGATACTAGGCAGCCCAATTTCAGTCCAGTATTATTAAGTAAAACAGTAAAAAAAATAAGCATTTCAGTTCGAAAAACAGTTTTATCAAAAATAAGCAGAAATTAAAGTTAGAAAGTTTTAAAAATTGGTAATTTTAAAATTGTTGATCATTTTGTTTCAAACTTTAAAGAAATATTTTTTAATATTTATTACTTTTGAGGAAAACGATACACTTTTAACAGTCGTTAAAAATGGGGAATTTATCCTGCGTAATACATTTTATTTTAATATAACATAAAGGTATATTTGCAAAGACAACGAATTGCAAATATTTATCATTATTTATTTATACTAATATTATAAAGAGGAAAGATTTGATTGTTTGTTTGTTTGCATTGAATAGGCTCCGAAACTACTCGACGGATTTGAAAAATTCTTTCGCCGTTGGAAAGCTACACTATTTCCGGTGAACATAGGCTATAGTCGCCGCTTAAAAGGATAAAAATAAAACGCCGGATAAACGAATCAAAAGCAATTTGAGAAACTAAAGGTTACCTGGCCCACTAGACACATGACAATCACTGAAACACATATGAAAATCGTAACTATGCACCCCCCTCCTCCCCCCCCAAAAAAAACATTTTAAACTTTTTAGACCGACCTGATATAAAACCGTGTTTTTTAATTTTTAAAACTATTTAGCAATTACTAAAAAAAGGAAAAGAAATGCTGAAACGCAAATTAATTAAAGTTAAAAATAAATCACGAAACGATTGTTTTGGAGTTTTCAAAAAAGTTAAAGCAGATAGTAAATATTTTAAAGAGTAGTGAGCATCAAACATGGGGAGGGAGGATTTTTTTTTTAGGAGGAGCAGTCAAATATTTAAAATTGTAACGTTTTCTACAATTTCAAATGCGGACTGTTTCAATAAGCCTAGGGATAAATATTACTTATTTAATTTAATATAAAATTATAAAGAGGAAAGATTTGTTTGTTTGTTTGTTTGAATTGAATTAAATAGGCTCCAAAACTACTTGACGGATTTGAAAAATTCTTTCACCGTATGAAAGCTACACTATTTCCGGTGAACATAGGCTATATTATATTTTCAAAAAAATTATTTCAAATCCTTATTAAAATGCCAATATTGTAACCCAAGGTGTAGAAAAATGAACTTAAAAAATCTTTACATCGCGTGCGTTGCGAATACTATTGATTATAGAACAAAATAATGTACTACGACTTTGTTAACATGTAATTATCTACAAAAAATGTCGCAACAGCATATGTCTAACTGTTATAGTTATGTCACAATAAGTGTTTTTTATTTTAAAAAATAATTAAAATGCCGTTTCTGTAAAAGCTCTTTATTGTTACTTTGGTATTGATTCTTATCAAAATAAATTACTTTAAAATCAAGGCTGATTTAATGGTTGCCGTTTACCCCGCTCGACTAAGCTGCATCATAATGTGTGATATAGGCGTCACTGGGGCACGGGAGGAGAGTCAATGTCAGAGACGGCATTTTAATTATTAGGTTATGAGTGTGTGTGTAAAAATTTATAACTTGAAATTTTTCTTAAATATCCGTGAGAAGTCGGGGCGGGCTGCTATAATCTATATACATAAAGCAAAATCGTGTTAGTTACACCATTTATAACTCGAGAACGGATGGATCGATTTTTATGAAATTTTGTATGGAGGGATCTGACACCTTAGATTAACATATAAGCTATTTTTTATCCGACTACCTAAAATGAGGGTAATGTTTTTAGTAGTTGAATTTAATGAGATGAAGTGGTAGAAACAATTTGCGATGTCAGCAGTGGCGGGGGACTGGGCGACTTGTTCTACCCAAAGAAAAGCGAGGGCGGGCCGCTAGTTATAGTATAAAAGTAAAAATAATGAAACTGTAAGGCAAAATATAGCATTTTTTTTAAAGTCTGCTATTCAGCAAATTTTACTCTCTAATACTTTTCAGAATTGTTTCTTCTTTGGAGTTTCTTGTCGACGTTCAACTAATGCAGCTTCTATCGAGCAGAAGGCTTTTGCATGTTCCAAAACATCATAGTACAAAGTATCGTGGACAAGATTTGTCGAGATACTTACAAACTTTACAAGTTCGTATATATTTAATGGGTGACAATTCAATATAACATTGTAAAACTTTTAGACGATTTTGCAGTTTTTAGCAGTTTTTGTTTGTCCTGGTACAAGGGCAGATCTGGAGACTCCTCAAAAAAGAGGGGGGGGGGGGACTTTTCAGAAATTTGGAGATTCCAATCGCACCTGCAGCTCGTGTCGGGACATTTTTTTTTTTTTTCATCATGAGTAGGATCGGGGCTAATTTCTTTCGTTGCAGGTCGGGTTTCAGTCCGGTTTACTTTCATTTTTTTCCGTTGTTCTGGTTAAATACTTTTTTTTGCGAGTCGTGTTTGGGTAAGGTTCAATTCTACTTTGCCGCTGCGGGTTGGGTTGGGGTCCGGTTCTCTTTCTTTATTGCTGCTGGTTGGTATTTGGGTCTGGTTGATTTCTATTTTGTGTGTGTGTGTGTGGGGGGGGCAGGTCCATAGCTAGAAGTGAACAATAGGGGGGCTCAAGTGAATGTAGGGGGGGGGGGCTCAAGAGAATGTAAGGGGGTGCTCAAGAGAATGTAAGGGGGACTCATAATTTTTTTCTCTCGCATTGCCACAGAAAGATAAAGTAATGCATTTTCATATTGTAGGTACTATGTTTCTTATTAAAAAGTGTTCTAATAACTTCATTTTATACTAAGAAAATTATAGGATGATGAAAATTTTGAGTGTATAGCTGATCAAAATTAAACATCATGCTAGCTTCTTATGTGCCAATAGGATGAGGGAGGTGTTGAACACACTTATTTTAGATACAATTTAGTAATCCTGCAAAATTGTGAAAGGTTTTCAAGACTAAGTTAGATTTTTGAACAGAATTTCATTTTAATTTTCGGAACAGAAATTCATTGAGTGACCTTGGAATCTTTTCCAGGGGGGGCTCAAAATATTTTAGGGGGGGGCTGAGCCGCCCATAGCGCCCCCTTAGCTACGGCCCTGGGGGGGGAGGTTGAGTTGAGTACTATTTTATTAACTCTGGTTTGGTTTCGGTCAAGTTGAATTCTTACTTTTTTGCTACTGGTCGAGTGGATTTTTACGTTTTTCTTACGGACAGAGTGGAATTCTACTTTTTATTTGCTTTTCTCTGCATTCTTTTTTGTTGCTGTAGTTGTTTTGGGGTGAAATTAATTTACACTATTTTGGGTTCTGATCTGATTCATAGTGAATTTTCAATCTCGCAAGAAGGATTCGATTCGACCCCATATTTTAAATGAAAGTCTAAATATTTTATCCGTTATGGACGAAAATAGTTTAAAGAGTATTATAAAAGAAAATATCGAAGATACTATAATGAAACTATATAAACGCCATAACAGACATTTCCAAATAGTTAATTATGAATATTTAAGATTTTACATTTCAATTTACATGTTAACATTGCTATTCGCAAGTGTTAACATGTACATTAAAATATCCATACGGAATGTCTCGAATAGAAAATACCTCTATTTAACGAACACTTTTCAACAGTTTAGCCATCTTTTTTTGGTTGATTTCGTTATGAGTATATATTAGATATTTATTTTCTATATAAAAGATAAAACTGATATTAGAAATATAAATGTCGACATTTTATAATTCCACTAAAACATGAATTGTTTTTCTTTCATTTCGATTCTAAATTGACAAAAAAAACTTTGGTCGGGTTTTGATTTGATTTCCAATGGTATTTTCGCGTTCGGATCGGAAGCAGGGCAATACTATACGCTCAGGGGTCATTTTTTTTTTTTTTTTTTTTTTTTTGTCGAATATTTGAAAAATGAAGTTATTTTAAGTGCAATTCTTAGAGGAACGCTCTTTTCTGATTCAAGGGGGGAACACGAAAATCCTCAAGGGGAGCGATTTCAAAATTTGGAGGTTCGGGCAGGAGGTGATATTTTTCATTGCTGGTGGAGATTATTTCTAAATTTTGCAGTGAGTCGTGTTCGAATCGGCTTGAGATTTTTGCTGTGGGTCGGATTTGGGTCAGTTTGGCTTACATTTTTCAAATTCGGTTCTGTTCTCGATAAAATTTCACTTCTGAGAGTAGCACTCAGGCTGATTGATTGGTTGGTTGAATGGGGTTTTATGGCGCAAAGTTACATCAGGATATGCTGCGCAAAGAACAAGGTGGGGATTCGAGTTAATTAGAAAGTTTTGTTAGGGATTTTTTTTTTTTTTTTTTTTTTTTTTTTTTTTTTTTTTTTTTGAGTTTGTTTTTTGTAGTAGGCCGGATAGATATATACTTTTTTGCTACCGACCAAGTTTGAGCAGGCTGACTTAGGAATAGGTTTTGCACTAAAGAGCAAATACTAGATTTTTTTTTTTCTCTATAAATTATAACATTCAAGTTGAAGATGTAAAACACATTTTTTAATTCTATTAAAATACATGAACTTATTTTCTTTCATTTCAATTTCAGGTGTTCGGGTAAGAGCTCGATTTGACATAATTTGTAATTTTTCAGTTCGGATTGATATATTATAGGTCGGGTTGACTTTAAACGTTTCGAATTCGGGACATTTTGTCTTTTGGATTTTGACAAATTCGGATCTAGTATAAACTGGTTGATGACTGGATTTTTCAATAGACCAGACAATTTTTTATATGAAAAACTGTATGTTTGAATATTGACGAGTACATTATATATATATTCATTTTTCTACTTAAACAACAAAAAAAAAATATTGTTATAATTATATGGGATACCTTTCCCAATTTCCTTCAAATATTAGATTGATTTTGTTTCATTTTGGATTTGTTGATCTGTTTTGTATCAGGCTATTCGGTACTGAATCAGATTTTTTTCTTTTATTTATTTATTTATTTATTTTTAGCGAGCTTGGGTTGGGTTAAAATTGAATTGCTTTTTGAGCCTGGGCATGGAAATTTAGGTTCGGGCAGACCTCTAAAAGAACGAAGTTCACGCCAGGCCCGAAGTGGAAGAAAAAATATAGTGTGGTCAAGTTTTGCAGAAAAAAAGTAAGATTTCCGAAAGAGTGAAGACTTGAGTAGAGGTCTGGACGGGCTGGAGTTTCCAGTCTCGCCCCGGCACGGACCGAATGATTGGTATTTTGGCCCGGCCCGGTATAAAACAAAATATTCGGCCCGAGCCTGGCCCGCTCGTTTACACTTTTACATTTCTAGGCCAGGCCCGGGCCGTACAGAAATCAGTGAAAACAGTCCAGACCGAAATCGGCCTGCATCTTTATTTCGAAACAAAATCAGATTTTTATCATACAATTAAGATTTTTTAAAGATTACTGCATTCATATTTATTGGATGATTTTATAGAAAATTTTTACTGACAATACACAATAAGAACATTAATGATTACTTAGATTCTTAGACTTTCAACATTCAAATAAAGATGCACTGAAAAATTAATATGGTTTAGAATAAAAGAAAAAAAAAAAAAGGAAGTTAAAATTATCATAACTTTTGAAGCTGTGTAATAAAAAGTACATTTATGAAAATACTTCTTTATCATTTTATCAAAGATTTTCTCAAATTTAGAGGAGCTATTTTTTATGCATTTCTGATTTCATTTCATTTTGGAAACACATGAGTTTAACAGGTGTTTTTATTCAGAAACAATGTAATGGAATGGCGTTGTCCATTTTTTGATAAAAGCAAATACAATGCGCAACACACTATATAAAACGCTAATTTTCATGATATTTATGAAAATATTGTGAAAATTAGAGTTTTAAATCGCATTTCCGGAAGCGACAACATGCAAAAGGAGAAAAATCTGAAACCACGTGACAAGAATCTCTTATATCTTAACAAGTATATACAAATATCTTATTTACCAAAAATGAAATATGCTGTTCGATTCCAAATCCCTTCAATAGTCAGGCTTGTCAATTTTGTACCTTTATAGTTAAAAATTAGTCAGAAAATGTGTCAAACTTTCGTGTTGATCAGAAATGAATTTAAGAAACACCAAGGAGTATATTTCCAAAAAGTACATTAACAGTACGTTAATAGTTTTTATCCCTTTTACAAATAATGTTGTCTGCCCTACACGGCTTACGAATAATTAAGTCTAGTTCTGACCCCGACTATATGTAGAAAAACAGTGCAAACCTGATCTTGACCCGGCTCCAGTTTGCCAAAAAATTATTATACCCGTATAGACTCAAAGCAACTGTCCGATGCTGATTTCTACGCTGTACACGTTACATTTATGTATTGATGTTGTTAAACTAGTATCTACTCGTGACGCACATTTATACTTATGTTCGTTAAACCCATATTCATTGAAAATAGACCTCATTTTAGAGTTTTTACCGAAATCTTTATAACACGCCGGCAGGCCCGTTAAACTTTTTTATCGGACTGGCTCATACGGCCTGTTTATTTTTTTTTTTTTGCCAGTCTGATACAGGCCGATGCAGATCTCTAGACCTAAGCAAGCCCTAGTCTCATGAGTTAAAACTGGCCCGGCCCAACCCGAGCAGTGACAGCTTCGTCCAGTCCGATCAGGTCGCACCGTTCTCAATCTTAAACACGATTCATTTATCCTATGGACATCTAATATCATTTTGCAGACCCTTCATTGGGCTCAAAGGAGGAGGGGGCGATCGCCCAATCGCTTCTGGTATTCATCATATTGAAATCTTGCTATTGAATCGCATCTTTTTATATGTCGACAGATGGTTCGTGGGAATTATTACATTGTTCTGCAATGAATAATAAATTTTGAAAGAAAACTTAATTGTAAAACACTGTAACATTAATAAAGCTAAACTGAGTGTGCGGTATCTTCCTTAAAAAAAAAAAAAAAAAAAAAAAAAAAAAAGACGGCGGGACACAGATTACCAATTTTAACAGGTTTATTATGATTATATATAAAATGGAATGTTTTTATGGAAATTCTTTTTAACACAGAGTATACACGAAACAGCATTTCATTGCATTTCATGTTCAAAGTAGTGAACATAATTTAAATACGCTAGGGATAGTTTTTCTCCGAAGAGCTTTTTACAACCGAATTCTTTTGTGTAACTCTGTAATTGAATAGCAAATGTTTTTCGCCAAATATTATACCGCAAGCATTCTTAAGTCCATTTCAGAAGTTCGTATAAATTTCATTGTTTGTAAAAGAGTAACATTATTACAACAATACATCGCGAAATTATTTTTAGACAGAGTATAATAGATTACTATGGAGATCCTCTGTGCGTATACTGTAAGTGCTATACATGACATATTTTTTTATAATTGTCTTCCAGAGTACCTCTGTAATGTATATGAATTTCATTACTTTTAAATTAGTATAGCGCTCCTTGAAACACCGCAAATGATTTATCTACATAGATCATAATGTAGCGGAATAATTTTAAGTGATCCTACACATTTCTTATGTTTCTTCAATTTTTTAAAAAGTGTTTAATTTTTTAAAAGTAATTTTTGCTCCTTAAAAAACTTTGTTAGTGTTATGCAGAATTTGCAAAAAGTCCTTAAAAATATTTAAGTTTTCTGTTATTTATTAATTGGACGTGAAAATCTGAGTTCTCTGAAAGTCTGATTTAGAAAAATAATTTATATCACCCTTGCCCCCACCCCCTTGTATCAAAATTTCGTTCCCGCCTTTTGCTCTCATCACAGCCTTCACTATTATCCCTTCCAGAAGTATCACTTCGCTGTTTTGCTGTCTATCTCACTGTATCCATGTTTACACAATGTTGCCACTTTGTTGTAACAATACAAAATCTATCACAAAAACTCCTCCCCACTAACTAAAAATGAGATTTTTCCCTCTCATCCTATTAGTAAATGCTTAGAATTTATTCATTAACATTTTCCCACATTTTATTTTTTTTAAGCCCATTTGTTAATGTTTTAAAAGGCAAATAAAAGTAAGTCATTTAAAAAACTTCTCCATCCCACATACACACCAAAATAAATAATTAATAAATTGTTTCCCCCCCCCCCAGCTCACAAATTTTTTACTTTTAAAGTCATCGATTTTTCTAAAACTTTTACTGTAGTAATAAATAATCAAACATAGTTTTACTCTTAACCCCACAAAAATTTATGTTTTCCCCCTATTTCTCCTTACCAAGTGCATAAAATTTAGTCTTTAAATCTCTTTATTTTGTGTTTAGCCATATTTGTTAATTTTTAGTCATATAAAGTAAGTCATCTAACAAATTCCCTTCATCCCCCTCCAAAATAAATAAATAAATACTTTTCATTTTTTCCTTCTCAGAAATCTCCAACAATTATATAAAGGAAATTTTAAACCAATTATTTATATGATTTACGATATTCGAACGAAATGTGGTAATTCAGCATAAAAAACTTTTTCTAAATTTAAAGGGGGGGGGGGCGAGTAGCTACCCTTTCTCCCCCTATACTTATTCAATGCATTCTTAAAACTAATCGCCCCCTGGAGGATACCTTCTTTAAATATTCACGGACTTCCTAACCCAAGCCACCTGAATGATCTTTCTCTTTTCTTTTTCCTCCGATTTCTATTGTCTTCCTTTTTTCTTTGTTTCACTCTCGTTGAGGTATTTTTTTCCCGGAGGTGAGGGCAATTTGTATGAGCCGATATCACTCTGTATATCGATGGAGAATTGTAAACCACCCCCGTGTTTGCTGTGTGTAACGTCACGTGTTTGTAGGAAAGAGTAGAAGTTAACCGGATTCAAACGCAACCCACAACAAAAAGTAAAAAATTAAACCCGACCAGCAGCAAAAAATAGAAGCGAACCGGACAACAAATTTTGTAAAATGATCGCGGAGAAAACGCGAATTTCTTCAAAATATCGTGAAACAGACGCACATTTTGTACAAAAATATCAAAAAAGAACGAACATTTTACCAAAGAATTCACCCCAATAAATTCGGGTCAACCCGAACCCTTCTCGATAAAGTAACAAGTAAGAAAAATAACGCGTTAAGCATTGATTATGAAGCACTTTCCAACACTTAATGAAATCTTTAACAAAACTTTGTTATTTAGGGAAATAATAGTGTATAGCCAAATATACCCAAATATGTATTCCAGTACTTTTGAACAGCTCTGTATTTCATATGTCACTTGATAGAATGGGAAAATTTAGTTTAGCAAGAAAATACCCAGTAGCTTGAAATTTATTTTTCAGCATTTTCATAATATCAGATGGAAACATACTTGAAAACTTTTGTTCAGCCCTGTAGTTTACATTGTACCTTTATTACACGCCAGCATTAGGCTAAAATTTATTGTAAACTAAAACATTTTAAAACAACTGAAATCACATTCTCATAAATTATCATTCATAGGCGTCCATGTACTGAATTCTTTGCGTGGCCCTGTATATCCTTTTATCTATATTTTGCAAACATTTCTCAGTAAATTCAATGAAGCTCAGCGTAAAAATGCATAGCTTATTTAAGAACCACGTTTAAATAATCTATGCTCATATTCAGTAACGTTGGTGAGCTCTTTTGGGTAGCCCTGTATATCAACTATAACATTTATACACACCATATAATGTGCATATTTTTAGCGAAATATAAACGCGCATATCATAATTAAAATGCATTTCATCCCTCCATCAGCCATCATCGGACACATATGCGGTACTTCGGAAAGAATATGCTATTTGAAATCTTTTGTATGGCCCTGTAAATGCTATGTACTTCATATTATGCAAGACAGTAGCGTATAATTTATATTAAGCTTCAGTGACATATATCAATTTTATTATACATGAAACAGCTTAATATATTTAAAATATGCCACACACAATTCCCCCTTTTACCATTATCTAATGGAATTCTTTTGTGTGGCCATGTAAATGAATAATAGCTATATTTTCATCTTATATTTTATAGAATGCATATTTTAATATGTTTGACAGGGTATAACATCTTTAAAAATTTTTTTAAACGATTTTTCCATATAGGCCGTAAAGTAATGGTAAACTTTTGATTCGCCCTGTAGATAAACTAATCATGGTAGAAACTTTATTTTCAATAGGGTTCGTGCTATGGTAAACGTCTATAACGTCCTAAAATTTCATGGCAATTCGAGTATATAAACGATTTTTCCCCATGGGCCGTAATGTAAATGAAAACTTTTGATTCTCCTTGCAGATAAACTAATCATGATAGAAACTTAATTTTCAATAGCGTTCGTGATAGGGTAAACGTCAATAACGTCCTAAAATTTCATGGCAATCCGAGTATATTAACGATTTTTCCCCATAGGCCGCAATGTAATGGAAAACTTTTGATTCGCCCTGTAGATAAACTTGTCATGGTAGAAACTTCATTTTCAATAGCATTCGTGCTAGGGTAAACGTCAATAACGTCCTAAAATTTCACGGCAATCCGAGTATATTAACGATTTTCCCCATACGCCGTAATGTAATGGGAAACTTTTTATTCTCTCTGTAGATAAACTAATTATGGTACATACTTCATTTTTAATAGGTGTCGTGCTAGGGTAAACATCAACAACGTATAAAAATTTCATAGCAATCCGAGTAAATTTACGGGAGTTAGAGCGCGGACAGACAGACAGACGGCCATCCGACCAGACGGACAGACAAACCGAATGCATAAGCACTTTTCAACTTTGTTGGAAAGTGCTAAAAACCAAATCCTAAAGTGTCCCAAATGCGCTAAGCACTGCTAAAAAGTAAAAGTCAACCAGATTAAAAACAATAGCAGTCAATCTGAGACCCAAATCTGACAAAAAAAGAAAAAAGAAATCAGAAATTAACTTGAACAGCAGCAAAGAGTGGAACTCAACCCGACCCAAGTAGGAATTAACCCAGACAGGATCAAAAAATGGAAGCCAACCGGACCCAAACCCGACCCACAGCAAAAAAGTAAAAAAAGAACACGACCCACATAAAAAAATGAGCTCCGACCCATGCAT
This sequence comes from Maratus speculifer, assembly GCA_964019185.1. NCBI lineage: Eukaryota > Metazoa > Arthropoda > Arachnida > Araneae > Salticidae > Maratus > Maratus speculifer. The sequence continues at coordinate 369,188,288 of OZ025290.1, read as the reverse complement.
TACACTGGAGTACCCAAACTTCTAAAATCCTCCCCCCCCCCCCCCGTTGAGGACTCTCAAGATCAGCCCTTGGTCTTCGCCTCCCTTTATATCAAAATTTCGCTTCGCCTTTTGAATCTGTCACTATCTTCTAAATTGCACCTTACAAAAATATCACTTCGTTTTGTAGTCTATCAAATACTTTAGTATATCAATAAACAATCAATCACAAAATTTCCTCCCCCCCCTCCCCACGACTGAAATTAGGATTTATCATTTTGTTCCTTTAAGTGCAGAAAATTTAGTTCTTTAAATAATTCCCACTTTTATTATTTTTTTAAACCGATTTATAAATATTTTGAAAGGCAAATAAATAAGTCATCTAATAAACATCTCCCCCCTACACACACACACGAAAATAAATAAATAATGTGCTTATTTCTTTTTTTACCTCAGCTCACAAATTTTAAACAAACACAAATTCCACCATTTTTTGAGGGGGGCATTGCACTATTTTCTCCCCTACCCATATGTCACTAAATTTAAAATCTTTGAAAGTTTTTTTTGTTTGTTTTTTCCATAGGTTTATACATATTTTATTCTAAAAATAAATAATTAATCGTAAACAACCCATAAATATCGTTGTATACCTCCCCCCCTCCTCGTTCTTTTGAAGTACACAAAATTAAAAATCTTTAAAACACTTCTAAGTTACATTTTTCGTCCTATTAATAAATATTCAAGAAGGTAAATAAGCTGTCATCTATAAAACTATCCTACTATCTTCCCCCCCCCAAAAAAAAAATCCGTTTTTTTCCCTCTACCCCCCCCCCCCCTTCTCAGCTTACAAAATTAAATTCTTTCTTTTTTCTCTCCGTATTTTAATAAAAAAAATAATTAAAACCTGAAATCCTCCTTCTGCACAAATAATTAAGTCTTTAAATATGTTTAATTTTTTTTAAGTGCTAATTATAAATCTCTGCTAACTATAATATTAACAAAATCTTTTTAACTATGTAGGAAAGTGTTAAAAATAAAGCGATAGATATGCATTAAATTCTACACAAAACACATGTTTACATTTTTTGCGTATTGTGTTTGTGCATTTCATACAGTAAAATATCTTTAGAGAGATATTTAAATAAAATATTGGGATTTTCACAACAAAAACCATTCTTAACTGACTGTATCATTTAAAAAACAGTTTTCAGAACCCCCCCCCCTCCTCCCTCCTATAGACTTTACTGCTATGTCAGTGCTCAAAATTAAAAATTGTTAGAGCTCCTTGCGGCATTTATATAATGCTTGTAAAAATCATCAAGAATCTAAATTTTCTTCCACCTGAAATATTGACAAAATATTTTGCTTTATTGACTTAACATCACACAAAGTTCTTAAAATTTGCTACACTTTTTCTGTCACATTTGTCACTACAAAGACAAACAATAATAAATTATGTATTATGTCTATAAACGACTAGGCTGGGATTAACACCTATTTCTCCTTTCTTCAAAATTTCTATTTCCTGTTGTCCCTTGCTTGCCTTTCCGCAAAAAATAAACAATGTTTAAATATTTACATTTGTCTAGATATTTTTCTCATAATTTTATTAATTCATTCATCAACCTTCAGTTCTATTTATCTTCATAAGTTTCGTATTCTAAAAAGAATCCCCTCCCCTCTTACCCCCCCCCCAAAAAAATAGTTATTTAAACTACTTGTACCTGATATCCCCCCCCCCCCTCATTCAATATTAATTTTTTATTTTTATTTTTTATTTTTTTTCTAATTGCGTTAAGTAAATAAAATAGTTTTTATTTTATAGTAATCTATCTAAATTAATCATTCGTTTATTTTCTGAAAATCAAACCATTTTAATTTTGGAACGCTAATCGTAAAGAGATTGAAATTCTTTTGAGCTCCGATTCGAATGCATTTACGCAAAGTACTGGGAAATCAGTTGAAAAAAATCCTTTAAACACGAAATCGGCTGGAATTGCACACCTTTGAAGAGAAAAATCGTCGCAGATAATTGGTTAAGAGCATTCTATTTCCTAATTGGATGATTGCATGTCAATCAAAGTAATTTTAGCCCATCCTTCGAATCCGCTGAAAAAGCGCGTCGCCATCTTGATTTGCCTTGGCGTGTGACTAGTGTGTGCTCTTAAGAGCCAACACTAGTTACTGTCACTGTTTCACTAGTCACTGAAAAAGAACCGGTTGATAATGTCGCCCCCTAAGTCTATGGGGGCGTTATTTCCAAGTATCTCGCTCAAATATTAATATTTTTACATGATATTTACAACTGAGATAATTTATATTTTTTCAATTTTGGTTTCATATTTAAAAAAAAAACTTTAACTTTTGGAACCGGTTTGAATCCGTTCTGAAATTGAAACTACTCTAATATTAACAAAAATATAATTAAAATCGAAAAAGTAAAAACTAGCACGGTGGTAGGTCGTCCGCAGATACAAGGCTTTCAAATGCGTTATGAGTATCTTTTAAAAATATTTAGAACATGTTAAAAAATGTTTCATAAACTATTCTTCACACATTAAATTTTTTCTTGTTACCTTTTCTTTCTTTTACTTTATGGCCGGCGTATATTGTACACCTGTAAGTTTCGGTTGATTTTTTTGCATCAAGGAGCACAGTATATGCTAGAAAACACTATAATTGAATACATTTTATTGATTAAATTTTTGTTGCTGAAAAGGAAAATTCTTTAAAAACATGTAAAATTAATTTCGTGATTTATATACAATATACAATTATTTGATAAATGTGATAAAAATGTAATAAGTTTAGTGGTAAAGATAATCATCAGAGTAATTATTATCAATCGCTATTTTGGTAATCAGTTAGCGCTGCTTATAAATTAACAACCACTTTCGTCCAATAGTTTGTAAACTATGAGGAAAGACTAAAAAAATGAGCGAAAATTTGTTACATAGTTTTAAAGCTATATTATATAAAACACGGACATTAATTATAGCGTATGTTTTACAAACTAGAAAACATCATAATTAGTTATTTTGTAAATAGAATTAGTAAATTTTCTGACATATTATCAGTGTTCTTTAATGTTAGGATAACTGGAAACTCGCCAAATTAGTTTTACTGTGTAAATTTAGAAAATGTTAAAAATTACACATATTTTGTATATCTTATCAGAAAAATCATCGTTTGTTAACTAATAGTAAGTAGAAATTTCCTGTAGACACAAATATGTGTTTTTATTAAGTAAAAAAAGTGATTTTTTATACTATATAGTTTAAAGAAATATTGTGTCCCCTCTTAATATCTTGATTATCAAGAAAAAAAAAACTAGTCATATGTAGCAATCCCAAAACTTTCTTCTATCTTATATATGTTAAAACTTCCTGAAAAATACAGCTTAGCAAAGCCACTGGTTAGGTAGTTGAAACCAAAATCTAATTAGCAACACCTTATATCAACTTACTGAATCTGAAGTTTGATGAAAATACGAGCATTAGTTTTTGAGATATAGCTGTTGCAAAATCATAAAAAAAATCTGTATGACAGTGCCACATTTTAGATGATGTACACTAAACTAATCACGATCAATTTTTTATCGTGTATTAATTGAATCTGAAGTTTAATGAAATTCCGTACATTAGTTCTTGAGATAGAGCTATTTCAATAATCACGAATAATGCATCATTGCAACGCCACCCGTTTAGCGATATGAACCAAAATCCAATCAATACCATATTATATTAAATACTAACTAAATAAAAAGTTTTATGAAAATCAATGTACAAATACTGAGATATGAAAATTGTGGAAAATGTAAATAATGCAGCATAGCAGCGCCACCTGTTGAGCGATATACGCCAAAAACAAATGAGCTTTCTTTTATATCAAGGTCTCGCGGAATATAAAGTTTGGTGAAACTCCGTGCATTAGCTCTTGAGATACAGCTACTGCAATAAGCACGGATAATGCACCATGCACTGTTAAAAATAAATATGTGAATTCACGGGGAAAGTACCGGCAGCAAAGTAGCCGAACTTTCACCGTTTCGTTTGTAGATTTTCCGTTCGGAAAATAAAAGAAAGGAAAACTTCCGTATGGAAAAGCGGTAACTTTCCGTTACAAAGTTTGATTTTGTAATGATATTAATTCAATTTAAATTCTGAAATTAGTGAACCGAAAACATTCGTCTAAGAATTCGAACTTTCCGAGTGGCCATACATTTAATTTAAATCATTTATCATTATCTTTCTGCATAATTTATTTCAAACCGTCCTGAGGATCGAACTCGAGACCTTTAGACAGCGGAATAAGTCCTTACTGATTCAGGGAAATCTGCTGATGCCAGTTTGTACAAAGTATGTCTTTTATGAGTTAGTGGGAAAATCTGTTATGCTTTTCAAAAATTTCCTTTTAAATACATTCGTTAGAATATTAGTAAGCGGCTTATTTTATTTCATTTTAGACTGATGCATAATAATTATTTAAAAAAAAAACAATTTTAATTTTTTAACTAGTAGCTTCAATAAAAAAAATCATTGTTTAAAATCGCATTTTTTTTTTTTTTTTTTGAATGAATGAATGTATGAAAAAAAAAATATTCACTTTTTACAAAAATATAACATTATTTTTGTAAAAAATTAATAATTTTTTTTTCATACCTGCAAAACCTGAAATTTTCAATCCTTATCTATATATATAAAAGAAAGTCTGGATTTCGTATTAATCACAGAACAAAAAAATCTACCGAACAAAAAATCTTGAAAATTGGGGTAAAAATAGTTCTTATAATACCGAGTGCCGCTAAGAAGGGATTTTTGAAAATTCCACCCCTAAGGCGGGTAAAAAAAAGAACGAACTTTAAAAAAAAATCCTTTAAAATTGGCTTTTGCAGTTATTTTGCAACTGATAACATATTTTAGTGTATCTATATATATAAAAGAAAGTCTGGATTTCGTATTAATCACAGCACAAAAAAATCTACCCAACAAAAAATCTTGAAAATTGGTGTAAAAATTGGTGCCTCTAAGAAGGGATTTTTGAAAATTCCACCCCTTAGGCGGGTAAAAAAAAGAACGAACTTAAAAATTCCTTAAAAATCGGCTTTTGCAGTTATTTTTCAACTAATAACATATTTTAGTGTATTTTTTCATGCTGAATCGAACGGTACTAAGCAAATTCATTAAAACCCATTACTTCGTTAGATATTTGACATTTTCCCAATTTGGCGATGTCTTCGGCGCAAAAAATAAAATTTTCATTCCTTATCTATATATATAAAAGAAAGTCTGGGTTTCGTATTAATCACAGCACAAAAAAATCTATCGAACCAACAATCTTGAAAATTGGGTTAAAAATACTTCATATAAGGTCGAGTGCCGCTAAGAAGGGATTTTCGAAAATTCCACCCCTAAGAGGGTTAAAATAAAGAACGAACTATTAGAAAATTCCATAAAAATCTGATTTTGTAGTTATTTTTCAAATGATAACATATTTTAGTGTAATTTTTCATGCTGAATCGAATGGTACTAAGCAAATTATTTTTAACCCAGTAGTTCGTGAGATACTACAAATTTTCCTAATTTGGTCATGTCTTCGGCGCAAAAACCTGAAATTTTCAATCCTTATCTATATATATAAAAGAAAGTCTGGATTTCGTATTAATCACAGAACAAAAAAATCTACCGAACAAAAAATCTTGAAAATTGGGGTAAAAATACTTCTTATAATATCGAGTGCCGTTAAAAAGGGATTTTTGAAAATTCCACCCCTAAGGCGGGTAAAAAAAGAACGAACTTTAAAAAAATTCCTTAAAAATTGGCTTTTGAAGTTATTTTGCAACTAATAACATATTTTAGTGTATTTTTTCATGCTGAATCGAATGGTACTAAGCAAATTCTTTTAAACCCATTAGTTCGTTATATATTTGACATTTTCCTAATTTGGCAATTTCTTCGGCGCAAAAAGTAAAATTTTCAATCCTTATTTATATATGTAAAAGAAAGTCTGGATTTCGTATTAATCACAGCACAAAAAAATCTACCCAACAAAAAATCTTGAAAATTGGTGTAAAAGTACTTCTTATAACATCGAGTGCCTCTAAGAAGGGATTTTTGAAAATTCCACCCCTAAGGCGGGTAAAAAAAAGAACGAACTTAAAAATTCCTTAAAAATCGGCTTTTGCAGTTATTTTTCAACTGATAAATATTTTAGTGTATTTTTTCATGCTGAATCGAACGGTACTAAGCAAATTCTTTTAAACCCATTAGTTCGTTAGATATTTGACATTTTCCCAATTTGGCGATGTCTTCGGCGCAAAAAAATAAAATTTTCAATCCTTATCTATATATGTAAAAGAAAGTCTGGGTTTCGTATTAATCACAGCACAAAAAAATCTATCGAACCAACAATCTTGAAAATTGGGGTAAAAATACTTCTTATAACGTCGAGTGCCGCTAAGAAGGGATTTCCGAAAATTCCACCCTTAAGAGGGTTAAAAAAAAAAAACGAACTATTAGAAAATTCCTTAAAAATCTGATTTTGTAGTTATTTTTCAACTGATAACATATTTAAGTGTAATTTTTCATGCTGAATCGAATGGTACTAAACAAATTATTTTAAGCCCAGTAGTTCGTGAGATACTTCAAATTTTCCTAATTTGGCGATTTCTTCGGCGCAAAAACCTCAAAATTTTCAATCCTTATCTATATATATAAAAGAAAGTCTGGATTTCGTATTAATCACAGCACAAAAAAATCTACCGAACCAAGAATCTTGAAAATTGGAGTAAAATTACTTCTTATAACGTCGAGTGCCGCTAAGAAGGGATTTTTGAAAATTCCACCCCTAAGGGGGTTAAAAAAAAGAACGAACTATTAGAAAATTCCTTAAAAATCGGATTTTGTAATTATTTTTCAACTAATAACATATTTAAGTGTAATTTTTCATGCTGAATCGAACGGTACTAAGCAAATTATTTAAAACCCAGTACGTGAGAGACTTCAAATTTTCCTAATATGGCAATGTCGTCGGCGCAAAAAACTCAAAGTTCTTAATCCTTATCTATATATATATAAGAAAGTCTGGATTTCATATTAATCACAGCACAAAAAAAATCTACCGAACAAACTATCTTGAAAATTGGAGTAAAAATACTTCTTATAACGTCGAGTGCCGCTCATAAGGGATTTTCGAAAATTCCACCGCTAAGGGGGTTAAAAAAAGAACGAACTTAAAAAAATTCTTTAAAAATCGAATTTTTTAGTTATTTTTCAACTCATGACATATTTTACTTATGGAGATGTTTGAAATCAGATGTACCCAATCACAAAAGGTGGCTTTATTTTAAAGGTTGCGCTGAATGAATTTTTATGTGATTAAAAGTGTTAACACGTTGACCGTTACTTCATTCATCGGTGACTAACACTGAACTTTCCGCTTAGATGATTGACTTTTCACCGATGACAGACAGACGATAATATAAAACTAAAAATTAATATGATATGAAAATTTCGTTTGATTTAATGTTTCTTTAGAAAAACTGACCAGCGTAGCGGGCGAAGTCTGCTAGTAATGTTATAAACAATTTTTTGAAACTATCGCGCGCAATTTATTTATTTTTTGGGAGGCTAATTAGTTAAAAAAAATTTTAATAAGAAATAAGAGAAAAATAAATAGAAAAAAGTAAATAAAAGGGACATTTTGTGTTTTGATTATTTTATGGCGTTACTGGGATACGAACCTACAATCTACTCTCCCAGACATTTAGTGGCGTGGTGCTTTGACCACTGGGCCACGGAGATCCCCGTCAACAGAGTGTCTCCGTTTTTTGCTTTTATTTCCATCCTTTTCGTTATTTTCAGGAAATATCGGGGAGTTTTCCGATTTGTAACGGAAAATACCCTTTTGGTGTGAAAAAGCAATGTTTCTGTGAAATTCAGAAAAAATATAGCCGTGAATTTCAGATTTTTTTAACAATGTGACAACCGCACCTGTTGAGCGATTTGCACCAAAACATAATCAACACCATGTTATATCGTTTAATAATTAAATTTAAAATTTTATAAAAAAAAAAACAAGCACAGTTGTTTTATCAACTTCTTAAGATATTACTTTTGGGAAAAATGTAAATAATGCAGCATAGCAGCGTCACCTTTTGAACGATACACACCAAAAACGTATCGAATCGAATTCATATCACGATCTAACAGAATCTGAAGTTTTGATAAATTCAGTGAATCAGTTTTTTAGATAGAGCGCCCAGACATTTTTTTTCACATACAGTTCTGACTGACAGACACAGACCGACAGATAGACAGACATTTTGTAAAAACATGTTTTTCGGGTTCTTTGACTCCTAAAACATGTATATCTGTCGAAACCCGGATTTCGAAAATTTTAACAATTCCAATACTTTCTTCGTGAAAAGACAGAAGAAAGTAAAAAGAGCGAATACATCGAAATGCGGAATGTAATCGATTCAGTAACATTAAAAAATTATGATGCGAAAAACATGACAAATGCTTTAATGACTCGCATCCTTGAAGGTACTGTATCATTAAGCCATATTACCGCAAAGCTTAAATTTTATTGACAAACATACAAAAATAAAATTTGTTTACTTATACAAGATGTCCATAAAAATCTCAAGTTAAAAAAATTAATAGCAACAAATGTAAGCATTGTAGAGCTTTGGTTCAATATCAGATATAAAAGTAACCCAAACAGTTTTGAATAAGCGCATGCGCGAATATTACCTTGCTATTGACTCACTTGTATACGTCAAATGGACTCCTGGGAACAAAAGTGTTATTGCTGGTGGATGATTTCACCTGAAATAATGCTACGTATTTTTTTCTTTCTTTTATCTTTACAAGAATAAAGTATTGGATTCATGAACGTTTTTTAAATCCGGTTTTTGAGGGATTTTTACGTTTTAGGGGTTAGAGATTCCAAAAGACATGTTTTTGTAAAATGTCTGTCAGTGAGTCTGTCTGTATGTGACATAAATTTTGTTGATGCTCTATCGCAAGAATTAATGCACAGAATTTCACAAATGTCCCTTGATATAATCTGGATCTTATTAGTTTTTGGTGTATATCGCCGAACAGGTGTCCCTGCTTTGCTGTCCTTTTCACGATTTCTACAATAGCTATATCTCAAGAACTATTGAACAGATTTTATAAAACTTCAGATTCCGTTAGTGCTTCATATAATATTGTCCTGATTGCGTTTTGGCATAAATCGCACAACTGTTGGCTCTGCTATGCGGTATTATTCATGATTATTGCAATAGCCTTATCTCAGGAATTAATGAACGAATTTCCATCAAACTTCAAATTCAGTTAGTCCCTGATGTAAATTAGTATTCTTCAGTTTTGAAAGTAAATCACTGAACAGGTGGCGCTTCTATCCAGTCTTTTTATAATTCCTGCGACATATATATCTCACATACTAATACACGGATTTTCTGTAAATTTCAGATTCAGTTAAAGCATGAAGTATGTTGTTGCTGTTTAGATTTTGTCTAGTTCTAGCTAACTGGTGACACTGCAATTTTCATTTTTCTGGAAGTATTAAAGTGTGTGAGATAGAAGAAAATTTTGGGATTGCTACATCCAAGAAATTTCCTTTGGTACTGTATAAAATATCGTGTGTACCTTCCGCCGCCATTATTTACGTGAGTTGGAGCCCTGAGTTGCAGAAGTCACAGCTGTCCTAACTGCAGGCTTGTTGACCGACGGGTGGGAAGAATTGGACCTTCGGTTGGATGGTGGCACCGTATAACTAAAGGTGCACATATATTGAATATTTGTAAGAAAAACCAAAAACTACGTTAGTTAAATCTTCAGGTTGATGTAACTATTGTTATAAATCGTTGAAAGTGAAACGTTCTTTTAAGGAACCCTACTTTTAAGTAATTCTTGTACGTAATTGTTGCACAGTAAAGCTATGATTCATTTAATTACCTAATAAGCTGGCCACCTTTGGCGACCAGTGTGATCTCCCTTAAGTGTATGCGGAAGCAATGTATCATGCTGATTTTAGTTCCTTTTAGCAAGCATAAGAAGAAAAAAAAATTAAAAAATCCAATACTTTCTTCTTGTAAAGAAAAAAAAATGAGACTCGTTGCAAACATATAAATTTCAAAATTTACCTGGACCTACAAGCCTAGCCGACGTTTTTTTTTTTTTTTTTTTTTTTTTTTTTTTTTTTTTTTTTTGAGAGTTTTGATTCTACTTTTAAAAATTTGAAATGAGTCGAAAAATTTTTGACACGATTCCATGCATCAAATTTCAATCCATTCCGTTGGGTGGTTTTTTTGCTGCTATATGAGGACAGACGGACAGATCAGACGATGACTATAGGTGCTACGTATTTGTGTAATTACGAACGCACTTAAAAAAATTAAACAGGGGATTTCAAAATTATCCTGTTTTCTTTTTAATAAAAAAGAAATTAAAATGAATGAGAATATGTGCTACACATATCTTTTTTCAAATATTCGTTTAATGGCGTTTCGTGACCGGAAAATACTTTAAGGAAATTTTGGAGTTTGAAAAAAAGCTTTATATCTGTTATAGGCCAAACCCGATTTTAGGCCAAAGTAGAATGGCCTAGGCCAAACTAGTTTATCCTAACGCCCTTCGGATAAACTAGTATTTCCTAGGCCAAACCGGTCTATCCTAACGCCCTTCGGATAAACTAGTTTTTCCTAGGCCAAACCGGTCTATCCTAACGCCCATCGGATAAACTAGTTTTTCCTTGGCCAAACTAGTCTATCCTAAGGCCCATAAGACAAACTAGATTTTCCTAGGCCAAACTAGTTTGGCCTAACTCTTATAGGATAAACTAGTTTAGCCTGTTGTTTATTACTTTGAACTAGTTTATCCTAGGCCGATCTAGTTTATCCTAGGCCAATATAATTTGGCGTGATTTTATTTAATTCAATAACCGCCTCAGCGCCAATATTCTAGTTTGTCCTAGGCTGATCTAGTTTATCCTAGTGCAATGTAATTTTACGTGTTTTTAGGTCACAGGCGTCAAAGCGTGAGAAATAATGGGTTCGCAAGTTCTGTATGTATGTATGTATGTATGTATGTACGCATGTATGTACGCATGTATGTGCGTATGTACGTAACGCGATAACACGTGATAGAAATATCCGACTTGCTTCAAATTTTGGATATAGGTTCATTCTGATAAGGTATTTTTTTATTAGTTTTGGGAATTCATTTTATAAGATTAAAGGGGGTGAATGGCAGGCTAATCTCCCGCCGTTAATTTAGAGAAATGGATTTTTCATGCAGAATTATCAGTTTTCATTTAAAATTTTAGATATAGGATCATTCTGACAAGGCGCCTCTGTAATTAGTTGTAGATGTTTATTTTTTAAGTGTAAAAGAAAGGGCAATGTAGGTAACCCCCCATAATTTAGATAAGAGGTTTTTGACGCAGTTTTTACGGATTTGCTTCAGATTTTGGATATAGCTTCTTTCTGATAAGGCAATGGTTAACTATGAAGGGAAAAATGAAGGATTACCCTCTTACTTAGGAAAAACTAGTTTATCCTATGGACATTTAGATAAACAAGTTTGGCGTAGGAAAATCTAGTTTACCCAATTGTTGCATTTATTATTATTATTATTATTATTATTATTATTATTGCATATTCGAGCCAGATCAGAGCTGAACATAATTTGGAATCGAACAGCGTTTTCCATTTTTGAGAAATTAATTACCTGTCGACATATAAGCTACACTCTTGTCACGGCGTCAAGTTTTTCTTTTCCGTGAAGTCGTAACCGGAAATTCGATTCAAAACGTAGCTTTAATAGTATTTTCTCAAAGATACATCGCTTTTATGAAAAAATGGTTCACGCTATTCGATTACATATTTTCTGAGTGAGAATGCCTGTTAACCTTATGCATTTCCGAAAAGGAATTAGTTCATAAATGTGTTAGGATGTAGCTCTTTTGGATATGAGAAAAGTCTTAAGGAATGATAGAGAAATATATTCACAAATCTACTTTTTACTGAACAGATTCAAATGTTACGATGTTTGTAACTCTCCTTTCTTAGCACTTTCCAACAAAGTTGAAAAGTGCTTATGAATTCGGTTTGTCTGTCTGTCTGGCCGTCTGTCCACGCTCTAACTCACGTAAATATACTCGGATTAACATGAAACTTTACGACGTTATTGACAGTTACTCTAGCACGAACCCTATTGAAAATGAAGTTTCTACCATGATTAGTTTATCTACAGGGAGAGTCAAAAGTTTCCCATTACATTACGGCCTATGGGGAAAATCGTTTCAAAGGAATTTTAAAGATTTTGTACCTTGTCAAACATTAAAATTTATATGCTTTTACGAGGTGCATTAAAATATGCATTCTATAAAATATAAGGTGAAAATGTAGCTATTATTCGTTTACAGGGCCACACAAAAGAATTCCATTAGATAATGGTAAAAGGAGGAATTGTGTGTGACATATTTTAAATATATTAAACTGTTTCATGTATAATAAAATTGAAGTATGTCAATGAGGCTTAGTATAATTTATACCATACTGCCTTCCCTAATATAATGTACATAGCATTTACAGGGACACACAAAAGATTTCAAATAGTACATTCTTTCCGAAGTACTGTGTATGTATTTGATGATGGATAAAATGCATTTTAAGTATGATATGCGCATTTAAGTTTTATTAAATCTATGCACATTATATGATGTGTATAAATGCTATAGTTGATATACAGGGTTATCCAAAAGAGTTCGCCAACGTTACTGCTTATGATTATATGAGCGTAAATTACTTAAAGGTGGTCCCTAAATAAATTATGCATTTTTACGCTGAACTGCATTAAATTTACTAAGAAATGTTTGCAGAATATAGATAAAATGGTATACAGGGCCACGCAAAGAATTGAATACATGGAGCCTATGAACGATAATTTATCAGAAAGTGATTTCAGTTGTTTTAGGAGTGTTTTTAAAATAAATTTTAGCTTAACACTGATGCATAATAAAGGTACCAGGCAAACTACAGGGCTGAACAAAGTATTCAAGTATGTTTCCATCTATTTGTATAAATTGCTGAAAAAGAAATTTCAAGTTACTAGGCATTTATTTTTTTTTGCTAAACTAAAATTTCCCATTATATAGTATGCATATTAGCTGTCAGATCAAATACAGGGCTGTTCAAAATACTGGAATACATATTTGGCTATATTTGGATTTATATCCTTATTTACCTAAATAACGAAGTTTTTTTAAAGATTTCATGAAGCTTTGGAAAGTGCTTCATAATCTATGATCAACGCATGATTTTTCTTACTTGTTTCTTTTGTTCTAAACTACATTGATTATTTAATTAATCATTATTTGAATATTGAAAGGTCTAAGAATCTAAATAATCATTTATACATTGTGTATTTTCCATTCTGCAAATACATCATAATTTAAAAATATATTGTAAATTTATCCAATAAATATGTATGCAGTATTTTTTCTCAATTTCTGCAAAAAATTCAGATTTTACTTCACATACAATTAAGATTCCTTTAAAACATACTGCATACAGGTTTATTCGATAAATTTACAATGTATTTTTAAATACATTGTACAATGTACGTCAAACATACATACATTCGTACATACATACATACATACATGCGTACATACATACAGAACATGCGAGCCCATTATTTCACAGGCTTTGACGCCTGTGAGCTAAAAACACGTAAAATTACATTGGCCTAAGATAAACTAGATCAGCCTAGGACAAACTAGAATGTTGGCGCTGAGGCGGTCATTGAATTCATTAAAACCACACCAAATTGAATTGGCCTAGGATAAACTAGATCGGCCTAGGATAAACGAGTTCAGACCAATAAACAGCAGGCTAAACTAGTTTATCCTAAAATAGTTAGGCCAAACTAGTTTGGCCTAGGAAAAACTAGTTTGTCCCATGGGCCTTAGGATAGACTAGTTTGGCCTAGGAAAAACTAGTTTATCCGATGTGCGTTAGGATAGACCGGTTTGGCCTAGGAAAAACTAGTTTATCCGATGGGCGTTAGGATAGACTGGTTTGGCCTAGGAAAAACTAGTTTATCCGACGGGCGTTAGGATAAACTATTTTGGCCTAGGCCAATCTAGTTTGGCCTAAAATCGGGATTGGCCTGTAACATATCCCAAGCGTAATCTTGTAGCAGTAAAATACATGCTTGAATAAAATTAGAGACTCCGAAGAGTTTCGTTAATGAAAATTCTTCCTAAAAAAATTAACAGCGAATCAAGAGAAAATAGAGATAAATCAAAAATAAACAAAACGTATTGAACTTATAACAATTAGAAGTTTCTTTATTAACTAATCTGTTAATTAATTAATTGTAATTATACAAACTCAGTTAAAATACTTGTTCATTTTCAGTATTTCGAAGCTTTAATTAAATTAAATTTAATGCAAAAGTTGCAAATAAATCTCGAGTGTTTTTTTTTATATATGAATAAAAAAAATTCGTGATAAGCATTAATTGACTTTAATAGGATTTTGAAGCGAAAAATATGTTATTCAGAAAGAATGTAACCAAATATTAGCAAAGCGGAATTTCAAATAAAATTTAAAATGTACATATATGTAAAACAATTTAAAAAAGCTTTTAAAAGAGTAAAAATAAACATGGCAAAAAGAATTAGTATTAAAATTAACTTGGAAAAAGTAAGTATTAGACTATAAAATTTCTGTATGAGTGAATTAGTCTTAGAATTAATTGCGAAAATGTGAAGACATAGTAACGCGCGTTTATTCACAAAGTTAAATCGAAGCAATTAAAATATTGCATAAATAAGTGTTATATGTATTTTTATGTATGTGGTAAAATTCAAATGCATTTTAAAAGTTAAATTAAATAAAATAAATATAGAAACTGTTTAAAAATATTAAGAAAATTCTATACTTTTGGTAGAAAAGAATTATTAATAATATAATTCAGGTTGGCTAATGGTCAACCAAAACACAGTCACAAAATGTGTTTATATCAGTATTTTTTAAAGAGAAATTCGCCTCCTATCGTCGCTTTTATATTATTAGAAGTATTTACCATAAGAAAATACTGGTAGCTGCCTTTTTTAGTCCCATTGGTGCTTGAGGCTGATGCTCTTAATGCTGGTAGACAGGCAGTGCTGGATTCGAAACCAATCGTGCCCGTTGGTCAAACCGTTCGGTATTTTCCGGCGTTTTCTTCGAACCTTAGGTAACTTTGCGTAAATACTGGTTAAAATAACTTAGAAAGTCCTCCACCGAGGGCACCCCTCCTCAGATCTATATCCCTAGAGCAGATAATCAGTCGTCTTAAGTCACACGTATATTTTTGACGGGTTTTTTTTCTGACCACTTGCCACCGTGTAAATGCAGTGTGATTAAGGTTGATGCATTTTTCAGAACCTAATTCAGAACAGTCGAAAAATAAATTTTTGTTTAAGAAGACAATCGTTAACTTGTTAAAGAAGATTTTACAAATATTACTTTCTTTTTGTTTATTAGTACATTTTCTATAGGGCCTTTTTTAACTGACTTTAAAAGAGGGAAGTAGTGAAAATACTGATGAAGATGATCCATTTTTTGTGTAGTAAACCAAGCTCTCAAATGTGGTTTCAATTGAAACACACAAATCGACCGTTGGTGGTCAAAAACTGTTGGAAGGCAGTTATGATTTGTAACTGATAATAGACCGGTAGGGGGCAGCACACTCAATCACCTCTTTAAGTTGGAACGGTTGGAACTCCAGAATTGGTTAAACAAGATTTGCATATAAAAACGCAATTGGTCTGCCAAATCATATTTTAGTGGAAAACACCTGAAAACCCCATTTTAGCGGTTGTCTCGTAGGTTAAACATTGTGTTTTCCTGTACCCAAATGTATTAAAACATGAAGCACTTTGAGCAGAAAAACACAATGCGAAACTAAGATTCAACAGCTAAAATCCCGTTTTCAGGTGTTTTCCACCAAAATATGAGTTGGCAGACAGATTGCATTTTAATATGCGATTATAATTTTAAATAATTCTGGAATTCATCCGTGAAGAATATAAGGTGTTTATCTGTTCTGACGCCTCATACCTGTTCAGTTTTAGATGTGGCTTGCCAGACCGATTGCGTTTTAATATGCAAATCGAGTTTTATTTAATTCTGGAATTTCAACCGTGGACACGATCAGGTGTTTGTCTATGTTTTCGCCTCATACTTGTTCACTTTCAGTTATAAAATAAACACGATTAAATTGAACACGATGAGGTGTTTGTCTGTGCTGCGGCTTCATATTTGTTCATACTACCAATCAGTTCATATCCGATCTATTAATTAACTTGGGAGCACGTCCAGTGGGTCAACTAGGCAGTTGTGATTCGCGGATGAATAAGTCATCATCTAATAGTCACTTTCTTAAGCAAAGTGTTTCTCGTAGCCAAAGATCAGCCTTTTATACAAAAATGTAAGAATGTTTAAAATAATTCAGCTACAAATAGAAGACAATCGTTTCTCAATCTAGGAAAATGTAACATAGCCACAAAGGAAAATATGCAATAATATCTTCCGATCATAACAATAAAGTTGATTCATGTGCTTATTTTGCATGAAATAAAATTAAGATTTACAATAATAACATATGTACAATAATAATAAAATATTAATATGAAAGAGCAATTAAAAGCAGTAATACCTTGGAATTTGAAATGGAATTTAATATATTTGGCCTTAAATGTCATCTTTACTTCATGAGCACAAAATACATTAATTTAAAAGTAACTTCAAAATTTAATCTGTTTATTTTTAATGTTTTTATTTTGAACAAATTGTGTGATGTCACATTTCTCCTATCTCCCTCCACCCCCTTGTCACAAACTGTCACAGCTTAACGTGCCCCCCTCTCCCCTCTTCCAACATGACATCATTTGTGGACGACCTCTAATGCCAATGTAGAATTATTATCTGCCATGGAATGGTAATGAAATACAAAATGGAATATGCAGCATTTATAATTTGTTTAGAGGGACTCGGAAAACAATTCAAATAAATGAAGGTCTTTGGGGGGAAAATCATTTTCAGTATACATTAATGCTATTACATATATTTGACTTATGAAAATTTATAAATATAATTGAAGTGCACTTCACAGCTCTAACTTTGGAATAGGTTATATACAGAATTTATTGTTTATTTACACGGGCACGCAAAAGAATTTCCCTACAGAAGTTGAACTACTGATGCCTATGAACGACAATTGCAAAAGGTTCGTTTTCAGTTATGATACTTTAGTTTTTGGTGCTAAGTTTTAGGTACTAAGTTTTTGGTTTATGTACTAAGTTCTTGGCTTTTTTCTTTCTGAGTTTTTTTTTAATTAAATGTAGTCTTTGTGATTGGATGATGCTTTCTGTGAGATTAGACGGTACTTCCTGTGTGACGGAATCATGCTGGATGATTTTTCTTACTGCGTATTTATTAAAATCTGCCGTTTTCTCTTGTCGTTTCTTTCTGTATTGCTCTTGTTTCAACAGGTAACAAGTCATCTTTCATAGAAATACATCTTTCGAAAGGCCTTATGTGTTTCTTAATTTACAATTGTTATTGAAACGTTTTTTACATATATTTATGCATTACACAAATCTCATAAACTGTTTAATAAGAGTGTTTTAGGTTTAATTATCATTTTACATATTTAAATATCTGTCTTTTAAGGGGATATGAGCAGTACTGCATACATAGAAAATATTGGGATAATGTTGACGTTTCAGGGTGTACCTCCCAAGAGTATACGTTACAGCTCTAATTGAAGGACGGAGGATGTACGGAACTTCTTTAAACAATACAAACGGTGTATATCGGCATTTACCTCACACTGTAGCACTACTACTGCTGTAGACTGATGACATTCGTGTGCTTGTCAAGTGGTTTGATTCCTGACTAAAGACATGGATGTTCTTTGTGTTTCGGATTGAACTCTAAAGAGAGGTCCTTGTACTGAAGGGTACCTGTGTATTTGAGTATTTTACCAGGTCATATTAAATATTCTATCAGCTCGTACAACAGTGTAGAATAGTGTATGGTTCAATGGGAACAAAAATTGTTGGAACAGTGTTTCACTATTTTACTATGGTAAATTTAAAAGAATAATAAGCTGCTTCAGAATTGCATTAATATTAAAGCAAAATCATTTGGTAAGAATCGCTCACCAAGCACTGGAAAAGCATTGGAAGCAGTATTTCGTTGAAAGAATTAGTTTAACAGTGCCTCCACACAAAAAATATACTTAACTCGCGGACAGAAATGTCGGAAAAAAAAATTAAACACTGAAAAATCGCAGTTTTTATATTTAGAAATCCCTCTTATTAAAAAAAATCCTTAATTTTTTTAGAGTAAATGACACGAACGAAACCCTATCTGGAAGTATTTCGATATCAAACAAAGAAATGGTCGAATTCTTTTATACAGTATCTGAAGTTGTGGATATTTTTTACTTTCCAAATAATTTATTTCTCAAACATTAAGATAAAAAATCAAACATACACACACACACAGTTATAGTAACACTTTTATTGGTCCGTATTTTTGCTTCGAACGTAACATATTAAGAAGAGTCGATTGATATTTGTAAAAAAGACAGATTTCTTTGTATCCACGTTGTTCTGGAATCAAAGACTGTAAACTGCAAGTTACTGCTTCTTCACTGTCTAAAGCACAGTCAAATTCGTAGTAAAATAGTTTAGTCACACAGTTTTTGTTACTAGAACAGTTTGTTAAGTTTCTTCAGGAACCAATTCTTGATATTTTTTTCACGTCTCCTAGTCTCTGAAAGGCAAAAAAATGTGTCCTATTAAATTTTTCTAGCATTTCAATTAAATAAATTATTGGTAAATTACTAAATGGGATTTCTACTAAGTAAGTAATTTCTGTAATGATTGGTAATTCTGTAATGAATTCTGTAATAACTGGTAACAGTTCTGAATTAACATTTTTGTTTTTACCTTAAGATATTTTATTAAAAATAATTTCTGCCCTAAATTCACTAATTATGAAGATATTTTATAGGTAAATATATGCATTTTTGGCAGATAGATATTTGTTCAATTGAATTAAAAATAACATTAACGAGTATTGTATGTCAATTGACACACAGACAGTGTAACATCCGTATGAGATCAAGTCCATCATTTGAACTGAGCTAATATTTTCGTCTCTAACTTTTATTACCAATTCGTTATAGCATGTATTGAAAACTAAAAATAAATAAATATTTTGGCCTTTCGCTCATTTCGAAAATAAAGCAAACCTTTATTATTATTATTATTATTATTATTATTATTATTATTATTATTATTATTATTATTATTATTTTAAAAGCATAATGTTTGTCATTTAAGTATATTTGTAAAATTATCTGAATATCGTTAATTTAAATTTACATTGAAAAATATAATTCACACTGTATAAAATTTACGATTTCACAAAATTTTAATCCAAACTATTTTATCATATAATGAAGCAGAAAATAAATCTTTTGAAAAGATTAATGTTTGTATTCTTTTTAAATAATCCAAAATCATTTCGTGTATCTGTTTTCCATAATTACATGCGTAGAATTTTCTTTTAAGTAAAAACTCCAAAAACGTATAAAGTCCGCCTTACACCAAAAATTCAAAATGATTAATTAATTGTCATAAAGTAAATTTATAAATTAATACAAAAGCTACACATTACTTAAAAATATCTTATTTAGTTGTAAAAAAATCATCATTGGTACTATAATCTATAAAAATTACCATTATATATAACTTTAAAGGAATAAATTGTAATCTGGATAAACAAAATTTTATACCATTTATGTTATCTAAGATTGCATTTATAGATAAAGAAATAATGAATGTATACCTTTAACTAGAGCAGGTTCGGCCAAGTTGTTTTCTGTTCCCATTTTCAAAGAGGTATTGTCTCCGTGACTGCATCGTTCCAGCCTATTCTCATTCCTCTTAAAAGGGTTAACTTGCGGAACTTGCGATGAATCAGTTTTAAAAGGATTGGAGATGGTTTTCATTAACGGGTGATATTTTGCTCTCAAAGCACTAGGCCTTTCTTCGGGCTTTTCTTTCAGAATGAATTGGACAAAATGGCGAGCTAAACTCACATCACTTGATGACAGTTGCGCTTTTCGAAATGAGTTTCTCATGAGTTTCTCAAATTTGCTATCCTGGAATCATACAAAAAATTTTTAGTGAAAATGCCTGAGATTCTATCTCATCACTCATATTTTATTTTAATGAAATTAGGATTGACTTATTACACTATTCACACACACTTTTTTTATTACACGGCTCAAACCACGCCATTTTACTTGTATTGTTCTCAATCTCTCTCTCTCTCTATATATATATATATATATATACAATTTATACATATATATCTCTGCAACAAAAAAAAAAATATCCAATAACATCACAAAACAATAATTATCAAATACTTCTAAATATCTCTTCTAAAACATCTACAATAAAAGGAAGTACTATATTTTACCAGTCTGAGGAGATGTACTCTTAAGTAAAGCTTTAATATATTTTGGAAGATTTTTTTTCTTTTTAAGTATTATTAAAAGCATGTGAAGAGGTTTCAAAATAGTTTAAGCTTCTTCGGGTTTTTTACATAGTTATACAGTTTTAAAACTTTTAATTTTTAACCTCAATCTGTCCTAATAATAATTTTTTATTTCATAATAATAATTTAATAATTATTTTTTAAATCTCAATTACAAATCTTTTTTCAACATATTACCACAAATGCGGCTTGACCCGCACCCAAAAATTCAAACTTTTACGTAACAATTGGGATTTTGACTTGAAAACGAGTACATAAGATATGTACGTTTTACCAAAAAATAATCTAAATAAAAAGGTTCTATTATTGAAGCAATGTTGCAGTACAATATTTTTAAAGGTAAATTGGAACTCAAAGTGAATATATTTAAATCATATGAGGATACAAAAATGAAAATAAAATCGAGACATGAGTGTTGCAGAGAACTCATGTGATAGATAAGGGACTAACTGAGTTCTTTTATTATTACCGATATAATCCATTCAATATGTGTAGAAAATTAAGATATAAGATAAAAGTACTTAATAAGAATATCATATAAAAATATATCCAAAATAAAAATATAAAATATCCCATAATAAAAAAATATACAAAAATATTTTTACAAGTTTTGAAACCATGTGAGAAGAAAAAATAGATGATTTCTACAGTGATACTTCAATTAGAGAAGTAAGACCAATCAAACAGAGAAGTTGGTCAGTTACTACAGTTGTAGTTAAAATATAACACACACAATTAATTTATTTAAAATTTAATTATTAATAAATTGATATCAATTAACGATAATTCTTGACGTCCTTGGAATTTAACAGAAATAAAAATGCATAACTTAATCTATTTTCACCAGAAATATTGAAATGTAAAGTTTAATATATGAAATAAAATAAGAATTTAATAGATTTTCAAAATGTGATTTCGAAATTGTAAAAAAGTAATAGGTTATATAAAAAATGTCAAGTTATGAAAATTTTTATTTTTTATTTTAGTTTTATACATTTTTTAAGTTTAAGAAAATTTTTTCTTAGTTAAATTTTTTTAGCATTTATTGTAATACATGTAACTAGAATGCATTTTATATTAATTTATAAAATAAAATAAGATTTTTCACATATAGTTTTAATATGATATAAGCAAAATCATTCACCAAATAAAATGAGTTTTTCAGAATACAGTTGATATTATTGAACCTTTTCATTCTATTTTCCCCCATTATATTTTTCAGAAGTTGAATTTGCGTGTATTTTACAAGTGCAAAAAAAATTCCCTCATAGAAAAAAATCTTTTACTTACCTTCAAAGCCTTCTGTAATATTGACTTTAAATGTGTTGACCAACTCATGAAACACGAACTGAAGTTCGCTTTTTTGGCAAAGTAATGTCCAGTCATAAGATTGAGGGTCAAGAGTCCGTATGACCACATGTCAAAAGATTTGCCATGAATGTTCTTGTTAGCATCATGGGCGAAACATTCCGGTGGCTGGTACACAATTGGTGATATCAATCTATAAAAGAAAATATATGAATATGATAATAATAAAAATTCATTTGTTGAAAATAAAATTTTGAAAAATTAATCCGAATGTTTGGATATAATGTTTTGAGTCATTTGTTGAGGTATTTTCTACATGTAAATAAATAATTAACTACCTTATTTGTTCGTATATAAGACTACTTTATTACTTGAAAGTAAGTATGCGAAAATTAGTCGCCAAACGAAAACCTTTAGTAGCTACTTGGCTACTGGCGACCGTATATAGGACGTTATTTTATTCTTCTATGTTGATTAGGCTTTACTTTTCCCTTTAAAAATATTTATGACTCCGTAGTGCCAAACATTGCATTCGCTTCCCAGAAAATGCAATATTTGGCTTTCAATATATGATTTTTCTCTCCTTTTTTTAATTATATTTCAGTAATAGAAGTTTTTCTTTTAATTTTAGATATCTCTCGAAGCGTTTTCCATTAAAAGAGTTTTAGGAACATTAAAATATTTAACTCGTGATAATAGTGATGCTGTCTCAGGTGAAAGAGTTTTATACGTGAAAGTGTTATACCTTCAGTAAAAATTCTATGTGATCATGAGTTACGATAAGAATACAGTTCAGATGAAGCAGAAATTAAGAAAGTTTAGACTAAATGAAATACCATTACACAAAACACTAGTCGGATGTGGCACTTGCAAAAGTTCTTTCAATCTCATGTATGTTAATTATTTAAATTCGCTACCAAAATGCTAAAATTAAATGACAATCTATGTCCATCATGAGGGTTTTAAAGGTATGAAATTCCATACATTAGTTCTGGAAATAGGGCTTTTAACGATAACGAGAAAAATGTAGCAAAAAAATCCACCTAGTGGGCAATCTATACCAAAACAAAAAGACCAATAACATTTAACAAGCTATACCTGAATCAGACATTTTATGAAAAAATTCGTGAATCAATTCTTGAGATAGAGCTATTGATGGAATCTGGAAAAATTCAGCGTAGCAGCGCCTAATGTCGGCCGATTAAAAATTAAAACAGAACAGAACTGGTTCATATCGCGGATTTAATGAATCTGAAGTTTGATGAGAATCCGTGCATTAATTCGTGCGATATACTATTGCACAAATCATGAAAAATGCAGCATAGCAGCGCCGCCTGTTGAGCATTATACATGAAAATGCAAATAAAAGCAACTCGTGTCAAGGACTAACTGAATCTAAAGATCGATGAAAATTCGTGCATTAGTCATTGAGATAGAGCTGTTACGTTAACTGTAAAAAATGCAGCATAGGAATGCCAATTTAGCAATTTTTAGCAATTTTTAGCAATTTTTAGCAATTATTTAGCAATTTTTACCACACACTTATCCGCATCAATTAATGACTACGTGAATATAAATTTTCATCAAATTTCGTGCATTGGTTCTTGAAATAAAGTTATTGCAAAAATCGTGTAAAATGCAGAATAGCTTCGCCAGTGTTGTACGATTTTCACCAATATGTAAGCAGCATCAATTATTTTCAAGAACTATCTGAAATTGAATATTGATGAAAATCTGTGCATTAGCTATTGAGTTGTAGCATTTGCGTAAATCGAAAAATATGCAGCATAGCAGCGCCACCTGTTGAGCGATTTGCGCCAAAGATTTATCAGCATGAATTTATATCAGGAAATACCTGAATATAAAATTTTATTAAATTCCGTTGATTAATTCTTGAGATAGAGCACACACAAAATTTATGTCGCAAACATACAAACCGAGTTATAGACTCAAAGACATACATTTTGTAAAAACATGTTCTTTGGAATCTCTGGTTCCTAAAATGTGTAAATCCGTTGAAAACAAAAATTCGAATAATTTTACGAAAACAATATTTTCTTCTTGTAATGGAAGATAGTAGAAAGTAGAAAATGTCAAACATATAATTATTTTTCACTGAAAAAAACATGTGTTGGTAATTATTTGAATATTTGGCTGCACCTACGGATACCTTAATGAGAAATCTCGATTAAGGTATTGAGAAAAAGTTGGTGTATGTTTATAATTGTGTTTGCCCTACAAACAAAGGTAAAACTTAGAGGACTTGAAGTAGTAAAACATAACGATAAACTTACAAGGAAACCATTGATGGTATTAATTTTGGTTTATGCAATACTGCACTTCCGGCAAACATGGATAATTAGATTCCCATATTTCGAATCTTTTACAAAAAAAAAGGTATTTTTCATGTCCTTGGTACTTTAGGCTTTTGTACTGTCGGCTCTTGGACTGTGATCTATTGATAGGGATGTTTTTTTGTCTCACAAAGTTCTTTTTGTCTCGCAGCTATTTCGACTCTTTTCTTCAATTTAGTGCATTAAAAAGAGCATGATACTTTAAAAAAGTATTTCATCATCGAAACAACACAATATAGTGAAGCTTATAAAGAAGGCTCATGTATCATCTACATCACAACTTATAAGTTTTGGTATAAATAAGATATGTCTGAACAAATAAATAATTTCGACGTTTATGAAGAGAAAAGTAAACGTAAAAAATGAACCTAGAATGAAATGTTTTATGGTGCCGTGTTCAGTTGCGGCAGTTTCGGTCAAGCCGAGGGGTCCTAGTTCGAATACGGATAAGACATGGATGGTGTGTTGTCCCTTTGTGTAGTTTAATAAATATGTAATGGACATGTGAAATAAAAATTGTTCTGAGTTGTTGTTGTATCTGTGTGTAATGGGTCATTCGAGGCGAAAGCCTATTACGGCCATAAACCTCAAAGCAATATCAAATCAAATCAAATGCTTTAGGTTAGGAAAAAGCGGTATTAAAAAAAAGGCATAAAATTTCATGTTAAAAATTCCCATAAAACGATGAATGATATCAGTGATCATATTGATGATATCATTCGTCAATATATTTATAGATGTATATATAACACAGACAAATTTTGATTTGATACCACATGCACTGATCCATACGCATTCCTTTATGTGGATCCTTTTTGTGGACAGATAAAAGCTAGTATGGAGCACAGTAATAAATCTAATTTATAATGGGTTCTCATATATCGTAAACAATTATTTTTTGTGAATAATGAAAAATAATTTATCAATGAAAGGGCTAGTAAAAAATCTTGCTGAAAATTTCTTAAAGTTGTTCTGGAAATTTACAAAATTGTTAAGTGCAAAATTAAGTAGAAAATCTGGAAAGATGATAGCTATTGTTATAAAATTCACAAATTTGCAAGTAAGAAATTTCCGCAAAAAGATATCGGAAAACTGGAATTTGATGAAATGAAATATACAAATGCGTTGAATTTACCTGTTAATTGGGTTATTAGTAAAATTCAATCCCGTGAAATCAGCGAGAATGGCATTATCTTCATTATCTATCAGAACGTTATCTGATTTGATATCCATGTGAGCCAATCCATGATTGTGCAAATGTTCGAGTGCAGAGAGAATTTGCAAATTCCACTTCTTAATTCTTTTAAAGCTGTTCTTATCATTACGGAACTGCTTGCTCTGAACAACTTCATCTAAGGCTCGGGGTAAAACAGGCATCATATACAACTTTACACCCAGATCTTTAATTGTGACAACATCATATACTTCCATTATATTAGGATGTCGCAGTCTTGGCCAAAACTGGTCTTCTATGGCCCATATGTCCGTTCTGTGTACAATCTTTACAGCGACTTCTCTGCCTGCAGGGTCGATGACTGCTATGACTTCAGCGTATCCACCTTTTCCAAGGAATTTCAAAAATTTGTAATTCCTGTTTGCTAAATACCGTATGACGGCTTCTGTCTGTCTTTGACGAGACATGTTAAATTTTCTTACGACAATTACAAAGAATAATCGCTCTGCTAATTTGAAGAGCGGTAAATATCTCAAATTTGAGAAGAAAACACCCCAAGCTTAATAAATACTTGAAATATATAAAATATTTTTAAGCACACAAAAAGCTCAACAGCATTAGTGGACTACTTTGATCGCAGTGACAAGTGTGTCAATTATATTATTGAGCATAAATTTTGGAAACCATTGTTAGAATATCAACAATGTCGAAATGAGTACATATACTCTGTCTAAGACATTGTTAAAATGTACAACAATGTTTGTATATTTCTGTAAAAACAAAATATTTATAACAATGTCTCATTGTTAAAACTATATTTTTGTGATTAGGGAAAAGCGAACGGTTGGCCAAGGGAGAGGCTATTAAGTTGTATAAATTGAAGCGAGATACAAAACGTATTGCATTTTGTCAGTAAAATTCTTTACACGTAAAATTCAAATTAATAAAAAATAAATAAAAAATAAAATTTAGACACATTAAGGATGATTGTTTTCTTTTGAACATAAAATTAAATACGAGTGGAAATCCGAAAATTAGTTTGTCCTCGCAACTGTCGACAGACATGTGTATGAATGATAAACAAATATGATGAAACATTAACGATAAGACATAAGTTTATTTTATACATGCTTTTTAAGTGAATTGAGACTTTCTCATATCTTTTATAAGATTCAAAAAGCTCTTCTGGTAAAAAAAATAGGGCCCAGCATCATTCTGGCTCCCGTAGATATGGGATGAAAGTGAATTTTCAATTCATAATCAAAACTGGAAGAGTGCGCGGTTGTACGCTTTGATTATGTACATGGAGTATCAGGAGCAGAAATCCATTATCACCACGTGAAAGTTTATCCCCAATGTGATGTCGAAACAAATGGTGCGCAAATGTATAACCAATTCAGTGAGGGGCGTCAGCAAATATTGGACAGATCGAGAACTGGACGACGTGTATGACCACTACAACGAAAGCAATGCTTGAATACAGCTTTGGAAGCAATACGGTTACCATAAAAGCCATTCAATGTTTCTTTCGTATGCAGAATCCTATTTTTTTCTTAGAGTATTTTTTGAAGTTTATACAGAGGTGTGAGAAATGTCTCAACTCACTTGGAACTTAAGTAAAAAATAAAGTTGCGCCTGATCTTTAATGTTTCATTATATTCTGTCTTTAATACACACATCTGTCCACAGTCGCCAGGGGAAACTTATAATCGGACTCCTCCTCGTAATATTAAGAAATTCATTTTTTTATGTGTAAAACATTTTTCATAATTTTCAGCATAATTTTTAAGTTTTTGAAATCTGAAAACCCAATACCAGGGATACCCAAATCTCGATAATTTTAAACGCGTCAAAAATATAGTACAGAATGTGTATTTTAGTATACTTCATAAATGCATATCAATTTCATTTTATTCGAAAGACTGTAACATGATTAAAGTACACTTGGAACTATATTTTCTCATTGGCCGTAGTGTAACAGAATATTTTTTATTGTTCCTGTCACTAAACTATGCCAATTTTCATAAAATTTAAAATGACTCCAATTTCAAAAATTAAACAAGAATTTCCCCAACGGACCTTGGAAAAAACGAGATCGCTAATTCCTTCCCCTGAAAAAAAAAAAAAACACTTTATTAGAGGATTAAGGACATAAATCCATATTAAAAAAAGAAAAAAAAAAAAAAGAAAATTTTATTAAAGAAGCGCGGAAAAATGCCAAATTTGCCAATCTTTGCAGACAAATCTTAAACTTCGTCAAAGAATAAAGAAGAAAATAAGGACTTCCTCAAAGAATCCCGAAAATACTTGTAAATTCCGTCAACGGATCACAAAAAAAAAAAAAAAAAAATTACAAAGGATCTTAGAAAAAACGCTAATTTTCTAAAACTATCGAAGGAATTATGCGATTTTCGTCAAAAAATTGCAGAATCAACGCAAATATTTCCAAAGAATCACAAAAAAAACCCCGCCAAACTTCCTCAAAGGATCTCGAAAAAAGCGCGATTTCCATCAAATCATCGCAAAAAAAAACGCGAATTTCATAAAAAGGATGGCAAAAACCAGAATTTTGTCAAAGAAAATAGGTAAAAACGCAATTTTCATTAGAAGATCGCGAATAAAAGGTGATTTCCGTTAGAGAATCGTGAAAAAACCGCTATTTTTGACAAACGATCGCGGGAAAAAAATTAACCAAAGAATGGCTTTTTAGATGAAAAATTAGTCCCCTAATGAAAATAAATTGTCACCATATGGCGACTATTGACCGTGAATCTTTCAGAAAATATTTTCAAAGTGGACATTTTGAAATGAATTTCCGCGCAAAAAGAAGAATAACCATACATAGCATACATAGCGCACATAATATACATACATTGCATACATAGTTTTATAGTAGGTATAAATTCAT
Source organism: Maratus speculifer (assembly GCA_964019185.1). NCBI lineage: Eukaryota > Metazoa > Arthropoda > Arachnida > Araneae > Salticidae > Maratus > Maratus speculifer. The sequence goes on along the minus strand of OZ025290.1, from coordinate 369,159,918 downwards.
ATTTTCTAGATATCTTGCTTTTCCTTTCCTTCCCTAAGATAAACTTAAATGTGGAATTTGGAGTAATTCATTTCATTATTATCGAGATTTTGAAATTATTAGTTTAAAAATTAGTTTAAAAATTGTAAGTGCAGGAAAAAATAAATTTAGTTTATAGTAGTTTCTTTACCATGTATATTTTTTACCATAAGTTACATCTAATTATTATAAATTACTATAATAAATGTGTCATTCAGAATACATCCAAAATTTATTAAAGTTGAAGCAAAATACAATTATAATGGCAACATAAAATTCACTACAAACTTAGAAAGCTAAGAAATGTGATTATTTTAAAAAGAATAAATGCTGAAATTTACGTTAAATGTTGTATTTAATAGAGCTAGTAGTATAATTTATTATTATTATTATTTAGATTGATTGCTATCCTTTTTTAAAAACTGAAAATTCACCTTCTTTTCGACTAATTTAATCTATAATTAAATAAGGCGAGTATTTTTATTTAAATGAAGTTGTAGCAATGAAGTAATCTAAAATTTAATAATTATAATTGTAAAAAAAGTATTCCTTTATTGAAAATCACAAAAATGTAAAAATATGGATTAATTGGCTGGAAATTCTATGAAATTAGCCAGCTATCGCCAAAATTTCCACATGTATGGCAACTACTTCTTGTCGCCAAATTTGGCGATATTTGACCAATTTTCTAAACTATTGGGTCCATTGGGGTACCCTTACTATTAGTACCGTATTTTCGTGTGTATAGCCCGCATCCCTAAATCGAGCAGTGCAGTAAAAAAAGTTCGTGTATAACCCGCGGAAATGCATCGGTGTATAGTCTGCTGGCTATACACCATTTACGAACGTGTATTTCGATCAGGGTTCGAAATTAGAAGCCATTAGTCATAATTTTTAACACAAAGTTACCAAATTTTTTCGTGATGCATAATACCTACAGTAATTCGGCTAAAAAATTAAGATTATCATTATCAGTACCGTAATTTTCGGAAGAAACGCCGCGACGTTTACGTGTTTTAAGGTAAAATTTTAAGTGATGCGGCGTTTACGCGCATTTTTTTTTTTTAAACAAATGCGATATTTTTTCTGAATTTTTCAGAAAATTAAAAAAAAATCGGTGATAAATTCAAAATTTCGGACATAAAATGTATACGTATCTTAGGTCATTGGTTCCCAAAAAGATCGAATCCCCGGAATCGGTCCGAAATGCACCAACTCCGAAAAGGAGCGATTCCTCGTACTCTATCTGAAATGAAACGAATCCTGAAAAGTTCGATTGCTTGAACTCGTTTCGAAATGAAACAACTCTGTAAAGGAACGATTCCTCGGAATCGTTTCGAAAAAGACCGACTGCTCTGAATCGTTCCGAAATGACATAAATCACGCACTTTTTTTGTTCTTTGCAACAGGGTAGGGCACCAACTTCGAAAAGAAACGATTCCTCGGACTCTATCTGAAATGAAACGACTCCGGAAAAGTTCGATTCCTTGAACTCGTTCTGAAATGAAACGACTCTGTAAAAGAATGATTCTTTGGAATCGTTTCGGAAAGAACGACTGCTCTGAATCGTTTAGAAATGACATAAATCACGCACTTTTTTTTTGTTCTTTGCAACTGGATAGGGTAGATTAATTTTTTTGAAAAATAAACTAAATCTTATATGATCTTAAATTCAGAATCGTCGAGGTTGGAATTGTTCCGGATTTTGCACTCTACAAACACAACGGTGTGATGCAGCACCGATTCACTAGCAAATTATTTCTGATATTTGATTTATAGATTTTTTTTTTCAGGTCTCGCTTATAAGTCGACCCCCCCACTTTGAAGTTCTTTTTTTTTGTCTAAAATTTCACGACTGATACGAGAGTATATACGGCAGCTATTATAGATCTATCGGTGCAATACTTGGCGATAGTTGCGACATTTCTTCCAAACCCAGAAATAACTGTATTTAAGCAGTAAAAAAAACCCTTTACAAACATGGGAGAACTCTCTAAATTTCGCGGCATAGCGAAAAAAATTTGCAAATTTTGATGTTTTTTTCAAATTTTTTGAGGTTTAAAAGTTGTAGAAAAAAATATCATGATTTCCAATTAAAAAAAATCTTTGTATAACCCGCATCGTGTATAAGCCGCAGCGGCTTTTTGGAAGGTTTTTTTTTCTTATATAAGCCGCGGACTATACACCCGAAAATACGGTACTTAAAAAAAATAATCATGGTTGAAACTGATATTTATTTCTCCATAGAAAATCAGATTATATTTACAGTCATTAAGTTCAAATATTGTTAACATTAGTACTGTTAGTTAAATCTTAAGTAATATTTTTTGCGATTTATTTCAAAAAAAAAGGGACCTTGGGTCGAATTTTGAAAAATTTTGAAACACAATTCCGATGTTTATTAAATTTAGTTATACAATAGGTATTTCTAGTTTAAATATTTTATATCCAATGGATTTTGAGGTAGGGTACTATTTTAAATTTTAAATTTGCCATTTTTTCCCAGTTAGGCATTGAATTAAAAAAAAAAAAAAAAAAAAAAAAAAAAAACATACCCTCAGAAATACATATAATTCTAATTTTCAAAGGTCTATGTCAACAGGAAGTCAGGAAAAAATGAGTAACAAAATTTGATTGCCATATACAAACATAATTGAACAACGGTTCTCAAATCCAAAAGGGCAACATTATGACGTAATTGTGTTTTTGATCGGAAATGCATGTAACTAGCAGATATTGTTGTTCAAAAACTATGTAATCAAACTTTTTGTTTTCAAACGAAGTACATTTTTCAGAAAATATTGTGAATGTGAGTATTTTGAGCCAAATTTCCGAAAGAAGAATAACCACTGAAGGAAAGATGAAAAACGTCTTTGTCATGTGTTCAAAGTGCTTATAAGCAATCTAGTGCTTATAGTCAATAGGCAATTATTTATCAATAAATAGAAAACAATTTCGATTCCAAATCGCTTCCATAATCAGGCCTTCCAATTTTATATTTTTCCGTTAAAAAAGGAATTTGTAAATGTATTAAAACATTTTAGGCTTGTTTAACAGAGTAATTGAAACAGCCTAAGAGCATAAAAAAGCAGTTTGGGCAAGCAACAATGTACCACCAATTATGTTACCACCATTGAAAGGCATTATTTCCTTAAATACTAATGCTTCTTTAAAGAAGATTTTTCTTTTCAAAATTTTGTTTCTCTGCAACAATTTATTGAAATTTAAGAAATTGAATGTTTTTAAATAAATTTTTTTAGAGTGAAATCTGCTCATACGGAACCGTGAAGAACAAGCTAAAAAAACCTTTTTAGCCGAATTACCATTTTGATTGGTGCACGTTATATTGGAAATGGATTGTATTCTTTTTACTGAAAAATATTTTTTTAAGATGAAGACAGAATTTTATTACATACAGTTTCCATTTTAAAAGGTTTTACTGTATTATTAAAATCAAAAGAAAGAAACCCTCTCAAACTTCGGTTACTAATCGACAATTGTAGTTAAACTGTCACATGATATTTAATTTTGTTTATGTTCATTATAAACAAATAGTTTGGTATTTAGAAGCGAAGATGAATGCGATTAAAATGACAGCAAAAAGGAATATCGTCACACCTAATGTTACTTTTGAGCTTAATATTACCGAGAACCATATTTTTGCTTTATTGTATCATTTCAGTATTACTGTAGTATTGTAGTATTATCAGTATTATTGTTGCATTATTGTATCATTATTTCAGTATCTTTTTATAATTTAGAGAGTGTGTCAGTGTTACACACATGTGCACTTTCACCAATTTCACACAATCGTATACATATATTATTTATGTAATATAAGCATTTAATAACAGGTTTAAAATACCCACGCGTTTAATTATTTATTTAACTTTTATTTTATTTTTTACTACGCAGCTAATCTGCAATATTACGTATAGAAAATTATAACCTGATATCCAATAATTACTAAAATGTCAATATACTTAATCTAAAGATAGCAAACTATTTTTAAACAAATTTTAGGAAAATGAGAAAGAAATCTTTTTGATTTTTAAACAGCTTGAACACGTATTTTAACAAAATCTTTAAAATATTTGGGGAATAAATTAATTTCAAAATTTCTGCCTTATTTAATATTTAAAAGAGACGAGATATCTTCTCATTAGTGCAATAAGTTGACGAATTTTGAACTGGAAGTTAAACTAAATTTTAAGCACTTGGATGACTTTTAGAGGACTTTTCGACACATATTAAGACATAAAATTTTGCATAGAAAATAATGAATTTATGAAAATTTACGATTTCATGCAACATTTATTTCATTTAAGCCTTTCTATCTTAAATTTTGTGTATAAAAACTACTTCACCTGACTAGCTATTTACGTTAATATCTCAGATATAGAGAACAATATGCACAGTGTAATCTCCGAATAACAGTCACCCACGGGACGCATATAAGTAACCTATTCATGAACAGGGACATGGGAAGGAATTCTTTGCTGTGATTGGCTGATCAGTTATTTTATTCATTTATACCAATTTTAAAAAGAGTCTGCTTTTTTACAGTTGCCATAGAAACCAGGCTCTTCTGATCAATTCTTACGCCCATCTAACCCGATTTTAAAAGGCGTTTGTTTTATTCATACTTGTCATAGAGTAATATATGTTATAAACATTCATTTTATAATATACGGTGTGAATATAACATAGATTAATTTGAATTAAATTTTGAAAAAAACTGATTTACCAAAACAAATTATCATTGAAATAACTCAGTAAAATGACATAGCTATTATCATGTATTTGTACACATGTAAAAAAAAAAAAAAAATCTTGGTTGTCTTCCATAAAGGCATGGCATTACGCTTATCTGTCTTAAGATCCACTATTGCGGATAAAGATGGGCATGACACGTGACGTAGGCTCATGCCATTAACTAATTGAAGTGCAGAATTCTTTTTCATGTCCCTATCCAGTCAAAGATTGCTAATATGCCCACGGGACCGGCGAAAAGTGACCGCTCTTCAGAGGTGGGTATTATTCAGTGGTTTCAATTTTGAAGAAAATGAAAATTACATAAATTTAAATATACCCAGTTTTTTCATTAATCCTCATTGTTTTAATACATTAAAAAATAATTAATAGTTTTTGGAGGGTTGGAAGGGCAAAAAGCTTTCTTCAAAGAATAACATTATGAGTGGTTTTGCTATACAAGTCATCATCATTGTAATACAAAATTTTAGATTTCATTTAAGTTCGTCAAATCTTTAATATATGTGTTAATTCTGAAAATTTTGTGTGGTTCTATAATTTCTTCTATTTCTTCTTCCTCAGCATTTCTTTTTACTTACCCATCATACACAATATAGAATAGTCTAGAAGTCGTTTTGAAAATTAAAAAAAAAAATTTTTTTTTTGACGGATTTACAAGTTTCAGACACTAGAGATTTCGAAAAGCATGTTTTTAGAAGAAAAAGAATGCCATCCATCTGTGTGTCTGTTTATAAATCTCGCGAAGAAATTGAGATAGAGGCTTAAAATTTAGTGTGTTACTTAGTATTTAGTAACAGAAAGAATCCTATTCAATATTATTAACCTCAATTATCCAGAACTATTTTTTTCGGAATCTTGAAATATTCATTCTGATGAAAGGTATATAAAAATTTTCGATCTTTTTTAATTTTAAGTTATGGCTAAGACAATTAAAAAATATATAAATCTTGCATAAAGAATGAAATCAATTGGATTATTAGTTATCGAGATATTTATAATCCTATTATTCACACTCTTCGATTTTTCATGACTCTGTAATTTATTTAAATTTAAATATATATTTTTATTGGAAATGAAACACTTCATTCGAGTCAGTCAACTGCTAGTTAATAAGTTTATCATTTTTGGAGTTATAAGGACTTTTTTTTATTACTTGATTGTTAAATGTCACACTCTTGAGAATAAATACGTTAATGAAGATATTCACGATTACCACGAAGTTTCATTTTATATCTCAATTGATGAAAAATAGTGGGACAGCATATTGATCAATTCACGATTCCATATTAATAAAACGTATTATATGAAGTTTTGTGTCACTATTTATAAATAATACTCTTCAAGAAACTTTTTATAGATTATTATTAAATCGAAACTGTACATTTTAGACAATATTTACATAGTTATGTAGATGGACATTTTTAGTTGCTAGTTAGGATTCACGATTCTAAATTACAATGAAATTTCTAGCAACTTTTTCCTTTTAAAATTGAAACAATATTTAGTTTTCTTCCACTTTCGGAAGACCAAGGGAAAAATGCAGTCTTCAACTGCGTTCAATTAATACATAAAACTAACTAAAAGAACAAGAAAGAAATGTTTTTAATATTAATTATCAGGATCACGTGACCCAGGCGCCAGTCGTCTGGCAGAGAAAGAGGAATGGATTTCCGAAATATTCCATATACGTTACATGTGTTTCTATATCATAGCAAATTTTTAATTTGATGTTTTATTTGTGTTTTTATTAATCTTTTATCAATTTATTTGTTCTTTCGTTATTTAAAATAAAAATTATGCCACTTTGTATAATTTACGAGTAATTTCGAGATTTATATAATTTCACGAAATGGATCGACGAGATAATCAAGTAGCACACGCAATTCTCTAATAGAGCATTATTATACAGGGTGTCCACTCTCAATGGTGGCCAATGGCTAAATTCTAAACTGTTAGTTATAGACATATACAGTCGAGAATCCCTATAACGAAACTCCATACTTCGTATTTCTCTATATAACGAATTTTTAGTAGGAACGAACCCCTTTTCCCATGATTACATTGAAAACAAACTCTAAATAGCGCAATATTTATCTCCATACAACGAATTTTTCCATAAAATGTTCTTCATTTATTCAGTTTTAAAAAAAGGTTCGAAATCACATGGAATCAATTTTCCATCACTTATTCCTGATTTATATTTCAGTGCTAAGTTTTTTCGATTACTCTTCTGCCTTAAATCTCCTTGTTCTTTAAGTCCAACGAATTCATCCCACCCCCTTCCCAATATCTTCCAACATCTTTCTCGAAACAGTATAAATTGGATTGTTACACATTTAAGAACGGGATCCAAGGGATAACTGAAGACAATGTTGATTTCAGAGGATGACGCAAGAGGAACACCCCCCCCCCCCCCAGAGCCACAGAAATTTCTACCGGAGAAAAGTGTCTTAATTCAACACTGATTGAAGTTTAAGATGGAAGAGATCGAAGATCATTCAGAAAGTAAAATAGAAAGATTAAAAAAACGATTTTTAAACCAAACACAACACGTCAAATTATTCGTGATATACACGTGATATTCGTGATAGTTAAACATTTCAAATTCTTAAAAAACACCTCAAAAATAACTTTTGTTCAAAAATTACCCTTAAAAAAGGAATTCTTACGTCATTCTCTATATTACGAATTTCTCTATATAACGAATTTTTCACTTGAACAATGATTTTCGTTATATGGAGACTCCACTATAGTTATAATTGCAATAATGCTTTTAAAAAGGCAAACATTGTGTTAAGCGATTTTAATTTAAAAAAAATAGTAAAAAAAATACGAAAATTAAATTTTTATACGGTCCCCCGGTCCTATAAGTGATACTTAGTAAATTTTTACCACTACTCTAATAAGTTAGACAAAAAAAGTCCCATTCCTCTACGATTAAAACAACTGACCGAGTAATAGCTGTTTAAAGTTGAAGCATCTTTTTTGCTTCAAAATAGGGGTCAGTTAAAAATTTACTGGAAATAAAAATAAACGTCAAATGTAAAATTTAACATTAACTTTGAGAGTAAAATAACTTTTACAATATTATTTTTAAATTTATGCTGATGTTTACATATTAAAGCAAAATATACAACTTGTATTAAAAATATAATAAAAATATAACAGATATTTTGTTAAATTAAATTATGAAAAACAACAGTCACAATTCGTTACAAAATGATACGTATTTAAAATACTATTAGACTTATTATTACTTAACCTAATAGAATTTGGTGTACTCCTATAAAATAAATAAATGGTACATACCTAAAATCGTATTAATGTTACATTATCATTGGATATAAACAAGTTTGCGAAATGAACCTCGATCAGATATTTTGGAAGTGAGTTAAAATTTGAATACAAATTTTGAAATAAGTAAACATACATAAGAAAGTCATAAGTAATATAAAAGTTTATCAAAATAAAACACCTCTTTAAAATAAAATCATAAAAAGAAATAGCTTCTTTTCCTTACAAAATATAACGTATGGATAAATACAATTGAGGATGTTAATTTCAAATCTCGCCATATTGCTTTTGTTTTCTCTATCCGTCTATACCAATCTGCACTAAAGTAACACTACAATATCCAAATTTACACTGCTCAAAACAATTAAAGGATATTGCAGTTTTAGGTGGATTTTGTATCTGGGAAACTTTTTAGCTGATTGATACATGGTCGACAGACATAGTAGGCTATATGAGAATAAATTACACATGTTTGGCAGAAAAAAATGCATTTTATTGCGCATTTGTGTACAAAAGGAAAAAAACACAATTTGTGCATATGAGAAAAAAGAATAAGAAAAGACGTTTTCTTCAAAGAAAATTATTTTCAGTAGGGGGTATGGTTTCCACGGGCGGCCAGCAACGTTCAACACCTTTGAGGCATGGACTCAATGAGGCTATTAATGACGAGTTGGGGTATTCTGCCCCACTCTTCCAGAAGAGCTCTTTCCAGTTCTTGGAGAGTTTGTGGGGGTTGTTAAAGGCCAGAAACTCGTCTTCCTAGAGCGTCCCAAACGTGCTCGATTGGATTCCTTTTTGGAGAACACGCTGGCCATTTCATTCGAACGATTCTTTCCTCGAAAAGGAAATCCTCCACCAAGTTTGCACGATGTGGCCTGCAGTTATCGTCCATTAAAATGAAGTTATCCCCAATTGCTGCAGCGTAAGGGACTACAATAGGTCTGAGGATCTCATCCCTATATCGGCGACCAGTCAGAGCTTTATCTCGAATGATGTAGAGGTGTGCGCCCGTCAATGGAGATGCCACCATACACCAACACTCCTCCACCGCCAAATCTGACACTTTCGTGCACGAACGCAGGATTATTTCTACTGCCACGGTCCCTCCAGATGAAAATACGCCTATTATCCGGATGCACAGAAAAACGGGACTCGTCAGAAACCAGAATATTGCTCCATTCATTTCTCCTCCAGTTGACATGCTCGGTTGCCCACTCCCTGCTTTTGCGATGATGCCTTGATGTTAATCTAACACATACCATCGGTCGGCGAGCATACAGACTTACAGCATGGAGCCGTTTTCGGACAGTCTGAGTTGAAATCGTGGTGCCTGTAGCCTAGCGAAGGTGTTGTTGGAGAAGAGTAGCGTTCATGTTTCGGTGTCTCCGAGCTGTTAACGCTAAATACCGATCTTCATTGGGCGTTGTTGCCCGTCTACGACCTTGCCCTGGTCTTCGCTCTGCACATCCACTCTCCAAAAAACGGTTCCAGATCCTGGAAATGACACTTTGTGACACTCCAATGGCTTGCGCTACTTCGGCTTGAGTTTGGCCCCCTTCTAACCTACCTACAATTCTCCAAGCTTCTGAATCTGTCAATTGACTTCGCTGAGACATCGTACTCATCGAAACAAAGAAATCACTAAATGCCGATCATACTTGTCTTCATTCTCTTTTATCCAATTGAAAGTCAAATTTCATGTACTGCCGCTGAAGCTACGTTTTTGACGTGGAACTCTAAATTTGCATACTCCACAGTTTGAAAACCAGAAAAGTTTGCATTTGTGATTCTCTTCTTCTATTTTCGTCAAAAAAAATTTCGTTTATATTTTTATTTTATATAAAACTTCAAATATCCTTTAATTGTTTTGAGCAGTGTATAATGAAAACCAATGGACGCACTTAAAGATTTTTCGCGATTTCCTAAAATTTGATTTTCTCGATAAAGAGAATTTTGAAGCTGGCGTCTTGAATTATTTTAACCAATCTAGAAGTTTTAATTATTTAAAATTAACGCTACCGTAAAGCTTAAGTGGTGACTGCAACTTTAGTTAAATCGCATATTTTTTTTTTTTTTTTTTTTTTTTTTTTTTTTTTTTTTAACCTCATTTAAAACATTTTTGTAAGTGGAACTATATGTCTGTGACATATGGTTTAGGAATTAGCCATTAGGCAGCGATGAAAATGGACGAACTTTATAATATTTTAAGCAATGAGCATACATTCCCTTAAAGTTTAGTGCAACTCATCCGTTTTCAGTTACAGAAATGTGGTTTAAGTCATGAAATTTTAAGTTTCATAACTCGGTCAATTTTAGTGTTAGATGAATGGAACCTTTTTTGTATTGCTTGTTAGAATGATAGAAAATTTTTACTAAATATCACTTATAAGGACCGGAGGACCGTATAAAAATTTAATTTTCGTAATTTTTTAGTAAAAAAACTTTTTTTTCCTAAATCGCTTAAAAAACAATTATATACAATTTTAAAGCATTTTTGCAATTGGAACTATATATCTATGACTAACGGTTTAGGTATTAGCCATTGGACACCGTTAAGAGTGAACACACTATACACATTAAAAATATTTAAATATACGTTTAAATTTTATTTTGGAATTGCAATGCATTTTAGAAATAGTTTACACATGCTTTATTTCCATATTTTATATTATTTATATCCATGATGGGTAAGTATTACGGTGATCTTCAACGACTAGTTTCCTTTTGCTGTGTAGAATTAATATTGGCAGTAATTACCAAATCTTTTTCTAAACTTGCAAACTGGTTGGCCTTTATGCTTTTATGAATACTGTTCTAAGAATATTATCTAAATTTTCCCCATCATTATTATCTTCATTCTTTGATTATTACCATATCAAGTAAATTTTGTTTGATTTGCTTCACATTTCGGTTTGCAAATTAAATATGAAGTTGTACTAGGAACAATAAGACATAAGGCAAATTTCACAGTAAAATTTTACTGATGGGGATAAACAAAGATTCTTAAGCCTTTTTGCGGCACGTATACGTCTAGCTCGTCCTCAAGCGGTTAAAGAAATGTCTTATGCGCCAAACACCTGTAACATATCCAACAAACTGTTTCCTGTAATAATTGCCTCAAAGTAGAAATAGAAGCATACAGTTTTTACTTTTGAAATCGCATGTTAAGCATTGACTTTAGGTGATTTCGTGTGACCAACACGTATTAGAGAGAACAGTTATTAAATAAGAGAACAAAACTTTAAATTTTTGCCTGTGTTGTGTGAAAAGGTTTTTTCTTATCGTTGATTGCGATGAAATTATTGTCATTTGTAATGATGAAACCATTTTGAATATTTCTGCATTTTAACAATAAATGACATATAAACGTCAAATTAAAGTTATGTTACTCACTTTTATGTTAAGAAAAAGTTCTTCTTTCCCCATTCTTTTCATTTACATGACGATCATTATAGTAATAACTGTCAAATTGGGACTCTTAAAGCTAAAAGAATTCCGATGCAAACTTTTAAAAGATGTGTATCGATAAAATTCCCCTTAATGCTAATAACAAAGGATCTTCTTCTTTTTTTTAATGGAATTTTTTATTGGAATTCTACTATATTCATTGTTATTTTGTTATCCTCTGACAAAATAAAGAGCCAATATGCTGTCATTTTATTTTAAGTTTTAGGCCAATGAAATAACTCAAATTCAATTTAAATCAGTAACGATGAAATTGACTGTCTTTTCTCCTTTTTTTAATAAGCCAATTAAATACTTTTTTCGAATTTAAAAGAGTTACAGCTGAATAGGATTGTCTTGCGAGATCTTTTTTTTGGGCTATTCTATTTTTACATTTATTTTGTTATATCGATATGTGAAAAAAAGAAGATTTTAAGAAATTACCTACATAGATCAGTTTAAAATTTTGAATTTAATGATTTGTGAAATAAGTAGCAAAATGATATGAGTTACTGAGTTAATGCTTATTACATACATGACTCTGGAAACAATCAGAAATAATAAAAATTGTACGAGTTGCGATAAAATCGTTCTTTAAGAAATGAGATTTTTTGCTGAATTATATGTAGTACTTCTAGTTTGTTTTCGAAACTGTTATCATTTATTAATGAAGCATGGGGATGTTTTTTGTAGTTTCAGGATTCATTTAAACATTAGTTTGTTTGCGCAACTGGTTATTCGTGAAAAGAAAATGATTATTTTGAAAGAGTAAAACGTTTGTGTTAAATTTCATTTAAAATCGAGAAAAATTGCAAGAAAAAGGATTGTCATATATTTTTTAACAAACTTTTGGTGAATTTGTAAAGAGTAAAGCACAAATCGTCAACAGTCGTCACAGAATAGGGCTTAATGGACATTTAAAAAGGTTAAATTCTCGTTGCGATGAACGCTAATGTGTGAATTCTGGAAAAGATTACCTTGAAAAGTCGGATGACAACTATCTTTCATTTTGCAAAAGCAGTTTTAAAGGAGTATTTTAGTATAGTGTGTCATATTTACCCGATAAATAATTCTTATAACGAATTATAAGTTGTACTGAATCATTTAAAGTACCTGACTAACGTTCGGAGCAATTCTTTCCATAAAAGCGATTAAATTACTTTTTAAACTTGTTTTTACTAAGATTATGACTAGAAAATGTGAAAAAAAGTAAAAAAACATTTTATTCATTAATAAAATTTTGATAAATGGAGGAATTTATCGCGAAATTTAATGAAATTTGACCCAAAACGCAAAACGCTCTAAAGGAAATTCTACTGTATGTACCTTAATTTCCTTTTTACACTTTATATTTATGACATTGGCGAAGGGAATGAACTAAAATCTAGGAGATACTTTAGGTATTTCAAAACTTATAGCGTATCGTGCCTGTTTACATGTTAATTTTCATAAAATTCATCGATGTCATTCTACAAAAACTTCCATAAAACAAAAAATATTTATTCTAAATTTAAATCTTTAGTTCATTCTCTTCACAATAGTGTAAATAACATATATTTCAAATTTTAGGGTGATATTGCTATAACTTTTTGAGAAATCATGTTTTGCGTATGGAATTTTTGCTGAAAATTAATTACATTTTCCAAAAAATGCAATTAAAGTGTCGATTTATGTTTTTCAAGAATTTACGGTAATGTACATCTATAATAAACAAATTAGCCTCGAACCCAAAAAATAAGTATTGTCCATGAAGCATATTATTTACATTTCTTATAATTATTAAAAAAAAGCTACCAAAACCTCGAAATTTCTCCAAACACACGGCCCTTTAAACGGCATTTCCGGTTTGAGTGACAGCTGTTGAGTAGTTTAAAAACCGCTATAACTCCGGATCTATTTATCGTACAATAAAAACAAACACAGTTTTGGAAAGGTAAAAAGTTGGTCTGTATAAAAATAAAATAAAAAAGTTTTGATAATTTTGGTCGAAAATTGCATTTTCAACGTAGTCGGATACCTTAATGTAACTTAAAAGATAGTAATTTCTACTTTTGTTAATATGATCAACTACTCTGTGACGTTCAAAATTTATTATTTTTATGAGATGACATTTTAAAAACTTTTTTCAATTTTATTTCACTTATCATTTTAAAAGTTAATAAGTTATTAAATAAACCTTCAGTATAATAAAAATGGTATGAGATTGTTTTAATTCAAAAACTATAAATCAAATAATCCTAAATCAAAAATTTTTTAAAGGTATCATTTAACATCGAAAGAAAGAATAATAAGAAGTTTATACTTTCATGATTTGAATACGAGTTTTAATTCTGAAATATACGGCATTGAATTGGTTAAAAACACAGTCATAAAACATACATGATTTATCAAGATGTTAACATAAATTACAGAACAATTTACAGATATTTACGTGTGTTTCTAAACAACATTCCAATACTCCAAGAATCTTAACACTATAATTCTTCTTCATAATAAATGCACACAGTTTCAAACTAGTAACGATTAGTTGGATGTAATACAACTATACAAACATTTTATCCTATAATGTTGAAATAATATAATGATCATGATGTAAATATAAATGCCATATTATAATGTTGATTTGAATATTTAATTACGTTAAAAAATATGTTTTAAAAGGCATCTACTAGTCTAATAATCTGCTTTACAAAAACAGAAAACTTATTATTTTATAGGTAGGATACGTAAAAAAAGTCTCGGATTACAATCCCACCCACCACCAGCAAAACAAATATGCACAATTCTACATGATGCAGACTGTCAGTGTTTGTGTTATCAGTATTTTATGGATATGTTGTTTAACTGTAATAATTTATGTTTGTTTCATCTTATTTTATATTTACCATACTATATCGACACTTTTAGAATAACGCATAAATTATAAATCCAGAAACGTGTTTTAGGATCATGTATGAATAATGCATAAATTCCAACAATGTTCTAATAATACTAGTGATGATATACTGTACAATACCAGCAAATGCTAAAATTTAACAGTTATAAAATAATAGCAAAATACCAATAAAAATAAAATAATGTGTCAATACAATTATAAATTATTAATTACATTGGTGTTAGTGTCGCATCATACATTTAACAAAATATTTACACACAATAATAATGATAATATTTATAATAGATACAACTAAATATAATAAAATAATTTTATACAAAATCAACCCAATAAAAAATACTTGTATCACAAATAGCCTAATTCTTAGCATATTATACTTATATATAAATTACATTATATCCGTATTATTATTTTAAATGAATCTCATATGTATCATCAATCTTAGTTTCAAAATAGATTCTATGCAGCGCAATAGATAAGTATTACAATTTTGCTTACTACAGTATCCCTAAAAATTATATTTCTGTTTAATATACAAAACGTTAAAATTTCCTTTAAGCAGGAATTTTCCAAAATCATGCTTGTTATTCAGGTCTTGTTTTACAAATATACAAACAAAAAGTTTAATGCTACACCCAGAAAAAAGTTTTGTTGAATCAACAAAAATTTGTTTGGTCCACTAAATATTTTCGTTTAAATATGGGTCAATGGAAATTTTTGTTTCAATAAACAAAAAAATATTGTTGATATATATGTATATATACTTTTTTTTACAATTTTCCGTCCTCAATTTTTATCCGAAATGCATAATAATGTAATAATAAAGTCATTAATTCGTTTCAATTTGAAAAGGTTTTATTATCCAAAAATTATGTTAATCCTTTATAGCTATATAAGTCAATTAAACAAAATTGCGTGAGAGACTTATGGCTACTGCACACCAGTTTAAATTTTACCAAAACAACAAAGTTTTATTGGAAATGCAAATTGAAAAAACAAGACTTTAGTCGTACTAAAAACACAGATTTTGTTTATTCAAATAAAATTGATGAAATTTTGTTAAACTTTACAAGAGTGATAACAATATTTTTTTTTTGTCTTAGCAACATAACCGATTTTTTCTTTAACTAAAAAATTCGCTTAAAACAACCAAAATGTACTTAATAAAACAAGTTTTGTAGCTTTAATTAATTCCTTTTTATGGGTGTATAGGATAAAAACATTTAGTTTTATGCATATTTTTTAAATTTCAAAGAATATTCCTGCTCCTCTTTACGTATACTGCTCGTTTTCGTTATTCGATTTTATGATAGAAGTAAATTTCAAGAGTAAGCGTTTGAGAAGGAAAGAATTTTGACTAGAAAACCAATATAAATTTTACTATTCGAAAATATAAATTTTGCGTTTTACAAGCAAATCCCAAGAACTTTTTCCCCTTACCATTTCTTACGTTGTTCTTCCACACAGAACTTCTTTTCACAATGTTCATGTTTAAGTACGATATGCAGGAAAAGCTTTTTATTCTAAAGTAACTCAGTGTAAAGATCTGTAAAACTATTTTATAGTTCTAAACTAAACCAGCTTTGAAGTTTTTCTCAAAAGTTTATGCATTCTGTTGAGCACAAAAACAAAACTACCATCATAAACCTTTTACGCCGAAACCTACATTCCGATTTTTGTTTAAATATTTTGCACGAGTCACCGGTATATTTTCTAAAATTTTAGAATGCAGATATGTGTTATAATGCAAATAATAGAATAAAACTTTTTTTCCTATCTATATTTTGAAAGGTGCGATTTGCGCAAATAGTAAATTTTATTCTTCTCGTATGTGAATTAGGCATAGTGCTTTGATGATGATGTAAAATGTTTTAATTTATAGATTTAATTCCTTTTTTTAAGGGGTTTTTTTGTTATTTATTACATAGGTAAAATGCACGTATTTGAAATGTATATATTTGAAATAAAAACTGCTTTTTTTAATGTTAAACCAGTGAAATCTTAAATGAATGTTATGTAAATCAAATGATGATGATGAGAACACTGTTTGGCGATTTATCAATTACATACAACTAACATAAAATTAGCCTTATTTTTCTAAAAAAAAAAAAAAAAAAGGAAAAGAGCAGTAAATGAATTAAAAAGAAACGAACATTTAAAACAAATAATTTCTTTAAATTTCATTTATATTTTATTTATTATTTAAAAAATATATATTGTTATAGTCCAAAAGTCAGGTGAAGTATTTAAAGTGGCTTGGTTTGGCGTATAATAATCTCCTGTAATATGTTGCAACTCGTATTTAACACGATTTATCATCGGTGTCGGAATAACTTAACCCTTTCGGGTCTAGTGTACTATTTATAGTACATGTCTTTTAATTGAGTATTACTCTTTTTTAACAATACTTTCATTATCTTTTAATGCAGTAATTTTAGTATGAGTCTATGCATTTATTATATTACTTCATTAATATTTAGGCATTTAGTAATAATAATAATAATAAATATTTACTTTATTCTCTATGCATCGTTTGCGACTTTTTAAACAACATTTAGTAATGATAATAATAATAATATATATTTGCTTAATTCTCTTTGCACCGCTTGCGTTTCTTTTATTTTAAACATACATTTCACTTTTTAAATTTAAAATAAAGGTTATTCCAGAAAAAAAAAAAAAATAAAGCGTAAAAAGTATTAGAAAATTTTAATACCAGTTAAATCTTATTGTAATATAATATTTTCTAAACTTCTTCAAAAACTCTTCCTTAGTCCATTGTCACATGGATATGAATTAAATAGTACTCAAAATAACAACTTTTGTTACATTTAAGACAATGAAATATTCGTTAAACTCTATCTATTTCAATAGCTAGTATTAATGTTATTAACGTAAAAGTATTTTTTCTAAATATTGAAAAAAAAATCGAACCAGCAATAGTTTAAAATGACCTCTAAGTAAGTTTTTAAGTTTATAAATAAGTCCAAAAGATATTAAAATATTATACTATTATCGAAAAAAAACTTCTAAGCGTAACTTTTATAATTCAAGCATATCTTAAAGTAAGTGAGAAATCGATTACAATATTTTATTTTTACATATGTGAAATAAATGAAACTAAATAAAACAGTACAAATATTGCATATTTGTACTTTCATTTCTTCTCGAGATTGATTTCAAAAATAGTACAAGAAATAAAATAAGTAATGTAAGTAAACTTAAAAATGATGATTCATTTTAAAGACACTAAAAGATACTAAAATACTGGAACGATTAAAATATAAATAAGTGCAAATTATTTACACTAGTGATGGGCGATTCTGGAAATTTTGAGAATCGATTAAAATCGATATCGTATAAAACAACATCGATCATAATAAGAATCGATTTCTCAGTTCTAAAATCGATACTAGAATCGATATTTCGATATTTAGGTTCACACAGAGAAGATCCAAATTACTAATTCCAAAACTTAGACAATCAGCAGAACCGTAATTACCGCCTCCCCCCCCCCATCCCCATTTAGGGAGGCATAGAATTAAGCTATTGCAGATTTTAGAGTCGGATAATAAGAATTTTAAATTGATTGTAACTTATGGTTTTCACTTACACAAAAACTTTGACAAATTTGAGAGACATAACTCAACTAATAACAACACTGAGTAACTTGGCATTAAACCGAGTATAAAGAGTGGCAAGAGCGTGTAACTAGGATTGGGAACAAGGAGTATAGACAAAAAAAACTTTTTTTTCTAATGCCAACCAAATGTTACACGAGATAGTTTGGAAGAACATAAAATATGTCCCATTCCCAAGGGGGCAGGTAACCCCCACTCTTGACGGAAAGGCGACCATAGCCCAAATGTATCTTTTGTCGAAGTTTCAAAATGAGGATTTACAATAAAACAGAACGAGAATTGGACATTTTAAAAATTGCATGCATACTTTGAACGGCCCATATAGTAAAGATTGGCGAGGAAGGGGGGGGGGACGAGGGATTAGAACGGACGAACTTGAAAATAAAAAACATAATTAACTAATAACCCAAATAACTGAGCTTCTAAACAAAAATATAGTGTTTAACTTAGTGTTGAATTCATGGGGTGGCCCGCGGGGAACACACACTCTTTGAAACTATAAAAAGTGCCAAGAGCATGTAACTAAGTGGGGAGAGGGGTAGTAACAGAAAAAAACGAGGAGATAAAAGTTTTATAACGATATGTTATATGAGATGGTGTGGAAGAAACAAAAAATATGCCCCCCCCCCACCCAAGGGGGCAAGGTGAATCCCAAACGGACAGAAGGGCGACCCCGGCCCAAATGTATCTTTTGTTGAGGTTTCAAAATATGGATTTATAACAAAATAGAACGAGGATTAGACTTTTTTTAAATCGCAGTCATAATTTGAACGAACCTGTAAGTTAAGATTGGTGAGGAAGGGGGGGGGGGGCGGTAGGACGGGCGAACATGAAAAAAATATATATATAGTGGCACTCTGAGAGTGCCGATAGAAGTGAAACCTTGAACAATTATGTGTGTATTTTTGAATCGCCAGGAAATACTTTTAAATGAATAGAAAAACATTCTATAATATTAAAAAACATATTAATGTCTATTAAAAAAAAAAAAAAAACGCGCGTTACTATATGTCCAGCTATTGTAGTTAATTCACTATAACTACTTTTTTACACTTTAAAACGCGATAAATACACCAACCAAAATTAGACCATACTATCGATACCTTAATCCTTATCCAAATAAATCATTTTGTATTAATGCCTGTTACAATATCTGTAGATTACTTTTTGAATTATTCAAATCGGACATTCCATTCAAAAGATATTACGAATTTAAAGATGACAATCTAAAGAAATAATAGCGTTGCTGAGTACTCGGTGGCCAAAAAGCTTAGGGATTACGTGTGCAATCAAACGATTGCGAGTTCGGACCCCCAGTTTCGCTGATATGTATCAATGCTTTTTTTTTTTGAAGAAGTTTGAAAATTAAAATTTTAACACATTATGGATCTTTAATGTGACCTGAAATGATGGGAGAAAATTTTTTTTGCTAGATTTGTAATGTATGAAGCATAAGCTTTCAATAGACATATTGTATCAAGAAAAACCCCCTCTGCCCCCCGCCCCAAAAAAGGTCCTATATGGAAAACCGGAAAACTGGAAAAGCAAAAAGAACGGCGAGAAAGAGTTAGCTATACTAGAATTTTTCTCATCACTGTAACTCTTATAGAAGCAAAGTTATAGCCTTTTAAAGATTGAAATGAAGTGAAGAAATAAGCATAATTAGGTGAGTGATCGACAGGGGGGGGGGGGAGAATCCACAGCTCTCTGGGTGCCATGTAGCTTAAACTTTTAAGTTAAAAATGGTAGAAAATTAAATGAGCGAAATTTTAAAGTGTATATTGGGGGAGGGTGCAAGCCCCCCCCCCCCGCCTCAAAATTTTTTTTGTTTCTTTTGAAGAAACAAAATATATGCCCCCCGGCGGGGCGCAGATAAACCCCAAACGGGCGGAAGGGCGACCCTTTATTTATCTTTTGTCAAGGATTTAAAATGTGGATCTAAATTAAAATAGACCGAGAATTGGACATTTTTAAAACTGTATGCATATTTCGAACGGCCCTGTAGGTTAAAACTGACGTGGAAGGGGGGATTAGAAGAGACGAGCGTGAAAAATAAAACATAATAAACTAATACTTCAAATAACTGGACTTCTAAACAAAAATATAACAATTTAACCTAGTGTCGAATTAATGGGGTGGGCCGCAGGGGATTACCCCCCCCCCCCCCCAGAAGTTATGAGATTTTATGTTTTTTAATGCACAAATTGCGATTCCCCCTCTCTTACAGAGCTGTAAAACATGACAAGTCGCAGAAAAATACCTGCATTCAACACTGATTTAGCCTAGAAAAAAAAAAAAAAATCGAAATCGAATCTAAAGATCGACATCGAATCTAAAGATCGACATCGAATCTAAAGATCGACATCGAATCTAAGATCGACATCGAATCTAAAGATCGACATCGAATCTAAAGATCGATCTTACGGGCAGAATCGATTTTGCATTTTTACTTTCTTTTGTAACTTTACAAGAAGAGAGTATTAGATTCGTGAAAAATTTTGACTTCTCGTTTTTGATGGATTTATATATTTTAGAAGGTCTTTAACACGATTTCATGATTTTTAAGAAATATCTGTCTGTGTGTGTGTCTGTCACTCTGTGAGTCTGTATACGACAAAAATTTCTGACAGTTCTATCTGAAGAACAAATGCATGGGATTCCACAAAACTTTAGATTTAGTTTGACCTTGATATAAACTGAATCTAATTAATTTTTGGTGCATATAGCCTAACAGGTGGCGCTGCTATGCTGCATTTTTTGCGATTTGCG
The DNA here is from genome assembly GCA_964019185.1 of Maratus speculifer. Taxonomy (NCBI): domain Eukaryota; kingdom Metazoa; phylum Arthropoda; class Arachnida; order Araneae; family Salticidae; genus Maratus; species Maratus speculifer. The sequence goes on along the minus strand of OZ025290.1, from coordinate 369,139,083 downwards.
CAACAGCTATATCTGAATAACGAATGAACGGATTTTCATCACATTTTAGATCCAGTTAGTCCTTGACATGAATTGATGTTTTTTCAATTTTGATGTATATAGCTTCTCAGATGGCGCTGCTATACTGAATTTTTCACAATTCCAACTCAGCGACATGTGAAAGGGGGGGGGGACGAAAGGAAGCGGTCGTTCCGAGCACGGAAATTTAGGGGACGCCAAATTTTTACTACTAACACCACTTCTAGCCTATCACAAGAAAAAGTTAATAAGGGGGGGGGGCTAAATTGGAACTTTGAACCGGGCGCAGTTCTCTTTCCGCACGCCCCTGTTTCCATTTTAGCTTTATCTCAAGAACTAATGCACAGACTTTCATAAAAATTTAGATTCAATTAGTCCTTGATATTATTTGATGCTAATTACATTTTGGTGGAAATCGCTTAAGAGATGGCGCTGCTATACTGCATTATTCATGATTAACGCAATAGCGCTATCTCAAGAACGAATTTTCATCAAAATTCAGATTCAGTAAATCTCTGACATAGATTAGTGTTATTTAGTTCTTGGTGTTAATTGCCCAACAGGTGGCGCTGATATGCTGTATTTTTTATGATTTCGCAATAGCTGTATCTCGCACTTTCATGTATTTTCATCAAAATTCAGATTCAGCTGGTACTTAATAAAAATTGATCCTTATCAATTTTTGGTGTACATCACTCAAAAAAAAAACACTATTTTGCAGGGTGAGGAGGGGGGGGGGTTCTGAGGTTTCTTTAATTCTTCTTTCTGAGAAACTAATACACTGAAATTTTGGAATTGGTACATCCGTCTATTTTATCTTCGACTTTTGAAGGAAAATGAAAATTATATTACCTTCAGAGAAATCGATTAAAAATTTTAAAGTATCGATTAAATCGAGTTGGCCGTAGTATCGATTAAATCGATTTAAAAAATCGAAATCGCCCATCACTAATTTACACGAAATCTTCAATTGGGTGATTTTAATTTGTAAAGCACATTTTTATTCTGACTGAAAAAAGTGATACATTATAAAACTAAAGTTTACATTACGTAATTGAATTTACCAAGTTTTTTTAATTTATCAGAGTAACTTTTTGGCTTTTGCAATAAAATTATAAATTTTTTATCACATCATTTTAACTTCCATGTATCTACCTTTTATAGGTCCTAGAATACAGAGCTAGAATACAGTTGAATTCCGCAACTTTTTTTATTTTATTCGTTTTCTTATTGGTCCAGGTTTAATGTCCAAAAATGGAATACTTCTGTTTTTTATTTTATTCGTTTTCTGATTGGTTCAAGTTTGATGTCCAAAAATGAAATACGTCTGTTGCCACAATGACAAAAAAGTATTAAAAAAACTAGAAAAAAATTAATAACTTTAAAAAAAAAATTGAGATACAGCTTTCAAATAAATTGCATTTAAAAGTACATTTTTTTCTCTATACGATGGTGTAAAAATTGAAAATATGTGATGTTTAGAAGTTTAAAAATTTTCATTACCAAAAATTATAAAACTAAAATTTCATTTAAAATTTGTATGTGATTGATACAGGAATATTAATTTTTAATCCATGGCATACGCAATATAGGATTCTGTTTATTGCGTAAACCACGTTTTGATCATCATAAAAAGAATGATTATTATTATTTTTTTAAATATAGAATTTATTTATGTCTATAACTTGAGTCTTTGAAAATGTAATTTTCCAAATAGTCGTTTTAATTTGTTAAATTACATTTTTTTTACTTTTTTTTTCTTTTGACTGATTGAAAGATAATAAAATCTACTCCTGTTTGTATGTTTACAAAAACTAATAAGCATAGAGTGATGAAGTATTAAATTGTATTCTGAGATGAAACCGAATACCTTAGTTTTGACTCCATTTGAAGAAGTCCTTTAGCGGAGAATAATTGAAACAGTTTTAGTTCAAAAAGAAAAACAGTCATTATGGCATATACATACTGGAATTTATGTAGTTGTTGTGCTAAAAAAATTACTATTTTGGGGCTATTATTGTCATGTTATTAATTTTGAACAATAAATAATGTTTTGTAATATGAATACTGAATTTAATATGTACGCAATCGTATAAATTTCCGATTCATTCATAAGAATGCAACACCTATCGCACCAAGATCTGAATATTTGTAAAATTTTACGAACGCATTTCATCTGCCATATTTGACGTACAGCCTTCTCCACTTATATGTTTTTTAGGGGGTGGGGGGATTTACAGTGATCGATCATCGAAGTTAAAATTCGGCTTACCTGAATATAAAAATTTTTAACTAAATAAGGTTTAATAGTGAACTCTCTGATTAAGTTTTATCTAAATAATAAATTATAAAGGCTATAAATATTTAATATAGAAAGTATTTCTCGTTAATAGTATATAAAGTCTGAATAATTTAAGAGCATTTTGAATGTCTATAACTAATTATGTCCAATTGACATTGAGTGATTTACACTATTTTATCTTCAATAAAATTCAAACACATTAACTTACTTCATTATAGAATATTTTACTAGAAAATAAACAGGTTGTTAAATCTATAGAGATTAGCTGTCATTTCATTTCAATTCATTCAGAGATTTGTGTTTAGTTTTCATAAAACTTTTGAAACATTTAATCATACTCGTTCCACATATTTTAGGATAAATATTTAACAGCTTTATCAGGGGGAAAAATTAAGACTGTCACAAGGGTCTTAAAAAACTGAAGTTAAGGTACTTTTATATGTGCCTTATAAGTACTTTTATTTGCATAAACAGTTCTATACTAGGTATAAATTCATATTTTCTCGATATCTTCTTCGATTTGCTTTCCCCTGCCGTTTAGAATCTGAAATTAAATGTAACATTGGGAGTTATTCCATTAATAGCGAGATTTTAAAATTATTGAGCATTCGGCGCTATTTAATTGAAAATCAGAGTAAAAGTTGTAAGTGCAAGAAAAATTTAATTTATTTTATGGTAGTTTCTTTTCTATGAAAACAATTTTTTATCATATGTTACATATAATTACTATAAATTACTAATGCATGTGCCATTTACAATGCAAATATATATATACACAGCCAAAATTTATTACAGTTGGAGCAAAAGATTGTCATTATGACAATATAAAATTCCCTAAAAATTAAAAAAAACTAAGAAAAGTGATAATTAAAAAAAAGAGTAAATGCTGAATTTTACGTTAAAATCAGTATTCAGTACAGCTAGTACTATAGTACATTATTATTATTATTATTATTATTGTTATTATTATTATTAAGTTTGCTCGATTTTTATCCTTTTTTGAAACAGAATATTTTCCTTGTTTTCGATTAATTTAAACTGTAATTAAATAAAGCGAACATTTTTATTTAAATCAAACTATAAGAAGGAAGTAATCAGAATTTTGGTAATTATAAAGATAAAAAAAATAAACATGCTTCTATTGAAGATCGAAAAAATATAGAAATATGGATTAATTGATTGGGAATTTCACGAAATCAGCCAGCTATCGCGAAGTTTGCCCCATGTATGTAAACTTAATTTTGTCGTCACATTTGATCAACATTTTGGTGATATTGGGTTAGCCTCGCCTTTAGTACTTTTTAAAGTATAGTTATTGTTGAAGCCGATACTTATTTCTACATAGGAAGTCAAATTATATTTACAGTCATTAAGTTCAATTTTTGTTAAAATTAGTTGTGTCAGTGTAATCTTAAGCATTTCTTTTGCAGTATCTTTCGAAAACGAAGGGTATTTAGGTTGAATTTTGAAAAGTGTCGATGCACAATTCTGATGTTTATTAATTTTATTAGGAATGGTAAGTTTCAAGCTTTTATATACATTTTATTTGCTTAAGGCATGAATGTTCTTTGTGTTTCGTATTGCATTTTAAAGAAAGGTCCTTGTATCAAAAGATAACTGTGTGAGTGAACATTTTACCAGTTTATGTTGAATATTTTACTAGTTCGTAATGCAATGTAGAATGGTGTATGATTTAAGCAGAAAACAAAATGTTGAGACAATGTTTCCCTATTTCATGGCGACAAGTTATAATTATGAAAGACTTATTATTATAAAAGAATAATAAGTTGTTTTGAAATTGCATAAATATTAAAACAAAACATTTCGTAAAAACCGTTCACCAATTACAAGAAAAGCATTGGCAGCAGTGCTTCTTCAAAGACTTTTCTAAGTTAAAATAAAATGCCTCTTAGCAGAAAAATGTACTTATTTCGCTGAAAGAAATTCAGGAAAAAAGTAAATAAATTACCACTAAACAAATTACACTTTTTATATTTAGAAATCCTTCTTCTTAAAAGAAATCTGCCACTTTTGTTGGAGTAAATTGCTGAACGAAACCCTATTCAGAAGCGCTGCTATGTCAAACTGTCAAATTTTCGAAATATTGTATGCAATATCTGCAGTTGTGGATACTTTTTACTTTTCAAAGACTTTATTTTTAAAAATTAAAATAAAAGCACACACACACACAGAGACACACACACAGTTGCAATAACAATTTTATTGGTGATGTTTTGGTTGAAACGTTACATATTCAGAAGGATCGATCTAAAATAATCACAGATGTCTCTGTCCACTTTTTTTCTTGAATCAAAGATACTGTAAATTGTCTATTACTGCTCCTTCACTGTCGAATGTAGAGTCATATTCAGTTTTTGTTATTAGAAGAGTCTGTTAAATTTCTTCAAGAACCAGTTCTTGATATTTTTTCCTCTTTTCGTGATCTCTAGAAAGAATAAAAAAGCTTATTAAAATATTTATCTAGTATTTCAACAAAATGAATAATTGGTAAAAGACTAAATGATATATGGACTAAATAAGTAAATTCTGTAAATGGCAATACTGAATGATTATTTTCTTTTTACCTCAAAATAATTTATTTGAAAAAATCTACCCTAAATTCACTAATTATAGAGTCATTTTTCGTGTAAATAAATGTCATCTTAGGCAATTAGAGATTTGTACAATTGACATTAATAAATTTTAATGTGAGTATAAATAAAAGTAATATGTGTGACACACAAGCAATGTAGCAACCGTACGAAATAAAGTCCATTATTTGAAATAAGCTTATATTTTCATCTCTAAGTTTTGTTGCCAGTTCGTTGCAGCATGCTTTAGCAAATAAAAATAGATAAATATTTTGATCTTTCACTAATTTCGAAAATCAAGAAAGACATTAATATAATTTTAATTTTTTGTAAACAAAGTAATTTTCTTTAAAGGAGGCCCATAAAACAAAAATCATAAAATTAAACAAAATATATTGCATTAAAGATTTCTTTGTATTTTCCTGCTTAAAATGACGTTTAAATCATGTTTCTATCTTAATTGGAATAGGATTGTTTTTGTCGTTGTTTATCGTGAAAGTGCATTTTTCTTCATAATTGTTTTTGGGTTTTTCACGATTTCTCCCATTTAAATTGTTATAAATCAAGAAACGTAAGAGATGAAGGGTTCAAACTTGGAAGATGTCTTTTTGAAATGTTTTACATTAGTTTCGGTTCAGCAAATTTGAGAAAAAAAAATCATTTTTGAAAATATGATTTTTTTAATAAAAGTTTCATCATTTTATTTTTAATCGAGATTAAAGCTTACATATTTATGTTTATTTAAGTAAAAAAAAAAAAAATGAAATTCAGCAAATAATATTTCGAGCTAAAACGATTTTACATCACCTCACTTTTTTAATGAATTTTATTTTATTTATTTAATTATGACAAGATTTATCACATGATTTCATTTAAAAATAAAATGGTTAACCATCACAAAAAATTTCAAAATTTTAAAGCAATGGATAAAGATTATTTTAATGCGTGTCCCAGACACCTTTAAGAATATTTTATTTTTTAGTTTTGTAAAAGCATTTGACCATCGTTAATTAAAATTTATATTAAAAAATATAATTCATTCGGTATAGTTTACGATTTCACATAATTTTAATACAAAGAATTGCATCATATAAAGACATCAAAAAATAATTTTTTTGCAAAAATATTTTTTTAAGTAAACCAAATTGATTTTGTGTTGCAAGTTTCTACAATAAAATACCTAAAAATATTTTTTTTTTCTGTAAAATAAATAAATAAATAAAATAAGAAATAAATGAATAAAAAATCTTACACTAAAAATTCAAAATATGAAGCATTATAGATAAAGAAATAATAAACAGACACCTTTTTCTTGTGTAGGTTTGGCCAAGTACTTTTCTGTTGCCATTTTCGGAGAGGAATTGTCTCCATGACTGTATTGTTCCAGCCTGTTCTCATCCATCTTGAAAGGGTTGCATTCTGGAACGTGCGATGAATCTCTTTTAAAAGGATTGGAGATGGTTTTCATTAACAGGTGATGTTTTGCTCGCAAAGCACTAGGCCTATCTTCGGGCTTTTCTTTCAGAATGAATTGGATAAAATGATGAGCTAAACTCATGTCGCTTGATGACAGTCGGGCTCTTGGAAATGATTTTTTCATGAGCTTCTGAAATTTACATTCCTAGAATCATACAAAAAGAATTTTATTGAAACTACAGGTTATTTTATCGCATCATACATAAATTATTTTTATGAAATTCGAGTTGACGCCCCCCTACCTTTCTTTATATACAGTCACCGCCAAAAAAATCTTGACACTTGAGATTTTAGACGTTTTGTTGATTATCTAGAAATATACATGAGGAATTATTCTGAAACTTCAGGTGTGTAAACAATATAGCACAGGTCATATATGTGACGATTTAAGGAGAACTCGAATTATTTCCACTGGTTAAAAAGAAACACACAGTCATGGCAAGCGAGGGAAAAAACAAAATAAATAAATAAATGTAGAAGATCCAATAATCAGTCATGGGCTGCTGTAAATTCATTTATTAAATTCGTAATAATGAGGAAGGAAAAGCTCCTTTTGCAAAAATTCCATCATTATTTCAGCGAGCTGTCCTCATCGAAGAAGCAACCCAAGAAATCTTCTTTTTCATCTCGAGACTTCCACCTTTTTAAACTAAAAAGAAAGTTCTGGAACATTCTGTAACCTCAAACCATCATTCTTTTATGTAAACAGAATTCTTGTCCAGCTACGAGATTATTTTCCACAAACGATAAATTTATTTAAAAAAAAATATTATTTAACCAATTTATAATTGACTCAGAATTTTAAATATCTTAGGCAGACGATTTTTATAAATGATTAATTTTAAGAGAAAAAGAAAAGAAATGAATTTATTAATATGCACACATCAAAGGTTGACGTAGGAAAAATAAATAAATAGATAAAATAAAATAATGATATTTTTTGAAAGGTATGGTTTTGGAATAAATTTAATAAGACTTTCTTAAAAAGGGTTGATAAAAACATAGAAGAAATCAGTTTTATTTGGAATATTAAGAAATAAAGTTTTAATTAAGAATATTTTTAATTTAGAGCCATCTTTTTAAATTTACGCATACTGGAATAATGTTTTTTAAGGCAAATTAAGAATTTATATCGTCTGCATAAGGATTAACAGATTAGATTTAGAAACAAGATTTTAATTTAATAATTTGAAGTAAGTACGGAATATTATTATAAGAAAATTAAGATAGTATAAAGGTTAGTTTTGGCGAAAAATTTTAAATTTGTAATATTATCCCCCCTCCCCAAGACTTTGTATGAAATTGATAGTTAAATAAAACTACAAGTTCAGACAACAGAAATATAATAATTTAGAAAAGTTAAATTTTGGAATAAAACTGTCAAACTCAGGAAGCCAAGAGATGGAAGAAAAGAAAATTAACGCAATATAAAAAATATTAGCGATTAAAATAAAATAGTTAAGAGAAAATAATTCTGAATTAAATTTAGGTAGGAGCATTTCCCTGAAAGAAATAAAATAATTTTACAACATCACTTACCATTTGTAAGTGCATAGGAGATAATACATATAATAACAGTAAATAAGTTATGAATATTAATAAGCAAGAGATAAAAATATAATAAAAACAATTAAAATTCGTTCTCATGGAAGTTGAAATAATTACAATGACTTAATGCATAGTTTATTTTAAATAAGTCCTTTAAATGAAACAAGTCTTTCAATAGTATATATAAAAGAGTATTTTCCAATGTTCTCTGAATACAGTCTCTTTAATTAAAAATCTTCAAACCTAGTTTAATCTTTGGTTTTAATGTTATGTTGGATCCAACATCTTTCAGTAATATATCAATTTTTCAATAATAAATAGCATCACTCTCAATATCAATAATAAATAATATAGAAAAATTTAAATAATAACAATAACAACAATAATAAGTAATAGTATAATAAGACTCCATATCCTAATATTTTTCAACAAGAGTATAATTAATACTAAACTTCATTATAGAAATCATAATAATAATAATAATAGTAAAACAAGAGTATAATCAAAAGAAAATATCACTATTTGTTTATTATTGATAGGGAAAATATTGATTGAGGATAAAAATAATTACATAGCAACTAAATAATTTTCTTATCTTCTAATAGCATAAGAAAGTATTTTTTGCTAGCCGAAAGTATAAATAAAAAAAAATCATAATAATTCCAAAATCCAAATAAAATTAAATCTAACTATTTAGAAAATGGACTCTCAACCATTTCCTTACAATAATTCTTCTCTGATACTCTTTTACAAAATTGTAAAATTTGGTTTTAAGTTTTCAAATGCCAAATGTAGAATAATGTTTTATCTACACATGGTTTATAAACTTTAATAGTAAAATACAATAGGAATAAAAGGTGTAATTCTTAATTGAGAAATAGAAATAAAAATAGTGTGCTTTTTTGAAAAACTTTTAATATCTGTAGTTTTCACAATCACTGAAAATCACATATTATGTTATAGGTTTGAGTAGAATCATTAGATTTTATAACTGTTATAACATAAATATCCGCTGAATAAATAGAATAATACTAATGTCAAATACATGAATAAATATAGTTAGACTTAAACAGTAAACACCCTTAAAATTAATTTATCAACATCAATTTGAAAGCTTTTACAATCAAAGTGTTCACCTTATGCCTGCATAAGGAGCCCAATTTAACCCCAAAAACTCCCAAAAACAAGTAATATTCTTGTAGGCCTCCAAGAACATACCTGCTAATGTTGAAAATTATGGTGATAAACTATTTAAAGAATAAGAATTAAAACTTAATCTACTGTCTTGACTTTAGTTTGATCTAGTGATTGTGATTGTATCTGAGGTTTTGTTTGTTTTTTGGGTTGCTCATGAAACAGTTTAAAATCTTCTGGTGAAAAATAGGGTCTTAATTTAGAAACATGCACAATAACGGAATTCTGTCCTGTCTCATAATTAAATTTATCTATTTCATAAGTTACATCAGAAAGTTTATTTATAATTTTGTATGGTCCAGAGAAAGTAGGTTCTAATTTTCGAGTGTTAGGGTATTTAAATTCTTCATAAATTACAGAGTCTTGTATTTTTAATGGGCATTCGACAAAATTTCGATCATAGAGCCTTTTACTTTTAAGGTGAAATTCCTGAGTTCGCGCTTTCGCAATTTTGAGGGCTTTGTCTACTGATGTTGTACACATTTTAACTGCCTCACACAGAACCATTACCCACCTTTTTAAAAATCTGAATCAAAATTATCGCGAAAATTATAACTATATTTAGCTGCTAACTTTAACCAGAAATTTTATCTAATAAAACAGAAATTGTAAATATCATAGATATACCTTAAATTGGGATCAACTTTTAATTCTATTATTTTATAGATCATAAACAGATTCAAAAATTTTAACTATAGGTAATTTCTTACTTAAAATCACAAAATTTACTGACAAAATTAATCATATTTATCAGTCAAAATTCTAGCAACAGCCTTGCACAGTTCCATCTTTCTTACTGAATTTAAATAAATTATAAGAATCCGGGAACCAAAGCTCACTGTAACCAGAAATTCTAACAAATAAAATGAAAAACATAAATGTTAACTTAATTTTCATCTCAAATGTCTAGTTGTAGGAACATTATCATGAAAATACTGCATTCTGAGAATAGTTCTTGATAACAAACAAATATCAATAAATTAGAAAATGTACCTTTTTAAAAAATAACTTGAGCTTCTAAGTTCTTTTATACTTCATTATTATTACGAACTTATCTTTAAACGTGCATAAAAATATCATAATAATCTTAATAGGTAACAGTAAATATCTTAAGAACATCATACTCCTCAATTAAATCCTTACGAATAAAAATATTTCAATCTTCAACAAATAACAATGATAATAATAATACTCATAAATAGATTAATAAATAAGACTCAAAGAAAAACAAAACAATAAATAAATAAACCTCACAAATAGAGAATAAACAATCTACACAAATGCTTAAAAAGGATACAAATAATAGTCAATTAATTTGAAATAACTCACTCTTAAGAAGAATTTCTCAAGATGATCCTAGGAGAGACAATAATAACGAAAATTATGAAAGTAAGTAGCAATCGGCGTTCAGTTGTCTCTAAACGTTTTTTTTTTTTTTTTTTTTTTTTTTTTTTTTTTTGTCATTACTACCAGTAATATTTAAAGTCAATGATCGCATATTTGGGCCGCAACAAGATGAATGGCGCTTCTATTCCTTATTAAATCCAATTCGAAATCACCAGGTCTCAAAAATTTATCATTATGACCAAAAATATCAAGCTTCAGGAATTCACGAGAAGTCAATTATCGGCGATTCACAAACCTATCATCATTTCGTTCCACAGCCCATTCCATTAGCAAGCTGAAAATACCATATAGACTGTCCTTCAATCGAACTTCGGCGATAGCATGCTTTTCTTCGTTCCATCGCAATTTTCTTTAAATATCATTCTTTAAAAAGGCAGCACAGATAAAAAATCCTGTCCGACTTTTCGATTAGTTGTGACGATTTAAGGAGAACTCGAATTATTTCCACTGGTTAAAAAGAAACACACAGTCATGGCAAGCGAGGGAAAAAACAAAATAAATAAATAAATGTAGAAGATCCAATAATTAGTCATGGGCTGCTGTAAATTCATTTATTAAATTCGTAATAATGAGGAAGGAAAAGCTCCTTTTGCAAAAATTCCATCATTATTTCAGCGAGCTGTCCTCATCGAAGAAGTAACCCAAGAAATCTTCTTTTTCATCTCGAGACTTCCACCTTTTTAAACTAAAAAGAAAGTTCTGGAACATTCTGTAACCTCAAACCATCATTCTTTTATGTAAACAGAATTCTTGTCCAGCTACGAGATTATTTTCCACAAACGATAAATTTATTTTAAAAAAAAATATTATTTAACCAATTTATAATTGACTCAGAATTTTAAATATCTTAGGCAGACGATTTTTATAAATGATTAATTTTAAGAGAAAAAGAAAAGAAATGAATTTATTAATATGCACACATTAAGGGTTGACGTAGGAAAAATAAATAAATAGATAAAATAAAATAATGATATTTTTTGAAAGGTATGGTTTTGGAATAAATTTAATAAGACTTTCTTAAAAAGGGTTGATAAAAACATAGAAGAAATCAGTTTTATTTGGAATATTAAGAAATAAAGTTTTAATTAAGAATATTTTTAATTTAGAGCCATCTTTTTAAATTTACGCATACTGGAATAATGTTTTTTAAGGCAAATTAAGAATTTATATCGTCTGCATAAGGATTAACAGATTAGATTTAGAAACAAGATTTTAATTTAATAATTTGAAGTAAGTACGGAATATTATTATAAGAAAATTAAGATAGTATAAAGGTTAGTTTTGGCGAAAAGTTTTAAATTTGTAATATATATTTTCGTGAATTTTTTTTTCCGAAGTCCCATAGGGGACCGTAAAAAAATTGAAAAAGAATGAATATCTTTTGGATAACCCTGTCAAAACTAATGTAGCAAAAGCATTCAAACTGCAGATTATCATTAAGTGACTTATTCTAATTATGTGTGTTCATTTTTATGCGGATAGCATGTATACTCGTAGAGAAATCAAGGTTTTTATAAAAAACAGTCCCAATTTTTTTCAAGATTTTTGCTTATTATTTGCAGAGTTCTTAATATAAAATAAAGTTTTTTCCTGAACATATGACAAACAATATTATACATAATGCCCTGCAACCAGAATTAAAAAAAATAATAATTGTATGAATAATGAACAGGTTTACTAAATAAATTTTCATTGCGCATGCGTAAAAGTTATGCAAATTTTGATTGCATATTGTATTAGCTAAAGGTATGGAGCAACTTTTGTAAAAGTTTCAAAATCGCAGCTTAAACTGCTGAAAATTATTGTCGATAGAATCAGATGAAAATCCGTTATTGCCAAAAAGGCGCAAAAAGATAAGGGGTTGTATCCAAACATAGTAGTGCGCGCAATATTATGTAGTACATACTATTGCGAGCACTACTATATTTGGATACAACCCCTTATCTTTTTGCGTCTTTTTGAAAATAACCGATTTTCATCTGATTCTATCGACGATAATTTTCAGCATTTTTAAGCTGGGATTCTGAGACTTTTACAAAAGTTGCTTCATACCTTTAGTTAACACAATATGCAATCAAAATTTGCATAACTTTTACGCATGCGCAATGAAAATTAATTTAGTAAACCTGTTCATTATTCATACAATTATTATTATTTTTAAATTTTGGTTGCAGGGTATTATGTATAATATTGTTTGTCATATGTTCAGGAAAAAACTTTATTTTATAATAAGAACTCTGCAAATAATAAGCAAAAATCTTGAAAAAAATTGGGACTGTTTTTTATAAAAACCTTGATTTCTCTACGAGTATACATGCTATCCGCATAAAAATGAACACACATAATTACAATAAGTCACTTAATGATAATCTGCAGTTTGAATGCTTTTACTACATTAGTTTTGACAGAATTATCCAAAAGATATTCATTCTTTTTCAATTTTTTGACGGTCCCCTATGGGACTTCGGCAAAAACATTTCACGAAAATATATGACCTGTGCTATATTGTTTACACACCTGAAGTTTCAGAATAATTCCTCATGTATATTTCTAGATATTCAACAAAACGTCTAAAATCTCAAGTGTCAAGATTTTTTTGGCGGTGACTGTACAATTCAAATCGCATCATTTTATCTAAATTGTTCTCTCTCTCTTTCTCTATGTATATATATATATGAGACAAAAAAGTAACTAATATCTTCGTAAAACAAAAATGATCAAATCTCTTATTTAAGAAGGCATATAACAAAATTACATTAAATATTAATTGTTACAGTACTTTTTGTATATATATAGAGATAAATAAATAAAAATACATGGTGTTAAATGAAATCTATCAGGAAATCTCAATATAATAAAAGTCAACAGCATATTTAAAAACTGTATTATGTAAAAGATAATCGTTGAGAAAAGAATAATAAGACTTTGTCAAAAAATTATATAACGTAGGATTAGTTAAAGCTCTATACATTAGAAAAGTATGTATGGGTATACTATGAAAGTTGAAAAGGGATATGAAGCCTAAACAATGTCAAATATTGCTATTCTGAATAATTTTTTTCCTTATCATTATTTGTTTATAATGAACTTAACACGATACTGAGAATGAATGTAGTGCATATTTAAACTTCATTTGATATTTTATAAAACTAAATTCGGTGTAATAATGATATTTTCTTTTTACAGTGTAGCTAACACAAAACCCTTTTTCAAAGTTAAAAAAAAGGGGGTTTTCAAAGTTTTTCAAAGCATTGGGCTAAACGTGCTTAGAAAAGAGATCACAAAGATGCTATGTCACTTTAGTAGCATAGTATCCGTTCCGCGTTTTTCCAAATAGGTTTTTAAATGCCAGGGGCGTGCGAAGAGCTATCTGTTCCCGGGGTGAAGTTTCAATTTAGCGCCTCCCTTACCCAACTTTTACTTCTAACAAGCCAAAATTGACGTTGATGGTATAAATTTCGCACCCCTTAAATTTCTGCGCCCGTCGCGACCGCTCCTTTCGCCCCCTCCTCCCAGATCTTAATTATATTCGCATGGCGCTGATAATTGCTTTTTAAAGAAAGGAAATACTCACTCAATGCAAACTACTCGTCAATCCTATTGTATTTATGTGGTTAATTCTAATTAAATTAGTTTGTTTTCAACTAATTGATGTTTATTGCTTCCATACTGCTACTAGGCATTGTATTGCATAAATATTAAAAGGTGTTATCCAGGCTTTAACAGCCGAAGTTAAATAGAGAAGACCGCCCCTATTATTATGTACGTCTAAACTGTCCGTCTCTTTAAGAATTAATACTTCAGCAAATTACTGACGATTTTCTTTTCGCAAATCATTATCAATAATGCTTGTATACTTCTGATACGATAAGTACAACCTGCGAGTCTAAACACCTTTGCTAAATATCCTCAAATCGAAATTTGAGTGTAACGGGAAAATGCGGATTTTTCATACTTTATGCGATCTAGAGTATTCGCTATAGTTTTTCTACAAGGTATAAACTAACATCTATTGCCTCTAATATTTCGGAATTTTAATTTCAGTAAATATGATATTAGATGAGGCGGTTGGACATACTTTTGCGCCGTATTTTCGATTATATCTCTGAAAATATAATACCTAAAATAATAAAAAATGTATTCTTGAGTTCAGCGATACTAAACTTTTCACACGATTCAACACATGATATACAAAGAAAATATTTTTTTCAAGTAATTTAATAAGCCCATTTACATTTCCTTAAATATATTTGCAGATGTCTCTTAATCCGTTAATAAGTGGTTCAATAGTTTTTATCAGATTTCCCTTAATTTGAACTTCCCATATTCCACAGTTTGCTAGTAAAATGGCTGTGACATAGACAGTTACAGGAATAATCTTATAATGATTCCGTTTTTAATTTTATGTAAGGAATCCTAAAAATGAATTGTAACTGAAAATGAACATATTTAAACAATAAAAAAAAAAAAAAAATGAAATCAAATCGTGACATGAGTGTTGCAAAAAACCCATTAATATTTGTAATAGATAAGCGAGAAATCGAGCTCTTTATTACCGCCGTTATAATGCATTCCGTGTGTGTAGAAATAAAGATATGAGTTAAAAAGTATTAAAGAAGAATATCAGATAAAAACATATGTAAAACAAAAATATAAAGTATCCCATAATAAAAAACGTAAAAAATTATTTGCATTGATTTTGAAACCATGTGTGAAGAAAAAATGAATGATCTCTACAATGATACTTCAGTTAAAGAGGAAAGCCCAATCAGAGAAGTTATTTATTCAGTTACTACAGTTACAGTTAAAATACAATTCACACAGTTAAGTTATTAAAATTTAACTATTAGTAAATTGATTTCAAGTAAATTTTTTAAAAGCTAAAAAGAAAAACTAAATAAAATTCTTTATATTTCATATTTAAGAGCAACAACGCAAGTATTGATTTCAAGTAAATTTTTTAAAATCTAAAAAGAAAAACTAAATAAAATTCTTTATATTTTATATTTAAGAGCAACAACGCATGGTAAAAATTCTACACAATATTACTTTAACACTACTACGTGAACAATTGCAGAAAAATATATATATATAAATATTATAGCAAACGCTCTAGAATTTGGTATAATATGTTTAAGAATGATAGCAAAATGATAGCATTTAAAAAATTATGATAGTTTACTGTAATTTTTTATTCAATTTATAACGAAATATATATATATGTATATATATACACACATATATATATATATGTGTGTGTGTGTATTGCACGACGAAATATTCTGTAAAAGCATTTAGGTCTGCTATCAATTGGCAATATTGTATATATTTAAAATTAATAATAAGGATTTTAATAATACTTTCAACAATAGTTTTCAAATATTACTAATAAAGATTTATTAAAACTTATAATACATGTTATACAAAAATAATCAGTAAATTTATTTTTATGTAACACCTTAATACCATACTTGAAATGAAGATAATGTAGTATAAAGTTACATAATAATTTTCAATTTTGACGAATTTGAAATTAAAAGGAAATACAATAAATTTATTTTCATCTTTTAATTGAACACATTTTTGCGCACTGAAAAAAGAGAAGTCCTTGATATTTAACACAACTAAAAATGCAAATATAAATCCAAATTTTTCCAGAAACATAGAAATAGAGGCAGTAATACATGAAATATTATTCAAATTTAAGAGAATTATAAGAGAATTATATAATTCGAAATATAATTCTCAAAGTATGATTTTGAAATTAACATGTATATATATATATACACAAAGTGAGCAAAAAATTAAGGACGGAGCAGATAAATTAGCATAAAAGCCGAAAAAGGCAACCGAACGAAATGAAAGGCAAATCAGGAGATAGATCTAAAACAAATGCAGTAGGACATACCCATATATGGCATACGGCGCAAAAGAAGGAGGGGTTAAGGGGGATAAAGCATAGAGACGCTGACCTTTCAGAAATTTGGTGAAATCTATTGCACTGTATAAAATGCTTTCAACGACATTCTTTTACTACTATTGTGTGATAAAAACAAGAGGCAATCCAAGAGATATCTCGATGACTTTACACGAGGTCGAATCATTTAGAAGCTGTAAGAAGGTCGAAGTATGACAAATGTGGCACAAGAGTTCATTATCGCTCACAACATCGTTTTACGAGCCTGGAGTGCATTTCAAACGAGAGAATCAGCTGTTCGAGCATTCAGCAGTAGTCGCCCATGAGCAACAAAAAGAGCAAAACGTTATGCTGTCCTACAAGCGAAAATAAACAAGCGGCAGGCAGCTGTAGAAATCGTAAGGCAGATTGAACAGACTACTGGACGTCGGATATCACATTTTACCATGGCTAAAAGGATGCACAAAGGTGGTCTATATGCACGAAGTCCAGTACGGCATCTACCATTAACGCCTGCTCATCGGAGACTCCGGTTTCTGTGGTGTTAGAAACACAAAAAATGGACATAACAGGAGTGGGCTCGAGAACTCTTTACAGGTGGGAGCCGATTTAATAAGACGAACGATTCTGGACTTTACATATCTGGAGAGAGCAGGGAACACCTAAACCCCCACTCCAACATCATCGAAAGGTACCATTTTGGAGGTGCCGGATTTCTTGTTTGGGGTGGTATCATGCTTGGTAGCCATAAGAACTTCCACATCTTCCAAAAACGTTCAGTATCTGGTGCCCGCTATTGCATCAAAATTCTCTTGCCTTTCGTGCGTCTTTTTAGAGTTGTTGTGAATCTAGACTTCCTCTTCACGGACGACAACTTTCTCCGTCATTGTACAGCGGTTATCGAAGAATTCCCGGAGAGCGAAGATATTAAACGTATGGATTGGCATGCAATATCTCCGGGATTGAATACCATAGAACTCATCTGGAACCTTCTCTGATTACGCTTGGCATCAAGTCACCAGGCACCGGCAACTATTCTGGAGCTGAAATTACGTTACAAGAATCGGAATCGGAATCAGAATCGATGCCTCCACAGCCCCTAGACAACCTTGTTCTCAGCATGGACAGACGTTGTAAATCCTTCATCGCAGTCCAGGGTAATCATATCCCCTATTAGAGACTAATTTTTTTTTTCTGCCAGTTGCGTATAAGAAGGACGCTTCTATCTTCTCTGCATTTGTGCTCAAAGTGACCTTCACAATAAAGTACTTATGTATCCTTTCGATTCTTTGTTTAGATGTTTTTTATCTCTTTCCCCATATTTTCACATCTTGAAGATCTTATGGTATGATTTTGTTCGATGTGGAAATCTTCTGGGCGACATTACATTCGAAAAACTCTCTCGTCCTTAATTTTTGTACACCAGTGTATATATATATATATATAAGAAATTTATATAAAAATGTCAAGTTCAAAAAAATTTTATTTTTTATTTTAGTTTGTGTATTTTGTAAAATTTATTAATCTTTCTTAAACACATTTTTTAGCTTTTGTTGTAATACATATAACACTAGACATGTAATACTAGAATGCATATTAAAACTAATTTATTAAATAAAATTATGTTTTTCACATGTATTGCTAACACGATATAAGCGAAATAATCACCAAATAAAATATATTTTTCATGTGATGGATGGTTTTATTGAACCTTTTCATTATATTTTTTACATTTGGATTTACATATTACAAGTGCAAAAGAAAATCTGTTATAGCAAAAGATTTTTACCTTACCTTCAATGCCTTCTGCAATATTGGCTTCAAATGTGTTGTCCAGTTCATGAAACACGAGCTGAAGTGAGCTTTTTTGGCATAGTAATGCCCAGTCATAACATTAAGGGTCAAGAGTCCGTATGACCACATGTCAAAAGATTCGCCACGAATGTTCTTGTTAGCATCATGTATGAAGCATTCCGGTGACTGGTACACAATTGGTGATGTCAATCTATAAAAGAAGGTACAGAAATATGATAATAATAGAAATACATTTGTTGAAAATAAAATTGTGAAAAATTATTCCCGAATAAAAGGAGATAATGTTCTGAGTCTTTCGTTTAGGCATTTTCGAAATGTAAATAAATAGTAAAATGTGTACTCGTGTATGAGTTGATCCCCACCTTTAATTCTCAAGCAAAATTTTGAGAAAAAAATGAAATTTTGTGTATAAGTTGAACTATGTTTCTGCTCTATGTTAAAAAAAAATTCTAATTGAGAATAAAACATATTAATAAATTTGCATTTCATCAGTAAGCATTTTTTTTTACTTTTCTAATCAGACTTTTTTTTAAAACTCAACATTTTAAAATTGTACAATTATGCAAAACCGTAGAAGCTTCAACAATTTCAAAACCGATACACACCAATTTAATACTTTAAAAAATCTTTCAAAAACCTATTCTCACCTTATTTACAAGGGTAAACAGCTTATTAGACTGCTAAAATAATAATTCTTTGTACAGTAATAATTCCTTTCTTTAACAAGTCGGGAATTACACGTCAAATGTAGCAAATGTGGTGCACTCGTACTATAACGAAGTTTTAAAATATTCAGATACTGCTATAACAGTATACGGTACTTCAGATATAGTATAGTACCCGAAATCTTTTGTGTGTTCCTGTATATGCCATCTGTTTTCTATTATATCGGAAGTAACTTCTAGCTTCCATTCATGACGGCTCAAACCTCAACGGCAACGAATATATCATTTTCATAAAATATAAAATAGGTTAATATAATTAATACGCGCATCAAACAATGTTTCCCTTTATACTATTATGTAATGAAATACTTTTGTGTGGACGGGAAAATAATTACAGATATTCTTTGCTCTATAAATTGTACAGAATGCATATTTTATTATATGTTTGTAATGCATAGATACATATCAATTTTACTATGCTCGAGAAAGTGGATAAATGCACTTAAACGATTTTTTCCCCATTAGCCGTAATGTAACGGATTACTTTTGATTGTCCCGGCAATTAAATTATGCATCCAATTTTTATAAAATTTAAAATGACTTGACAAAATTATACAATGATTATATATTTTAAATGTCAAACGATTCGGTCGGATAGTTTTTGCATTGTTATATGCGGACGGTCAGACGGACGGACGGACTGAACGACAATTATATGTCTATGCACTTATATAATAACGAACGTACCTAAAAGGGGTATTAAAATGTTTAAAGTGATGAGGCTGTGTTCAAGGGAATTCTATCCCAAAAGAAAGGGGGTGCAGAATAATTATAGAGACATTTATGTTGAGCATTTTTTTACAAATTACAGGGAAATGACTATTGTCCGCTTTTATTTATCTCTTCAACCTATGTGTAATTACTTCCCATTTGCCGATTACCTGCTAAAAATATATTCTTTTACGAATTCGTGCATAAATCGACATACCATTTTTAACTCCTAAATTTTGTTGGAACGATTAGTATTTTAACATGAACGTATCCGTTACTATCAGACATTTAATAGCTATTTTTATTTCCTAAAACTGCACGAAACCCTCCCAAATATTTGGGTTTCCATTCTGCAGTGTAGTGAAACCGCCTGGCTTCTGCTTATGCATGCGCACTCTACATATTTCTCAGATATTTATATATCCTCACCAGTATGTTGAAACCGGAAGTACACTGGTCTGTAGGCGTATGAGTATGGTGGCGTAGATAACTTTGCCACATGTATTTCAGTTTGCTTTCATTCAAAAAAAATTTCAAATATATACATATAAGGTGTTCTGGTGTAATAACGCCAGATGGGGTAATAACGCCAAGTGCTGATAATACGCATAATTATGAAATAATTCGGTAAATGGCACCTGTGGGCTCTGCTCAGAAGGGCTCTGAGTTATATAAAACACAAACAACAGCTTAAAGTTTAATTGTTCCATTTGTAGACCTTATCGCTTTTAGAAGCAACTAAAATTAACGCTTGATCTAAAATTTGCGAGAAAAGTTCTGTGATGTGAGGCCTATGTACGAGGGCAATTCGGAAAGTAACCTCCGTTTATGAATTAAGAAAAAACCAATGAAAGGAAACATGTTTTATTACTTACGTATGAAAGACAGGTTTTTCAGCTACTTCTCAACATAATTGTCGTATTAATTAAAACAATTATCATAACGGTAAATCAGCTTTGAAATTCCATCGTCACAGAGTTCTGCCGCCGGTCTATTCAATTGGGATTATTTTTAAATTCAACTCGCACTACTCTTTTAATCCAAAGAATTTTAACATAATTTTTTAATAATTTGCTGATAAATGTTCTACCAAAAATATTTTTAATATTTTTGGTAGAACATTTATCAGCAAATTATCAGCAAATTATAGTGGGTCAAGTAAAATATTACGAGATCAATTCGGAGTTTGTCAATATGAATAAAAGGATATGTTAAAATTCTTTGAATTGAAAGAGTGGAGCGAGTTGAATTTAAAAATAATCGCGGTTGAATATGCCGGCCGTAGAAGTCTGTGACGATGGAATTTCAAAGCTGATTTACCGTTATGGTAATTGTTTTAATTGATACAGCAATTATGTTGAGAAGTAGCTGAAGAACATGTCTTTCATACGCAAGTAATAAAACATGTTTCCTTTCATTAGTTTTTTTTAAAATTCATAAACGGAGGTTACTTTCCGAATTGCCCTCGAATTTACCAGGAAATACATTGTTTATTACATAAAATTTTAGTGCATTTCACGTACTTTAAAAATGTTGTAGAAGATTTTGGATACGTGCACGAGACAGTTTGTAATTTAAAATGTATTACGCAACAATTACACCGGGGTAATAACGCCATTTCTTCGCGTTCCATGTATGCATTATATTACATAGAATGCATTCATGGAAACATAAATATACTGATTTAGCTAAACATAAATAGAAACGTGCAATGTTTCTAATAATTCTTTATAAGTGGTCCTTTATAAGAAAAAACAAGCTCAGAGTCTGATATTCTTTGCCTCCCCCCCCTCCTTATTTTTCTTACACATTCACAAAATTATTAACATTTACTATCGTTTAGAGTACAAGTTGTCAATTTCTAGGGCAGTAGAGTTTGTATATTCAAAATTGGGCAATCTACATAGGCTTATTCCATCTTATTTTATAGTATTGTTTGCAGGGCGTTATTACCCACATAGGTGGGTAATAATGCCAAATAGCATTGGTCAAGAAATCATTTCATTACATTTTATGATTATTTATCTGTAAAATTATTTTTTATATGCAGATAGCCAATGAGTTGCTGTATCGAATCCCATATTTGTTTGAAAAGTACAATCTAAAACTAAGCCGTGAAAATTGGTAGAACCTTAACGTGGCGTTATTACCCCAGGATACCTTATATACATATATATATATATAATATATGCTTATTTTTTATTGTGTTTTAAAATTATACAAGGAATATAAAGGTTTGTCTTGGGTGATATGAATTGGCTTTTTAAAACTTTGGAATTGTATTATTATTGAAGACGGAATGATCATAAATAAGTCTGGGTAGGGAATTTTTTTTATCACCTACAGTATTATTTTTACTTATTATTCTTATTATTACTTATTTCTCTATTAGCTTTCTTTGTTAGAATACACAGAAAGAAATTAATGATATTTTTAATTTTTTAACGTATCACACCTTGTTTCTGTTTCATTATAATATATCTGTGTGTGCGCATGTAAGTAAGATAATATAGTTAAATATGATGTTAATAATGATTCCGGATAAAATTCTCATTTACACAGCGGATAATACGCCACTAAACAAATTATAAAATGCAAATAACTCAGTTTAAAGTATTTTGAAAAAATTAATCATTAAAGATTTTCTTTTTAAAGTGGAAACATATATTTAAGAATTTAAATTTACTCTTCACAACTTAAGTATAGTTATTAAATTTGCTTCGTTTTGAACTTTTTTAAAAGATGACTTAAATGATTATTTAAATGATTATTTTAAAAGCTTAGCTGCAGTATTTTCTAATACAATAATGATACGTCAATCCTGAAAATCCATTTAATAAAACTGTCTCCTTCCTTTATTGTTTATATCCGATTTCATCTATTTAATAAAAATCTATTTCAAAATAATTTAATGTGACACGGAAAATCCGGAGAGATGAAAGCTATGGTAATATAAATTGACAATTTTTCAAGAAAATTATTTCTGTAAAAATGTATCACAAAATTGGAATTTGATGAATATAATGAAATATACATCTGCATTAAATTTACCTGTCAATTTTGTCCTTGGTAAAATTCAGTCCTGTAAAGTCAGCGAGGACGGCATTGTCGTCACTATCTATCAGAACATTGTCTGATTTTAAATCCAAGTGAGCCAATCCATGATTGTGCAGATGTTCGAGTGCAGAGAGAATTTGCAGACTCCATTTCTTCATTCTTTTAAAGCTGTTCGGATCTTGACGGAACACCTTACTTTGAACAACCTCATCAAGGGCTTTTGGTAAAACAGGCATCATATACAATTTGACCCTCAATTCTTCAACTGTGATAACATCATATACTTCTATTATATGGGGATGTCGCAATAATGGCCAATATTGGTCTTCTATGGCCCATACGTCCTTTTGTTGCACAATCTTTACCGCAACGTTTCTTCCTTCAGGATCGTTGACTTCTATAACGTCAGCGTATCCTCCTTTCCCAAGAAACTTCGAAAACTTGTAATCTCTGTTTTCCAAATACCGTATGACGGCTTTTGTCTGTCTTTGACGAGACATGTCCAATTTCTTACGTTAATTACGAAAATATTAACGCCCTGCTAATTTGAAGAGCGGTAAATGTCTTTAATATTAGATAAAACACTCCAAGTTTAATAAATACTCGAATTTTATAAAATATTTTTTAAGCACACAAAAAGCTCAACAGCATTAGTTGACTACTTTGATCGCAGTGGCAATTATATTAGTTTATATTATTGAGCATAAATTCTAAAACCATTGTTGGAATATCAACAATGTCGGAATGAGTACATATACTCATTTTATGCATACATTGTTAAAATATACAACAATGTTTGTTTATATCGGCAAAAACAAAACATTTTTAACAATGTCTAATTATTACCATTATTTCGTCGGAAACGTGATTCGGCAAAAGTGAATTATAGGCCAAATGACAGGCTATTAAGTTCAATAAAGTGAAGTGAGATAATAAACATTTTGCATTTTGTCTGTAAAATAGTATACATATAAACATTTAAATAAGTAGATAAATAAAAAATAATTTTCCCGACAAGTTGAGAACGTCTCGTTTTCTCTTAAATATAAAATTAAAATAATGTTAAGAAATTCGTTTTTCTACATGTAAAACATTTTTCTTGATATGCAACGAAATTTATAAATCAGCACAATACGTAAACAGCTGAAATATGGAGATCAAATGTCAGGGGTACTCAAATCTCCATACTTTTAAACAAACGCCAAAGAATTGCGGAAAAAGAGCGATTTTTATAAAATCATCACAAAATAATGTAAATTTCGGAAAAGGATTTTTACAAAAAACTGACTTTCATAAAAGAATCACAGAAAAAACACGATTTTTTCCAAAAGGTTGCCGGAAAATGAAGATTTTCGTCCGAGAATTGTGAAAAAACATGCGATTTTCAATAGAGAATCGCAAAAAATAAAAACAAGTGCTTGTTGTCAGAGGATTGCAACAAAAAAGCGATTTTCGGCAAACCATCGCGGGAACACACTTCACCAAAGGATAGCGACTTAGATGCCAAAATACAGTCGCCAACTGAAAAAATTTAGTCGCGATATGGCGACTGGCAACCATGAATTTGTACCTATAGTAAATAATTCATTAAAAATTTAATTGCAAATAAATAATTTAAATTACAACATATTTCTAAGCTGCCTTTGAATTTAATTTGAATTTATTGCATTAAGAATAATTAAACAATAAGTTATTTATCAGTGAATAATCTGCATTTAAATTAATAAAGTTTATATATTTATTCTACATTTCCTTTTAAAATACCTTTTCATATGGTTACAACAGGTAAGTTAAGTATATTAAAACAAAATTCAGCTCAATTTTCACAGATGCTACTATGCTTCTCAGCGAAAAATGGAGAAATTAAAACACCTGAATATCTGTTTTTTTAATTTCTCAGACAGCAACAACACCTAAGATGAAACTAATATAAGATTTAACTTAGCGGATTTTTACACGCAATCTCACTATAATGTGATATTTACCCAGTAAAATATTTTAAAACATATTCTTAACATTTTTTGAATAGAAATAACCTAAGTTAAAACTAAATGACACGGATTAATTTATGCTTTCTTTTATGTTGCTCGTGGCCAGCTAGCAGGAAAAACTAACTTAATTAATTTAAAATAGGTGTTTTTTATTTTGTAATTCTCTCTTTTTAATAAATAAAAAAAAATTACTGTTACGTTAAGTTTGCTAGTCAACTATTTTGTTTAAAGAAAGAAAATTCCAAAAAAACCTTGTCTAAGGACTAAACAAGTACACATATTTAAATGTGCTTTTTGTTTCATTGAATTTATATGAAATCTCCGAACAAAACTGTTAAGACACTTCTCTGAATCGTACAACATCCAGAAATAGCGAATATAAACGACGCAATTTTCAAGAAAATTTTTCAAATACATGCTTTTCAAAGTTCAAAACATGTGAAAGTTCAAAACATGTGAAAACTCACGCACTGATTTTTACATGTTTAATTTTTTAAGTCGAAAAGCTTTTATAATGAAATCTATGGTAGGGTATACGTCTATGCTTTTTGGATTTTTTTAAAAGCTTAGAATATCCACTGCACACTGTTAAAAAAATTGTAACTTTTGTTGCATCGTAACTCCACCTTTTTTTTTATAGAAAATGATAACTTCACCGTATTATGAAGCATTATCATTGGTCAAAATACAGATATTCTATAAAAGCGGTGGAGTGATGATGCAGCAAAAGTTTCAAAATTTTTACAGTATAATTCGCTGTAAAGTTATAACGTGTATTCCTTACACTGTTAAAAATTTGACCCGTTTGCTGCAGCGTCACTCCACCGCTTTTATAGAAAACTGTTACTTATGTGTGTTATGGAGCATTCTCATTTGTTATAAAAGAGATATTCTATAAAAGCTATGGGGTGATGCTGCAGCAAATGGATCAAATTTTTAACAGTGTAGCGTATATTTATACCGTGTCTCGGTAGCCTATATACTTTTGTTTTTACATTTTCTTTCACCTATAATTGAAGAAAGTATTGCAATCGAATTCATTTTTAGGACTTGCAATTTTCGACATATTTTCAAATTTAGGAGTTAGAAATTCGATGTTTTTTTTTTATAAAATGTCTGTCTGACTATCTGTCTCTGCGTATGTATGTGTTCTTTTTGCATCATTGATAAGAGTATGAAATTATGCTTATAATTAAACTATATTTAATATAAATATTTTTGACTATAGACAGCATAGTTATTTGAAATATTTTACATTAATAAAATGAAAAACCTTCTAAGTTTAATTTAAAAAAATCATTAACTTTGCATAGAGAAAAATCTGAAAACACTAAACTTTTTAATAAAATTCCAAAATATTGTAAGCGATACAAATAGGAAGTAATTTCTAGGATTCCTATAATATATCGAAACGAATTTGATTCTTACTCCATTTTCGAGTACAGTGAAAATTCTATTTCCGCACAAAGGATATTTAGAACGGTTTTATTTCCGTATCTGTATTTCCTTCCTTCAGATACATTCCATACATTAAAGTTGTTTATGGGAACGTATTAAAGGCCGGCGAAGATTTTCTGATATAAAAGCATGGCTTTGATTTGGAGGAACTTCCTATCGTGAGCAGACAGGAATCAAAACTTTATTTCCTTACACTGAAACATTGTAGATCAATAGTTAACAGTAGCCATTAATAGTTAATGTTACCCTGGCAAACAATGTATCCGTAATTCACAATCGATCCCAATTGTTCTGAGAAAAAAACGGTTGAATTATAAAAGCTTCCCTAATAAAAAATACAAGTTGAAAAATTTATTTTGAATATATTGCCCTTCTAAATTATTTTTAAATATGTTGTAGTCATTACGGTTGTTTAGGAACGTATGCGAGTCCAGCAGAGAATTTTTGAATAACTAATTTGAAGGAAATTTTTTTCCGTGGGAAATGAGTTTCTATTTCTTTGGTTGAAACTGGTTTGAATCATTATGAATCGAAAAAACTTCTTAAAAACATGATAGAAATTTAAATTCGTGAGACCTTTCGAAAGATCTGAGTCATTGTTTGTCCGGCGCAAAGAAGACATGCATCCACCATCAGAATGCATCAGCACACTCTGAAATGAAAGAAGGCGGGAATGGGAACAAGCTAATATTAAAGAAGAAATTTAAAAATATATTATTTACAATAATAGAGAAGTTTGTGAGTGTGTAAATACTGTTCTGAAGAGACCCTGCACGAACAGTTACAAAATTTGGAGGAAAGTTACCTCTGTATATTACGTTTTGCACTTCAAAGACCCATTTTCGATTTTTTGATAACATTTTTTTTATTTAATTATTATTTGATTTTTAGCGTTCTTTTTATGTTTCGAGGCGATTTTTCCATATTAGTGAAAGGAATACGGCTTCATTCTTTTAACCGGGCATATTAAATTTAGTTCTCCTATCAATAAAGCTTATTCGAATTCGTGCAGTGATTTTTGAATTTTTTATGAATTTTTTAATGCAATTTTTAGTATATTTTCGCGATTTGTGGCTATATTTTTGGCATTGATTAAAAGAAAATTGTTTCAAACTTTAAGCCTAATTTACTAAATTTTGTCTATTGCAATTTTTGAATTTCATCGATTTTTAATGCGATTTTCAGTGCAATTTTCGAAGTAACTTTTAGCGATTTTTCGAGTTTTTTTGCTTTTAGAATCGATTTTTTTCATTTCTGTCCATATTATAGATTTTTTATGCATTATGGTTATCACGGTCCTGGGCAATGCCTGTCGGGCCAGCTAGTAATAAAATAAAAGCACACACATTTATAACAGAACAAAAGAGGACTTCTTTCGAAAGGCTTAGAGAATTTAAGAATGTTTATGGTTTTTTGAGAAGTTTTTTCTATTATATTTTCTTACTTTGAAGCATTATGAATCTCTCGAACAAACAGCTTTCTTTTATTGTTAAAAATAATTTTTAATTCTCTTTATAAACAGCATATCTATAATTCACATACGATTCTGTTTATTTTGAGAACATTTCAGTTAATAAATGAATCTTTATTAATAAAAACATAAATAGAAAAATAAATTGCCTACATTACTCTATACATTTAACTTTACACCAATTCAAATCACGTATTACTCTACCAAAAATACTGTACCTCCTGTTTTAATGACTGTTTCATATTTTATTAGGCAACACAAAAGTACACATTTGCTTATAAATTGAATTAAATTTGCTTATAAATTTGGATTTTCTTCAAAATGATAATAAGTATATTTTTAAAGATAAAATTGAAGTGTTTATTGGAAACCATGTTATGAATTTTTAAAATAATGCAAAAACTTGTTATACGAGTTGCAGTATTGCAAAAACTGAGTTATATGAGCTTCTATAGTTTGGTACAGTAATTCTTGAAAAGAATCGATGTAGATTTAAATGTTTTGAACTCAAAATTTCGTCTCTGCATATAAAACAAAGTTCAGATACACAAAAGAGTAAAATATTATACAATATTTAGAAATAGAATGGATATGACATAAATTTGATGTCTTGTATAAAGCTGTAAAAAAAAAAAAATTATATTTTAAAACAAAAAGTTCTGGCATCCCGGCTACCAACGTAGCTATTATAGAATTTTCAAGCTGCTGTCTTTAAGAGTGCTGTAAATTTCTGAATCTGAAGAAAATCGAGTTGCTATTGGCTGCGTGGTACACATGATAGAAATAATTCAACTTTTACTTCACTTGTTGCTTGAATTAGCTTTCACTACATCAATGCTTGAATTTGATTTCGCAGCATAGGTACTTGAAAAATTACAACATAAAGTGCAGAAAAAATCGCTGTATTTCACAAAAAGAGATGTTGTCACCTTGGCTGCCAACACAGTTGCTGTAAAATTTAAAAGCTGCAGTTTTAAGATGACGGTAAAATTTCTGAAGTCTGAAGAAAGTCGCGTTGTTTTTGGCTGCATGGTGCAGGTAACAACATTTTGGTTAAATTCGCTGTCGGAGCATCGGTGATTGATATCGATTTCAAAGCATCAATGCTTTCATAATTACAAAGTTTATAATGAATGACATTTTTTATTATGAAGATACTGTTAAAAAATTAGTGATGGAAATGCAATTACATTTGTACATATAGTTCACAACCATAATTCGTGAGGTATTTGTTCTTCCTTACATTCCGCCAGACCTTAAAATCCCTGATTTTTATGAAATAATATGAAACTATAATAAGTATTATTTCTCTACTAATCAACTATTTCTGTGTCTTCAAACACTTTTGCTTTCCTTGTTTTAAATTATTATTTATTTAAGCAGTAACGGAAAAGGAAAAAAATATTTTTACTGTTAACCTAACAATATTATTGAATATAAATTTATTTCATCGTCAGAAAAAGGAAATGATTTATATTTTCCTGAGAATGTAAAATGTGTTATGCATAATGCATATTTTTAGCAGTATCACATTTACTGTATCAAAATATCTCACCTATTCTATTTTGTGAAATATGTTTCACATTTCATCTTATTAGATATATCTGACATTTTAAAAAGTATAGTGTTTACCGAAAAAATGTGTTAATATTTGAATAACACAATCTTAGCTTTTCCAGAGATAGAAAAACAAACAATTTTGGCATAGTTTTGGATACTTGGAAATGGTAAAACAATACGGTCGGAATTTTGATGACGTAATTCTGTGTGGAGGTGATAACATGGAATATAGTGACCTTCAAAAAGTTATTTTGATCTTGAGACTAGTGTATAGTTTTTAGGTGAATTTAAATTTGAACTTTAGTCAATAGAGTCAGATATATTTTTCGCTATCAATTTCTTTAATGTAATTTGTTGATGATAAATTATTAGAATACATTCTTAGCTATAAAAGAAAGAAATTATTTTGCAGCATTTACTTCTTGATAAAAATATGAAGAAAAAAAAGAAATGGAAATATTGTTTGTTTTAAAATTAATTTTAAAACTTTTTATTTTTCAGTATAATGATAAGTAATGTAAATGATACAGTAACTACTTGAAATACCATTTAAATTCGTTTTTAGTTGTGGTAATCTTTTTTAAATCAAATTATTTTTTAAATATTATTTAGTGTGTATAAACTCTAAATAACATATACAGGTCTGCACAAAAATCCTCATGATATTTTCCGTTTGTTTCCGAAATTGCTTAATAGATAATTTCAACTTTTGTATTCGTTTAACCGAATTTGCTTTTAGCATAGTATGTAGTATACATTATACGGCTAATAATTACAGGTCACTCGCGATATTAAATGTTTAGTTAAATATCTGAAAACAACAACAACAACAACAAACATGAGGGATTATCTTGAAACTTCAGGTATAAGTAAACTACATTAGTATGCACCATATGCTTCCGCGAAGTTTTTTTTTCCAAAACCTCATAAAAGATAGTAAACAAATTGAAAAAAACGAACTCTGCAAAAAGAGGCGTCTTAAATTTAGACACATATGTACCTATAAAAGAATTCCAGGCAGTTACATGTCTTAATCTGAGAATTAAGACAATAATAGGTGTCTTAATTTAAGACACCTAAAGGTCTTACTGTGATCATGGTGTAAACGAACTAAATGTAATATCTTAAATATCTGCAAATGTCTTATTTTGACACTTCATTGCTTCAAATGTGTCTTAAAGATAAGTCTTAAGTCTTTTTAAAGATATTTTGGTTCTTCAGTTCTTCAAACATAATAACCACCAAGGGGCGCTCTCAGTTGCGCAAACGTTTTAGATTTCTTTCGTTCGAACTTGTTATAAGTTGTAATTCAAATTGAAGCTTTGTTTTTATCTATGCACATACTTTAATTAGTTTTTTGCGGAATGTGGAATTCTATGGTTTTAGTTTGTATTTACTGAGTTTATTTAGTTATTGAATTCATGCATCAGACTTGCGTGCTTGATATTAATTGTCGCTTATACAAAATTGGACAAAATACATTGAAAAACCATTTTCGATGCAAAATACATTAGTTTTAGAATACATTTAGTTTTAGATTAGTTTTATTAGTTTACAAAATACAAAATACTTTTCAAATTGTAAAATTTCCATGTACAAATTATATATAATTTTAAAATACATTAAAAATACAAAATGCATTTTAAAGTTCTAGCATAAGATTAGAGGTCTGCACTGGCTGTGCCTGGCAGGACAATTTTCATTCATGACACCGTGATCGGGTCCCAGAGATCTGCACGGGCCGCAATTTGTTGACCTGGCCCCGGCACGGCCCCAAAAAATGTTTTTTTTTGGCCCAGTGTAAAAATTAAAAGTTTGGACCGAACCGAGCTCAGCCAATTTATATATTTACAGTTCACGGCCCGGCCCATACAGAAATCAGTGAAAACAGGCCCAGCCTGATCTGGACCTAGTAGAAAATACAAAGTGTCGTACAAAAAATTCATATTTTTCTTAACATAATTAAGACTCTTTCAAAGAATACTGCATAACTATTTATAGGATAAATTGACAGTGAATTTTAAATTTACGATGTATTCGCAAGGAAGAAAATACAAAATAGCAACATTAACGATTATTTAGATTCTTAGACATTTCAATTTTTAAATATGGATTCATTAAAAAATAATATAGTTTAGAATAAAAGAAAAAAAAAGGATTAAAAACATCATAACTTTTGAAATTGTTTAATAAAAAGTAAATTTGTGAAAATATTTCTCTATCATTTATTAAGGCTAAAATCCAAAGAATTGTATGTATTGAAGAAATTGTATCTTTGAGAAAATGTTAATTATAGCGTTTTGAATTGAATTTCTGGAAGCGACATCACTGGAAAGGAGGAAACCCCGAAGCCATGATAAGATTCTCTTATATGTCGACCAGTAATTTATTTATCAAAAAGGGAAAATACTATCTGAGTTTAAAATCCTTCAACACTGAGGCTAATCAATGTCAGAAAATGTGTCAAAGTTTCGTGTTGTTGAGCAAGGAATTTGAGAACCACTTTAACGTATATTTCCAAAGATTCCGTTAACACAAGTTCAATATCGCTATTAATATTTTTACAAAACATATTGCTTGTCCTACACACCCTACGAACAATTATGTTCAGTTCCGGCCCGGCTCGGCTCTGTAGGAAAAAAATCTGCAAATCTGATCTCAGCACGGTACGAGTCTGCTGAAAAAAAAATAAACAGCCACCGTGTCCGATGTCAGTCTCTACAGTGTACATGTACATGTTATATTTCTGGATCGATGTCGTCAAACAAGCATCGACTCGTGATGCACATTTATATTTATTCTCGCCAAAGACATTTATTGAAAGTAGCTAATATTTTATTGGCTTCATTTAAATTTTTTTACCGGGCCAGCAGGCCCAGTAATTTTTTTCTTATTGGCGCAGCCCGACCCGGTCAGTAGACAAAATTGTCTTAATTCTGTCGGCCCGACCCGTTTGAAAATTTGGAATTATATCGCCACACCTGTGCAGATACCTATCGGGTTGAGCCTTGTTTTCAATCTTTCGAGGTCAACCGTTTTTATTTTTTTCTGAACGTTTCGTTGTGCAGCACCTCGACACGGCTATTTCCACACCGTGTCTGATTTCGATTTTACGGGTCGAATGAGGGCTGAACTTCATTTTTATTAGAAGTTCGTACTGTCGAAAATTTTCAAGCCTGGTACCTACTCAGCCTCAATGAAAATCTTTGGTCTGTCCTATGAAAAAATCCATAAAATATTTGCAAAATATATATGTTCTCTTAAATGTAATGTTCTACAATCAAATTTCAAAATTATTATTTTTAAAGAATAGTATGTATATTTCTAAATAATAGAATTAAAGTACAGAAAAAGAAACAGTGTAAAAGAGCCTGCCTAAGACGAATCCTTTCTTAAACGGAAAATGTGTTGATCAATGCAAATTTAATGTAATATCTCGTAAAAATTGGAACTCATTTACAACAAAGTACACACATTTAAAAAAGGGAACCTGTCTATAAGGGAATTTTTTTGTGTCTTAAAAGATTTTACTGTACTGCATTTTTCAGATTTTTAAGTGTCCAAACCATGGAATATGTATTAACGATATGAATGATAACTAAGACATCTACTTATAGAGATTCATTAAACAAATAAATATCGCAGTCTAGCTCTTTTTTTAATGAGGACTATAAACATAAAAAAATCTAAGATAAGTATTTTTTGTCAGAATTTCTCGATCAAGATTATTTTTAAGTAAACCGGCGTAAAAATCTAAATTTTTTAAATATTCAGTCGGATGTGTTAATTCCTTTTTTTTTGTGAGGGGACCAAATTATTAGATATTATATCGGGCTGGGTTTGTTCAGAGTCTTTAGCTTTTATACCGGGCAGGGCTTAGGCCGTACCTTTATTTGATTGGGCAATTACATGTTTTTTGTGTAAATTTACGCATTTATTTCCTAGCCCTCTAAGCGTCTGGAACGTAATATTCCGTATACTAAGCTCCAGTTTTTACTGCAATATAAGCAATATTTAAAATACTATAATTCTATAGATTCAATGAATTTTCAATACATCGAAGAATGATTCACACTCTGGAGGATTACATTCATGTTTATAATAAAGGTTTTTTTTTATAATGTTGAAAAAATCATATTACTTACCCATCATACGTAGTACAGGGTCTTGCAATCGTTTTGAAAATCGAAAAAAAAATTTTGACGGATTTACACGTTTTAGATAGTGGAGATTACGAAAAACATATTTTTAGAAAAAAATTTTTGCCGTCCGTCTGTCTGTCTGTCTGTCTGTAAACGCTCTATCTCCCGAACAAATTGAGATAGAGACTTGAAATTTTGTATGTAGTTAGTATGTAAGAATGGGACGAACCCTATTTAATATCAGCAACCTCGATTATCCGGAACTATTTTTTTCGGACTCTCGAAAAATTCGTTCTGATGAAAGGTATATAAAAATTTTCGATTTTTTTTGTTCTAAGTAGTGGACGTAAACGGCAATAAAATAACACACATTTTGCATATAGAACGAAGTCGATCGGATTATTAGTTGCTGAGATATTTGTAATCTTGTTTTCCACATTCTTCGATTTTTCATGACCCTGTATTTCATTCAAATTTCAATTCAGAAGTATATTTTAATTGGAAATGAGACGCTTAATCCGACGCAGTTAATTTTTAGTTAATAGAATTATTATTTTTGGAGTTATAAGGATGTTTCTTTTACGCAGTTCGGTACTACTTGAGTAGTTTGGCGTTTTATATAATTTGTCGAAATTGGTACATCAGCAGTTCTTTAATATAGCATTACTATGTATATTAACACTATTTAAATTTTGTTTATGAATTGCAATGCATTGTATAAATAGTTTCACATGTTTTATTTTCATATACATATCCATGATGGGTAAGTATTACGGTGGCCCCCAACGACTAGTTTTCTTAACATTTAAAACAAAATGTTGAGAAAACAACATTACAATTTCACCCTTTTGCAAGACGCTTGGAGGGCTAGAATGAGTAATGATTCTTTTTCTATTATTTATCGTTGATTCTTTTGAAAATTTAGATAATTATTGTTAAAGGACGACGAATAAGTCACAGTCTAATCTTTATGACGAACACCATTTAATAAGAAAAATCACAAACAGACACAGCACAGTAAAATATACAACTTTATATATATATATATATTAAACTAATTACAAATTCCACAATAACATTGTTCTTCTGGACGACACGCGCAGAAGAGTTCTATGGTCACTTCTAACCAGTTCACGTTTCACTCCCACACTGCTTCCTTCGTTCTGTTCGAACCAGTTTTTTTCTGATGAGTGTCCATCAGTTGGCAAGAGTTCGCTCCCACTTGGCGATTGCCAACAACCGTATTTTCAAAAATGTCAAAGTTTGCACTGACAAATCCTTACAGAGTGTAGTCCTTATAAATTGTTAGTAATATTTGAAAATATGAAGTATGAAGGTTATTGGCATTTAAGAAAATATTTGAATTCGGGTATCGCACGTACAAAAGGTTTCGTACATTGACTGTTTTTTTTTATATTTTCGTTAATTTTAGAAATTATGAATCAGTGAAAGTTTATGCCAAAATTTCTGTATCATCATTTTAAACTTTTTCTTATAAAACATGTTTATCTAGTCTCCAGATTTTTTAAAAGCAGAAAGTTTATTAACTGTTTAAAGCAAAAATCTAGTTCCGTTTACAACTTAACTAATATTGTAATTTAAAAAGTATTCGCTAATAAATTTTATGTGCATGTAACAACTTTATCAAAATCTATTTAAATTGTCGCATTTATTTTATGTTTTATCACATTCTTTTATCACAGTTTAGAGAACATTACAACCAAATGATTGCTAAATCAGAAATAGTATTCCATTACCAATACAAAAAACTTCGAAATTAATCTGACGATTATCTGTGCTGCGAAATTTGTTTTAGCTTTATCTCAATGCCTTATCGAATAATGTTCCAGCTAGATTGAATTTAAAATATCTTTGTTTCCTCAAATTGCTGGAACTAGTTAATGAATAACAGAAATAAATTAATACTATATCTCCAATCGTATGAAAACCAATAAATAGTTATCAAAATATTTTATGAATTGAAGCTTCTTTCTTTTATATGAATTAGTTAGTAGTATGGATTTACTAGTTAATATGAATTACTGTCTATATAGGTTTGTGATAATTTAAAAAAAATCTCAGAAGTCTAATGATGTTGAGTAAAGTTATAACATGTATTTATGAGAAAAAAAAATTCTCTTCTTTTCATCTATATTTATAAAGCTACATGGTATCATTATTTATCTTATACTGTTACTGTTTAATAATATTTTATTCCACTTATTATTTATTATTCTAATATTATGTTATTATATTATTATATTATCATTATAATATTTGAAAAATTCATGTGGCCGATTTGAGAACGGTCTCTGTTTATTTAAACCGTAGCAATGAATGCCAAAGAACAAATCCTAATAAAGAATTTTTTAATTTTTCTTTTCTTCATTACCCAAATTACATGTTTGGAAAATGTTATGTGCATCGATTTATTTCATTAGAACCAATGCAAGAGGTTTCTAAAAACCGACTGCTTTATAGTAAACTTTCTTTATATTTTTTACACTGTTAAAACAATCTTAAATTCACAGATGTGATTTTCCTGAATGTCATAGAATAAATCTCTCTTGCATATTTAACACAATCAAACTAATTGGTAAATTTATCATGCGAATTAAATATTTCTAACTGAGCAAAAAATTGCCCAGGCCGGGAATCGAACCCAGATACTTAAAGTAAAGCATTGACCTTGTAAGCCAAGTATTTCGGTTCGATTTCCAGCCTGGGCAGTTTTTGCTCAGTTGGAAATATTCAATTCGTATGATAACTTTACCAATCAGTTTGATTGTGTTAAAAATACAGTTTATCTACATACCCATCGTTCTATGGAGTTCCATTACCTGCGGTCTATTCCGTTGAGCTGTCTAAACGACACATCAGATGTTATGACTGACAACGTTATCTGAGCGGAAAATGCTCTACGGTAATCTTGCCCAGTTAGCTTAAACGGTCGAGCATTGGCCTTGTAAGCCAAGTATCTCGCTTCGATACCCGGCCTGGGCAATTTTTCGCTCAGCTGGAAATATTTAATTCGTATAAATCTCTCTTCACGATAAAAGGACAGTATTCGTTAAAAGTCGAAAAATTTCATCATATTTCCTGAAAATAACGATACGGACGAAGATGGAAGGAAATAACGGAGATACTTCGTTAGCTATCGCAAATTTATTTTGATGTATGTAATACTGACATGCTGCACAGAAATGAAAAAACTCAATGAAAAAATCCTGGCTCTTATGTGAGATTTGTATTATGCTGCTAAAGTGCAACTGTACTGATACCAACAACTTTCTGAGTAATAAATTAACAATACCACATTGTGGTGTTTAGGTGGGAAGAAGATGAGAACACTTATTTTTTGTTTCATCTCAAATATAGATTCGGTGATCGTAATAATGGGTAAATGACATTGCGTTGGATGGAGGCCAGCAAAAGACCCTTAAATAAAAAGTATATGACAAAAGGCAACCATGATATTTCTTAATAATGAATCCTTAACTATGATAATATTAACTCATAGTAAAAATGTAAGAATATAAAGTGATAAGAAGAAAAATAAAGATTTGGAATGCAATGATTCATATAACACAAGACCTTTATTTTTTAAATTGGGTTTGAAAATAAAATATTCAGATGGAGGATTCAAGTACTTAACATGTAAATAAACAAAAGAATTAGGAGGGATTAATTCTCTATTGAATAATTGTACCATATTGGAATTCACCAAAATTTTATTACCAATATTTAAATGAGTTTGCTTTTCACCAAAATAACTACCATCATTAGTATTTTCAGATGTAAGATTTTTGCCAGGCACATTATTATTAGAAGATAAATAGTTCACAACATTACCATAATCAGTTGGAAAATAGTTAGACAAATAAGTAAAATTACCATCAATATAAGGATTATGAAAATTCATAGCAGTGTTAGCAACATTATTTGTAAATAAACCACTATTTTGAAAATTATAATTATACGGATAGGTTGTATAATTGTTGAACAATTGTAAATTTGTATCACCATAATTTGCATATAAATCATCAGTATAAGTACCATTACTTAGATTATTTGATATAGAATCTTCATAACAAGGCATTTTGTGTACATCTAAAGAATATGGCACATTTGAATTATCATAAGTATATTCAGAATTCATGAAATAGCAAGTAGGAGATTCATTATAACTGTGAAAAGGAATATGTTTATCCTTAATCAAGATAGACTTAAAGCTTGGTGAAATGGTTATGGAATGTTTATTGATAAACTCAAATGCAAGTATGGCTTGAAAATGAACATTTTGTATCTTTGTAAGATAAAAGACATGATGAAAGAAGAATTTATCAATTTTAAATGCAATCTCTATGCATCCTTTGAAAAAAACTTTAGAATTAATAGTAGATACAGATACATTTCTGGATAAGAATTTGTAGTGAAGCCTGGATTTAATGCTATTAAAGCATTCTTGATCCAAGAGTGACAAACTTGATCCAATATCAATTAACGTTGAGATTTCATTATGTTGTATGTTTATCAGTATGCATGGAAGAACATACGAGTTATTAAAGGAACTGCATATGACATGTCTTTCTTGTACATCATCATCAATTTCAAAATTTTGTTTGGATGTCTAAGAATTATGTGAACATGAAGATTTGTTAAATTTAGGTGTTACAGGGGAAGTTTGGACAGCTGTGGATGATACTAAAGTGATTGAAGAGTTTTTGTCAAATTGTTGTTTGTGTTTGTCACTAAAGTGTACTGACCCTGAATGAGAATTACGGGAGAGAAGGCGGTCAGTAGAACCAGTCTCCCTTATTTGTTTAAATGATAAACATTGTTTTTATTTTCAGACGAGGTATAGTTTTTTCTTCTGTGAGAATTAGCCGAAAATTGAGATGAAGAGTTTTGATTGGAAGCACAAATAATATTTTTAAATTTGTAGCATGAGATCATACGATGATTGAATTTTCCACA
Organism: Maratus speculifer; assembly: GCA_964019185.1. NCBI lineage: Eukaryota > Metazoa > Arthropoda > Arachnida > Araneae > Salticidae > Maratus > Maratus speculifer. The sequence continues at coordinate 369,100,723 of OZ025290.1, read as the reverse complement.
GAACGCACACTGCACAACATCTCGTTTGTGATAAAAGGATGCAGAGTTTTTTTTGTGAGAAAATTTATCGAAGGTGGGTTGATGATAAGGACGTTTTCGATAAAATCTATGCTGACGAAAATTATTTTTATGTTTATCTGTAGCCTCTTGTCTATTTGGAGAAGGAGAATATGTTCTAGCTTTTCTTTTAAAATTACGAGAAGCATGAGAATTGTCTTTTTGAGCTTGTAAAGGTGAGAAGGTAGTTTGAGAATTGACATAAACTTTATCCTTCGTATGTTTTATAGGAGTCTTATGGAGTACATTATTAGAAGCACTAGAATTATTATGGACTTTTTCAGAATCCAAACAATAGGCTTGATTATAATTCTCGTAAGATTTTTTAGGGGGAGAGTCATATATATCCAGAAGAAAATTTGCTCGTTCAAGAGCTAAATCAAAAGATGAAATATTTTCCTCTAGAATTTTTCGCTTAATTTGTTTAGGCAAAGCCTCAAGAAAATGAGTGAACTTTAATGAATTGAGAGCAGAAGAATCCAATTTAGGGTATGCAAGCCGAAGTTGTTTATCCAGCCGAAACGCAAAATTTTTGACTGATTCATTTGAATCTAAGCTTAAATTCTGCAAGGATTTGAGAGAAACAGTCTTTTTTGAAGGTAAGAAATAGTCTATAAAAGCTTTCCGAATGTCATGGAAATTATAGTTCTTGAACTGAGACTGTGTTTCAAGAAAGAAGAGTAAGGCGCTGCCCTCAAGTTTCGATTTGAAGATAACAAAAAGTTCTTTATCGGAAAAATTATTTAACTCTTGTATATCAGATAATTGATCAAAGAAGAATTCCACAGTCTGAGGGTTGCCGTCGAATGGCTGTATTGCAATATTTAATTTAGACTTGGGGGGCATGATGATATAATTAAACTGAGAGCTCAATAAATGACAAGTTAAATTTGGTTATAGACTGGTCACATAATAAATAATATATAAATTGACCCATTATTCAAAATATTAACGAATTTCAGTTACGTTATACATCATTTATATATAAAGAAGAAGAATAATTATATGACGAAGAGAAGAAAAATACCAACATATCTTTGTTAGCATCAAATCAAAAGAATATGGCCCAAAAATTTTTATGTAAATATATATATCATATGGCTCAAAACATATATTCTTATATTTATGAGAAGAGAATAATTTATATTAAAATAAACAATTATGTTTACCAGCACCTCCGTTAAATAATATATATATTAGTTATAAATTATATCATGGCAAGAAAAATATATCAATAAATTATGTTATATAATGTACTGCTCCAAAAAAAAATTATTATTTCAGCATAAAATCAAAATATATTATGCATTCATTTATTACACCACACTCAAGAAAATATAAATATAAAATATTGATCACTGCATGAAGATATAATTTGAAAATAATGAAGATATAATTGAAGATAATGAAGATAATGAAGATATAATCTTTTTTTTGTTGAAAAATATGTATAGATAACGAAAATAGAATGGCAGCAAAGGAAATAGATGGTCACGCGTTGGTCACTGCACCAAAGGAAATTAAACTGTGGTGTTTAGGTGGGAAGAAGATGAGAACACTTATTTTTTGTTTCATCTCAAATATAGATTCGGTGATCGTAATAATGGGTAAATGACATTGCGTTGGATGGAGGCCAGCAAAAGACCCTTAAATAAAAAGTATATGACAAAAGGCAACCATGATATTTCTTAATAATGAATCCTTAACTATGATAATATTAACTCATAGTAAAGATGTAAGAATATAAAGTGATAAGAAGAAAAAGTTACCTGTAATTCTTGGCTGCTGAAGATAAAATTCAGGTAGACAAATGAACAGGCATTGACACACAAAAAAGAAGAGAATATTTTGAGGAAGACAAGTATTTTTATTTATAATCACTTGTGAACTTTTTTCATGCATTGAATACTCTCTCTATATATATATTTGTTTTCATACTCATTCTTATATAAGTAGAATTATTATTATTTTGGTGCAAAAATTCTCCACAAAGATGATATTTCATAAGTCGACATATTTTAGCACAAGTCTTCTTCATATAAATATTTGTATGCATTTTTATAACATGATAACATTCTTCTCAAAACTACATGAAGACAATATTATCTCAGAATATCAATTAGATATTACTTCAAAAGGAATATGCCTGGAAAAATAACAAAGAGGTATTCAATATTTTCAATTGGGGATGCCGTTCTATGCTCAAATAATTATATATATACTTATGGCTGAATTAAACATGAAATGAAGAGGAATTGAATTGTGACATAATTTATATATGAATCACTTTCATTTTTTAAGTAGGAATCACCTTCTTAGCATTCTTTTCAGAGGGAAAATGAATTCACTAAAAAAATGATGAAATAAAAATCAGTTGGAGAAGCTTGATAATAAATTGACGAGAGTTCTTTGAAAATAAACTATGACAACTCTTAAAACAAAATTGAGTAGCCGGAATAAAAAAGAAAACCAAAGGATTTAGGTTGCGGCGGTAGATGAGCCTTGCTCCTCGCAGCATTAAAAAACATCCTTGAGAAGACTTTGTGTAGCCAGTATAGAACAATGGCAAGCCTTCGGGGCGCGCATACTTGCCCCGGTGTCCGCTAAATTTCTCGGCACATCTCAACTGCATCGGTTACGCTCACCCAACTGCATCCAACTCAACTGGGCTCCAACTGCGCAACTCCACTGGTGGCGCAGAGTCAGGAGGGAGAAAAGAACAAGGGTTACTGTAAACCCGGAATACGCCAAGTTGGCAACGTTCGAATGAGGAGAGCGATGGAAAAAGGCCAAGCTACGTTTTAATGTATAGTGAAATATGAATCTAATAAGGAAAAAAAATTGATAAACACTTAAAGAATGAAGGCCAAAGAAGGTGGCCAGGCATTTAGCTGGTTAAATCACGTCACCTGTGGATTTGAATTTGATAGGCCAAGGGGAGTGCCAGATTAACCGGAAATACCACCCATAGAACGATTGAGATTGTTCTAGAAAGATTTCCAAACCGGAAGGAATGAATTCAAACAAGATTTTACCGGTTTAGAACATTCGATAGCTAGGTAAGGAAGAAAAATATACAGGCGACGACATCAAAAGAAACGAAATCAAAATAATATTTAAATTGAGAACATTAATAAAAAGGAGATGATAGGAAATAAAATAGCTAATAAAATTGAATAAAAATAAAAATATGGGGGGGTTATCGAGTAACCACCACACACATTTTTACCATTCGTTGACCAAAGAAAATTTCCATAATAAAAATTTTAATCAAGCCATATTATAATTATTCATTAACCATAAGAAAATCATAATTATAAATTAGCCTTGTTAATTAAAACTTGCAAGAACTAGAACAGCATCAATAAAATTACAATCTACCTTATAAAAATATAAACACACTGTAGAATCCACTATTTTCATTTGGAATCGCGTGTTTTTGAAGACCCTATGGCACAATAACTAGAGCAACGGGTTCCTTTTTTTTCGAATGAGGATGGAAAGAAAAAAAAGAAAGAAAGAAAGAGAAAACTCGAAAAATAAAAATAATAAAGAAATGTTTTTCTCTTACAAAACAAAATAAAAATAATATCAGTTTAAAAAAATTGTTGATATTTAATTAAAATTACATCCTAACATCTGATGGGGGCCACACCAGTGGCTGAGAGGTTCTCCTCTCGAAACTGGTAGATGATAGATCCAATCGCACTCGTTCGGCCTAATCGTTCGGAGTATTCCGTGATTTTTATCGAACCTAAGCGTAAAAACGGCTTAGGTTCACTTAGAAAGACCCCCACGGAGGGCATCCTCATTTTGAGCATATATCCCTCATGTTGATAATTGACCGTCATAAACACAACCAACCAACCTAACATAATGACTGAATTCATATTAAGTGCCGAAGGTTATATTTTTTATTTATTCAATAATATGAAGAATCATCAAATTGTAGTCCTAAATATTGGAAAATGTACTAACACTGTTGGTTTAATGCCGGACAGTATTGGACTCTGAACATGTTGGCGCATAGTTAGTGTAACTATGCAACAAGCAAGGATAATGCGATGTTTTAGATCGACTATAGAAGTATTGTAAGTCATACAGCGCTGTGCTTTGATGTAATCCCAGAGACAGACGTTCATGGGAATCAAATTCGGCGATTGCGTGCCCACTCCATAGGACAACGAAATCCAATGAACTGTTCACCAAATTGGGTGTTAGATACTAAAAGACATTTGACATTTAATGTGGAGTGGCTCCATCTTGTTTAAATCAATCCTCCATGCCAGTTACGTATCGTGTTTTGTGCAGGTAATGATCGCTCGTTTAGCTTCCATCGTAGAAGATGGGTTCAACAATCTGGATTACCCGTATATTGTATCGCAGATTCGTTCATCAGCGTATCTCATGTCCCACTGTGCAGGTGATGTGGGTTTTTTTTTTACTGATCAATAATGCACATGGTGTTCTTCCACGTCAGGCCAATAGGCCATGCAAACGTTGACGCATCTGACCACAGAATGTTACAAAGGAATTATGTTTTTTTTCTTTAAGGTGTTGAGCATTAAGTTGCAATAATCAAATATTCGTGCGTAGTTACCCAGCATCAATGCTTGTACCATAGTTGGATGGTATGGATGCGCACCATGCGCACATAATAAATGACAAACATCAGGCCAACAGGCCGTGCAAACGTTGACTCATCTGACCACAGAATATCACAAAGGAACGATGGTTTTATCTTTAGGGTGTTGAACATGAAATTGTAATAATCAAATCGTCGTGCGTAGTTATCCAGCATCAATGCTTGTACCAGTATCGGATGGTATGGATAAGCACCATGCGCACGTTATAAATGACAAACATGCTGACGCGTGCATTCACATGAATCACTTATATCCGTCGTGATCAGTTGGGGATTTAAAATGCCTAATGACAGTACCTTTACCAATGTTACTCCAATATTACACCTTGTCCGTCTATTTGTTCTGGGTCATGGGCCAATAGAAACGGTCTCTCCAAGATGGCACAAATGCGTTATTTATAGTTTCATGCGTTAGATGTCGATCCCTAGGGAAAATATTTGATTTTTTTGTGCAGCCCTGTATATGATCTATATTTATTTGTAAATTATATAGTATGAATGAAAATATTTGATTTTTTTAAGCAGCCCTCCATATGATCTATGCATTAATATGTGTATTACATTGTATGAATGAATTCGAGGACATCCTGTATAGTACATAAAATAAACAAATAAGCATGCTTAAATAAAATCACATAGTTTTATGGTTGAATATGATAAAATTAGCTTCAATTAAAAATTTCTGATACCTAAAATGTATTAAAAAGAAAAGAAAAGAAAAATTCCAAGAATAATTTGGAAAATCATTTCCTTTCCTAATAACTTTTTAGAAACATGCTATAAAAATAAGCATAGAATTTCAAAAATTATCTTAAAAACTGACAGAGTGCCAGAAAAAGTTGCCAAGCTATCGCCATCTGTCTCTTAAAGATTAATGGATACATCCATCATTCTAATAGTGTTTCATTTTTGAGTTTAAAAATAAACGCAACTTCCATTATATAAAATTCTCATTCTCTTTTAGATGTCTATACAGGGTGTATCTAAACTACTGGGCAAAACTTTAAGGGGTGATAGTACACATCAGGACAAATAATATTAAATGGGAAACTAAGGGTCCCAAACGTCTTCCGAAGGAGATAGGCGCCATCAAAGTTTAGGTTCCAAAATTTGAAATGATTATAAAAAATGGAAAAATCGGTCGGTTCGTTTGCGGTTTTCAGGAAAACTATTCTTTATGTCAGTATTGTCTTGAAAATAAATTATAAAGATAAATTTCAAAAAATGTCGATAGAGGGCGCTTTAGGCTTTGGGGAAACGAAGAACTATTTTTTACCGTTATCTTTTGCATGTCATTAAATTTTTTCAGAAGTTTAGACATGAACTTAAATTTTGAGCTCAAAATCTGTGGTTAAGTAGCGCAAACTGAACTGTGTTCAATGGGAGTGGGTAGGTTCAAATTTCAAATGATTATAAAAAACAGAATAATTGGTCAGTTGATTTGCGGTTTTCACTAAAAGTATTCTTTATGTCAGTATTGTCTTCAAAATAAATTATAAACAGAAATTTCAAAAATGTCTATAGAGGGCGCTTTAGACTTTGGAGTAACGTACAACTATTTTTTACCGTTATTTTTTGAATCTCATTAAATTTTTTTAGAAGCTTAGACATAAACTGAAATTTTGAGCTAAAAATCTGAATCGTTGAGAGTGGTTTAGTAGCGCAAACTGAACTGTGTTCAATGGGGGTGGGGAGGTTCAAATTTCAAATGATTATAAAAAACGGAAAAAATGGTCGATACGTTTGCGGTTTTCTCTAAAACCATTCTTTATGTCAGTATTTCTTTAAAAATAAATTTTAAAGATAAACTTCAAAAAATTCTGCTAGAGGGCGCCTTAAACATTAGAGTAACCAAAAACAATTTTTAACCGTTATTTTTTGTATCTAATTAAATGCTTGCAAAAGCTTAGACTTAAAATTTGAGCTCAAATTCTGAATCTTTGGGAGGGGTTAAGAAGCGCAAACTGAACCGTGTTCAGGAGTTGAAATGTTACCCAGCCTACCCTACGAACACAGTTCAATTTTTCCCTACTTAATAACTCACAACGATTCAGATTTTGAGCTCAAAATTTAAGTCTAAGCTTTTTAAACTTTTTTTTAGATTTTTAAAAAAGTTTAAAATTAGTTGTTGGATACTTTAATGTTTAAGGCGCCCTCTAACGGAATTTTTTGAAATTTATCTTTAAAATTTATTTTCAAAGAAATACTGACATAAAGAATGGTTTTAGTGAAAACCGCAAACGAATCGACCAATTTTTCCGTTTTTTATAATCATTTGAAATTTGAACCTCCACATCCCCATTGAACACAGCTCATTTTGCGCTACTTAACCACTCTTAGCGATTCAGATTTTCATCTCAAAATTTAAGTTTATATCGAAGCTTCTAAAAAATTTAATGAGATGCAAAAAATAACGGTAATAAAATAGTTGTACGTTACCCCCAAAGTCTAAAGCGCCCTCTATCGACATTTTTTGAAATTCATTTGTATAATTTATTTTTGAGACAATACTGACATAAAGAATAGTTTTAGTGAAAACCGCAAATCAATTGACCAATTCTTCTGTTTTTTATAATCATTTGAAATTTGAACCTACCCACTCCCATCGAACACAGTTCAGTTTGTGCAACTTAACCACAGATTTTGAGCTCAAAATTTAAGTTTATGTCTAAACTTCTAAAAAAAGTAAATGAGATGCAAAAAATAACAGTAAAAAATAATTGTCCGTTACTCCAAAGTCTAAAGTGCACTCTATCGGCATTTTTTGAAATTTATCTTTATAATTTATTTTCAAGACAATACTTACATAAAGAATAGTTTTCGTGAAAACCGCAAACGAATCGACCGATTTTTCCGTTTTTTATAATCATTTCAAATTTTAGACCCTAAACTTTGATGGCGCCTATCTCCTTCGGATGACGTTTGGGACCCTTAGTTTCTGATTTAATATTATTTGTCTTGATGTGTACTATCACCCCTTAAAATTTTGCCCAGTAGTTTAGATACACCCTGTATAACCATTAATTCGCAAACGCATCATCGTGCCCATGACTTTCTCATTTCTAACCGGAAGAAACCGTTTACATTCTTATAATCAAGTGAAAGAAAATTGAGTTTATAAAAGATTCAAGTTCATTTTTCGACATTCTTTTGTATTTATTTATCATCGATTATCTTTTTCTTCATTTCACATTTTTCTTTTCATGTTTTATGTCCAACTATTGGGAAGAAAAAAACAAGATTTTACCTCTGAGGAATTCTTTTTCGTAAATAAAGAAGTCCAAAATGCGTAAGGCAGGCCGATAAAAGGTTATAAAAAAGCTGAATAAAAAGGATGTTTTATCACAAAGCTGTTGGGTATCTGGAAAATGTAAAAAGATGTAGTATGGAAAAGGTGTAGGTGTAGCATTTAGTGTACAAAAAGAAATACACTTTTAGGAAAATTTAAAGAAATAAGTAGAAAAATGTACTATAAGTTCATGTAGGTGAGTTAAAGCCAACGTTATAATATAGTCCGAAGGTATTCTACTTCGCTACACAGAAATAAGAAGGTTCGATAAATGTTTTGTATGTAAAAGATGCTATTGAGAAGGAACTTGATGGGTTGCGAAAATGGTGTTCAATCAGGATAATTGAAAACAGGACAGTAAGCTTGTCGAACTTTAACCAAATAAAAAAGTTTCATGATGTCCACAACACATAGTTAATTATTATTGTTATAAAACATCTGAATTCGTAATTGCTAAAGCAATTGCAGATAAGAACACAAAGGATGAAGATGCGACGACCATGTTTCAGACACATGACGTTTTAAATACAACAAGAACTAACAATTATATGTTTGACGTAGTTTCTTCCAACACATTCCGAATGCTATAACAAAGTTTTACAAATTATTAAAGTGAAAAATTTTCTAAAATGTATACTCCATTGGAAAAACTAATTTCTATAATTACCATTAACAGTCCGAAAAATAATTGATTTTTTGTGTAGTCCTGTATCTGTTCTATAGATGAATATGTGTATTACATAGTATGCTAAAAATTAGTTCGATTAAACGTATAGCACAGTTGAAATTGTGTGTGAATTGCGATTTTAGGCTATAAACGAAATGCACTTGAGATATTTTGTGTAACCCTATATATAATCTACAACTTTATATATACCAAATAATGCGCGTAAACTAGTAAAATTTAAAAAGCTTATTGCAACTGAAAGCTCATTTCCGACAATTAATCTTCATAAGCAATACTGTAGCTAAATATACTTTAGTGCATTCCTGTAAATGAACGATAAATTATACGCACATCCGATTATACTGTAAGCGTTTTCTAATACACCTCAATGATATATACAAATTTTAGTATACTTAAATTAGTGTAAGATTTTAAAAATACATCGCAAACATTTTTTTTTCTTTCCATTGGTCATAGTGTAACCGAATTCCTTTGAGTGCCTTGTAAATATATCGTTAACACGACATAGTTCATTTTTGAAAAAACGAGCATACCACTGTTAACACAAAGAACATATATAGTTTAAAGCATCCCTATAAAAACTTGATTTCGTCAAAGACTTTCGCGATTTTCGTCAGCGAATCAAAAAATAATCAGGTGATTTTTGTCAGAAGATCACGAAAAAATGCGATTTTCTTCAAAAATTTCGAAAAATTCTAATGACGATTCTGCGGGAAAAAAACGAAATTCGCTATTTAGATGACAAAAATCTTAAAAAAGTTGCAAAAGAAAAAAAAAGCAGACACGCATTTTTTTAAATAATCGCAAGCAAAAAATGTGAAATTCGCTACAGGATGGTGACTAAAGCGGCAAAAATTAGTACGAAATTAAGAAATTTAATCGCCACATGATCACTGGCGACCATGAATCTGCACCAATAGTCTCCAGCCTACAACATATATTGATTTAATTAAAATCTGTGATTATTAAGATTGGCCAATCCCTTGTTAGATGATAGAATTTTTAAATAACTTATTTTAAGTAACGAGTAATAAAACATATCGAAAATTGCAAATCTCATTAGAATTATTATAAATTATTTTTTATTATTTTGTTATATAAAATATTTATATGACTGGCGTTTCAGCATTCAGACTAGCTCGGTTAATCAATAACCGATTGAGTTAAAACAGGATATTTTTTTAGCCTTTTTAGCTATCTATATTGTAAAGGCCAAACGCATCTGTGCGTAACGTATACGTCATTTTGCGAATGGCAGCACTTTCCCATGTAATTTCGGTTTTGCAATTTTCGTTACTGCAAATTTTACACTTCTAAAGTTCGCACATTTTTAATTTTTATACCGTCGTATAGAGGAAAAAACGTACTTTTGTTAATGCTAATTTTGTAACTAATGCTATTTGTTTGAAAGCAGTATCTCAATTTATTTTTTAGATAATAATATTTTATTAGTTTTTAGTATCAATTTTGTAACTGAGGCAACAGAATCGCTCCATTTTCCCTTAAAAATGAAAAGAAATTAAAATACGTTTGTCAAATATATCGTCTGTTATAAAATCCGGTGAATTTCAGTTTTATTCCGTTTTAACTCATCAATGATCAAATTAAAATACCATTCTTTAAACATGATGAATTCGGATATGAGTAGTACGTATGTAGATTTTGAGAAGTTGAAAATGATGACGGGTTTATATTTAATGTGAAAATCTATGATCGTGTGAATGCTGAATAATTTTTGTTTTTTTCATTCACATTTATGCCAAACATAAGATCCTCCATTAATAACTTCATCATAATAACTGATGTTTATTATATTTTACTGATTACATATGCGATTAAAGTTTAATGTTAATAATTTGGACAACTGAGTTTTATAGAAATAATATTTTGTTAATTTTAGCTTAAAATAATACTTGTTTGAAAATTAGACTGACCAATATTTGATGCATTATTTATTGTAACTAATTTTATAGATTTATTATAAATTAATGAAACAATTCTTTCTTAAACATTTTATTTTGTCGAATTTCAATGGGTTCCACCTCGTTTAATTAAATTTCAAATTCTGTGAAGTAGGAAAACTGAATTCGATAAATATGGAAAGTTCTTTTTTTTTTTAAACTACGAAATTAATTTTCACACAGCGAATTGGCGAATTAATTATTCCTTTTTTTTCTAATCTTACTTTGTTTCCTGATTTTACATATCATTTTTAAAAATGTTATTACTTACCCATCATACGTAGTATAGGGTAAATCTTGCAATGAAAATATTTTTGACGGATTTACACGTTTTAGACACTGGAGATTTCGAAAAACATATTTTTAGAAAAAAAATTCCGTCTGTCTGTCTGTGTGTCTGTAAACACTCTATCTCCTGAACAAATTGAGATAGAGACTTGAAATTTTGTATGTACTTATATAATATAAGAATGGGACGAAGTCTATTTAATATCAGTAACCTCGATTATCCGGAACTATTTTTTTCGGACTCTTGAAAATTTCGTTCTGATGAAAGGTATGTAAAAATTTTCGATTTTTTTTATTTTAAGCAGCGTTCGTAAAAGACAATAACATAATAAGGCACAAATTTTGCGTAAGAACGAAATCGATCGAATTATTAGTTGCCGAGATATCTGTAATCCAGTTTTCCACATTCTTTGATTTTTATGACCCTGTATTTCTTTCAAATTTCAATTCAAAGATATATTTTAATTAGAAATGAGACACTTAATCCGACGCAATAAACGGCTAGTTAATAAGATTATTATTTTTGGAGTTATAAGTATGTTTCTTTTTCGCAATTCGGTACTACTTGAGTAGTTTGGTGTGTTGTATAGTTTGTCGAAATAGATTCATCAGCAACTCACTAATAAAGCATTACTATGCATAATAAAATTATTTAAATACACATTAAAATTTTGTTTAGGAATTGCAATGCATTTTATAAATAGTTTACAAATGTTTTATTTTCATATATTATATATGCATATATATGATGATATATGATGGGTAAGTATTACGGTGGCCCCTAACGACTAGTTTTAGGTAATGAGAAATAAAACTTACATCAAAAATCGCAAATCTCATTAGAATTATTATAAAATATTTATTATTATTATCATCATTATTATTATTATTATTATTGTTATACATTGTGTGAAATAAGGATATGACTGTCAATTTAGACTTATGTACAGCTCGGTTGTCACACACAAAAATGTTTCGTGCATTGAGTTAATTTTCTGGCATATTTTCTGTTTCCCGTAATTTGCAACAATCATAAATTAGCAAAATTTTACGATAAAACGAAACTTTTTGAGAAATTACTTAATAAATTTATCGCCCATAAAACCTATTTGGCTAATTTCCAAATTCCTAAACAACAGAAAGTATATTATCAGTGTCAAAATAAAAGTTACTAGTTTCATTTGCAAATTAACGAATCTTATAATTAAAAAGTTAATCGCTAATGAATTTCACTTATTAAAATTGTAACTAAAATCTGTTAAAAATTCTTAAACATTTATTTTATAGGTTTTCATTAACATAGGTTAGTGAATATTACATTAAAAATCATTGCTAAATTACAACTAGTTTTATTTTGTAATCATTACAAAGACTTTCATGATCACTGTATTGATTATCTGACACACAAAATTTATTTTAGTTTTATCAAAACCTTATAAAATAATGTTATTTCTAGACTTATTAAAAATAACTTTGTTTTGCCAAATTACTAGAATTAATTATTGAATAATAAAAATCCCTGTCGGCTTGGCCTATAGGTGAATGTAGATTTCGTTAAGTGCTCATTTCAATAACGAAAAATAAAATGTAATTAGAGAAAAACCCAGTTTAACAATTTCATTTGGCCGCTTTTGAAGAAATTTTAATATCATTTTTCTGTAAGAGCCGGTTTTAACAGAATCATCTTAAGCTAAATTTGGCTCAAATGCCCAATCTGACTGCCTTTTTTTGAAATATATTATGACTTTATGAAATTGACCAATTCGGCAAATGATATAGGTCTTAAATAAGAGAAACTGCCAACTGAATACATATGAGAGCAAAATTGAATTTAAAAATGAGTCATAAAATAAGCAATTTATTATTTGAATGCATCCTCAATTATTCAATCACGATCAATTCGGGATATTTTGTTCAAAATGACTACTTTGGCAGCATTTTTTGAAATATATTCTGTCTTTATCGAAAAGCTGACCAATACGGCACATTAAATAGTTTCTAAATAAGAGAACCTGTCAATTGTATGCATTTCAGAGCAAAAATAGTTTTAAAAATGAGTCTTAAAATAAGCAATTTGTTACTTGAGTACTTCGTCAACTTTTCAATCACTTAGGGAAATTTAGTTCAAAATGGCTACTTTGACAGCTTTTTTAAAAATATATTCTGCCTTTATCTAGAAATTGGCCAATACGTCGCATTATATACTTCCTAAAAAGAGAACCTGTCATTTAAATGCGTTTAAAATGAAAAATGAATTTAAAAATGAGTCAGTACATAAGCAGTTTGGATTTGCGGAGTTTTCTTCAAATCTCACTTTTCTTTAATTTATTTTTTCTATAAGAATTGGCCCTATAAAAAAACTTGTCAATATAAAAGTTGTAGATATTATTGAGTAAATGTAAAATAAATTTAATCACACAGTAAAAAATGAAGCCCAAATTGGGTTGAAAGATTTCTGGGTACAGAATTGTTCCAATTTGGAAAGTTCAGTTTGTAGCACAAAATCGTTTTAAATAAGTCTGATTTTTAATGACATTAAAACAATTAAAATATCTTAGATAGTATATACATTATACTTCAGAAATTTTGATTAATTTAATGTTAATAAAGATCTGCTCTGTTTTGAACCATTTTGGGTTATCTATTTTGGGAACAATACTCTACCATTTTGGAATCCTTACTGTACCATTTCAGGAAAATTACCTATACCCAGAAATCTTTCAACCCAATTTGGGTCTTCATTTTTTACTGTGCAGATTTGATGGATTTTTTCCTTTTCCCCCCCCCTTTTTTCTTTTCGTTATAAATTTTTTTCGTTGGTAAAAGTTGGACCTATCAAAAACTTGTAAATAAAACAATTGTGATTTCGACATTGCTTCCAAAGCTGTAGTCAAGTCTTTTCGTCTATAGTGGCCGTGCACGCCCGTCCAGGTCTCGGTCTGACCAACATTTGTTGATGCCCTTCTATGGAAGTCTATGGGCTAAATGTGATGTCGAAACAAAAGGTAACCCCTGTAACTGTATTGTGTCCCCCCGGAGCCACAGAAGTTCCTCCCGTAGAAGAGAGTCAGAATTTAACACTGCCTGGAAGGATTTGCACGGCCACTATAGATGAAAGCAATGATTTGGAAGCATTGTCGAAATCACATAAGCGGCTCAATACTTCTTTCGTATGCAGAGCCCTAATTTTTTCCCAGAAGTCTTTCTGAAGCCTCTAAAACTGTATGGCAAATATTTCAACTCACTTGGCACTTATATAGAAAAGTAAAGCTGCGTCTTATCTTTAATGTTTCATTATATGTTTTGTCTTTCATACACACATCTGTCTACAGACACCAGGGGTGACTTATTTTCAGACTGTTTCTCATATTTTGTAGAAAAATCCGCTTTTACTTTCTTCTAAATTCATAAAGATTATAACATTGTATAATTTTAATATTATTTTACATTATTATATTTTTTATTTGTCATTATCTTATTGCATAATTTTATTACATTATTATTATTATACATTTTTTTACAAATTTATTTGCTAGATTTAGCAAAATGGTATCCCCTTTATTAAAATGCAATACTAAATGCAGAAAAATTATAGTCCAAGAGCTGACCGCACAAAACCCTAAGTTACAGAGCACAACAAAATATCCTTCATTTTATGGAAGAGTAGTAATAGCGGAATCTAATGATCCATGTCTGCCGGAAGAGAAGTGGCGCATAAGCCAAAAATTTATACCACTAGTAATTGACTCGTAGGAATAGCATGGTGTTTTGCTGCACCCAGTTTTCCATGTTTTTCTACTTTTGACTGCACGTTCAAACACAATGCCAAATCTACGAGTGAACCACTAGTGATATCAATTTTAGGCTTATGCACCACTTCGCTTCCGGCAGACATGGATCATTAGATTCCTCTATTACTACTCTTCCATAAAATGAAGGATTATTTCTTGTGCTCGATGAATTAAGGTTTTGTGTAAACGGTTCTTGGACTACTATACGTTGTGTTGCAATTTTCATCTATCATCTTTGTTTTCACGATATCTATTGCAATAAACCTTGCATGCTAATATTTATGTTTATCGACTGATTTTAATTACTTCCAGAAGCTTCTGAAATTAGACTATTTACTTATAATGTATTTTACATTTTGAAGAAGAATAGAAGATCACAATGGTAAAAGAGAACACATATTCATGCATCGTCAATAATTTTTTTTTAACCCGTCAGTAGTCGCGTGTCGGTCTTTTCGCCGCCCGTATAACATATCTTCTCTTAACTTATATCACATTACAAATACAGGGAGATCTACCATGTAGCTGACTTTGAATCTTTCTCGAGCACCTTAAAAAAGTAACAGGACATCTCTGTTTTTCTTTCAGGTAGAGTTTTGGAAACAAATTTTAAATTTGGAAAAAAGTCTACGTAAAAGTCACTAATGCGAGTTCATTTTTACTTTTTCCAATTACTCCAGATCTCATGAATAAAATGCATAATTTAAGAAAACTGCAAATTTATATCTTCGTTGCAATGTTATTTTCGTATATTACGTGAAAAGTATTTCTTATTTTACATATTTGGTATGAGGAGGGGCAGCGGCGAAAAGTCCGAGCGCGAATAATGACGTTGTGAAAAAAGTCGCGACTACTCGCGGGTTAATATACAATTGATTTTCAAATTACACATTAACTTTTTTGACAAAGGAAAACCCTTTTTAAGATATTTTCTCTTATTCTTACTTTTTATTTTATTTTATTTTACTTTATTTTTTCTGAATATATTTAGTAAATAGACGGTACTGTATAAAATTAACTGACAGAGTAAACTTACTCTTTTTAAATTCAGTAAACTGGCACGTTTTTGATTCTCAAATTTGAATAAATCTAACTGTTGTATTTTTATTATATTTTATTTTATTTTTACATTTTAAAGATAAAAGAGACAGAGAAATGAAAAAGGAATACGTGTTTTGCAAGCATAATTGTTCTCGGGCATTTTTATAATGTAAATATAAAAAAAAGTAATAAAGATTTCTTAAAATTATCTTTAAATTAAACGTTTAGCATTTACAGAATAGACTTGAAATAATTGAAAAACCTGCGGAATACGTGTATGACTAACAACGGATTGAAAATAGTTGGTGTTTTTGTCAATAGGATTTTTTTTTATTTTGTTGTTGTTGTTGTTGATGATGATGATATCTCCCTATGGTATTCTCAAATAGTTATAGTTATTTTCTGAAAAAGCTACGAAGTCATCTTTATCGAAAAATATTTTGCCGTATAAAAGCAGAAATCGATCTCGCAGCTAGCAGAATTTGATTTACAAAACTTAATATTTGCCGCTTAACAAACGCATAGTTTGATACATACATATACTATTATAAGTAACATAAACTAATTAAAATATTAATAGGGGAAAATAAGAAGATTCTATGTATGTAAGATATTATAGAGATTGTTACGTTAACGACACCGGTTTGGTGATTGTTCTCCTTTCAGTGACATAAGACTGATGAGGTCCATTGGTAATAAATTTAAATACATTCCAGGTAATATTTTATCAAAAAGGATGATCAAAAAATCGGTCGAAAACATTGGACGCTAGCATAACGCCTGAAACGATAACCTGTCTTATAATACATAAAAATCTTAATATATTAAAAATATCTTAAATAGTTACAATATCTTAAATAGTTACAATAGTTCAATTTAAACTCTTTATACCGTAACATAATACGAATGTATTCCATTCCCCTTCATAGTTGGTTACGCCCATAAGTCTTTAATTGATTTCATTTTAATATATTTTATTTAAAAATTTTCTGATGTAATGCTCACTACAATATTCCATTAATACAGTAAATCAGACCTGTCCAACCTTTCAGTAAGAAGGGGCGCATTTCAGCTCTTGGCATTCAATGGAGGGCGCCATTATTACATGATTCAAAACATGCGGCAGTATTATGGTGCAATATTAACAAAAATGCACAATGGCGCAGAAGGGATGAGGGTTCAAATGCTCTGGATACCAGTAATATTGTACCATTTTCTACGATTTGATTAATAGCTGAAAATTCCGCGACTTGATAAAATGAGAAGAATTTTACAAAATCGATAAATATTTCGTACAAATTTTACAAATTTTCGGTATCCAGAGCATTGGACCCTTCCCCCTCAGAGTTACATGTAATAAATTTCAAATTACTCATTTTTCTATGATCTTTCTATCTCATAACTGTTTGTCAGATAAAATGCCAGATACTTTACTCGCACTTATAATAACAACAATAACAAAAATAAATAAATAAATAAACATGGAAATAGGAGATATTGCTAGATTACTTTTAGAATGTGAAAATAGTTTTACTTATTTGGATGGCGCAAATGTAGTCTTATATATATATATATATATATATATATATAAGACGTTTAATTTTATAAGCAAATTGAAAGAAAATCCTTTAAACTTTTACATATACAGAAGGAAAAATTAAGCCCCTTTATCACTCAATCGAAACAGACATTGGACCAATGTGGCAATAGAAAAAGAAAAAGCGAAACGTTAATGCACATGTGTACTCAAAGAAGCGGAAGAAGGTGAAAAAGATTTTATGTTACGTCTCAAGTTTTAAAAAAGAACTATTTCAAATTATTATGAAATTAAACCATCATAATTACACTTTTTAAATAATTATTGCAAATTGTTAAAATATGCATGATTAAATTGTAAAAGTATGTTTCTAGTATTGAAAACATATCTCATGCACGTATTGTAGAATTAATGATTTTTAAGAAAGCATTTTTTATAATGAAATCTTACTTCTAAAATGTCTAATAATAAGAAATCTTCAAAAGAGCGCCGAGTTGGGCAGCACTGAAGTAGATCAACATTTGACATGAAGTTTTCGTCTCTAAACTTTTAAGCATTGCAACATCAAATTTATCCTGAAGATAGCTACAGAAGAATTTCGAAACGTCGTTATTATGCTTTATCATTCATTTTGCTTGCGCAGGGTCTTGTTAATGTTATTTTTATTTGTACCATTGAGCAAGTTTAAGTGTTTTAATGAATAAATCTTATACAATATATTTTATGGCGTAATTAAGAAATTAAATATAGTAGTACCCCTACTTACGTTACCTCGAATTACATCACCCCACTATTACGTCATCTGGCCTGTAAAAAAAAAAAATCCTTAATTAAGACGCACTTTGAAGTTTTTTTTAAGATTTATGGTTTTATGGAGGGAAATTTCATTTTGACAGTCTAATAGCAAACGAAAACAGAAAGTCACTAGAAAAGACTTGGAAAACTGATTCTGCCTTTGCAAAAAATTTCTAAAATTAAACTAGACGAATGTGATAGTCCCAAAACTTTCTTCTGTCTTATACACGTTAATGCTTCCAGAAAAATGAAACATAATAGCGTCGCCGGTTAGGTAATTTACAACAAAATCTAATCTGTAATAACTTATTTCAAGTTCTAACTGAATCTGAAATTTGATAAAAATGCGTTATTAGTATTTGAAATAGAAGCAAGGAAAAAATCGTAAAAAAAAACTGGATAGAAACGCCTCCTGTTGTGCGATTTACCCTAAAAATTAGTGAATACTAATTTAAACCAGGTACTATCTGAATTTGAGTTTGGTGAAAATTCATGTATTAGTTCCTGATGTAGAGCTATTGCGATAATCATGAATAATGCTGCATAGCAGTGTCACCTGTAGGGTTATTTACACCAAAATGTAATCAGAACAGTATTATATTAATGATTAATGGAATCTGAAGTCAAATGAAAATTAATTCATTAGTTTTTGAGATATAAGCTATTGGGGAAATCCTGAAAAAGTCATCATAGCAGTATTACATGTTCAGCTATGTTCACCAAAAACTAATCAGATCCAGTTTATATCAAGGTCTAACTGAATATAAAATTTTGTGAATTTCTGTGCAATAGTTCTCAAGGTAGAGCTCCTACAAAATTTATATCACATATATACATCAGACAGGTATCCTTTAGGGTAGTTTGAAGAAGAATTATTGTAAATTAACAACATATTGATTTATTTGAAATTTGATGTACTATAAGCATAGTTTTGGTTAATGTCAAATGTTTGTAATATAAACTTTAAATACAAAAGAATATGCTCATTGGATTGTGGAAAATTTTCATTAGTTATCCTTTTTTGCTTATCTAAATATTCCTCGACTCGCGTCGTTTTCAACTTACGTCATTAATTTAGTCTTGAATCGAATTGTTGAAGTAAGTCGAGGTATTTCTTTGCACATATTTGAAATATAGTTGGATTGTTTTGAATTGCAATTCTCCTATATTTATGTTAATAAATATTTAAGTCTGAAATACAGTTGAATTATACGTTTAAAGGATATATTCTTGCCCGCATCTGGATATGTTTAAACGTATCTTTTAATACATATGTATTTTATTCTGACGTATTATACTTGTATAATGGTTATATGTATTACTGAAATATATATGGAATCAAAAGCACTAGTCTAAATCAATTTGTGCAAATTTTTTTTAAAGTAACAATTTTGTTAATTTAAATTTTACTATTTAAGAAATTAGACATTTTTTTCGTTAAATTTAAATCATAAATAAATGTACATATTGTTCTTTAATAACTGCTGCATTACCCACATAAAAGTCATTCATATAATTCATGTAAAACGAGGGTAAATCATAATCACTCTCTATAGTACTTAATGTCAGAAAAAATATAATCAAAACTCATAAAATAACGTGTTATTGATATATTTTACTCGCATCCTATCTGTCGAAACTTTTCGACAAGTTCTGATTTTTGCGGCGATAAATACAAACAGCACTCCAGGCGTGTCTTGTCGATAACTTCTGGCGCGAAACAGGGAAAAATACGGACAAGGGAAAGTTCTAAGAAGTTTTCAAAATTATAACTAAAGTTTTCTTCGATTTCTCTCTTTTTTCTCTGTTTGCTTCGAAGAAAATAAAATAGAAAGTAAAAATCAATGATTTTGGGGAGAGGAATGTGACAAATCTAGATCTATGATTTTTTATTTGGGAATAATAGAAATACTTCCTGCAACAATGATTTAAGAGGTTACACCATTCTGAAGTTAAAGAATATAATAAAATCGAGAAAATTGTTCTATTTTCAGATTTTTTTTATTCGTTTTTATACAGCAGAGTGGATTAAAAATTACATTTAATTTTATATATATTCATAAAAAAAGTATTGAAATAGTGAAAATATTCAATTTTTGGTTTTTGATGGATTTACACAATTTGGGATGTCCTGAATACTATTTGATTGTTTTTAACTGCGCTTGTGTGTATATATATTTCTATATTTCACACAATTTTTGAATATTGTTGTTTAACAATTAATGCCTGTTATGCCATGAATATTAGTATAGATGTAAATTTGCTTACAGGTGACTTATCTATGTCGTGTTTTTCACGAAGTATCTGATTATATCTGTGTCTATTACGTTTAAATAAGAAAATTTATCTTGGAACATTTTTAAATAGGTTATTATCAGTGTGTACATGTAGGTTTCCTATTATTATATATTAGTCACTATATTCATGTGTTCCACCAGATATTTTATAGCTTTAAACGTCTTGCAAAGCGTCCAAGCGTCCGCGCCTCCAAGCGTCTTGGGTAAAATTGTAATGTTGTTTTCTCTGCATTTTTTTAAAATGCTAATAAAATATGATTATTTCAATATTATATAGAAAAAACTTAATTACAAATATAAATGTAAACCTTGAGAGTATTAATCATTCTAAAATATACTGAAAATTCATTTAATCTATAGAATTATATTATCTCAAATATTGCTTATATTGCAGTGAAGCCTGGAGCTTAGTGTGCGGAATATTACGTTCCAAACACTTAGAGGGTTAAAATGTACCAAAACTTAGTGTAGATGTCCGAAAGTTTTATAATATGCATCCTTTTCAAATATACACCTGAATGGTTCAATAATTATTGTCCCTAGTGTATATAAAATATTCGTACAGCAATGGTTGATAAGGAATATCGAAGTGTAATGTCATAGATGCCTATATGGTCAATTTCAGAACAGTAGCGGCTATATTAACATATTGTTGCAGGGCGGGAAGGGTGAAAGAGGGGGGGGGTGTGAAAAGCCGGTTTGGAGCTTATAAAGCTTGATTTGTGACAGTGGATGGGACATGGATTTTGTCGTTTGGACTTGGGATCATAGTGATGGAACCATGTCTCACCCACAAATTCCACAAATCTGGCCCTATAAGCTCCAAAAGAGGTTTTCTCCCTCATCCAGTCCTCTTTAAAAAATTCCTCAAAAATAAGTAGTTAAAACTTCACCCGTCCCTCCAAAAATATGTTAATATAGCAGATACTGTTCTGAAATTGAGTATAGAGGCATCTAAGACATTAGGCTTTGATATTCCACTACAACCATCGCAGTACAGATATTTTATGTATACTAGAAACAATATTTGCTGTACCACAAATGTATAAAGATCCTTTAGATGTATAAATGCGTCATGATATTATGGTGTACGAAAAAAATGACAGTAGAGATGGCGTAATGTGTAAAGGATAGACAAAAGTTTGAAGACAGATATTAATTAGGAAGACACGAAAAACAGCACTTCGAAAGAAAGGTGAAAATATTTTTAGATCTTTATACATTTGTAAGACCTTTATATAGGTTTCTAAAATATGTATTTACTTTTTTACTTCTGGATATCTACCCTATCCTTTAGTATATTTTGAAGCTGTACAATGTCCGGATAAATTTAGTATAATAAATGATCTAATGTTATTAAAATTTTTCTACTGCGAATTTTCGATATTGATCTCGTGACGTCTCAGATTTTTATTGCATAAAGTGTTTCTGACTCGAATTTCAAATCGTCGGGTTTAAGATATAAAAATCTACCTGAACGTATTCCCAACAGCACACGCTATGGGATTAAACACAGATATTGCCGAAAATGATTTTCTACGCACGTATGCATTTTTTTCAAATGCTTATTTTGCTAGATCATTTCATTTTATGAATAAAAGAAATTACTTGATAATAGTCCATTAATTTCGGAAAAGGTTTCATAAATCTATGCGTGAATTTTCATCCTTGTTTTTATTTTCTAAGTGATTCATTTAATAGAAACACTCAAAAATCATATGAATTAATTTTAATAAAATATAAATTTTATAAAATAAAAATAATACTTGTAACATTTTTTAAATTTTCGTCAAACGGGGGCTACTTTGAGACTCTTTGACATGTTCCACTAACATTTTCATTATTAAAAAATATTATTTATGAGTTTTCAACATCAAAATTGAGATGCAAACAATTGACTTGAAACAGTGAAGCAAACTGTATGGTTTTAAAGGGACATTTTTTGAAATTTATTTTTTAATAATTTTTAAAGTTTTAGAAAGCTTATGTTAAGCTTATAAAAGTAGCCTGCACTGTAAAAAAAATCTGTGAAGGTACTATACATTTTCTAGGAAACTGAGATTCCAAGAACTTTTCATGTAACGGTAACAGGAAAAATCCATGTAACCGATTCTGAAACTTGAATTTTTGCTGTTACCGTTACAGGAAAAGTTCTTGGAATCCCAGTTTCCTAGAAAAAGTTTAGTACCTTTACAGATTTTTTTTACAGTGTGCTAGGACTCTGCTTGATCCATTCACTAAGTTTAATATACTAAATTGAATGCATTTCATATGTTCGGTAGTTGAAACCTCTTGTAATAGGATCAACTAATGAATCAGCACTGCAGACTAGATAAATAATTATTTTTTCAATGAGGCATTTCTAAGAAACTGGACTACTTTGTTCCAAACCAGACCAGTACACTGTAAAAAAAATCTGTAAAGGTACTAAACATTTTCTAGGAAACTGGGATTCCAAGAACTTTTCATGTAACGATAACAGGAAAAATCCATGTAACCGATACTAAAATTTGAGTTTTTGTTGTTACCGTTACAGTAAAAGTTCTTGGAATCCCAGTTTCCTAGATAAAGTATAGTACCTTTACAGATTTTTTTTTTACAGTGTAGTCTCGAAAATTAGTTTTTATGTTAGCTTTATTAAAATGTAAACATTTCCTGTCAATATAAAAAGTTAAAGGAAAAACTATGATCACACATGGATTACATGTTGCGAAAGATAATATTTTGACACTTACCTTATTTGTAGAAGAATAAACATTTTTTTATGTAAGTGTTTTAAGTAACCGCGGTTGAAGGTGCTGAAATAATGCCTAAAAAATCTATATTAATTTTTTCACTTTCCAAGGACTCGCTAGATGGCACCAGAAAAGGATATTAAAATATATTAAAATTTAAAAAAAAAACTCCATCAATGGGCTAAAAATACGAAATTTCTTTTAATTAAATTTATTGGACAATTAAATGTAAAAATTCCAAAAATGTCAACTTCCGCCGACATGCTTCAAACGCAGATACATTTCGGAAAAAAGAAAAAAAATGGACATGACCGGGGATATTCAGCTTTGTAAAAAAAAAAAATTAAATATGTAACTTAAATAGTTTCCGATTACGAGCACTATCACGGAGAGACTGAGAAGTGAACTTTAAGGCTTTCGTGAGATGAACAAAACTCTAAAAACATAATATAACATTCTTAGTAAACGTTACATAATGTTAAAACAAAATATAGCATTATTAAGATAAGATAAAAATTATATCATTAATATTATCAGATAAATGTTATAACATTAATAATATATCATTAACATTACGACTGCTTAAACTGCTTACATAATTATAAAATTGATACTATAACGTAATAATTGCTGTAATATTTAATATGGCATTAATATTAAACATAATATCTGTGGCTTCCAGTAATAACTAGGTAAGGCACATTTTCGAAAAAATTGAGATAAGTTGGGGAAATGTAACTTTAAAAGAGTACTTTCATCTGCCATAGTACTGAAATATGAAAATCGAATACTTCCTGTCACAGGGCGACTATAAATTTTCATTTAAAAATTGAAAAACTTTTTAATTGGTTCTCAATTAATAAAAACCATTTTTGGTACTACTAGGTTATCCCGTCGACCAAAAAATTATCGCAAAACTATAAGATTAAATGCCAGTAATGGATG
Source organism: Maratus speculifer (assembly GCA_964019185.1). Classification (NCBI taxonomy): domain Eukaryota; kingdom Metazoa; phylum Arthropoda; class Arachnida; order Araneae; family Salticidae; genus Maratus; species Maratus speculifer. Next base: position 369,076,654 of record OZ025290.1, on the reverse strand, counting down.
ATCGTGAATGTCACATTCAATGGCATTAAATACGATTCACGTGTTTAAAATGTCATTAAGTGATTTTTTTTTTTGACTTTTTTCTACTAATTATTTGTTTGTTGATTACATGTTGCGAAAGATAATATTTTGACACTTACCTTATTTGTAGAAGAATAAACATTTTTTTATGTAAGTGTTTTAAGTAACCGCGGTTGAAGGTGCTGAAATAATGCCTAAAAAATCTATATTAATTTTTTCACTTTCCAAGGACTCGCTAGATGGCACCAGAAAAGGATATTAAAATATATTAAAATTTAAAAAAAAAACTCCATCAATGGGCTAAAAATACGAAATTTCTTTTAATTAAATTTATTGGACAATTAAATGTAAAAATTCCAAAATGTCAACTTCCGCCGACATGCTTCAAACTTCCTGTCACAGGGCGACTATAAATTTTCATTTAAAAATTGAAAAACTTTTTAATTGGTTCTCAATTAATAAAAACCATTTTTGGTACTACTAGGTTATCCCGTCGACCAAAAAATTATCGCAAAACTATAAGATTAAATGCCAGTAATGGATGATCGTGAATGTCACATTCAATGGCATTAAATACGATTCACGTGTTTAAAATGTCATTAAGTGATTTTTTTTTTTACTTTTTTCTACTAATTATTTGTTTTTTCGTTATTTAAAATAAAAATTATGTCAATATGTATAATTTGGCTATTACTTTGGCGAAATTGGTCGACGAGATAACAGAGTCGTGCCCCATTTTTATATAACTATTTTTGCAAAAAAGAGGTTCTTATATCCTGATTGAATGTAACGAAAATTATTAAAGTCTAATCTATTTTATAATAATAATGATAAAAAGACATTTTTGAAAACTTTAAACGTTAATTACTCAAAATATTAAAAATGTGCCTTACCTTGTTATTACCCGAAGCCATAGATATAATATTAACGTTAAAAATGCTTCTGAACACCTACAATGTGAAAACCCCGTTGTGATCTACTGGTTATATAGTATACTAAAATAATACAAGAGAAAGTTTTGTATACTAATTACATTTTCTTATAAAGATGTAATATTTTCAAAGTGAAATCACGATTGTTTTAGCTCACGAAAATAAAAACTTCAAAGTAGGTTAAACATATGTTACCTCAAAGTGAAATCTCTAATTTACTCTTTATATCCTAAAATTACATTTTTTTTCCATGAAAAATATTGTAAAAACTATAAGAAAATGAATCTCAAAAGCAGCGATCTTAAAATTCACTTCTAAAACACAAGATTTACGTTTCTGAGTCGTGAAGTTGGTTGATTCTACCGAGATAGAATATATTTTACACTGAAGTTTTATACTATCAAAGAGTGAAATTGAATTTTCTGAATTGTATTTTTCTTTTTTTACTTCAAGGGGAGCAAAGTAATTAGATTTGTGAAAATTTGGAGTTTTACAATTGAATTAAATAATTTCTAGAAACAGGATATAGTTGATGTATAATGTTAAATATGTTCATATTTTTAAATAGGCTTCATTTCCTTTTATGAGATTATAAGTGAAATTTGATCGAGCGATTTAAAGCTATTTTCTAAAGAACAGGTTATATTTGAATATAGTGTATAACAGTATTATTTTGACTCTGATAGACTAAATAAGTTGACTTTATTTTTTACGACATATTCAAATTAGTTTTTTTAATTAATTAACCAATTCATTACTTTTTATTTAGTAGTTATGAAAAATATATAAAATTGATGGTAAATTAAAAAGATTCTCTAACCTGTAGGTATAAATAGTCTTTTGCACACGGGCTACGTACCATAGATACTACTTAATAAAATTATGCTTGAAAATTGTTTTGAAAATGAATAATATGAGACACAGTTGTTAAACAAACTGCTTTTGACGGAACATTCTTTTTAGGGTTTCGCTCCTCTGAAGAAACCCAATTTGTTTCACTCTTCTGTCTGTCCGTTACATAGTCCATACATAAAAATTGTATAAGTCAGAGACTTCATATTTTGTGTACTCGCAGCTGAATATCTCGTCACACGACAAATAATAAAATTAAAAAAAAGAATTATTTTAATTATTTTTTATGTTATTCGTTCATTTTTGCGATTTAAATTTTAAAAGAGAACCTTAATTTTAACGTTTTTCATGTAAGCATCATAGCTTGGAGATAAAGCATATCATTAGTAAACAGAAGGGTCTTAGCTCAAACGCCGATACTTAAATTTGAATTTCACATTTTAAGATGAATTTAATAATAAAAAATCGTATTTATTGCCAATTTAAGAGTGTATAATATATTTTTATCATTATTTAAATGAATTACTTGTATAATATAATTTACTTTCTCTTGTTTTTAAATATATTTTTACCTTTATATTTATTTTTTATATGTTTCTCAAATAACGCTGATAATTCAAAGGATTAAAAATTCAAATAATTCAAATATTTTTAATTATTAACAAAAAAAAGTTTAAAATGTGATTTAAATGTACATTTAGATATTATTTCAAATAAAATACTTTTTGACGTTTTTTGATACTTCCATCTATTAGCAAAAACATGCAACGTATAGAAACGTTATAAGTACACTGTTAAAAAAAAAATTCTGAAATTCACGAATATTTTTTTCCTGAATTTCACAGAAAAAGTCCCTTTTCAGAACAAAAGTGCATTTTCTGTTAAAAATCAGAAAACTCCACCATATTCCCCGAAGATAACGAAACAGATGGAAATAGAAACAGAAAACGGAGACACGCCGTTGTGTGGCCGAATGGTCAAGGCACCGCACCGCTAATCGCCTGCGACAGCAGATTGCGGGTTCGAATCCCTCTTGCGCCATGAAATAATGAAAACAAAAAAATCCCTTTTAATTTACATTTTTTCTGTTATTTTTCTGTCATTTCTTATTAAAAAAATCTTTTAACTAATTAGCCAAAAATAGATAAATAAATAGTGTACGACAATTTCAAAAAATTGTTATAACATTATTTTTGTAAAAAAAATTATAATTTTTTTTTCATTTATTCATTAAAAAAAGTGACTTTAAACAGTGATTTTTTTTAAAATTTAAACTAGTTAAAAATTAAAATTGAGTTAAAAAAATAATAAGCATTATGTATCAGCCTAAAATAAAATAAAATAAACCGTTTACAAACATTCTAGCGAATATGTTTGAAAGGAAATCTTTAAAAAGCACAACAAATTTTAACATTAATTCATAAAAAACATACTTAGCACAGGCCGGCATCCGCAGCTTTGGCACAGTCGGTAAGGATCTGTTCCGCGTTAAAAGGTCTCGAGTTCGATCCTGGCTTGAGGAAAATCATACGAAAAAATAAAGAGAAATAAAAGATAAATAAAAATTTAAGTACAATAATATAGCTGTTTTAAATCACTCGGAAATTTCAAATTCTTTGACGATTAATCATCTCATTAATTTTAAAAATTACTAGCGAGCTACGCCCGCTAGCTGGGCCACTTTTTCCGAACGAACATCGATATTAAGCAGTATATAATAAGCAAAAAAATTCATTTAATAAGCAAGTCTTGGTGGTCGAATCCTCAAGCACAAAAAAAAGTAAATTAAAGAGCTATGGTTGTTATGCGCCCATTATCCCGTTAAAAATATGTGATTTCGCACAGTGGGCGCTACGCGCCATGGTCGCCATCGTCCCGTTAAAAATATTTGGTTTTGCACGGTTGGCGCTGCGCGCCCATAAGACATTTTCTCGTATTTTTTGGTTCATCAGAAGCAGACTTTTACGCAGATTCTGAATATGTAATCAGTTTTTTTCTACTTTAAAAACTGTCTGCATGATGGTTTAAGAAAAAATGCGCAAAAAAAGTTTCGATAGTCCTGTTTTATTTCTAAGTTCAATATTTTAGCGAAAACTACGGTAAATATTCTACGGCAAGTCAAAAAAATTGATGCGGAAAAAACGCAATTAGCGCCGGTAGAAAAAGAGGTTTTCGACTGTTTCTTCTTTTAGCCAAAGGGGGAAAAATTCATGTCCTTCACCGCAAGGTGGCGCAGTGTTCTGCTTCGGAGCTCCATTTGGGAATTGAGACATTTTTCGTTCCGATTCCCAAGGGGTTTTTAATTCATAACTTTTTTAATTTTGGTCCCACGGTCTCAAAAATGCCCGAAATGACTTCCCCGGAATTTTTCCAAACGAAAGACACCTTTCGCGACTTCCAACTCGCCCGCGCTGTGAACTGTAATCGGCTTCAAGCAGACAGACAGACAGAGGCGCACGGAATTTTATAAGTATAGATATTAAACTAGCTGACCCACCCGGCGTTGCCCGGGTCCGTAATAATAATGTTAAACGAACTTGAAATTTTTAAGATTTTATCTTTAACTCGAAATATGTGTAAATACACTATTAAAAATTTGACCCTTTTGCTGCATCGTCACTCCACCGCTTTTACAGAAAATGATTACTTCAGCCTATTATGGAGCATTCTCATAGGTCAAAAGAGAGATATTCTATAAAAGCGGGGGAGTGATCATGCAGCAAAAAGGTCAAATTTTTTACAGTGTACATTATATTAAATACGTGCCCCCTGACTGTGTCGAAAATCGGTTTACAAAAACTAATATTTAGCTGCAAAAATACCCAAAATAACTGCAATGGGAAACGCAGGAGGGAATATGTGTTCAACGATTGCGTGATTTTCGTGTTAAAGTGTTGATATTTATCCTTAAAATTACTGTTAAGTGACTAAACTAAATACTTTTTTCACACAGATATCCCAAATGAAATATTTTGAATTTCAAACTAATTATATCACTCTTAAATCCGACTATACCGTGAATGAAATCAATTTTCGATGATTAGCTATAAGGTTAGTATACAGTATTATAATTTCAGAGCCATTTTACAAAAAAATGTGTATATTTTTTATTAAACATGCGTAATGTTCATTCTGTGAACAAAATCCTAACCGTAACCTAATTGTATTGTAATCATAACTTGTCTATAACCTAGCTGTATCTTAACAGTAACCTAACTGTAAGTTAAATATACCATAAATGTAACCTTGCCGTCACCTTGTCATAACCTACCCATAATCTAGCCACAATCTAACCGCAACTTAACCTTAACCTAACTGTAACTTAACCGGAAATTAAATATAACATAAGGCTCACCGGAATGTAATTGCAACCTAATTGTTACCTAACCGTAACCAAGTTCTAATTTAACACTAACTATAAACGAAATATCTTAACCATCTCGCGCTAAGTACTTGGTTTCACTTTCCACCGCTGCGGAGCGCATTATGTTTTGTAGAACATCAGAATTTTAGGTTCGGATTGGATTAATGTCCATGGAAATTATTTTGTATTCTTTGGATACGGTTATGGTTGTTTGGAATATTTTTGTTCAGTTTAGATTCGGTTCAATTCAGATTTCGTGGTTTTTTTTTTCCCCTTCAAATAGGATTTTTAGGTTTGGGTCGGGTTGTACTTCCATGGAAATTATTTTACCTAATTCCAATGAGGTTATAATTCACTGAAATATTTTTGTTAGGTTCAGATTAGGTTTAGTTCAAATTTCGGGATTTTTTTTCTTTTCAAAAATTTTTTGGTTCGGATTGGGTTTATGTCCATGGAAATTATATTGTCTTGTTCGTATCTGGTTATTATTATTTGGAATATTTTCGTCGGATTCAGATTTGGTTCGATTCAGATTTCAGGTATTTTTTCAAATTGATTTTTAAGGTTCTGGTCGGATCCATGGCCAGGAAAATTATTTTGTCTTGCTCGGGTCCGGTTTTGGGTCTTTGGAACATTTTTTTTGGGTTCAGAATGTCGTTCAATTCAGATTTCGATTTTTTAATGGAATTTTTAGGTTGAGGTTGGCTTGCGCATCAACGGAAATTACTCTGCATTGTTCGAATAAGGATATGCTTCTCTGGAATATTTTTGTCAGATTCAGATTTAGTTCAGTTTTTAGGTTCGGATTAGGTTTATGTTCATGGAAATTTTTTGTCTTTTTCGGTACCGGGTATGGTTCTGTGGAATATTTTTGTTAGGTTCATATTTGGTTCGATTCAAATTTCAGGTATTTTTTTCAAATGGAATTTTTGATTTCGGATCGGGTTCATGTCCATGGAATTTATTTTATCTTATTCAAATCCGGTTATGGTTCTTTCGAATATTTTGATCGGATTCAGATGCAGTTTGCATAAAATTTCAGTTTTTTATGTAATTTTTTAGGTTTGAGTCAGGTTTATGTTCACGGGAATTATTTTGTCTTGCTCTTATCGGGTTATAGTTCTTTGGAATATGTTTATCGATTTCAGGTTTCCTTCTGGTCATTTTTTGGGGGTTTTCAAAGAAAATTTTAAGTTCGGGTCGGGTTGCATATGCTCATTATTTTTCCTTGATCGGATTGGGGTATGCTTCACTTGAATATTTTTGTGGGATTCAGATTTGATTCGGGTCAGATATCAAATCCGTAGTTTTTTTTTTTCAAGTGGAATTTTTAGGTTCGGGTCGGGTTTATGCTCATGGAATTTTTGTCTTGCTTGGATCGGAATATGGTCTGTTTTTTTCTGGTTGGGATCGGGTTATGTGTTAATACGCCTAAACATTACGTTTTGTTACTATTCTTTTTGTGACTATTTTTTATATATAATTTATCTTGTTGTTTGATAATTTATTACTGTGTATGAATCGTCTGCCGATTCGAACAATTGTACGTCAAACAGCCATTTCATTTTTGTTTTAAAAACAAATTAAAGTCTTAATAAAATTTTAACTTAAATAAAATGCATTCAAAGTTAATCAATGATTTAAAAAAACTGCTAAAAAAAATCTCATATATAACATATATTAACTGCAACATGCTACAACCAAAATCACACACACATTCCAATGTACGAAGTACCTACGATCTGACGTAACAGCTGTGTTCAAAAATCCTAAGTTAAACTGACATTTTGCCAGTCTATGAATTTTAATTGTCTCTGGGGAAAAAAAATCAGTCACTTTTGAAATGTCAAAATCTCAAATTGGTTTCTTTCATAGAGTAAAAAGAAATCAATAGAGTGGAAGTATTATCTCTGGAGGTGATGCTAAAAATGTAACCCTACATTAAGTCATATTAAGTATCAACAAAAGCACGTGCTTTGACACGCCTATCAGTTGAAACAGGTTTGAACCCGTATTTTCTTGCTCTTGTTTCTTAAAAAGAACTAATCTATCGCTTCACCAATAAAAATTTATTAATTATTTTATCATATGTGTTTTAAATATCAATATAGAAAATTATTTTAAAGTTTTGCTTGAAAATATAACATTTTTTTGTTAATACATTAAAATCGTCTGCAGTCCGAAATCTATATTTTAGATTAATATTTATTACTTAAATTTTCATACATGATTTTAAAAAAAATGTTTTCATCATTATATTTTAAATATTTATTTACATGCAATTATTAAGTCATAAACATTTTTCTTCTACGTTATAAAGTATTTAAAATTACATTAATGAAGGAAACTTTTAGTTATAATATTTTTAGTTCGTATCAAATGTTTTCAATGTCTTATTTAATTTTAATTTGATATTTAATTATTGCTAATTTTCCAATTTCCTTCATTTTAAAAGCGAACATTTAGTTTAATAAATAATAATAGAACAAAGACCATTTTAAAAATTTGCTATTTCCTCTTAAAATATGCTTAAATTGTAATTAATTTCTTTCAATTCGTCTTATAATACAAAATCCCTTTCTAGTCCTTTTGTTTGGCACATTAAAAATTGAACGATAAATGGTTTCATATTGCAAACCTTTTTTGAGGCTTACTTCACCTCCACTTATCTCATTCCTCCATGGGTTTCTTTAATTCTGTCTCAGCTTTCTTATTACTTCTGCGAAAATTTTTACACAACCAACCAACCGTAAACAAACGAAAGAGAAAAAAATTGGGATAAAGATGATTTTTTATGTAAGTGACTTCTCGATTTTAATTAATTACCCAGTTAATAATTGGAATTTCGAAATTCTGAAGCTCAGGTGCATCAGGAGAGATTTGGGGCTACTCTCAAAAAAATTTTGAGCTTCGTACATGCTGTAGATTTTGCTAGCCATCGCACACACACACACACACAGAGCGATTTGTTATTTTATTAATATTGATTATTATCATTAAAAATCAAACTTTGTAATAGAAAGTTACTGTTTCTTCAAACGGAGTTTTCCTTTCTTTTATTTCCCAAAACAGAAAATCTACTAACGAACGGTGAAAGTTCGGCTACTTTGCTGCTAGCAATTTCTCCGTGAATTCACAGATTTATTTTTAACAGTGTAAAAAGACATTGTTTAATTAAATACGAGTATAATAGTGTTGTCAATTATGAAAAAAATTAATAATTATAAATTAGCAATTTTGATTTATTAATTTAAAGATAAAGTGTTTTAAGAGACATATTAAACGAAACTTTCAGTGTGATCGGTGATCCCACTTACCTATTTGTATTCGACGATGTAATGTACGATGCTTGGAAGTTTAAAATATTTGCAGTAAAAGCGAAATATAGAGATCAACTGTAGCCATCGTCAATATAACGTTACTCAGGAACATGTTTTCGCTTTATACTGTAGATTCATAATGCATTTTAATGTTTACAACTATTATTTTGAAATGCTAGCCGCTTTTGGCGACCAGTTTGGTGTCCCTTAAATGCATACTATGCATTAAATCATATTTCTTTTATTCATAATTTATTTTAAGTGCTCAATTTTTTTTCTCCAAATTAGAACATTTTACTGAAGAATTAAGAGCACATGTCATATACGCACAACATTGGCGAAATTGGAACAAAAGGACAAATATATGCTTCACACGATAACTGGACCAATTGTTATTTATTCTTTGATAAACTTTTTATTTACTTCTATTTTCTTTTTTTAAATGATATAATTTGTTTTGTTCTATAATTATTAATTAATTTTTTTTATTTATTTTTATTTCCTTTTTAAAATAATAAAAAATAGCTAAAAAAATATTTATGTAACTGGCATTGAAAACGAAGTTGTCGCCAAATTCGCATCAGAAAAAAATCACATCAATGTGGTGCGTATATGACATCTGTGGCGATAAATCAAGCAGTCGGTATTTTTATGCTAATATGGCGCATCTTCGAAATATTGTACCCGTGACATTTTTTATATTTCATTAATTTCATTTAAAATATATTTAATAATATAATCCTTTCACTCGTTTCATTTACAATAACATAACTTTAATTTGAAAATGAAACGTTTAAAACTCATGATTTTTATTTATAACAATAGAATAAGAAAAACAAAACAAAAATAGTGATATTTTGAAGCTCCATAATTTTTTTAAGTCTCCAAATTTCGAGAGGGGTTTTATTGAGACTTATAGCAGCTGAGCTGTTGTTTCGAATGATCCAAATGAAGTTCCACGATATAGATGTGTTTCATTTGGACGTTGCCATTAACAATTAACAAATAACCGTGATTTTTGTGCCACATACGTTAGCGTAATATATATATAGATATTAATAAACGTTTTTTTCATTCTATTAAATCCTCTCCTATGTCATTAGTTAATTTTAATCCCAGGATAAATAATGATTCTTAAATGCCACAGTGATGACTTCCTGTTTAACCCTTTCGGGTCTGCTGTAATATTAATTGTACATATCTTTTAAAAGAGTATTATTTTATTTTAAGAAATACATTTATTTCATTTATATTAACATAACTTTTTGAAACTGAAACGTGTAAAATTGATAATTTTTATTTCTTTTTTTAAGCCAATAGAATAAATTAAAAAAAATAACGATATTTTGAAGCTCCATAATTCAGCGGAAGAACAAAACGTAAATAAACTAGAGGTCTGCACGGGCCCGGGCTTGGCGCCGACAAAAAAAAATAAACGGGCCGGCAAAAAAATTGACCGGGCCGGGCCGATAAAAAAATTTTCGGGCCTACCGGCCCGTTTTCAAGTTTTAATCGTAAGCGATAAAATATAAACCTATATTTTCAACGAAAATGGTTTTAACGAGAATAAATATAAATGTGCGTCACGAGCCATACTAGTTTGACAGCATCAATATAACAAGTTGGAAATTGCACGTGAAGCGTAGCAAATGAGGTGCGTTCGTACTATAAGTTTTAAAATATTCAGATCTTGCTGATATAGTAGAGCGTACTTTGGATACAGTATAGTGATCGAAATCTTTGTGTTCCTGTAAATATGCAGGGAGTAATTTTTATTATACTTCATTAACGTATATCTTATTCATAAAATGTGAAGTAAGTTAATATAATTAAAATACGCCCCAAACAATGTTTCTCCGTATAACATTATTTAGTGGAATACATTTGTATGGCCCTGTAATTTAATAATAAATATTCTCTGCATGCCAGATTGTACAGAATGTATATTTTAGTACATACACTCTCAAAAAAACTTCCGTCTTTTCACAGAAAATGCACTGGCAGCACTGCTGCCAGAAATTGTCTGTATATTGACGATTTTCTGTTTATTTTTTTCTCTGTCAAAAGAGGAAAAATATCCGTCACTTGAAAAAAGTTTGGAAAAAATCAATGCGGAAGAAGCGGGGATCGAACCAAGGACCCCAGGATTACCAGACCAACGCTAATCCACGGCGCTACGGCTGCTCATGATGATTGTGCGTTAAAATAGAACTCTTCATTTCATATGGTGTGGGTTGGTGTATTTCGTTAAAAAGCTTTTAATTATGCAGTTAATCTCGGAAAGATTTCATCTTTAATGAAACTGTGGCTGGGTTTTTTTTACGTTTAGTATTAATATAGTATAAAAATGTGAATTTTAAATATATTACGTAGAATGTTAGAGAAAAAACATGGATGTTCTATTTGTGAGAATTTTTGAACGAATAAAGAAAGTAATTGTTATTTATTTTTAAATTCGAAAACATTTTTGTCTTTTAAAACTAAATTAGACATTTTAATCAATAGAATATTTTTTGTTTTTCATTTTAAAAATAAATTCGAACTTATTACTAACAGACCCAATGCGCATGCGTGCTGGATAGAAACGGAAACTTTTCCTCATTTTTCGACGCTCGGAATGAACTCACAGAACAAATACGTTTTCTGGGAGAACAGAAACTATTTGTGAAAAAATAACGATAACTTAGTGTATATTGACGAATTTTTCTGACAGTGTACATCATAGATTCATGTCAATTATATTATGTTCAAATGAGTGTAACACCATTAAAATGCATTTGAAACATTTTTTCCCATTGATCGTAATGTAACGAAATACTTTTGATTGTCCCTGTAATTGATCTATGCATCCGATTTTCATAACATTTGAAATGACTCGACAAAATTATATAATAATTAAACGTTTTGAATTTCAAACGATTAAAATGCATTTGAAACTTTTGTTCCCATTGATTGTAATGTAACGGAATACTTTTGATTGTCCCTGTAACTGATCTATGCATCCGATTTTCATAACATTTGAAATGACTCGACAAAATTATGTAATAAATATACGTTTTAAATTTCAAACGATTAAAATGCATTTGAAACTTTTTCCCCATTGACGTAATGTAACGGAATCCTTTTAATTGCCCCTGTAATTGATCTATCCATCCGATTTTCATAAAATTTGAAATGACTCGACAAAATTATGTAATAATTATATACTTTAAATTTCAAACTATTCGGTTATATAGTTTTTGCGTTGTTTTATGCGGACGGACAGACAGACGGACGGACTGAGCGACAACAATAGGTGCTACGTATTTACATAATTACGAACGCACCTAAAAATATAACTTGTGCAGTGTAGAGATCGGCATCGGACAGCTACATTGTGTGTAACCCGTTTTAATATTTTTTAAACTGACTTGTGCAGGGCCAAGATCAAAAATGGAGATCAGGGCATTATTTTTCTACATGTAGACTAGCCGGACCGAAAGAAGATTTAATTGTTCTCAAGATCTGTAGGGCAGACAACATAATTTATAAAATTATGAACAGCGATTAAAGAACTTATGTTAGCTAAATTTTTGGATATATACTTCTTGATGGTTTTTAAATTAATTTTTCAATAACGCGAATGTTTGACACATTTTTACATTAATTTTTAATTGTAAAAATATAAAAGTGATAAGCCTGACTATTGAAGGGATTTGGAATCGAATAGTGTTTTTCATTTTTGGTAAATAAAATTCTTGCATAACCTTGTTGAGATACAATAGTTTCTCAAATGGCTGCAGATTTTTCTCCCTTCCCATGCTATCGCTTTCGGAAATTCTATTCAAAACGCCAGCTATGACAATATTTTATTTGCTTGCAGTGTTCTTAAATTGCTTGTATCAAAAAATGGATAACGCCATTCAATTATATAGTTTCTGAATAAAGACATCTGCTAATCTTATGCATTTCTGAGACAAAAAATGAATTTAGAAAAGTATCAGAAAGGAGCTTCTTTGAATTAACGTATGAATTTGGATTTAAAATCTTTAATGAAATGATATAGAAATATTTTTATAAATCTTCTTTTATTAAACAGTTCAAAAGTTACGATGTTTTTAAATTTCTTTTTTTTCTTTTATTCTAAGCCATATTTATTTTTTAATGAATCTTTATTTGAATGTTGAAAGCCTAAAAACCTTAGTAATCATTAATGTTACTAATGTGTATTTCCTGTAAAATATACTGTAAAATCATTCCATAGATATGTATGCAGTACTTTTTAAAAAAATCTTAATTATATGATAAAAATCTGAATTTTTTAGAAATTGTAGACATTGTAACGAGCCAAAACGGGCCGGGCCTGTTTTCTCTGATTTTTCTACGGGCCGGGCAGGGCCTAAACTATAAAAATTTGAACGGGCCGGGACGGGCTCGGGCCGAACTTTTGAGTTTTACAACGGGCCGGGCCGAAAAATTTTTTCTACGGGCCGGACCGGGCCCGGGCCTTGAAATTCCGGCCCGTGCAGACCTCTAAAATAAACCCAGTTTACCACAGCCTAGATGCGTTCCTTTTGGGCAATGCCATATTAAACAACTAACAAGGAAGGTCTCCATACGGGCATACTCAGAAAAATCTGAAAAAATTACAGAATGTTCTTCTCATATAGTTATATATGTTTATAAAAAAATTTCGGCGGAACCTCCTTATAACGTCCGTAAAAAAATAATAAAAATTTCGTTTATTTGGCGATTTATCTCCGGTTGGCCAAAAAACGAAATTTTGAAAAATACGCTTTTACGCTTCGAATACTTTTTAAAGAAAAAACTTTCTATGTTCAATTTATTTAAATAAGTTTAGTTTAATTTTAGTTTTGCATTTTTACTTTAATTTAAGTATAATTTTGTCATATACGTTTATATGTTCTTATAACAAAATGAAATTAATATATTTTATCATTTAAAACACAATTTAAATTGATTAAAATTGTTCCAAATTGAAAAATACACTGTTAAAAATCTGCTGCATTTTGTTGCAAACTCCCTTGCTTGTATAGAAAACGGTTACTTGGCCGTGAAATGGAGCTTTCTCATTGGTTGGAATAGAGATATTATATACAAGCGGTGGAGTGCGTTGCAGCAAAATGCAGCAGATTTTTAACAGTGTTGCACAAGCTACAACACCGATAAAAATCTGTACCATTTTCTGCAGCGTCACTCCACCGCTTTTATAGAAAACGGTCAATTCACCGTGCTATGGAGCATTCTCATTGGTCAGAAGAGAGATATTCTATAAAAGTAGTGGAGTGACATTGCAGTAAATGCTGCAGATTTTTAACAGTGAAGTCAATTAAAAACAATTTTCAGATTCGTTAAAATCGTCTGCTTTTGGCGAGGAAATGCACTGCTCACCAAATCCCGCGTCGCTTTCAGCTTTTCACGCCAATTATTCCAAACTATTTTATTTTTTTACATATCTAATAATGTAATTCCGCCGCTAATTTTCACTGATCCTTTATTACCTACATGAGTAGTTTAATTCTTATTTTTTTTCAAAAAATTCTGAGTATGCCCCCAATGGAGAAATTCCTTTTAAGAAATAAGCGCGATTTTTCTGCCACATACGGTAGCGAAATTTATATATATAGATTTTCTGATCGTGCTATTATGTGCATCTCATGCATTTATGAGTTTTCTTTTTGATGATTATTTCTTTCGATTATTTTCGAAAAGGCTATAAAAAACACCACTAGATTTTTTATAACAAAATTTGCTTTAAATATATATAATAAGTTTAAATATTTTTTTTAATTATGTATCGTTGATTCAAACTTATTTTGTACCATTTGCACACTTTTCAACAACGTTGGTACATTGGTTCAGTAGTAAAACAGCGTCAACCAAACTCGAACCGAACCGCAGGTAGAGTTCGAGAAAACTAGGTTAATCGATCAATATTCCACCATAGTTGAAAAGCGTTTAAATATTGAGAATGAGTTTGAACAAAGCTAATGCATACTAAAAGTGATAAAAATAGTTTTAAAAGGCATATAAATTATATTTATTTCGGTTTACATTATATTTTTATATAATATATTGGAAATAAACAATGCATATATAGATAAATTAATTACTAATTTACGAAAAAAATTGTTTCTAATTTATTAAAACTATTACATTACATACACTATATAGCCAAAGGTGGCCGGTCACTTGCGATTTTAAATGGGTATTTTGAAAAATACATGAGGACTGAAACTCCAGGTGTGTAAACAGAATAGTACAAGTCATGTATTTTTTCTAAAAACTTTTTTCCCTTAGGGCATCGTCAACATATTAAAAAAGAATGAATATCTTTTGGATAACCCTGTCAATATTAATGTTGCAAAAGTTTTCAAACTGTAGATTACTTTTAAGTGGCTTATTGTTAAGAAGTGTGTTCATTTTTGTGAGGATAGATTGTATAATCGTAGAGTAATTAGGGTTTTCATAAGAACTGGTTAAGAACTTTGCAAATTAAATGCAAAAAAAAAAAAAAAAAAAAAAAAAACTTAGGAAAATTTGGGACTATTCTTAGTGTTTTCATAAAAACAGTCCCAAATTTTCCTAAGTTTTTTTGCATTTAATTTGCAAAGTTCTTAATATTAAAAAAAAAATGTTCTTTTCAAAAAATATGGCAAACAACATTGCACATAACACCCTGTAATTAGAATTTTAAAAAAAAATTGTATAAAAAATGAGCAGGTTTACTAAATAATGTTTCCCTGCCCATACGCAAATGCAATTAAAATATGTTGTGCATAATGTGTTAGTTTAATGCATAAAGCAACTATTCTAATAGAATAAAATTATCGTCGATAGAATAAGCTAAAAATCCGTTGTTTCTAAAATAATGCAAAAAGGTGAGGGCTGCATCCATATAGCCATTGTTTAGCCTCGATATAGAACACTACTCAATATTACACGTACTGCATATTTAGTATATTTTGGATACAGCCCCTCATCTTTTTAGGTGCGTTCGTAATTATGTAAATACGTAGCACCTGTTGTTGTCGCTCAGTCCGTCCGTCTGTCTGTCCGTCTGTCCGTCTGTCCGCATATAACAACGCAAAAACTACCCACCCGAATCATTTGAAATTTAAAATACATAATTATAACATAATTTTGTCGAGTCATTTCAAATTTTATGAAAATCGGATGGATAGATCAATTACAGGGACAATCAAAAGGATTCCGTTACATTACGGTCAATGGGGAAAAAAGTTTCAAATGCATTTTAATCGTTTGAAATTTAAAACATATGATTATTGCGTAATTTTCTTGACTCATTTCAAATGTTATGAAAATCGGATGCATAGATCAATTACAGGGACAATCAAAAGGATTCCGTTACATTGCGATCAATGGGAAAAAAATTTCAAATGCATTTTAATCGTTTGAAATTTAAAAATATAATTATTACGTAATTTTGTCGAGTCATTTCAAATGTTATGAAAGTCGGATGCATAAATAATTTACAGGGACAATCAAAAGTATTCCATTACATTACGGTCATTTGGGAAAAAGTTTCAAATGCATTTTAATGATGTTACATTCATTCGAATATAATAGAATTGGCATGAATCTATGAAGTATATACTAAAATCTGCATTCTGTACAATCTGTGATGCAAAGAATTTTTATTATTAAATTACAGGGCCACACAAAAGTATTCCACTACATAATACTATACTGGGAAACATTGTTTGGGACGTGTTTTAATTATATTCAACTATTTCACATTTTATGAATAAGATATATGTTGCTGAGGTGTAATAAAAATTACTTCCTGCATATTTACAGAAACGTAAAGATTTCGACTACTATACTGTATCTGGAGTACGCTGTAATATATCAGCAAGATCTGAATATTTTTAAAACTTCGTTATCTACGAACGCACCTCATTTGCTACGTTCACGTGCAATTTCCAACTTGTTTTATTCCTTTTGGGAACTCATTTATTCTTAATCGAGTACCGAGCATGCAACACTATACTTTCAACATGATACTTTATCCAAACGTTTCGAAAGGAATTTTCATCGAGATAATTTAGTTATTTTTTTTTATTTAATTAAATAAAGTTAAATTCATTTTGAAATTTTCGTTTCTATAGTGTTTTTAAAAAATACTGCTTTTCAAAATGCCTTAGTGTCATGAGAAAAACTACAATCGCAAAAACAATAAATTTCGAATAAAAATAAGATAAAATACAAAACATATTTTTAGGAAATACGTTTCAGTTATTTTTAATCGAATAAAGGATTTTTCTTTTTTTTTTTCTAGATTTTCGATTTGAGAGAGTAAGATTGCAGCAATAACGTTATGTGAAGTTAAAGGTTGCCTTATGATATAAAATAGAGTTTCTTCTTCTTTTTTTAAGTTAGATTCTTGTTTATTATAAAATATTAAATGGTATCTTACACATATAATAAAAACTAAACGGTAAAATAAGTGAAGTATTTTTCTTGGACACTGACAAAAAATTGAATTTCCTTTTCGTTTTTGGTCCGAACTCTAAATTTTTCCGTAAATTCGTTTTCGAAAAAAATGCTATCGAAATTTGGCCTGACCGAACCTTCACCGAAACTTTCTATGACTCAAAAATCTCGTTTGATCTTTCGAATTTTTCAACGTGATTCACTGATTTGAATTATATCGGCTCAAATAAGAGAATCTGAATTGTTGCTATAGACTTCACTGTTTATAATTATGAGACTTCACAGACCCAAGACGCGAGGGTAAATTACAAAGCAAGAAGCTCATATGGGTCTCAACTTTGAAGGAGATTTTTACGTACTCATTAACAGCTAGAGACTTATTAGTAATAGAAAATTATTAATGTGAAACAACAGAAGTATTTCGAATACTCTTTGAGAAAGTCCTCGTGTGAGAGATGATCCTTTTCAAATAATATTCTATATAAAATATATCGAGGCATGTTTACCTAAAATATTTTTTAAATGGGCGAAATTTGTATTGTTAGGAAATCATTCTGTGCCGTGGATGAATTATTTACAGTTTATTTTACTATATAAAAATAAATAAAAAGTTGGCCAGAGGCACGTACATTTGTAGCACACATACAAATGCACGTATAACTAATTAATAATTATGTATGTGTTAATTAATTTTTAAAAATTGGACATCTTCGTTTTTTTGACCGAAAATAGATTAACAAATTTCGGTATTGGTTTCATTTTTGGTTTTAAGAGCCTGCTTCGGTTGATCCTCAATTTTCTCATATTTTAAAGTTTTTTTTTTTTTTTTTTTTACTTTTATAAATAAATTTATTTATTTAAGATTTCAGTGGATTATGTTTTTCTTTGTAAACGAAACAAATATTTACATTATTTTTATTGAGGGAATATTTTTATGTTTTGAACGAATGTTTAAAATTGTATAAAACATATAGGGTGGGAAACATTGCTGTAATAATTCTTTTAATATGAATCTGGAAGGTATATGATAATCTTAAGTTTTAAAATATTATTATTATGACATATATATGAAGGAAAAAAAGTTACATGAGAACGAAATACATTCTACTTAATTAGATGAAACTTTTTTTTACTAATTTGTTCATTTTTATTAACTGCACTCTAAAAGTGGAAGGAGTGAAAAGCTCACTCTATGGATGAGTAAGAGGCATTTTCACTCTTTTTAGAGTGACTTTTGTAAAAATACACTCAATTTTACACTTTTGTAAAAATACAATAATACAGAGTGGAATTTTCCACTATATAGAAAGGAGTGAATTATCTCACTCCATAATCGAGAGTGAGAGAGTCACTCCACTGATGAGAGTGACTGCCTCACTCCGTTAACGAGAGTGAGAGATTCCAATGATGAAAGTGAAATACAAGTTGAAGGAGATTTTTATGTACTCGTTAACAGCTAGAGCTTATTAGTAATAGAAAATTATTAACCTGAAACCACAGAAGTATTTAGAATACTCTTTGAGAAAGTCCTCGTATGAGAGATGATCCTTTTCAAATAATATTCTATATAAAATATATCGAGGCATAATAATCGAGAGTGAGAGAGTCACTCCACTGATGAGAGTGACAGTCTCACTCCGTTATCGAGAGTGAGAGATTCCAATGATGAAAGTGAAATACAGTATTATAAACTTTTAAAAATTCCCGTTCAACTTTGAATAAATATATGGAGTAAATTTATAAAAATCAGCAAAATGTGGTACATTTTAGTTGCAATGTGCGAAGAGAAAACTGCACCCGGAACAAAGTTTGAATTTGGCGCCACCCCCCCCCCCCCTGTCTTCCCCCTGAAAAGTGTGGGAACAAAGATAAATTCTATTGAATGCATGTTTCACATTTACCTTATAACTTTAAAAGGTTTAATTTTAACAACTAAATATTATAAGATAAAATTTCACTTATATTTTGGGAAAGGGTATTTGGAAAACAGATGTGGAATAAATGTATCTACAGTAAAGTATAACAGTTTGTAACTAATCCCTTTTCCATTCCAAGAAAGAAGTCATATGTTATTTTGAGAATGCATATTTTTTCTCACAAAAAAACCTACACTTTTTTATAAGAAAAGAAGAAACAAATCAAGTTGATTCTATAAATTTTGCGCCCCTCACTTTCCGCGTCCGGCTCAACCAACCCCTTCGAACCCCGCTTCACACGGCCGTGATTTTTAGTTTTCAAAACTACATTTCGTAACTTAACTTTAGAAGTTACACAACACCGATTTGGTATTGAAACTCATTCTTTTTAAAAGAGATCTTTTTAATAGCCACTCCGTCACTCCTAAAAGTGTGACTTAAGACGTAGTGAGAGAGTTACGTATGCATTACGTAATTATCTAATCAGAAGAGTCTTGTGTACAAAACTTTGTGCGAGATATGAAATGATCATCGTTCGCCATTTTAGAGTCGTCTGTTCTTCAAATCCACGCTTCTTTCCCCTTTTAATAGTGAAACGAAATCATACCTAAAAACGCATACTATCAGCGTTGAGATATATTGAGCGAGGCGCAGAGGATCTATACTATCATCATGAAGTTCATGGATGGGGATAATACGCTGTTTATTTTTAGAAACAGAGGATATACAGAACTTCCTTACTCTCCTTACCCTCCACTAATCTTTGGATATTACCATACAGATAGCTTTTGAAATTTTAACGGTAAATCGTATTTAATTTTAATCTTTTATTCTGGTACAGTTTGAATGTCATGACTTTCAGTTATATAGTTATGTTATATAGGAAACAGTCGATCAGGAATCGTTTTCAAAAGCGGTTAACTTTTTTCTAAACTGTGATGTGTGATGTAAAACATCTGCCTGTCGTCGCATGAAAACTAACTAAAAGGGCTGTTTCAAAGTCCATTCACAGTAAATGTAAACATTAATTTCAGTTACTTAAAAGATTGAATCAATTTCTTCTGTGGAGATTTTTTTCGGTTTTTTACTGTTTTCGGATTATTAACACTTTAGTTTGGCGTTAAATAATAATATTCGATTACAATGATATAACGAAATGATTTCAGTTTGAAATTTAGCATTATACTACAAAAATATCGTCTTGATCATTACAGTTTTGATTCTTTTCAAAGACATTTCGTTATTACTAATAATGTTTTAAATTATTATTTAAAATCCTAAATCTTTATACTAATGTTTTCAGATTTAAGATTTCGCAAATTTATAAAATAATAGCAATTTCTTGTAACATATCGCAAGATTTTTGAGAAACTGCTAAATCTAATTATTCATTTAATTCATTTACTGTAGCTTGTTGTTGCTTAATATACAACTATAAAAAATTAATAATATTTTAAATGTTTTTATAATATTTTCCTATAAAGCATACGAAATCTTTTTAACAGATATTCATAAAATTCAATATATAACTGAAATAAAAAATTATAATTAAACATGGCTTATTTTTCTCCGGGAAAAATTTTTGTGGCAGGGGGGGGGGCTATTATAGAGTTCCGGCGGAAAATCGCACTTTTTTAACCATTGAAAATAGAAAATCTCAAAATTTTCAAGGAGGGGACAGCAATAAAATTTAAATTACACATGAAAAAAACAAAAGCATAAGAAATGAATAATGATTATTGACTAAATTTTGGTTTATTACTTCTCTTTATGGGCATTTTAAAACTATCATGTATTTATAGGGCTTCTAATGAAATTAACACAAGGCATAAGTTTGAAATAAAGTATTTTAGTTTGTTTCTGTAAGTAATATATTTTAATACATATGTAACTTTAAATAAGTTTTTCCTTAAAAATCCAGTCAATGTTACAAACTATGAATTAATTTAATATTGTCAATAATGTATTTTTTTACAATGACCATAAAAAAAATCATGAACTAACATAAAAAAAAGAATTTACTGCATAATAAATGAACATTCACGCCTAGGAAGCAGGTACTATTCACTGCTATGAAAGAGTAACTATTCACTACTACGAAAGAGTTACTATTGACTCCTACCAGGAGTGAAAAAAACGCACTCCTTTAGGAAAGTGAACAGTCACTTCTCCGAAAGAGTGATTATTCACTCCTGTTTAGAGTGAATATTCACTTTGCAGGAGTGAGTATTCAATCTTTGGAAGAGTCAATTATTCCACTTTTTCTCAGAATGAATACTCACTCTAAAGAGGTTGGGCATATTTTGAGTCTGCGATGGAGTGAGTATTCACTCCTCCGGAGTGAATAGTCACTCATTTTTATTTAGAGTGTGCGAATTTAAAAGCAGGTGATCTTGTAGGCTATTCTTGCAGGTTTATCTTTGCGGAAATCGTGAAGAAGACTACATAGTAGCACCAAGTTGTTGAGCGATTTTTACCAAAAGCTAACCAGCACCATGTTATATCAGGGACTAACGGAATGTAAACTTTTATTGAATTGCGTGCATTAGTTCTTCAGATAAAGCGCACATAAAATTTGTGTCACATACAGACAGACAGAATCACAAACTCTCAGTCAGACATTTTGTAAAAACATCTTTTTGGCATCCCTGATCTCTAAAACGATTAAATCTGTGGAAAACCGGATGTCGAAATTTTTTATGAATCCAATACTTTATTCTTGTAAAGATAGAATAAAGTAAAAATTTAAATAAAACGGAACGTTGCCATTTTCAGAAATAAAGCTTACATAAAAAAATGCTAGCACACAGCTTTGACAGACGACAACAGTATCGCATACGATATAACCAATTTTTAACAAAGTTCTAAGCAGATTAAGATTTCTATTAATCTGATTATACATGTGTAAAATAGTAATACTCAGATGTTGAAATACTATCGGAAATACGCCCGTGAATATTATTTTTATAATTTTAGTCTACCAGGAAGTTAATGTAAAAGTAGTTACAAAATCCCATCACTAGATATAAATACCCGAGTTGAGTTAAAATAAAATAATGTAAAAAGTGACAGATCAATACTGTTATTTAGAAATGCAGCATTCTCCTATAAAATCCTTTCACAGAAAATAGTTTCATCTCAGTTTTTCAATGTTAGGAATATAAATTTTGAAAACAAAACTTTATAATGATCCATATTTTTTGCATAATTATATTTTTTGTTATACAAGGTTTTTACAAAATGGATTAAAATCTAATTTAGAATGATAAAAAAATTCATTTTAATAAAATGAAATAATTCTCTTCTATCGAATTAATTGTTTTTCACTATCATTATTTTTTTCACTTTAATCAAGCATCTAAATGAAGATGTTTTCTAAACTCCAAAATATTTTGAAAACGGAGTAAAAAAATTATAATAAATTTTCTTTACTTGCATAGTTATGAAATAATTTTCAAGATAAAAGAACAGTTATGTTTGTTGAATATTTAAGATGGCAACGCAATCCCAATTATTATTCTTTTGTAGTCTGTTTTTTTTTATATTTGTTAGATTAAAAGCTTACAAGCAGTTTTCTTTGATTGAAATCTTTGTTTTTAAAATTAACGTTTCGTTTTTATGTACTTCATTTTGATTTAATTTTTGTTGTTGATGTTTTCTTTAAGAAAATCATTTCATTCAAACTTATTGAATTAGCAAGTTATTGAAAAAATAGTTGCATCTTATATCGAAAAAAAGGCAACATCTTGAGAAGAATTCCTTAAGGAAATTGAAAAGGAATTTCATGTTCAGAATAACAGTTTTCAAATATAACTATTGACTCTTTAAAATATCTTGATGTGCTTTTATGAATGATATTCAATATTTGTTTCAGTGTTTTGTGCTTAAAAATTAAAAACAGAATTATTATAAGATCCCACGAGTATCTTTCTGCCCATTTGTCATAACCATATTTCTCGAAATCAGTGGAACGTTGAAAGTTTAAATTTGTTAGAATTATAATAGTTATTGACCCGCACATTATAGATTATTAAGGGGACACAATACTTTGAAATGGGTCAAAATATCGATTTTCTTTTTTTAATACTAATTGATAGCTTCTTTAATTGTGAACATTTTGACAGCTCATTTTTACATATGCAACAATTATATCGCAATATATTGTAAATATTGTTAATATATCCAACGCAATGACCCATGCAAATGAACACTGTAAACTGATTTTTCTCCATGTTCCTATTTTTATAACTTGCATCTAGTCTTGCTTAAATTCTATAAACTCCAAGAAAAGACTTCGTTTAAAGCAAGTAAACATCGCTCTTATGCTCTTATCTTTCAGTAACAGATAAAGACATATATACGTAATTATTTCAAACAATGTTCAAATTTTAAAGGAGAAGAAAATTGTAAAAAATGATTAAAGTTCGAAGCATTCCATTTTTGGGATGCTTCATGAAACACTACCATTGAAATGTTATCATTAAAATTACCGGTAAACAAAATGAAAAAAGTAAAACTTTGCGCCTACAAGACCATTTTACAAATCAATCTCCCCTATCCAGTGCAAAAGAATCATTTTTAAAATATCGAAATTCAAACTTTATATACAGTCGAGCCTCTATATAACGAAATCCATCGTTCCAGTAAAAAATTCGTTATATAGAGAAATTCGATGTATAGAGTATGATGTTAAAAATAGTATTTAATGTATAAATTTTGAACAAATATTATTTTTGATCTTTTTAATTAAGAATTTGAAATGTTTAAAAGTATATATTAACCTAACATTTTATTTCTTACTTATTTAAGCAGTTTCAAAAAAGAGAAAAGACATTTATTTGAAAGCTTAATGAAAATCAAATAAGGAAGACTTACAAAAATTTCAGAGGAAGAAATCTGTAATTTTTTGTTGTTTTGATTTTAAAATTACAATAGTTACGCTCTCAAAAAAAAATTCTCAAATTTTAGCAAGGAATGAAAAATTGTAGTTGACATTTTCCTCCATTTGAAGGTCTCTCTTATGTGCTCTCATTGATTCCTCTCTTATATGTGTAACAATTCAATTGACTGTGTTTTGAGAAGGATGTTGAAAGGTGTGTGGGAGGTGGGATGAACTTGTTAGATTTAAAGAATAAAGAGAGAAGTAATATTCATAAAAAAAAACCCTCTCCACTGAACGATAAATCAAAAATAAGTGATGGAAAATTGATTCCATATGATTTCGAAGCTTTTTTAAAACTGAATAAATTAAGATCAATTTATGAAAAAATTAGTTATATGGAGATAGATATTTCGATATATAGAGTCTGTTTTTAATGTAATCATGCGAAAAGGGGACCGTTCTCACTAAAAATTCGTTATATGGAGAAATTCGATGTATGGAGTTTCGTTGTATAGAGGTTCGACTGTATTTACAAATTCCCCTCATAGGATTAGCTTTAGCAAATCAGTCTTTTCACTTGACTTAAATGACCTCGTAACTGTAAAATCTTTTAAACTTATTTCGCTGGTGAAATGTTTCAACAATTTTAAAATAAAGGTCTGAAAAAAGTTATATTGTCTATTATTGAAAGTATAACTAAGAAAGTACAAATTAACTAAGCAAAACAAAGAAAGAAAATATCAATTCTTCTTCTGTTTTCGTAAAAATCATCTGCTTGTGAGTTTTGTTTTGTTTAAATGAAAATTAATGGATTGTTTTAATCATGTAACAAATAATATAAGTTTCAAATGTTCTTATTTGATGGATTGTCTCGTAATAATGTAAGTTCATTTTGTATTACACAAACACGCTAGGCAAAATGGATTACATATATTTCGTTATAAAAGTATTTCAACAATTTTAAACTAAAGTTCTGAAAAATGTTATGTTATATGTCGAAAGAACAATTAATAAAAACAAGAAAATACTTAAGACGAAATTTCAAGAGTACAATTCTTCTGTTTTCGTGAAAATCATCTGCTTGTGAGTTTTGCTTTGTTTAAAAGAAAATTAATGGATTGTCTTAATCATCTAACAAACAATATAAATTTGAATTTTTCTTATTTGATGGATTGTCTCGTAATAATGTAAGTTCATTTTGTAATACACACACACGCTAGGCAAAATGGGTTAAATT
This sequence comes from Maratus speculifer, assembly GCA_964019185.1. Classification (NCBI taxonomy): domain Eukaryota; kingdom Metazoa; phylum Arthropoda; class Arachnida; order Araneae; family Salticidae; genus Maratus; species Maratus speculifer. Next base: position 369,051,673 of record OZ025290.1, on the reverse strand, counting down.
TATTTTGCCAGAGAAAGGTTTTAACAACTTTAGAGTAAAGTTCTGAAAAATGTTATGTTATATATCGAAAGAACAATTAATAAAAACGAAGAAAATACTTAAGACGAAATTTCAAGAGTACAATTCTTCTGTTTTCGTCAAAATCATCTGCTTGTGAGTTTTGCTTTGTTTAAAAGAAAATTAATGGATTGTCTTAATCATCTAACAAACAATATAAATTTGAATTTTTCTTATTTGATGGATTGTCTCGTAATAATGTAAGTTCATTTTGTAATACACACACACGCTAGGCAAAATGGGTTAAATTTATTTTGCCAGAGAAATGTTTTAACAATTTTAAAGTAAAGTTCTGAAAAATGTTATGTTATATATCGAAAGAACAATTAATAAAAACGAAGGAAATACTTAGACGAAATTTCAAGAGTACAATTCTTCTGTTTTCGTGAAAATCATCTGCTTGTGAGTTATGCTTTGTTTAAAAGAAAATTAATGGATTGTCTTAATCATCTAACAAACAATATAAATTTGAATTTTCCTTATTTGATGGATTGTCTCGTAATAATGTAAGTTCATTTTATAATACACACACACGCTAGGCAAAATGGGTTAAATTTATTTTGCCAGAGAAATGTTTACACAATTTTAAAGTAAAGCTCTGAAAAATGTTATGTTATATATCGGAAGAACAATTAATGAAAACGGAGAAAGTACTTAGACAAAATTTCAATTCTTCTCTGTTCGTGAAAATCATCCGCTTGAGAGTTTTGTTTTGTTTAAATGAAAATTAATAGATTGTTACAATTTCGTAACAGCGAATATCTATATATATATTACGCTAACGTATGTATCACAAAAATCACGATTATTTCTTAATTGTTTAATGGCAACATCCAAATGAAACACATCTTATGGGTTACTGTGCAAAAGTCCTTTTGTAAGATTTAAGCTGTGGTAAATTGGACTTATTTATGTTTTGTTCCTTCGCTGCAATTATGGAGCTTCAAAATATCACTATTTCTATTTTTGTCTGTTCTTTTTACTTAAAAAAATAAATAAAAGTCATGAATTTCAAACTTTTCTGTTTCAAATTAAAGTTATGAATTATAAATAAAATGAGTGAAAGGATTATATTATTAAATTTTAAATAATTAATGAAATACGAAAAAATGCCACGGACACAATATTTGGCGATTTATTATCTGTGCTGGAATAGCATAAAAAATACTGAGTTCTTGATTTATCAGCACAGATGTCATATATGCACCACATTGGCGCGTTATTTTTCTGACAACAATTTTGCGAAAACTTCGTTTTCAAATACCAGTTACATACATATTTTTTTAACTAATTTTTATTATTTAAAAAAGAAAATAATAATTAAAAAATTTAGTTAATAACTATAGAATAAAACAATTTATATCCTTTAAAAATAGAAAATAAAAGCAAATAAACAGTTTATTAATAAATAAATAACATTAGCAGGTTACCATATGAAGCACATGTTATTGCCATTTTGTTGCTGTCCGATATCTGTGTCTATTTCTCTTGCAGAATCTTCTAATTTGGCAAAAAAAATGAACAATTAAAATAAATTATAAATAAAAACTATTTGATTTAATGCTAAGTATACATTCAAGGGAGACCAAATTGGTCGCCAAGGGCAGCTAGTAAGATTGAATTGTTCTTATTTGATGCATTGAATCATAATAATGTAAGTTCCTTTTGTAATATGTTGTTTTGATTCTTTAATAACATTTATCTTTTTAATTATTTTATTTAAATAATGTTACTGATCATCGAACTTCTAGATTTTTATTATGTTAACAACTTTCGGAACTAGTGTACTATTAATAGAATATGTTTTTTGATTTTTATTATATTAACAACTTTCGGAACTAGTGTACTATTAACCCTTTCCGGCGCAGACAAATTCTGTTCGTAAAATGAGAAATTATTGACTGACACCGGAATTTACAAAAGACTTTTTTAGAAATTAAGAATTTCCTGATTTAAGCTGGCATTGTAAAAGTAAAATTTTACTAAAATATTATTGGTGTCGTTTGTAAGTTTGGAGTTACCATTAGGTGTTGCCGGAGTGGTAACACTGCGCCGGAAAGGGTTAATAGAATATGTTTTTTAATTGAACATTATTTTGTCTTAACAAACACTTTTGTTACAGTTTATGTATTCTATTGTTAGTCTATGCATTTACTATATGACTTTTTAACATTTAGCCATTTAGTAAATAATAATAAATATTTGCTTAGTTCTCTTTGCAATTTATAATATCAGTTAAATCTTGTTGTAACATAAACTTAACGCAAAAGTAATTTTTTCTAAAAATTGAAAAGGAAAAAGAAAAGATTAAAAAAGTAGTTTTATTTTAACAATAAATTAATTTCCTTTTAAGACAATGCGAATTAGACAAAAGTAACTCCATGAGTACATGTCGTGTCAGCAATTTTATTTTACCTAAAAATATGTTTGAAGAAGAACTTTTCATTATCTTAATGTACATTTTCTTGACGACATGCTTTCATTTTGTTTCTTATGGAATTTTTTTTAATACAGTAGAATCTCGCTAATCCGAACTAATAGGGATCGATGCCAGTTCGGATTACAGAAAAATATGATTATCTGAAATCCAATAAAAATATAAAAGGAAAAGATGCGTGGTGAAAAATAATAACTTATAAGTACCCTGTAGTACAGAAAACACCCTTTAATCCGGTATTCTAAGATGCAGTATGTTGTGTTATCCGGCGCGGCTTCTGGAAAAAAAAATAGGATTCCTTATTTAATCACTCCTAATGTTTATTATAATCCAATGGAACTTGGGAATTAATAATTACGTAAAATTTCGTTACAAACGGTTCAAAAGCACGAATCTACTAGGGGCGATCAAATGAAAAGGTACGAAACGCCCTAACTACCAAACCGATTTTGGATACCAGTACGATTTTGGATACCAGTATTTTAAAACGGAAAAATGTGACTTTGATACCACTACGATTTTGGATACTACTACGATTTTGGATACCAGTATTTTAAAACGGAAAAATGTGACTTATTTTATCAGAGATATTTCATTTATTGAATAAGGCCATGCAAACTTTTCGAAAATAAAAGTGGTCAACAATTTAACATCTACTAGAATTGTGTCTTACACGAAAAGTGCTCATTGAAATACCTACAACAGAATAAATTAATTCATTTGAGACGTTTGAAAAACATTTACAACTCTTTGTCATAATGAAGTATGACATTCCTTTTATAAATCTCTAAGTAAAATTAATGTCCTTTATTTTTAGCAGTAACGATTAAATTTATACAATAATTGTTATTAGATTAATTTCTTTTTTCTTTAAATTATAAATTCTGTCAGGTGAAAAAAAAAGTTTTATTAGTGAATAGAAATTTTAAAGAAAAGTAAAATATATTTAGGAAATCTAAATTGTGTTAGAAAATATAAATGACAAAAATTAAACATCGTTTTTATTGGAAAATCTTATTTTAAATAAATAAGTCTACTTCATTGTAAGTTATTTATTTCTTTTGAATTTCAAAAATAAAACACAACGCATTCTTTTGTCTAATGGTAAAAAAAAGATATATATATATATATATATATATATACGATTGCACGCCATTTTGTAAGTTGAAAACAAAAATTTTATTTTAAATAAATAAATATTTTAAATTTAATTCTATCATTGGGATTCATCCTTGAAGTGAAATGTCGATGTCTGAGACATTTTTTTAAACAATTTAAATATGGATAGAATGCAAATTTAAGGTAGCGTGAACTTTGATTATTATAATATATTTTCTATATTTTGGAAAAACGAACATTTGTTTTTTTTAGCCATTTTGAATTGGGCGCTAGAGTTTTCCCTCTCCTCTTCCTTCCCGGAGAAAACGACGCGCAGAGGGTTGCCGATGACGTCATGTTTGGCGTGATTTTAGACTTCGTCGCGGTACTGCTTGGCAGAGTTTAGCCCTAGAATAATGCAAGCTTGCTTTGCATAGGTCAAATATATGTGCCAGATTGTGAGTTAGATCCTTTCTGGCGGCCGTTAGGGTTTTTGGAGGGAGAGTTTTTCGCGTCCGGTGATCAGTATGTATCCGGTCCTTATCCTCAAGCCTTGAAGACGTCGATTTTTTTTTTTTTCCGTTCCGCGTTTTTTTTATGCAGTTAAAAAAAAGGGAAACAAAATACAAAATAATTCCTAATCAATAGAAATTGACATAATGAGCCTTCTAAAATAAACCAGTATGTATATTTTGGCGAAAAATCTTAGATCGATAAGAAAATATCCTTATGCACATATTTAGAGTTAAATGAATAGCTAGCATAACCCCAAAGTTATTCCCAGTTCCAATTTCAAATTATTAATTAAATTTATCAGTAGAAGGCCTCATTTTTACCCAGAGATACCCTCACTCAATGATGCATAGAAAATCTATAAAATAAAAGGATCAACATACCTGAATAATTTTCTGATAAAAGGGGAAACAAGTAAAAAAAATTATAATCACGAAAAAAAAAATATATAATTAAAAACAAAGTGTTTTTAAGATAAACTTAATTTTATTTTCATCTTTAAGGTGAATCAAAGTTTGGAGAGGGGGCGAAGGATAACCGAAAAGAAAAAAAAAATAGGAAAAGAAACTGAAATTCATAAATTCCTTTTAAGAAATGAAGTACAATTAAAAAAGAGGGGGTATTTAATAATAAAGGAATTTATACCCATTCCTTTCATTTTAATAAAAATAAAAAAACGCGGAACGAAAAAAAAAAAAAAAAAAAAAATCGACGTCTTCAAGGCTTGAGGACCGGACACATACTGACCACCGGACGCGAAAAACTCTCCCTCCAAAAATCCTAACGGCCGCCAAAAAGGATCCAACTCACAATCTGGCACATATCTTTGACCTATGCAAAGCTTGCACCAATCCAGCGCTAAACTCTGCCAAACAGTACCGCGATGAAGTCTAAAATCACGACAAACATGACGTCATCGGCAACCCTCTGTGCGTCGTTTTCTCCGGGGAGGAAGAGGAGAGGAAAACTCTAGTGCCCAATTCAAAATGTCTAAAAAAGAAAAAAAAAAAAAAAAAAAAACGTTCGTTTTTCCAAAATATAGAAAATATATTAGAATAATCAAAGTTCACGCTATCTTAAATTTGCATTGTATCCATATTTAAAATATAAAAAGAATGTCTCAGACATCGACATTTCACTTTAAGGATGAATCCCAATGATAAAATTAAATTTAAAATAAAATTTTTGTTTTTAACTTACAAAATGGCGTGCAATCGTTTTTTTTTTGCTTTTACCAATAGACAAAAGAATGCGTTGCGTTTTATTTTTGAAATCCAAAAGAAATAAATAACTTTCAATGGAGCAGATTTATTTATTTAAAATAAGATTTTCCAATAAAAACGATGTTTAATTTTTGGCATTTATATTTTCTGACACAATTTAGATTTCCTAAATATATTTTACTTTTCTTTAAAATTACAATTCACTAATAAAACTTTTTTCTTTTTTTAACCTGACAGAATTTATAATTTAAGGGACAAAAGAAATTAATCTAATAACAATTATTATATAAATTTAATGAAGAAATTATGTGCTTTTATAAATCGTTATTGCTAAAAATAAAGCACATTAATTTTACTTAGAGATTTATAAAAGGAATGTCATACTTCATTATGATATTTCTCCCAAAAGACGGGGAAAAATTAATTATTTAGGAATAATGAGAAGGAAAAAAAAATAATTAGGTAAATCCTTTTACATGGGGTTAACAGGCATGGTATACTAACAACACGTTCATTCTAAGACTAAATATTTAAACATATGATTGTTGCAGCGGAAAATAATCCATGACAGATCAGTGATTTATACAATCATTAAACACCTGTAAAAATAAGTTTATAAACCAATAGACATTAGATACAATGGGTTTGTATAGCTCATAATATATTTGAAAAATTTAAAGGTGTTTCCAATTAAAATAGGTTTTTAAAAATATTTTAATAAAGCAAATGTCATACAGTTACTTAAATACTAAATTAACAGAAGCTTCTGACTAAACAAAACTGATTAAATCTTTATAGAGCAAGAGCCCGTGACTGGCAGACCTTCGTTATTTTATAAAAGCTGAAACTTTCTCAGCGCAGTCTTACAACAAAGATAGGAACGATGGGTAATTATGAAATTTGGATCATGGTGGCTTTGGCAGTGACCAGGGAGCAAAGTGGAATGATGTTAGAAATGAAGTCCTCCATTGGCAGACACTTCCTGTGGTTCCAACCCCCGGCCGACAACCACTAAACTTCAATAATAGGAAATTCTACTTTCGTCATTTTATAAAAGCTGAATTTTATATATGTTACTTGGGTAACTACCAGAAGATATTTCCTCAGTTCGCAGACAGTTTTGGTGGTTCAAACCCCCGGCCGACAGACATATACGGCGGCGCGATATACGGCGACATATAGAGTCTGCGCGAAGCAGACATTTTTCCCGTTTTCCTTTTTAATTTAATTTAATTTACCGTAATTTCGGGTGTATAAGACGCGGATCAAACAATTCTTTTTGGACCCAGAAATTTTTTTTAGTGATTGAACACAAGTACTTACGGCGATCTAAGTAGTAACATTCATTTTTTTTTTTTTAATTCTGGGTCGAAAAAGAATTGTTTGATCCGCGGCTTATACACCGAAATTATGGTAATTTTTTCTGCAATTTTTAAAAGTCGACATTTTTTTGAAAAACTATACCTAGAAAGTGTTAAACAACACTTTTTGTCAGAATGCAAAAAAACTAAAAACTTCACATTTTTATGTCAGAATTTTGTCAATGTTTTTTTTAAATTATTTTTTTCAATGTATATATTTTTTTTCGGAATGGAATAAAAGTCTTTTTATTAGTCATAATTAAAACCTTTTTCATCAATAATATAAAAGTAAATTTCAATATAAAAGTAAAATTTCCTAAACACCAAAATTATTTGAAAGCGGACAATTAATTTACAATTAATTTCTTTCTTTACAACAATTATGACAAAAGTTTCTTGATAAAGAAAATTATGTTTGTAGAATTTTCAGAATGGCGTCTTAAACAATATTTTTTTTTTCAAGATTCTGTTTTATTGCATGCATTAAGTTATAAGTTTTCCAGCAATTTTATTTTACCTAAAAATAGTTTGAAGAAGAACTTTTCATTATTTTAATGTACATTTTCTTGATGATATGCTTTCATTTTGTTTCTTATGGAATTTTTTTTAATACAGTAGAATCTCGCTAATCCGAACTAATAGGGATCGATGCCAGTTCGGATTACAGAAATTTATGATTATCTGAAATCCAATAAAAATATAAAAGAAAAATATGCGTGGTAAAAAATAATAACTTATAAGTACCCTGTAGTACAGAAAACACTCTCTAATCCGGTATTTTAAGATGCAGTATGTTGTGTTATCCGGCGCGGCTTCTGAAAAACAATAGCATTCTTTATTTAATCCCTCCTAATGTTTATTATAATCTAATGGAACTTGGGAAATAATAATTATGTAAAATCTCGTTACAAACGGTTTAAAAGCACTAATCTATTAGGGGCGATTAAATGAAAAGGTACGAAACGCCCCAACTACCAAACCGGTTGAAATTTGAATATGCCGCTTTGGAATAAAGTATTGAAACATCGAGAGATGTGATTGGAGTATCCTGCGTAGTTGTGAACATGCGTAGGCGCTTGTGCATGAAGGGAAAGAGAAGCAGGCAGCAAGTGAGTTCCGTCCAATTGACGCGGCAGTGCCTGTGAGGCCATCATGGCTTTCCCATTGCAAAATCCGATGATTAAAGAGCAGCGAGGTGTCTAATCAAAGTCTGACGCAGTGAGAAATCTACTAACAACTCGATGCTGTTTAATCATGGAATTTTGCGGTGGGAAAGCCATTTTGGCCTCAGAGGCACTGCCGCGTCAATTGGACGGAACTCACTTGCTGTCTGCTTCTCTCCCCCTTCATGCACAAGCGCCTACGCGTGTTCACAACTGCGCTGGATACTCCAATCGCATCTCTCGATGTCTCAATACTTTATTCCAAAGTGGCATATTCAAATTGCAACCGGTTTGGTATATAGGGCGTTTCGTACCTTTTCATTTGATTTCCCCTAGTATAAATACTTCGGTTACTACGTCAGCGATTGGGGGGGAGGGGAGAGACATTTCTGTAGATAATTCGCGGAAGCAAACTGTTGAAAGCAAAAACAAATTTTTATCATCTGAATTAAATACCGTATTTAATCGTGTATAAAGCGCCCTTTTTTTTTTCAAAAAATTAGGGCTTAACTCCTAAGTGCGCGTTATACACGGAATTTTTTTTTATTGCTATTTGTAATCACACGATATACATGTGAATAAAAAAAATATATTCAAAGACAATAAAACTTGGAAAATTTTACTTAACTAAAATCTTACTGCATTTTTATTTCACTCCTTGCACTTATTTATACAACAGCGCTAATTACATTATATAATTACTAATTAGCAATTTTCATTGCAGTCACATATTTCTCCTCCCCCCTCCCCATATCATTCACTCCCTATTCGAAGTCTTAAAACGTATTTTCGCCTTCTTTCTGGCCTAATGTAACGTTTGTTTCAACTTTCTTAACTGAAATTCATTTGGTCATTCATTCACTAGCTTATCAAATTTACGGTGCGCGTTATATACGAGATTTTAAAAAATCGCCCTTTTTTATTGTAAAGTTCGGGATGCGCGTTATACATGGGTCACGAATAAATACGGTACTTTTTGAATTTCAGGAAAGAATTTTATAGTGACTGCCAAACAAACTGATATTCTAGATTTTTTTAAAAGATGGTTTCTACGAGTAGTCGTACAACACCTGTTTTGTATTTTATATTCGTGTACATATTTTGTACTTTTTCAGTATTGAATGTGCATATATTTATTCTATACAAGTTGTTTGAAGAATAAAAAACTTGTTTTTCTGTCATTTTGTGCTTTATTGTAACTTTTATACGTTTTTCCGAAATTCTTCCTGTAATCCGGAAAATTTCGTAACTCGGTGCAGAGCGAAAATTAATTAAAAATAAAATCTATTCGGATTAAACAGAATTTCAGATTAGCAGGGTTTTACTGTACATTCACTATTAGTTTATTCGAAAAATAATTGTATCGCATTCCCAAGAAAAGACAATTACTTGGAACATGCGGATTTACAAATTTGAAACGGAAATCATTGTCAAAATAATTAAGAAATAATCATCGAGCATGTTAAAACAATAATTACTTTTATCTCTGTAATTGTTTTGTAAGAAAAGTAATTTTCATTGATCTGGAAGATTATCAATAAATTAAAAGAGCTAGTTTTGTATTCACATTAAATTAATTTATTTTTCAGAGAACGCGAATGAAACAACAGCATACACAATTTTTTTTACTTTACGTTGTGTTTTTAAAAATGTGTCTTATTATAGTTTACAAGATTTTCTTAAAATTGCCAATTTTTAAATTCTTTCTTGGAGGTATGAAAACAATACTCTTTTCCGAGTGAAAAAAATAAAACCGGCCAAAATGAATCATATTTTTTTGTGATGCCGGATTTGTATGGAATATTTGTATGTATAGATTTTTGTACTATATTTTAAAAACATTTTTTTCCTCAATAGAAAATAAATTTATGTCTTAGTATTATTATCGTATATGACAATACGATATATGTGATATTACGATATATATATGACTATACTATAGTATTATGACTGAGTACAAAGCGATATCTTTTAGAAATTTTTCACTCTAACGTTGGGGGAGAGGAGAGGGGTATCGGCTTATACTTTAGTCTAAGAAAGGTTTAAAAAAATATATTTAAAATAAAAAACATGGAAAACATAAAAAAACATAAAAATTGCCTACAAATTTCTAAAACTGCATAATTTTTTTAAAAGCTAAAAAGTCACCAATATTTATTCACTATCTAAATCATGACTTAAATTTTCAAGCAGATGAATACTTCCAGTGAAAGAAGTGGAATTTCACTTCTAGTTCTTTCGGATATATATATATATATATATATATGTATATGTATATTTCTTTTTATTGGGGGAGTGGGGGGGGAGGGCGTGCAATTCCGGATAGTAAGTATATTCCGTGCGAGTTCGGTTACACAATCCACATCGACTCCTAAACCGATTGCATCAGCTAAAAGCTACAACAAAATTTGCTAATTTAAATAGAAGTAAATTTAGGTATTTTATCATATTCAGGACATCGAATATTTGTACGGGTTATCATAAACCCGCTTTGCAGAGACATTTGCATCCAATCTTGTAATTTTCTTAAAAGTCAGGAAATGACGTTTGTGTCCATATAGAGCTTTCGTTGTTTTCGGATTTTTTTTTTTTTTTTAAATATTTTTCTTTTTTCTCACAGCGGCTATTGAGTTATTCGATTGCCTCCAAAATTGGTGACTTTTAATTCAAAGCACATATTATAAATTGTGCGATTTTTTACGCAAGCAACTTTTTTCAGCAAAGTAACAATTAGCATTCACGTGAAGAAAAAAAAAGTTTTCCCATTTACAAAAATAGGGGATATGGTTTTAATTTAGACAGAATAGGTTTTTTTTTTTTTTTTTTTTTTTTTTTCTACGAAATAAGCACAACTAAAGAGCTACGTTTTCATTAGCTTAACTATTCATCACCTTTTTTAAACATCTGCTTTCATACGGGCATTCGAATTTGGACAATTTTTCATCGAGAAGTGATATATTCCTCTTATATAAGAAAATACATTTTAAAACCTTTTCATGAATCGTTACAAGAAAAGATTTTCCAAAAAACCAAAATAATTTTTTAAACGCGGAGAGAAAAGCTACAATCATTTTATTCTGAGTAATGGTTATGATAGATTTTTTAAATGATTGAAGTTATGGATGTTGATTTCTTATAACTAAAACATCACTTGGATGTTTTTGGTCTTTTATAGGGCGCATAAAATTAAAAGTTTTCAAGAAAATTTAAATTATGTTTCTTATGAAGTTAGTTTCTTTCAAATCTACTTAATAACATTTTATTATGAAAATAATTGCATATCGTTCTCAAGAACAGGCAAAAACTCGATACATTACAAAATTGAAAATAACTTACTTTTCAGAATAAATAGCTTTTAAAAGTAAGTACCGACTCATAGAAATAGTCTCTTATTCTTCTAGGAATTTTCTGTATATAATTATTTATTTTTCTTTAATATTTTCTTATTTTATTCAATTATAAACTGGTATAATAAAAAGAATAATTAAATAAAAGTTTCCACGGAAATGTTTATGAATTATAAAATGAAGTTTTCAAAAGTTTTATTACGTTTTTTAAAACATATCTTTAATCAAAACAACAAATGTAGTACAGCAATAATTTTGGGATTGCCATTCTTCAGTTTTGTTGAAAATAATCTGTTTAAATTTTTAAGTTTTGCTTAGTTAAAATTAATGTTTTATCATGATATTGTAACAAAATATACAAGCTGGAATTTTAGTTATTCAATGGATTGCTTCAAAATAACACATAACTTACAGTGTAATGATATAAACTGTCTGAGTGTCAATATTTTAATTACACTTTTTTCTTTAATTGTTTCATGAGAACTGAACTTATCATCGATTTTGAAAATTATCAATAAAACAAACTAATGGTTTTATATTTACATTACGTTAATTTGCGCTTGAGGTAAAGCAAATTAAACAAAAGCCTACTTAAATTAGATTTTAAACACCATAAAAAAGTTTAAATGCTTTATATATATATATGTTACAGGCCAAACCCGATTTTAGGCCAAACTAGATTGGCCTAGGCCAAACTAGTTTATCCTAACGCCCATCGGATAGACTAGTTTTTCCTAGGCCAAACCGGTCTATCCTAACGCCCATCGGATAAACTAGTTTTTCCTAGGCCAAACCGGTCTATCCTAAGGCCCATCGGATAAACTAGTTTTTCCTAGGCCAAACTAGTCTATCCTAAGGCCCATAGGACAATCTAGTTTTTCCTAGGCCAAACTAGTTTGGCCTAACTCTTATAGGACAAACTAGTTTAGCCTGTTGTTTATTGGTCTGAACTAGTTTCTCCTAGGCCGATCTAGTTTATCCTAGGCCAATTCAATTTGGCGTGATTTTATTGAATTCAATGGCGCCTCAGCGCCAACATTCTAGTTTGTCCTAGGCTGATCTAGTTTATCCTAGGCCAATTTAATTTTACGTGTTTTTAGCTCGCATGCGTCAAAGCCTGAGAAATAATGGGCTCGCAGGTTCTGTATGTATGAATGTACGTATGTATGTACGAATGTACGTACGTATGTACGTGCGTATGTACGTAACACGATAACTCGTGATAGAAATATCCGATTTGCTTCAAATTTTGGATGTAGGCTCATTCTGTTAAGATACCTTTGTGATTAGTTTTGGGAATTCATTGGATAAAAAAAAAGGGGGGGGGGAATGGGAGGCTAACTCCCCACCGTTAATTTAGAGAAATGGATTTTCATGCAGAATTATGAATTTTCATTTAAAATTTTAGATATATGATCATTCTGACTAGGCGCCTCCATGATTAGTAGTGGATGTTTATTGTTTAAGTGTAAAAAAAGGGCAATGTAGGTTACCCCCCCCCCATAATTTAGTTAAATGATTTTTGACGCAGAATTTACGGATATGCTTCACATTTGTATATAGGTTCTTTCTGATAAGGCGATTCCCTGAATAGTTTTGGGGGTTTAATGGTTAAGTATGAAGGGAAAAATGAACGATTACCCTCTTACATAGAAAAAACTAGTTTATCCTATGGGCATTTAGATAATTAAGTTTGGTGTAGAAAAAACTAATTTATCCAATTGGCATAAGGATAAAATAGTTTGGCCGAGGCTAATCTAATTTAGCTCGAAAACGGCTTTGGCCAGTAAAAAAACATATCTTTCACTAGGAAAAGTATAAATGTGTGTCAGGAGTCATTGCTTATAACACCAATACAAAAATTTAACGTGTTCACCCTAGAGACATGATGCATTAGACATGGTGTTTGCGTATTCAAGCAAATTATTATTATTGACTTTAATGTTATTTACTTTTGTACAGGCAGAGCTCTGTCTGTACAAAAATCAGTGAAAAAAGACTCAGTTCGGCTCGATCTGACCCTACTCAATTTCTGCAAAAAAATTCAGGTTTTACTTCACATGCAATTAAGATTCCTTTAAAAAATACTGCTTATATATTTATTGAATAAATTTACAATGTATTTTTAAATTATGTTGTGTTCACAGAATGGAAAATACACAATGTATTAATGATTATCTAGATTCTTAGAGTTTCAATATTCAAATACGGATTCATTAAATAATCAATATAGTTTAGAACAAAAGAAAATATATGAGAGTTATAAATATCATAACTTTTGAATCCGTTCAGTAAAAGTAGATTTGTGAATATATTTCTCTGTCATTCCTTAAGGCTTTTCTCAAATCCTAAAGAGCTACATCCTAACACATTTATGAACTACTTCCTTTTCGAAAATGCATAAGGTTAACAGATTCAGATAATATACAATCGAATGGCATAAACCATTTTTTCATAAAAGCGATGTATCTTTGAGAAAATAATAAAGCTACGTTTTGAATTGAATTTCTGGTTACGACTTCACGAAAAAAAAAATTGACGCCGTGAGAAGAATAGCTTATATGTCGACAGGTAATTAATTTCTCAAAAATGGAAAACGCTGCTCGATTGCAAATTTTGTTCAGATTAATTCTGGCTCAAATATGCAATAATAATAATAATAATAATAATAATAATAAATGCAAGTCAGATCTCAGTTGGCACGAGTGTGCAGAAAAAAAGCAAACACCATGTCCAATGCATCATGTCTCTAAGGCGAACATGTTAAATTTCTATATTGGTGTTATAAGCAATGACTCTTGACACACATTTATACTTTTTCTAGTGAAAGATATGTTTTTTACTGGCCAGACCCGTTTTCGAGCTAAATTAGATTAGCCTCGGCTAAACTATTTTATCCTTATGCCAATTGGATAAACTGTTTTTTCTACACCAAACTTGTTTATCTAAATGCCCATAAGATAAACTAGTTTTTTCTATGTAAGAGATGTAATTTTTCCCTTCATACTTAACCATTAATCCCCAAAACTATTTAGGGAATCGCCTTATCAGAAATAACCTATATACAAATGTGAAGCAAATCCGTAAATTCTGCGTCAAAAACCATTTATCTAAATTATGTGGAGGGGTTAACCTACATTGCCCTTTTTTTTACACTTAAACAATAAACATCCACAACTAATCATCGAGGCGCCTTGTCAGAATGATCCTATATCTAAAATTTTAAATGAAAACTGATAATTCTGCATCAAAAATCCATTTCTCTAAATTAACGGTGGGGGACTAGCCTCCCGTTCGCTGCCCTTTATTCTTATCCAATGAATTCCGAAAATTAATCAGAAAAGTACCTTATCAATGAACGTGCATCCAAAATTGAAGCAAATCGGATATTTCTATCACGAGTTATCACGTTACGTACATACGCACGTACATACGTACGTACATTCGTACATACATACGTACATTCATACATACAGAACCTGTGAACTCATTATTTCTCAGGCTTTGACGCCTGCGAGCTAAAAACACGTAAAATTAAATTGGCCTAGGATAAACTAGATCAGCCTAGGACAAACTAGAATGTTGGCGCTGTGGCGGTCATTGAATTCAATAAAATCACGCCAAATTGAATTGGCCTAGGATAAACTAGATCGGCCTAGGAGAAACTAGTTCAGACCAATAAACAGCAGGCTAAACTAGTTTGTCCTATAAGAGTTAGGCCAAACTAGTTTGGCCTAGGAAAAACTAGATTGTCCTATGGGCCTTAGGATAGACTAGTTTGGCCTAGGAAAAACTAGTTTATCCGATGGGCCTTAGGATAGACCGGTTTGGCCTAGGAAAAACTAGTTTATCCGATGGGCGTTAGGATAGACCGGTTTGGCCTAGGAAAAACTAGTCTATCCGATGGGCGTTAGGATAAACTAGTTTGGCCTAGGCCAATCTAGTTTGGCCTAAAATCGGGTTTGGCCTGTAACATATATATATAAATCTTTATTAATGATTTAAAAATTGCTTTTGAAATGTTCTTTTAAAAATGCGAACATTTAATAACTTTTGACAAATTATTTATACTTTGATTTTTTTAAAAAGATTTATAAAAGTTTAAAATTTTCGAAAACTACTTAAGAGGTGTTAAAACAATATATTTCTAAAAGTATAAAAAAAGTAATATTTTTATGGAATATTTTTAGAAATATACTTTTAAGCTATGGTTTTAAATATGTTTTTTCTGCTTTTTTTTTATTTTGCAGTAGAAATCCAATCTATTTTTTCATGATTATGAAACCTATTGCTTAACTCACAAACAAAAATGATTTTTCAAATCACCAAAACTTTTTAATAATGGAAAGAAAAATCTACAATTAATTTTCTATCTCTGCAGATATTATGACAAACATTTCTTCATAAAGAAAATGTATGTTTGTTGAATACTTATAATGACAACATAAACCAAATTATTTTTTACAGATGTTCTTTTATTGAATGCATTAAAATAAAAGTTTTCAAGTTATTTTATTTTATTTTATCTCGGTTTCTGCTTTACGAGCTCTTCGCTTCTATATACATTATCTTAGTTGTATATTTTTTAAAATCCTGATTCTTATGAAATTAGTTCCATAAATAAATTTTATTTCTGTAAGAATTAGTCTTACAAATGTAGAAGAGAAGAAAGAAAGAAGTGATAACTTATCTTAATAAATATCTCGGGGCTGCATTCTTCTTTATAAGCTTTTTATTACTTGAAAAAACGGCTCTCACATATAGTAGACTAACACACACACATTATATACAAATAAAGTTTTTTTACATAATTCTGGCGCACGCCAGCATCACAAGATATGAACCACAGTTCACAACCAACATTCGAATATCACTAAGAAGAAGAACATTTTTAATAGAACTAGTTTTGCCAGTTTTTTTTAAATAAAAATATTACAACTACTTTTTTAATTTAGCAAAACTCAGGTCACGTGACGCGTGACAGTCTTATTTTTTTCTTTCTTTTTTCCTTTGGAAGCGCGTGTTACATCCTCCCCCTCTGTTTCCGATCTACGTCTCGGAGAGGAAACAGGATGCTTTTTTGGTCTTCCTCTTTTTCTCAAGGGTGCAACTGGAATAGTTTCAGATTCTTGGAAAGGCAACAAGGCAGAAACGTGGTAAGATCCAATTCGTTCAGTAGGATTTTCTAGACTAGCAATGTCATATGTCACTAGTGACTTTTGAATCAAAATTATGTATGGGCCATCTCTCTTAGGCATTAATTTTGATGTTTTATTTCTACCTGCATTGCTAACTGGGTGTAGGTTAATCCATACTTTTTCACCAGGCTTGAAATATAACCGCCTATGATTTTTATTGTAATATCTCTTTCGCTGGCCTTGTTTCATTTCAACAGGCTCTTTCACATCTTTCGAAATATTTACAAATCGTTTATCGGAACGAAATTGTCATTTTCGACAACAGCTTTGAAATCGTTTACCACATCATCGATTGTTCTTAGTTCTCGACCAAATTGTAGATAGGCAGCAGTTTGGCCTGTTGTATCAGATTTGGCAGAGTTCATGGCAAATCTAATGAAAGGAAGTTTATCTATCCAGGAACGGTGTTCATCCCCGACGAGGATTGCTATTCGAGGTTTCAAGTCTCGATTTTTGCGTTCGACCGGTTTGGCCTGAGCATGGTATAAAGGTGTCAATGATTGGTCTATTCCAAGAATATAACAAACTTGTTGTAGAACAGCGCTCACAAACTAAGGACCATTATCACTTATCAGTCTTCTTGGAATACCATACCGAAGGAAGATCTCTTCTATCAAAGTAGTCGCACATTCTTGTGCAGCTGCAGTTGTTAAGGTGAATAGTTCTACCCATTTAGTGGCACAATCTTCCACTATAAAAAACCATCGGTGTCCATCTTTACTGGGTGGCAGTGGTCCAAAAAGATCAATACTGAGGGTTTCAAACCGCTGAGCATAAGCAGGTGTTCTCAATAAACCAGCAGGTTTCTGATTTGTTGCTTTATAGCGAGCACACTCTGGACATTTCTTTACATATTCAGAAATAAAGGCTCGCATGCCTGTCCAATAATATCTCTTAGCAATTCTTTGATAGGTTCCTGCTTCACCATAATGTCCAGCTGAGGGGACGTCATGATGAAGCTTCAAAATATTTTCTCTTTCTTGAACTGGAATGACCAGTTGCGCTTCCTCGGCATCAGATTCAGGAGCATAACGATAAAGTACACCTTGATTCATCAGGAATCCTCTATCAGTCCAATTGGCAAAATCTTCACTTTTCTGTTCATCTTCAAAGCAATCTATAATTTTTTTAAGATTTTCATCTTGTAACTGCGCTTCCCTCATATCTTTTGAGCTTCATGTTGGCATATCTATGCTAACAAAGTTGCATGTCTCGCAGAAAGCAGATTGATGATTACACAGGACGTGACAGCATGTCAGCCACAACATTAGATTTTCCAGGTTTATATTCTATTTTCAATAAAAACGATTGCAATTGTAGTGCCCAACGGGCTAATCTTCCCGATGGTGACTTAAGACTGAGAAGCCATTTTAAAGGTTGGTGATCAGTAGCTACAATCACTTCTTGGCCTTCCACATAACCACGAAATTTTTCTAAGGCCCAGACAACAGCCAAAGCCTCGCGTTCAGGAGTGGAGTAATTTCTTTCTGCACTTGTAAGAAGACGGCTAGCATATTCTATGGGGTGTTCAGAGGTCTTGTCGGTACCCTGTAAAAGTACAGCACCAAGAGCATAGTTGCTAGCATCAGTACGTAGAATGAATGGTTTGGTTCCATCAGCTTGCTTCAGTACTGGAGATGTCATGAGACAATGTTTTAGAGTTTCAAAGGCTGTTTGTTCTTCTTTTCCCCATTTCCAAGTGGCTTTCTTTTTCGTAAGATTGCTAAGAGGTCTTGAGATATCAGCAAAATTTGATATAAATCTTCTGTACCAAGAACAGGTTTGTAAGAAGGACTGAATTTCTTTAACATTTTTTGGTGGAGGTATCGCTTTAATCGCGGATACTTTGTCTGGATCTACTTCTAAACCATTTGGAGTTATCCAGTGTCCTAGATACTTAACTTTCTCACAAGAAAAATGGCATTTTTCGCGTTTGGCATCTAACTTAAATTCAAGGAGTCTCTCGAACACAGCTGTAAGATCTAAGAGATGTTTCTCAAATGTTTCTGACAAAACGATGATGTCGTCTAGGTACGATAAAGCAAATACATCCTTAAGACCATTTCTAAATTGATCTATCAATCTTTGAAACGTGGCAGGAGCATTTTTTACTCCAAAAGGCATTTTTAAGAAACGATAAGTTCCATAAGGACAGACAAATGCAGTTTTATCTTGATCTGGTGGGTAGACTTGGACTTGGTGATACCCAGAACGGAGATCTATAGTTGACATGTAAGGAGTATGCTTGGCTTCATGTAAAAGGTCGTCCATTCGAGGTAATGGACATTTATCTGCTACTGTGTTTTCATTTTATTTTCTATAATCTATGCATAATCTTACACTGTCATCGGGTTTTGGTACGAGGACCACAGGCGAAGCATAAGGTGATTCACATTCTTCTATGATTCCTTGAGCGAAAAGATTATCTAATTCCTTCTTAAGAATTTCTTTTTTAGCAGGAGTCATTCGATAAGGTGGTACAGCAACAGGAGCACTATCACCTGTATTGATACGATGCTCAACAAATGGGGTTGTCTCTCCCCCTGGTTGAAAACACTTTTCATACTTTTTCAGGAGATCATTAAGTCTTTCCCTTTCATTAGGACTTAAATTTTTGCCTTCGTCTTCACGTAAAGCATATGGGCTAACTTCGACAGCACCAGCAGACGTACTATTTTCTTCTTCGTACTCATCCACAAAATCAAACTCTTTATGAGGTTTATCACTAAAATGCCATGTCTTTTTAGCGGTATTAAGCACCATGTTAGCATTGTGAAGGAAATCCATTCCTAAAAGGGTTCTATTACCTTTGGCATTTGGTAAAACAATAAACTCCGTTTTGAAAACTCGGCCTTCAATTTCTACGGGCACAGTGGCAGACAAAGTTTCTCTAGCCATCGTAATTCCGTCAGCCAGGGTTACATCATGAGTATGGGGATTCAATGCAACACCAGTTTTCAAAAATAATTTATACATTCGTTCTCCTGCAATAGAATGATTGGCTCCTGTATCTGCACAGACTAACACCTTCTTATTGCAGATCGTAATAGGCACATTTGGAGCTGAAACTGCTGATGTATTTAAACTATATAGCTGAAGACGATGAGCTTGCACTGTTTGTTTTTTAACCATAGGGGAACAATTTGGGCATTTCTTCTTTATAAATCCCACTTTGCCACAACCATAGCAAAATATATCGGATTCTAAACGTTTATTAGCAAACTTAGGAGAAGATCTGTCTTCTTTTGGAGGCTTACTCTGCTTCCATGTATTTTCTCGGCGAAAATACGTTTTTTTCTCCTGGGGTACAACCGAATCTTTTTTAGAAAACGTAGACCTGATAGTATGATACGCATCTAATTTTCCGGCAAGGTCGACTGGTGAATTTAAATGTTCCCAATCATCTAACATATGTTGTTTGCATTCGACAGGCACGCGCCTTTTCATCTGATCCGCTATGATCAGATCCTGAAGAGCTTCAAAAGACGTTAATTTAACTCTTTAAGCCAGTTTTCAAAGTAAGCACGTAACTCGAAATAATAATCTCTCCAAGTAATTTCTTTATCTTTGCAATGCGTGAAAAACAGCTGCTTAAACCTTTCAGCGCTAATTTTAAACCTTTTTAGAAGTAGACCTTTAACATGTGAAAAATCTGAAGCGTTTTCTTCTTTTTCACGAGCAATAAGCGTAGATATAGAAGAGGGTACAACACTTAGTAAATAAGAAACCCAGAGGTGTTCTGGTACCTTCGAAAGCTTTAACTGACGTTCCAGGAGTACCAGAAACAATGTTACATCATCTGTCTCTGGCTTAAATGTAGGCAACAGCTTCTGGATATCTATTTTACTCTCTGGATGAGACATTATCCCTGCCGCATTACCACCTACCGCTCCACTGGAAACACTTTGGCTCTGAGCCTGTAACTTAAGCTTCTCAAGCTCAAAATTCATCTCAAGCTTTTTTAATTCCAGTTCTTCCGAACGACGCTTTTCTTCTATTTCTAATTTAAGCTGTTCTAACTCAGCTGCTTTTTGATTTTCCTCTAAGTCTCGTCTACGCTGTTCTTCCTCGCGAGTCGCAATTTGGTTTCTGACTAACGAATTCACGAAATCAACTTCGTACGAGGGAGAGGATTTAATCTTATCACGCAATGTGACAACGGTCATAGAGGGTTGTACATCTAAATTCATTTCTACAGCGACCTGAAACAGGTCTTCTTTTCGTGCTTTATTGAGCGCGGACATTTGTAAATTTAGCAAACAAGATACCCACTAATGCTAAAAATTCGTTTAAATAAATTGTTCCCCAGACGTGAGCTTTGCTTTACAACTCATAAAAACAAGACATCAATAAAACAAAACAGTGAACTTTAACGTTAGCAAAATATACTTTTAAAATAATTAAACTTCATTAAACTTTTAAGAATCTTTAAAATTTAAATTATTTTAATTTAATTTAATTTAATTTAATTTATTTATTTTATTTTTTTTGAAAGAAAATATACTTTAAATTACTTGTCATTTAATCAAAACATTATTTTAACTTATATAAAACTAGTACTGAATTGTTGGCAACATTCATAAACAATGTTTTAAATAAGTCAAAACATATCTGAATAATTAAAATGTCAATCAATATTATTATCATATTATCATGACAAGACTATGTAATGTAGATTTTTCAATATAACTTTAAAACAAAAGAAAGTATTATTTCATAAAAAAATAAATAAATGCAAAAACTTACTCAATCTGTTTTAAAAATCGTATTAAATGCTATTTCAAAATATATCAAGAACTCTAAATTAAATGCTTAAAACAACTAACAATAGAACACTCAAATAAAATTTCTAATTAAATTCTGTTACCTTGCGAAACCAACAACAAAACAAACAAAAAAATAATTAATAAACACATACCGTATGACACTTGTATTGATGGTATCAATGTATTTTAATATATATTTTTCACTATTAATTTAATTCCCTGTTTGTAAAAAGAAAAGAAAAATAATATCAACGTAAATAAATGCTTACTTCATTATTTATCAACCCTTTTTTTTAATTGTTTTTCTTTTTTATTCGAAGTAAGAAAAGTTGTTATTTAATCAAGATAAAAATTAAACATGCATGCACAGAATGAAAATTAAACTAAAGAATAAAAATATAATCATGGGGAGGGAAGGGGAATTACACAATATATAAATGAACTGTAAAATAAATCAATAAATTAAAACTAAAAACATGAAAAATTTTACAAATAGAAAACAAAATATAGACATTTGTGGAAAGAATGCATTCTTTTGATAAAAATATGGATCCATTTTAAGAAAGTAACTTGAAGATTAAATAAATATTGTTGAGTTACACATGCAGGCACAAGAACTGAAAGTTTTTAAAAGCACAGAAAACGTAGAATTCGCCATAATTCACAAACAAATATAAATGGCGTTATCGAAGCAAGATTAAATTCGAGAACATATATCGCAAACAAATGAGAATGGTGCTTGGCATAAGATTATTCCGTGGAAATTTTTTTTTACAGCGTTGAAGAACACATTTCACAAACAAACGAGCAACGACTGCTCGTGCCATTTTCTTGCATTAAACATGCATGCATTTTTATTTCGTGCATATTTCACAATTTAAAAAATATATATATCAAGCTTTAGAAGATTCACAAAGATGTGGAACACCTTGGAAAGACTTCGCGCCATTTCCCTTTTCCTCTTTCTTATTTGTAGATAACATATAGCAATTAAAAGCATCAAGCATTTGTAGAATTAAGAAGATGTCAGAACAAATCAAACTATTTCCAGGTAAGGGCTCCAGGTTGGGCAGCCATTTTGTAAGAATTCGTCTTACAAATGTAGAAGAGAAGAAAGAAAGAAGTGATAACTTATCTTAATAAATATCTCGGGGCTGCATTCTTCTTTATAAGCTTTTTATTACTTGAAAAAAACGGCACTCACATATAGTAGACTAACACACACACATTATATACAAAGAAAGTTTTTTTACATAATTCTGGCGCACGCCACCATCACAAGATATGAACCACAGTTCACAACCAACATTCGAATATCACTAAGAAGAAGAACATTTTTAATAGAACTAGTGTTGCCAGTTTTTTTAAATAAAAATATTACAACTACATTTTTTAATTTAGCAAAACTCAGGTCACGTGACGCGCGACAGTCTTATTTTTTTCTTTCTTTTTTTCTTTGGAAGCGCGTGTTACATTTCTAAAATGATTGCATCTTTTTACTGAGAAGAAGCAAATGCTTCAGACATGTGAAATTACAAAACTATAAAGATATTTCATTTTCAGAATAATTAGCTTAATTAGCTTTAAAAACTATCGACAGTCTCTTTGAAATAGTTTGATATATTGTTAGGAATTCTGTTTTAATATTTGCTGACATCATTTAGTTACAAACTGGTAGAATAAAAAAATCTTTCAAAATCATTTTGCCGGTGAAATGCTTCAATATTTTAAAAATAAAATCTCAAAAAGTTTTATGATGAACATTTAATGAGTGCAGCTAAATTATTTAGGTTTTGACAAAATAAACAATTTTGATTTGCTATTATTTGACGATTGTTTCTGATAACACATAAGTTACATTGTATTAACATAAAATGTCAGTATGTTAATACTCTAATTAGGCATATTTTAAAAATTCCTACATGACAAATGCTAGTTTTCTAGATTATCAATAAGTCAAACTAATAGTTTTGCATTTATCTTAAATTAATTTGTGTTTGAGAGAAGGCGAATTGAAGAACAAGATTCACCAAATCGTTTGCTACAAAAAGAAAGCTATTTTTTTTAATACATTTAATGCTTTATTCGTATTTAACAACAATACATCAATTGATTTGTTAACAAAAAAAAAAAAAAATGTTTCAATGTTTTTCAAATATATTTAAAGCTTTATGCATCATTTAAAATTTGTTTTCGGAAATATATATACATATATTAAAATATATATGTAGTGAATAACTTTGGACGCACCATTCTAAATTTTATTTTGCTAAGATTTCTAAAATTTGCAAATTTTCGATCATATGTGGTGTTAAATCAATACTTTGTTTCACAGTGGTATGAAATCTCTTTCAAAATAAAATGCTTTTTTAAGTCATATTTTAAAGAAATATTTTTATGAATATATTTTTATGGTATGTTTTTAATAATGTTTTCTATCACAGCGGGCAGAAAGTTTTTATCTCAGCTATTATTAAATACCAATTTTTAAACATAAAAATAAAAGATTTTCCTAAATACCAAAGTATTTTGAAAGCAGAAAAGATATCTACAATTAATTTTCTTTCGCTTCAACAGTTATGACAAAAGTTTCTTGATAAACGAAGTTATGATTCTTGAATTCTTAGAATAACAACATAAATCAGACTGTTTTTTTTAAGTTGCTTTTTTTTATTCGATGCATTAAATTAAAAGCTTTCAAACAATTTTGTTTTATCTAAGAATCTGCTTCAAGTTTTCCATTTCAATGTAAGTATTTTTGATGTTATTTTTCATTCTACTTTTGTGAAATTAGTTTGTTTTAAATCTGTTATAAAAGCAATTTATTGAAAAAATAATTACATCTCAATCTCAAAGAAAAGGCAATACTTTGCGACATATTCATTTATAAAATCGAAAGGAATTTAATTTTCACAGTAATTGGCTTTGAAGTGCATTGTAAAACAACATCTGTAAGGTTTTACTAATTTTTTTCAAGAAACTGAGATCCCTAGAACCTTATATGCAATGACAACAATAAAAACTCATGTAACATTACATGACACATTTACATGGAAAATAAAAAAAAAATCTGTAAGGTTATCAAAAATACGTTAGGAAACTGGGATGTCTAGGACTTTTACGTAAATGCAACTCTGATTACAGGTAAAATTTTCGTAATATTACTCTAAGTATAGTATATTCTTTTCTAAAGTTACAAAATTTCTGTAGCTTTACAAAAATTAATTTTATAGATTTACATATTTTATTGTATGTACATATTTTATTTATACAGATAAAATTTTTGTAACCATACAAATTTCTCTAAATTTACAGCTGTAAAATTACAGTTTTTTTTTTTTTTTTTTTTTTTTTTTTTTTTTTTTTTTTTTGTATAATATGTACGGAAAAACTCATTGGAATAATTTGGTAGCTTCTCAGGAATGTTGTGTGTCTTTGTACTTTTCTGTTCCATAAATTTTTTTGGAGGCCTGCAATAATACTTTGTGCATGTTTTGTGGGTGAAACATTTGAGAAATTTTAAAATAAAGAAAGCTTTGAAAGTTCCATACCATCTTTTGCAAACATAACCATATCAATCAAATGTATTTAATTCATGGAAAATAACAACGTATGTACATATATATATGTATATGTAGTGGTGCAGCATTTTAAGTTCCCAATAGTAGCAGGAAATAAAACACAATTCATATACGATGATATATTGGGTGAACCTAAATAGTTTTTAAATATATGAGGATGAACGAATGAAAATTAATTACAACCCCTACCCCTGTTTATATATATATATATATATGGGATTTTAAGTGAATGACTTACTATTTAAGCAAAACTAATATTCTTCAACATATAAAGAAGGTTTAATAGATATAAGACATATACGTAAATATAACAGTAAAACCGAATAATAGATAGCATAATCAAGCTTCTCTGAGCTTTGCATTAAAAATCGACCAATCTCGCCATGGCTGAAAATCTATAGACCACCTCGCTCTTTTTCCGCATCATCACACGAGTCTCGCTTGGGATATAACGCTCATTAAATCCTTGAGTTTGTTATCTTTTGTTGTTGAACACTTCATCCTTTATTCCCACACACATACATATATATATATTGATTTAACATTATAATACTGGCAATCTGGTCGACAGTTTAAAACCGTAACATTAACACTAATAAATCGCAAAAATGACAAGTAGTATACCGTTAAGCAATAATATTGTTTAGTTCATTTATACCAGGTGTCCCAAAAATGACTGATGGATTTTTAAATTCTATAACTTGCAAACGATGACAGCTATTTAAAAAATTTTTGCAGGCGGGTTATATACAATGTCAGGAGTTTTTTTACCATAATTTTTTATTTTAGTTCGAATTTCAAACAATAGATGGCGCTGACGGCAATTGAAGCCCATGTCGACGCCGAAACTGACCTCACTCAGCACTGATCACCTGGCCTTCAATCGCCGCAAACGCCATCTATTGTTTAAAACTCGAACTAAAATAAAAAATTACTGTAAAAAAACTCCTGACATTGTACATAACCCTCCTGCAAAAAATTTTTAAATAGCTATCACCGTTTGCAAGTTATTGAATTTTAAAATCCATCAGTCATTTTTGGGACACCCGGTATGACGGTAATACTGGCATCCTAGCTGCCAGTATTATGCTGTTAAATTAATCACATCAGCCAATATTCAATACCGATTTACGCCAAAACTAATCACCAACAACCACATCGCCGAAAAAAAATCTGAAAAGTTCCTAAACTTTTACTATAAAACTGGGAATCCTAGAGTTTTTTAACTTTAAAAAGAATATCGACAGAATCGATTAAATAACAGAACCGGTTGCATGAATTTCCGCTGTTATCGTTACATCAAAAGTTCTAGAACTCCCAGTTTCCTAGAAAATGTTTAGTAACTTTACAGGTTTTCTTTATAGTGCAGAATCAATGACAAAGTATAACTGAATCTAAAGTTTTATTAAATTCCTATGAATTAGTTTTTGAGGCAGAGCATCCAGAAAATTTGTGTCACATACAGAAAGGCATACTCACAGACAAAAAAATTATTCTAATCATCATTTTCTAAAATCATTCAAATCGTGCTTAAGATCTTCTAAATCATATAAATTCATCGAAAATTGGAAGTCGACTTTTTTTCCAATAATTTCTTCTTATGGAGATAGAAGAAAGTAATTACATAATACTATTTAAAATTTTTCCAAACACACATACGAACGCATAAATATCTAATTTAGAAACATATTCTAAAACATGAAAGCATAAGAAATTCCATTATACGACATTTTTAAAACGATTGTCTCTTTAACATTTAAAGAAGATGTGATACTTAAACTTGACTAATGAAGTATTTGCTTTTTTCTGCAATTTTTAAATGTCAAAAAAGAGTACTTCTAGTTAATTAATTAAGCCATTAAATAAATTTAATGATGATTTTTATCGGTTTCACGTCTGTCTCAGTAACACATCTTGAATTAATAATGCAAAATCCTGTATATAGTAGATAAATGGATTTTCCACATAAAAAAAATCGAATTAATTTTCATTTGTTTTTTAATGAAATTACTTTAAAACATACATTAATTTTAATCAAAACTTAAAAAAGATTGTTCATGAGTTAGATACTCTTTATATATCTAACAAGTTCTCAACGAAGGTAAAACGCTTCAATTTGTTTTACTTTATTTATATTTTGGAGTTTTGAAGACCATTGTCAGGTTTCTGATGTTAATGAGCGTTTGACTAATTAAGGTCACTACTAGTAATTCTTATTTTATTTTATTAATTGTATTTAGTAGGTCTATCACTTTCTACGTACTTTGGGTTAGAGAAATATTTTTCTTGGTGCGAAGATTGGAACAAGCTGTTATTATGTTGAGTAAAAACTTATCCGCCAAAGCATTTTTTTAAATTGTTAAATGATAAATACATATGAAACGGTAAAATTAACAGTAATAAACCGCAAAATATCAAGTAATATACCGTGCTGCAATATTATACTAAAAACGAATCTGTAAAGTTATTAAACTTTTACTAGAAGACTGGGAATCCTAGAATTTTTTAACTACAAAAAGTGTATCGACGGAATTGGTTACATGAGTTTTCACAGTCACCGTTGTATCAAAAGTTCTAGAAATCCCAGATTCCTAGAAAAAATTAGTAACTTTGCAGATTTTTTTTCAGTGCAGAATCAATGACAAGGTATAACTGAATCTAAAATTTTATTAAATCCGCGTGCATTAGTACTTGAGGTAGAGCGCCCAGAAAATTTGCGTCAGATACTGAAAGATGGATTCACAGACAAACATTTTCTAAAATTATTCAAATCGTGCTTAAAACTCCTAAAACGTATAAATCCATCGAAAAGTAAAAGTCGCCTTTTTTCCAATAGATTCTTACTTTATATTTTACTACTTCTATTTTTCTTTCCAATAATTACTAGAAGAAATAATTATATAATATTTAAAAATTTCCAAACACACATATAAACTTATAAATACCTACCTTATAAACATATTTAAGAAGCTGAATTTATAAGAAATTCCACTATATGACATTTTTAAAACGACTGCCATTTTAACATTTAAAAAAGATTTGCTACTTAAGTAGCTCCACTAATTAAGTTTTGCTTTTTTCTGCTATTTTTAAATGTCAAAAAAGAGTACTTCACATTAATTAATTAAGCTATTAAATGAATTTAATGCTGATTTTTATCGGTTTTACGTTCATCAGAACAAGGCATCTTGAATTAATAATGTGAAACCTTAAAAGTAATAGACGAATGAGTTTTTCACGCAAAAAATCAAATTCATTTTCATTTGTTTTTTAATGAAATTACTTAAAAACATGTATTAATTTTAATCTGAAAGAGGTAGTCAATGTTACCAACTCTTTACATTTCTAACAAGGTCTTAAAACGTCAGTAAAATGCTCCAATTTATTTTACTTTTTTAACATATGTTTTGGAGTTTTGAAGATTTTTATCAGGTTTCTCATGTTAATGAGATTACGACTAATTAAGATCGCTGTTAATACTGATTATTTTATTTTATTTATTGTATTTAGTATGTATATAATTTTCTACATACTTGGGTTAATGAAATATTTTTCTTATCGTGAAGATTGGAACGAGCTATTATATTCATATGAAAAAAATCTACTGTTTAACCCCTTAAGGGGTGGTGGGATACATTTTATTCCACTTTATTTGAATGAGATTCTCAGAAAAAACTTTTAGCGAAATTTTATATTTTGAACTTTGGCGACAAAATGTTGTAAAATTGCCTTTCCTTATTTTAAAATAAAATTTTTCGATTTAGACTGTAGGGTCGTAAGAGTAGACATTTTTTATACCATAATAGAGATGTCATTAACATTCTGTTAGTTGAGCTTCTCCACCAACAAAATTAATCGCGCCGCATCTGCGAGATGCGATCACTAAATTATGCAGCAAGAGACCTCTACTGGGTAGATATCGCATAAATCCAAAGCAGTTAGAGATCCAAGAAGAAATGAGAAAGAACCATAGTAAAAAGAAAAGCTTCCAGTTAAACTGATAACACTGAGCTCGCAGGTTCTTCACACTAATTGTATAATATACTCTTATTTAAAAGAATAATGACCCTCGAAAAATAAATTAAGGAGATTATCCCACCTTCTTCCCCCCCCCCCTTTATATTAAACCAATGAACCTCCAAATTTAATTAGGGAAGGTTTTTTTAAAGATTAAATCTTTATATCAAACATGAAGCAAATCAAATAATTTTGCATGTAAAACCCATTTTGATAAATTAAGAGGGAGGGGATTGTATTAGCTCCGCAATTTCCCTCTTCATACTTAACGAATAAATTTTCAAGTCCATTCTGGGAAGCTCTTTACATAAAGAAAATCCCTAGAAAAACAGTTTTAAGCGAATCGAATTATTCTGCATGAAAAACCCATTTATTAAAATTAAGGGAGGATTATCCCTCTTTTCCTCTTTTATACTTAACCAATGAATCCCCAAACCTAATCCGGGAAGTATCTTATTAGAATGAATCTATAAAAACGTTTTCATGCAAATCGGATATTTCTATCAAGAGTTACTGTGTTACGTACATTCGTACATACGTACGTATAAACAGAACCTGCACCCACATTAGTTCTCAGACTTTGATAGTCTGTGAACTAAAAAAAGGGAGTATTGATATCTGATGAGTCGGGCGCGGTTAAAGAAAGATTATATAACAAGTGATTTAATGAAGAAATATCACCATAGTGATATATTATAATTAAAGTGCGAAAATCTATTCTGGATTCTCACTTTCATGAGCACTAAAAAAGTCTGTACAAAAAATACATATTTCAAAATTTCATATTACAAAAATACATATAATATAATATAAATTACGAAGATAAATTAAAGACTTAAAAATTTATTAAATTGACATACTTATTTCTAGTCTCCTTTTTAACGAATTCGCTACCTGGTATTCTCGAAATGGATATGATTATAGCATTTGGGCAAAACATTTGGGATGAAAGAAACACAATTATGCTTTAATGTATTTTTTCAAATATGAGGATACCAGTAGCAATTTTGCGAAAAATGCTACACGTGGTAAAGAATACCTCGCTAAATGTGAAGACTAATTACTTTCCCTTAACGCAATTTTTAACTTTTTTTTTCAAATCGGTGGCATCAGCCTGTTATATTTGCCATTAAAAGGTTAAATTTATTTCCTTTGTAATTTTATACTTATTATTTTTAGAGAGATTACTGATTTTAGTTTATTTTTGCCACGAAAATAACACAGATTGAAACAAGTTACTATACACGCCAATGAACAAGTTTTTTATCATTAAACAATATGTTAAAGGTGGTAATAGTTCAATCTTGCAAATTGTTCTTTAACTTGCAAAATTATCATTAAATTATGCAAATTTGCTTCATGCTCCAATAATAAAATTAACTGGATATCACATAATTTATGCTTCGAATAACATAGACGATAATACCTCGTTTATTGCAACTTTAATGAGACAAAAATGCCTTTTGAAACGGAAAAGCAGATTAAAATATTAGTTTCGGTAAATAATATATCATTTAATCAATACGAAACGGAGTGCAGTTTTAATGTTATCACAATTGAAAATGACACTTATCATCTGTGATACTTTTGACTGTAACTGTAACAACTAGATCGGTGTGTGTTTCCGTAAGGATAATTAAATTTACTTTATAAGATGGGTTTCTGCTTCCGAGATTATCATAAATGCATTTAAAATATGAAATCAGCCAGGAGAAAAAGAATTGTTGTTAAAATATTGATAATGAAGTGTCTGTTCTTGTACTACATTTTAATACACAGTTAGTCACTATGGTTCAATAACAATAAATAATATGCAGCTTAATTTTGAAAGTTTAATGTTACACACATGTCTTTAGAAAATGAAAGGCTGACTAAAGTAGCTGCTTTATTGGATGTAATAAAGTCTAATCAACTCAAAATAGGGGGAAAGTGATTTGCAGTGTTGGGGGAGTGAATGTAAGACATTTTTCATCATTAATATAATTCATCTGATTACTAGGTGTGCGAGTATGCCTAAAAGTAGAAATAAATGTAATTAAGGAATAGGTGGTGCGCTTTCAAGTTGTGTGAACCTTTTAAAAAGTATAAACTGAATTTGGCCAAATAATTCATGCTTGTTTAAATGTTAATAATTATATGTTTAATTCCGAATTTATGAATTTAACTATGCGAAAAAAATAGAAATTCGTTAATATTGCGTAAAATGAGATAGAAATTTCTTTTTCAACAGAAATACAGACTAAAATGTTTGTTTTATTGCATAAAATAACATTTAGGAATTAGAAATGGAAAGAAGTTTAAAACGGCGAAACAGGGAAATGAAGAATTTTTAGCTACATGCTATTAAACCTGAGAGTTAATGTGCCCACCGGTTCCATAAGTACACGTGTAGGGGAACCAGGGGAATGACGCCACTCGGAGTTATGCGGTCACCCCGCTTAGTTTAACAGCAGTCTGAGATAGTGAATGCGCCTGAATTCTAGAAGCCAACAGCAGCAAAAGCACCAAAATATGAGAGTGATTTTGCAGCACGCTGTTCGTTTGTTCAAGTGAAAAATTTAGTTTTCATCTAGTTTCTTTTTATTTTGGAGCTTCAAATGAGAAGATCTAAGCACATTTTATTGTAATATTACCGTAAGATAATATTACCTATAATCTACATTGATTCAATGATATTTTGACGCATTTGAAGGTTTTGAACAAGTTCGGTTCTTCTTTCGGCTTTGTTTGGAAATCTTTACCCTGTTGTCTTCTCGGTGTAATGCCGCCATCATGGCCAAGATGGCAGCAAATGTTGCATCAAAACGTTTAGGCTTGAATCCATCAAAAAGTCCAAAAACAGTTATGAAAAAGGAATTTCAACAGGTTATGAGTTTCTAATATCCATTTGATGTATTCACTAGCTCCTTAATGAGAGCCGTCATTATCTTGAAACAGTGGCGGAATCACCCAGTACCCTCGGTAATTCCGCTCTTGAATAGCTCAGATCAATGGACTGCGTGACTGTATTTTAAATATAATTCGACGAATTAATAAACATAAACTTGTTTCATTTCACAACAAAAGGAATTTTTACGGAACTCATCATAGAGAACCGTTCCAAACAAGAAGCGAAAGCAAACAATAACAACAATAAAAAAAACCAAGGTACAATGATTATGCAAAGCTGGCCTCAACACCCGCCACTATGCAGAGGTTGAAAAAAAATCTGCTTGCTTGAGTTGTAGTTGAATTTATCCAGAATTACTAAAGATGATAACGCAGCTTTATAGTTTTTACTCGTGAAAAATAAACATTATTTAGTGGTGAAAAATTCAAGTTCCCTTAAAATGATGGCATTCCCCCGGTCTTCCCTACATATGTAAGTAATACAATAACCCTTCATGAAAATTTCCGATTTGCTTAAACCTTTGTAAATAGGTTCGTTCTGATAAGGCGCTTCCCTGAATATAATTGGGTAAGTATAAAAGGGTTGAGCGGAGGGCTAATCCCCTCCTCAATTTAGATGAATTTTTGTGAAAAAAATTTGTATGAAAATATGAAATATCTTTTATGCAATAACACATATATTGTGCGATGATCCTTTAAACTATTGTTGCAAGTCTTAAGATAGGGTAAATAATATTTTTTTATCTAACAATAAAAATATTTTTAGATGAATATTAGAAAAAAAAAAAACAGAATAGATTGGGGACAATTACGTCTGATTTAAAATGTTACATTTAATATTCTTTCTTATAGCGTTGTTAAAAAATAACGGGTCTCTGTTCACTTTGCTTTTTACATTATCTAATTTTCAGATGTTTAAATAATCTTTTTTAACGAAACACGGAAACATCAATTAACAAAAGCTGATTTTGTCCTAAAATCTCCAATAAGTAAAATGAATAGAAACCCGTTAACATGGAGACTGCCACTGATTTTTTAGTTGTAATTCAATCTTCCCAAATCTTTTAAAACTGATCAAATTGACAGACTTCTAGAATGCGAATGAGAGGGGGGGGGGGCGTCAGCGAGCATAGTTCATAGGGTCAGAGTTCTCTAGTGACTGAAAAAAAACTGCTGCCATGACACTAAGTAATAGATGACAATCAAACACCGACTTGTAAGCTAGTTACAAATGGTATCAACTAACAGAAAAAATAAATTATTTTTATATCTTTTATGCACATACTTTACAACGATAAATTTAGGGAGCAATTTACACAAAATATACGTTACTCTCACGGGATTTTGAAAACAATTTGTTGTTTGAGAGCTTTCAAAGATGCACCTAAATGAACTGATTGATTAATAATAACACAGAAATTATAATACTTTAGTAAAATCATTATTTTAAAATAGTTAACTTGAAATTTTTCATCTACGTTCTCACATTTTAGCCAATTTCTTAGGCCGTTATTTGAAATATATAATTACTTGCAGTATATCTGTATTCTCTTTTAATATTCGGAAATCATTTTTTAGATTATTAATAATTGGAGATATTTAATTTGTAAATTCGATAAATGGCAACAAAAAGTAAAAAATGAAAAAATTGTTTTTTTTTTTATTCAAACATCACATTAATCGAATAAACAAAAGCAATAACAAAAGTATTTTTTCTTCCAAATAATAAAATGCATTTGAACGATATTTGTATTGCAAAGAAAAGTTCAAAGGAACAAAATAACAGTACTTAAAGAATAAATAAAAAATAAACATGGTCCATTTGGTCTTTATGTCTTTCTCTGATTTTTCTTACTCATTCTGTTTGTATTTTCTCCATTTATCGTTATAAGATCTATTTATAAGACGACATGTGCACCATTACAGTAAGTGGTATTATAAGATTGCCTAGCTTAATGTATTTTAAGAAAATCACGATAAGAAAAGCTTTCAAAAAAACAACTACATTTACACTGATACTATGTAAAATAAAAGTATAAGAAAGTCAAATGAAAATAAAGAAAATAGAAGTGTAATTTATTTCAGGAAAGTTAGGAATTTTGTTGTTAAAATTTAACAGTTATTTACTGCACATCTTAATATACACACATACATACGAGACCATCAAGCACTGAGAAAAATATATCATTTTTGGATTTAGAATCTATACTGTGAGTCTAGAGAAAATAGTTTCATGTCATTCTTATAAATTCTAATTCCATTTCTTAGAAAGTTCTAGATTCTTCTAGCAGAACTCAAGATCTTTTTTCTATATTATCGCAATTACACTTATTTAAAATGTCTATAAATCGATGCAAACACAAGAGGTTAGTTTTAATAACTATAATTCTATTTTACGAAACTATCCCAGAAATCAAGCGATAATTTCTCTTGGCTGAAACCATTCATTATCATCAATCGTCACCTAGAAAAGAAGATAACAGAAATTCCAGATCACCTCGTCTATTCAGATTAGTTGTTTTGTCAAAAACATTATAATGTAAACTCTAAATGAAGATTACAGAAAACAATAAACAATAGACTTAAATCGATTTCATCCATCATCATATAATTTAAACAGAAACCAGGAAATGATTTTTAGCAAGAACAATTTTCTTTTATCGAAAGAGAAAGTACTATGATCATACACAAAATAACCCTGTTGTTTACAAAAGACTGAGATCTGCAAATAATCAATTTGATTTATAATACATAAGTGATGATTAACTTTCAAGGACATTGTCATCAAAAGCTTATTCATTTCAATAAACTTTAAATTACTTTTACATGATATAAACATTCAAATAATAAATTTTCATTTTCAATGTAATATAATAATAATTTTTCTTGTATTTTTCACAGATATGTATATGTAGCTGTAGAGAAAGGAGCTGTTGTCAGAGCTCCGTAAATACAAAATCAAGTTAAATACAATATTAGTTTTTCTAAATGCTGCAGTGTTTTTTCTTACAGTGTGATGATTAATGTGTGATTATAACTTCATGTGATTAAAAGTGTATAAACCAAATGGATACTAAAATCTGGATGCCCTGCCCTGAGATGAAAACAAATTGAAGGTAAGTCAATCTTACCTGGCTTTTCTGTTAATAAATGTTTTTTAGTCAAACTGGTGAGGAAGTTCACATGCAATTTTAAATGTTAAGCTAATTATCGCTAACATGTTTAACCTATTCGAATAGTTAGGACATATATAGTTCTAGTTTAGGAATTCAGAAAAAGACTAACTATTATTTCTAGGTGCAGGTGGTATTTTTTTTCTTGGTGAGCTTTTAAGTGCCATATTAATTATAAACACCCTTTTCAATAAGATAGAGTGC
The DNA here is from genome assembly GCA_964019185.1 of Maratus speculifer. Classification (NCBI taxonomy): domain Eukaryota; kingdom Metazoa; phylum Arthropoda; class Arachnida; order Araneae; family Salticidae; genus Maratus; species Maratus speculifer. The sequence continues at coordinate 369,016,646 of OZ025290.1, read as the reverse complement.
TGAGCAATGCATAATATTTCATTTTTTTTAAATTAAAGTTAGTTTCTTTATTCCATTCAAAAAGTTATTAAATCATCAAAGCATTACCACAGTCACTGAATTATTAGAGAAATTCCCTGCAATTGCAAGGAAGGATAGACAGAAGGAGATTATTTGGCTATGCCCCAGTAGTTTAATGGCATTCTGAAAATTGAAAATTTCGTGAAAGCACCATCAAATATTCAGAAGAAAATTATGTCAACATCTTAATGCGGAAGCAGGTCATTGAATTGAGCCATGATATGAAATAGTATGGTTCTTAGACAACTCAGAAGAATATTAACTCTACTGACCAATGTTCTAATATGTCACTGAAGCCAGCAATTCTATGATGTTGTAAGGATATTTCAAATACTAATAAACCTGCTGCGGAATTGTCCATTTATTATCCTGGCCTACAGTATCTTGACCGGTTTTCTTGAGCATGGTGCTTGAGATTTGACATAACACATGTCAGCTTAATGCCTAAGCGCTAGTGTTTAGTTTTTAACTTTTCACTGCACATACCTAAAACACCATTCTCATTATGTTCCACGAATTTAAGCAATATGATTGTTGTAACTTATTAAGGACAGCCCAAAGAATGTAATAACACTTATTTTGTGTATGCCGGATGGCTACATTTGACAAAAAATTAGAACTTGCTCTTCTTGTCACTCCACCGCTTTTATAGAATATTTCGGTTTTTACCAATAAAAATTCTCCATAATACAGAGAAATAATCGTTTTCTATAAGAGCGGTGATGTGACGATGCAGCAAAAGTTTCTAATTTTTGCAGTGTTTTAAGGCAAAAGTTTACTTTTATTATTTTTACAGAATACTTAAAAATATTAAAATAGAGAAAGTTTCAGAGTGTTAAGCGGATAAAATTAATTAATTTAAGCCCATTTAATTGAAAAATATAGTGATACAAAATTTAAAACTCCTAAGTGTGTACATAGGATACACGTTTTAAAATGTCAAATTTTAATTAAAAATTTGTAAATGATTTTTTTTACTATTTTTTCTTTATTAGACCGATATATAGAATTTACATATTTTTTTCATAAAAACAGAAAAGAAATCGTGCAATGAAGGGTTAAGAAAACTTGGCATTCGATTTATCAGTCCCAAATGGTGAAATTTTGAGTGAAACTTTCCCAGTTTGCAACCCAGAATCCAATGAGTAACTTGTACTATAGTAGACAGGCGTGTTGACCACTAAGCTTTAGGGCTTATACGGATCATTGAAACCTTAGAAGAATATCAAGTCCATAATCCAATAGCCCAATACACAATGCTTAGAGGAATTCTGGGAATTTCTGAAAACAATAAAATATCCAAGAGAAGATACAGTAGCTAAATAGTCAAAGAAATTAATTCCAGAGACGAGATATCGGATGTAATTTCTGACTGGGATAAGAATTTATTAATTTTTTGTATTCCCTATCGATTTCGTACAAAATTAGGTAGTTCAAAATGTGGACTGGTTAAACCCTTGAAGAAACTGCATAATTTAAAAAACAAGAGGAAGCATGTGTAGGAAGTGCCAATTTTTCACAAGAAATTCTCAAACCTACATACGAATCCCGTCTAGGGCTGAAAATTTTCATGAAAAGTTTTTGTGCATAACCTAACTGTTGCGTTTATCGCAGCTCCCGATTATCATCTTGAAAGGAGGTATAATACATTTATCACTTAATTTAATTTCGATGGTACCAGAATAACACCAAAATTTCAAAATAAAATCTTACTGTTATAACGTACGCAAAGGAAAGTTTTGAACTATTTTCAACTACATTTTTTTGTAAATCCCGGTTTTTTATTTTAGCAGCAAAAGAACTTTTGACTTGGAAAGAATTATTCGTGATTTTTTGGTTTTGTGCGCGGTCTCCAGCTTAATATGAATTTTTAATTAATTTCATGCATTAGTTCTCCAGATTGAGCGGTCAAAAATTTGCGTTACAAACAGACAGACAAAAGTCAAAGGCAGACGTTTTTTGTAAAACAGAAAAGTCCAAGATCAATACCTCCTAAAACATATAAATCCGTTGAAATCTTTGAGTTAAAATTCTTCACGAACCCAATACTTTCTTGTAACGTTTAAAAAAAAGTAAATTAAAAAAATTATATACCTTCAATTTTAAACGGTTTCACCATACGAAAAATGCTCACATACGAGAGCAAAAATACTATAATATACGTTTTGTTTTAAAATTACATTTTGATATTACTTATTTTAAATAAGCAATGCTATTTCTCAATTGGAAATTCTATTTCTTTTTTATAAATTTATGGTGTATTTTGATAACATTTTTAAACATATATAGTTACATGAAATCATACCTTTTTAATAATTCAAAGGCATATTTAAAGAGATTAAATATGGATTTAATCTTTAGACTCTTTAAACAACCATGAAAATAAAAATACATATTCTTAAACAGTTAAATTGATTTTTGTAAATTTTGCTTTTGCAAGTTTCAATAGATAATTTTACAGATTATTATTTAAAAACTTACTTTACATGAAAACGATAGTTGTTGATGAATTCAACCGACAACATTTTACTTAGTTTTGTGCTAACTTTTTTTTTCTAAAATAGATTTAACATCACTCTTATTCCAAAAAAGGAAGAAAAATACTAATCGTATTTTTGTGGCTGCTATAAAAGTACTAACTGTATTGCTTTTCTAAAACTCTAAACAATAAATAAAAGTTTTTAAACACTAACTTTCTGAAGATTGCAATTTTATGAATGGAATTGTGTTTCGCTATAATAAACTTTTTTCTTTCAACACATAAATGTCATGTTTGTAATTTAAAGAAGGGATTATACAAAAGGGAGAAACTTTAAGATTCATAAAAATGTTGAGATAACACAATTTCATTTTATGCACTTGCTGATTTAGTCATAAGGATTTTTCTCTCATGCTTCCTTCTATTCAAAAGGGTCATTTTCCTATAAAATCATGTCGGAAATTATGCGTCGAAAGCAGGGCTGTAGTTAAAAATGAATAATAAGTGGGGGGTCATATTTTATCTCTCTCTGATACAGAAAGATAAATTAGTGTACATTCATACTGCAGGTACTATGTTACTTATTAAACTGTTTTATAACTTACTTTTATGCTAAGAAAATAATATGATGATGAAAGATTCGAGTGTATAACAAGCGCAATATAGCGCATCATGTTAACTTCCTATGTGGAAACAAAATGAGCGAATGTTGAAACTCTTATTTTAGCTAAAATTTAGTGTTTTGCAAAATTGTGAAAGGGTCTGAAAACTAAATTAGATCTTTCAACAGAATTTCATTTGGATTTTCGAATATAAATTAATTTAGTGACCTTGAAATTTTTTCCAGGGAAGGCTCAAAATGTTTTAGTGGGGGGGAGGGGTTAACCGGCCCTAACACCTTCTTACATATGGCCCTGATTCTAAATAATCATATCTTGGTGCAATAGCTGTTGCACTCTTATGAGAAAATACATCAATACAACATATATTGCAATTCTAAATATTAAATTCAATAACACGTAAATAAAAAGATTTCATCTTAAATGTTGCGTAAATCGTAAGACATGCAGCATAGCAACGCCACCTTTTGAGATATTTACATCAAAAAATAATCAGCATCAATTTATATCAGAAAGTGCCTGAATATAAATTTTTATTGAATTTAGTGCATTAGTTCTCGAAATAGAGCACCCACAAAATTTATATCGCATACAGAGAGACAGACAAGGTCACCAGAGATGTCCTTAGGGGTGCGCGACAAGTGCGGCTGCACAGGGCCTCGCACCTAGAGAGGCCTCATATCTAGACACAAAATATTTTTTCTTCAATGAAAAGAAGAAGGTGTAACAGAAAACCTTTAATTTAAATTTATGATTTTAGTTAAGAAAAGTTAGTAATCTTGACATAAAATATAGCCTATGTTGGAAGAGGGACTTTCACCATCAATTTGACTCCATTATTTTAGAAATTGGTTCTGTAATTTCAAAAATTATCTTTACAAACACACAAACAAATGCCATACCTTTATAATAGCTAGGGGATCGAACCCTGGCTCCTCGAGTTACAGTATATAGGTAAAAAACATTCTTTTTTCTGATAGTATAGTAGATAAAATTATGTTAAGAGTCAGAATGGAAAGGGCCTTGCAAAATCGTTGCACCGGGCCTCGCTTTTAGCCGTCCTCCATAAGGACGGCTCGGAGAGTTACAGACTCGCAGACAGACATTTTATAAAGACATGTTTTTTGGAATCTCCGACCTTTAAATGTGTAAATTCGTCGGAAACTAATATTTACACGAATCCGATACTTCCTTCTTTTAAAGATTGAAAAAAGTAAAAAAAAAAAAAAAAAAATGATGAACTGATTGGAATGGCGTAACAGAACGTAAGATTAAAATGGCTAGAAATTAAAATTTGTTTAGCAATTACCACAAATTAACACAAATGTACTTTATTCAATAAAATGGTATTATTTATTTCATTCTTTCTTTCTTTTATAAAATGTCATAAAATTAAGGTATTATCGATACCTGTAGAACAAGTATAAACATGACATTTTTAAAGAAACATTTCTTTTTGCATTGTTCTGGCCAATTTTTACTTTATTTATACCAAATCCTTTCTAATATCATACTATAACTATCCACTAATATCAATCTACTTTAGTTGTAAGTGGACATTTATAGCATTCGTTGCAGTGTGAAACAATTTTCTACTTTTATCAGAACTATGTGTCTAAGGCCATTAATGAAATGTTCCCTGTCTATCTGGAATTTGTTTCTATTCCATCGTGGTCACGTTTCGTTATCCCATTCCATGGTCATATAATATTCACAAAAAAGGAAATAATGATGGTGAATTGGATGAATAAGTAACGTGTCTTTTTAATTTTTTTTTTCTCGTGGTAATCATTATGTTTCTAAATTTATACGTAGGATTTTATATTGATCCTACATTTAACAAATTGCTATTGGCGAATTCTCTTGAAAATTCCAGAGAAATAATGATTCGTCTCGCCTGACGCTATACAAAAAATTATCAGCAGGATCTGTTTATGAATTATTAGTTTATTTTCTGTAAAATTGTAAATGATTGCAGTAGGAATATCCCTTTTATATTACTTTAATTTCATACGAATAAAAGTAATTTAACAATGCAGAAAAACAGTTAAAATTTCTAAGAAGGACAAAAAATGCAAGAATTTTCGTAATGTAGAATGTTCTTTAACTCATGAACAAAATAGTAAGGAAGGTAAAGTACACATAAAGAAGAAATTTTGGTAAAGTATTGGGGAGTTGGAAATGGAAAGCGTTAGTGAACAAGCAAAAAATGCAGAGGAAATTAAAACAAGTGTATTGTTAAATATAACAATTAGAGTAAGTGCTCAAACGTGCCACAACCAACTTCTATACAGGCCTTGCAGCACTTAACAAGTAATTGGTGTATCCTTTCAAAAATTCCAGGTTTTTTTTTTTTTAATTTACTCAGATACGATATATGAATTGACACTGGTAAAGGCATCACTGACAAACTTCCAGTCATTGCTGTAACTGATCGTGAAGCACATGGTATCGTTGAAAAGGTACGTTATTCACTTGCTAGATGCTGCGAGGCCTGTATCCAAGTTGTTAATGGTACAACTTACAAGGAAGGTCTCCATACGGGCATACTCAGAAAAATCTGAAAAAATTACAGAATGTTCTTCTCATATAGTTATATATGTTTATAAAAAAAATTTCGGCGGAACTTCATTGCAGTGTCCGTAAAAAATTAATGAAAATTTCGTTTATTTGGCGATTTATCTCCGGTTGGCGAAAAAACGAAATTTTGAAAAATACGCTTTTACGCTTCGAACACTGTTAAAAATCTGCTGCATTTTGTTGCAACGCACTTCACCGCTTGTATATAATATCTCTATCCCAACCAACGAGAAAGCTTCATTTCACGGCCAAGTAACCGTTTTCTATACAAGCAAGGGAATGCGTTGCAGCAAAATGCAACAGATTTTTATCAGTGAATACCTTTTAAAGAAAAAACTTTCTATGTTCAATTTATTTAAATAAGTTTAGTTTAAGTAATTTTAGTTTTGCATTTTTACTTTACTTTAAGTGTAATTTTGTCATATACGTTTATATGTACTTATAACAAAATGAAATTAATATATTTTATCATTTAAAACACAATTTAAATTGATTAAAGTTGTTCCAAATTGAAAAATACACAGATAAAAATCTGTTGCATTTTGCCGCAACGCACTCCCTTGCTTGTATAGAAAACGGTTACTTGGCCGTGAAATGGAGCTTTCTCATTGGTTGGGATAGAGATATTATATACAAGCGGTGGAGTGACGTTGCAGTAATTCTCATTCAGCATTCTCATTGGTCAGAAGAGAGATATTCTATAAAAGTAGTGGAGTGACGTTGCAGTAATTCTCATTCAGCATTCTCATTGGTCAGAAGAGAGATATTCTATAAAAGTAGTGGATTGACGTTGGAGTAAATGCTGCAGATTTTTAACAGTGAAGTCAATTAAAATCAATTTTCAGATTCGTTAAAATCGTCTGCTTTTGGCGAGGAAATGCACTGCTTGCCAAATCCCGCGTCGCTTTCTGCTTTTCACGCCAATTATTCCAAACTATTTTATTTTTTTACATATCTAATAATGTAATTCCGCCGCTAATTTTCACTGATCCTTTATTACCTACATGAGTAGTTTAATTCGTATTTTTTTCAAAAAATTCTGAGTATGCCCCCAATGGAGACCTTCCTTGTTAGCACAGACTAAATTTGTTATGCCAATAAAATTATTGTATTAATTTCCTCTGCATATATTTCCTTTTAGTTTAATCTTATCATTTCCGACTACACATTGCTTTGCCAAAATTGCATCTTTATGTGTAATTTACCATCCCTTACAATTCAGTTAATGAGTTCAGGGACACCTTGCATAGTTATGAATTAATCCAGAAAGCAAGTTCCGTTTTAAATTTTTGCCGTGAAAGCGCTACAATAGTGAATTCATAACGACGACATGACGAGTGAGTGACGCATGCGCATCCACTTTACTGACTCAATAACAAATATATGAAGTTATTTTGACATAGCTGAGTATTGCGTTGGCTGCATGAGAAGCAATTAAAATGTTTCAAAAATTTTTATATGTCGGCATATGCAAGATATCCGCTTTTCGAATGCTAACACTGAAAACAATTAGAAGTATGAAATAAATTCACGAAGTTTACGGATAAAATGCGTCAATACGGATAAAATGATTCAATGATATGAATGTGACTGATAAATTTCAATGAAGGGCGTGAAAACATTGACGAATAATGAAAGGAAATCTGTGATTGACAATAATTTGCTTACAAAAGTACGTTAGAAAAGAGTGCGGCGAACCGAATATGGGAAAAGAATACGGAGAACCGACACTGTCAATGCATTTTCATCAAATTTATAGCCCACTTCTTTCAACGCTGTTACCACATAATTGGTATCACAGTCAGCATCTTTCTGTGACAAGGGCATACAAAAAGCTCCTGCCATGCTATGATAAAATCTTCAATGATGATTATAACTGTGTTAAAAAGAAACCTAATAATAATGATTCATTCTGAAGTAAATTAGTATCTTTAAAAACCGTTTCTTTTTTACCCGACTACGGCAAAGCCAAAGGAGGGTTATGATTTTGACAGGCTATGTATGTATGTACAGGGGTTGGACAAAAATATGGAAACACCTTAAAAAAACACGTTTCCTTGCCTAGTATTGTGTACGGTACCCGTTGTTATTCAAAACAGCTTGCAGTCTTCTCGGAATGGATAAATATAGTTTCTGTATGTTTGCCAAGGGAATATTGCACCATTATTCCTGCAAAACAGTGACAAGTTCAGATAACGATGTTGGTGGTGGATAGCGAGAACGCACTTTCCGCTCCAATGTAGACCACGAAGTTTCGATAATATTCAAGTCTGATGACTTTGGTGGCCTGGGGAGATGCGAAATTTTATCCTCGTGCTCAGAAAACCAGTCCTGGACAATGTGAGCTGTGTGAACGGGGACATTGTCGTCTTGGAAGATACTATCATCATTGGGGAACAAAGCTTGTACCATTGGATGGTCTTAATCGGCCAAAATGTTCACATAAGTCTGAGCAGTAATACGCCCTTACAGAGTTATCATAAGGCTAGAAGAAAACCACGATATGGCTGCCCAAACCATCACCAAACCCCCGCCATGTTTCACTCTTGGCAACAAGCAGTCTGTATTAAAGGCTTAAGATGGCGTTCGCCAGACATAAACTCGGCCAGAAGTGGGGAACAATGTGAAAGAAGACTCACCAGACCATATTACGCTCTTCCACTACTCTATATACCAGGCTTTATGACTTAAACACCACTTTTTCCTGTTACAGGCATTAGCTTTACTGATGGATGGCTTTTTAATTGCAACACGGCCAGCAATTCCCTATTTATGAAGCTCCCTTCTAATTGTTTTGGTACTCACAGGATTTGGTAACACGACATTCATTTCAGCAGTAACTTTTGCAGATGTGGACTGCTTATTTTTCGCGATAATCCTCCTTAATGATCATCTGTCACGATCACTCAGCACACACTTTCGTCCGCGCTGTGATTAAGCGGATGATGTTTTTTCCTCATTTCAAATATGCCGAATAAATCTTCGACACAGTACCTCTTGAAACACTAAAAACCTCGGCTACCTTGCTTACGGAAGCACCCACCATACGCGCGCCAACAATTTGTCCACGTTCGAAGTCTGTTAACTCTGACATAATGCAATGATATAATCTCACATAGCAGTGCTCCAACAACGACTGAACGGTGCAGTGATTTTACGAAGTTGTATAGGTGGCGTCAGTAGGTGAAAACTCCAGTGCCATCAACATAGTTCATTATAATCAATCTTTCTTTTCAAACATGCATTTCAAAAGGTGTTTCCATATTTTTGTCCAACCCCTGTATGTATGTATGTATGTATGTATGTATGTATGTATGTTCATCTGTTCCCTCGTAACTTCTAAACCACTAATCAGAATTCGACAAATGACATATCATTAGAAGCGTCTTAATTGTCCGCTGGTTATAGGCTATATAGATTTTCACCAAATTCAATGTGGCGCCCTCTAGCGGACAAAATATACAGAGTAAAAAAATAAAGTTAAGCTAGATATGCCGTGTTTGGTATCATTTTAAAGCGCTTCACTTGTACATTTCGAATATATATATATTACTAGCATTTGCTTGTGACTTTACTTGCATTTATGGGCTAATTGCATATAATTCACATCTTTTCGTTCTTAATTTCTTTGGTACTTAGTAATCAGAATAAGACCACTGCAGTGCCATTAGAAGGGTCTTGATCTTGATATTCTGTTGGTTGTGAGCTATAAAGTTTGTCACCAAATTTACTATTATGCCCTCTAGCGGACAAAAAGTATAAAATAAAAATATATGTAACGTCAAAAAATAAAGTTAAGATAAATATGCCGTGTTTGGTATCATTCAAAAGCGCTTTACTTGTACATTTTGAATATATCTATATATTACTAGCATTTGCTTGTGACTTTACCTGTATTCATGGGGTACTTTTATACTTTTTCAGCGTAGTTTTTTGTCGTAGTTGGGTTTTAGTTTTTTTACTTTATCTTGTATTTAATTGCTTAGTGGTATTTATTTTCTGGATTACCTGATATAACCGAAAATTGTTTCAAAAGCGCTATCTTGATAAAATCGTTATTAATAAATATAATCAAAGATTGTTCACTGCGCTAATTAACACTAAAATTTGTTAAATTTTTCGAACGTGATTAGTTCTATATATTTTCATGTAACCATGCCGATCAATATAAAATGCCTCGTCTTTTCTAATGATATCTATTAACATCGCTGAAAAAAATTGTTTTGTTCTATTTGGCAATAGCTACTATTCTATGCAGTTCGCTGGCGAAATTCAATTCATTGGATTGGTTCTAAAATTTTTAGTCAAATTTCTTTATTTTTCTTTATTTTCAACTTTTTGCGTTCCTCAAACGTGTACATTGTTGCCTTAAAGTTGTTTTGTGATATTTCATTTCCTTTAATTGTTGTTACTCGTTTGAGTTAATGCGTTGTGAAAGTTTATAGTTCTTTTTCTCCAAACCATGTTTTTCGAACCTTCTGACCATTTTTCTCGATAACTATTCAGCCTTATTTTTTTATTCAAAACAAAGATAATCGTATTTATTGAAGTTATGTCGGAATAAAAATATAAATTACCTTGATTAATAAGCTCGCAAAAGATAAGAAAAAGAGTGCAGGGGGAATGACAATTGTAGTTGATATTTGTTCGAAACTAAATGTTGTATAATCTCCAGAGAATTAAATACTTTTTTGTAATTGGCGACCAAATTCAATTCAGGTATTTAAAAATTTTATCCGATTGACATGGAATTTCACGGCGAACACTAGCAGACACCGTCGTACGAAAAGTACTAATCAATGCTATTAACATAAAAAAATTATATACTTAAGTGAAAAGTCAAGAAATGTAATGCAAAAGTTTGAATGTAACGCATAAAAATCGTAAAAATCATGTGAATTTTAGGCCAGAGAAGTACGCTCCTTAAAAAGATAAAGCAGAACTTACTTTTTCATTAAATAGTACTCCTCAAGAAGTTTGAACTTTTGCCCTTTCACAAAAACGAAAAATGATTGTTTCTATGTGACTTTTGTACTAATTACGAATCTAGTTTTAGATTTACTCCACCTGGTCTTCTTTATGAGATATTTGTATATTTTGGTTTATGCAAATTTTGTAAATTTTATAGAATTATATACAAATTTAAGTCACAAAGCATTATCAGATTGCCTTTTTTGCTTTAAATTATGATTACTGTATAATTTAGTTTACTAAAACATTGTTTCTGAGATTGCACTGACATGTGACCGTGAAACATTGTGCCTAATTTGCCTAATTTTTCTTTTTTCCTAATAATGTTTCTTGATGTGCGAATAATTCTGCCACTCAAGTACGTTAGTATATTTTTAAACCAGTTTTGTATCTGTTTTCTTCTTGTACGACAAATTCTTGAAAAAAATTGCATGTAATTTTTTTATTTTTATTTATTTATTTATTTTTTTTTTTTTTGTTAAAAAAACAGAAATTGCTTTTTATTTTCGTTTTTAGAAATTTAAAATTTTATTTATATCTCTGATATTTTTTTTTGAATTTTTGGGTTTACAAAAAATTTGGAGCTTTGGATTTTATTTAAATAATTAGATTTGAAAAATTTTAATTTAATTAACTAATAAATATCTTCCTTTAATAATTATTTTAGAAATTAAATTTATTGATGCTATCATCTATGTAAGAATTTAATAATTATAAATTAACAACTTAGATTGATCAAGGATAAATTGTTTAAAAAGAAAAATTAAACGAAAACCTCTATGTGATCTGAGGCGACCTTTTTATTCTTTATTATATGCATTGAAATATTAGACACGATATAAGGAAATAGATTGCTGATTTGAAATCATCATAAAATTTCTATCAATAAAAACATTACGACGATTATGTGGCAACTGCTTTAAAGTTGATAAAAATATAAAAATTACACCATTGACAAATATGCAAACTTAACTTAATAACTAACAAATAAATGTTAAGAATATGCAGATCATGACATTTATCTGAAGCAAATAATCCAATAGTCACTATCTGGAAATGATAATTAAATCTGATATTGAAATTTCCCAAAATAGCACGAAAAGCTTAAATTTTCATAAATTAAAACATGCAAATTTCTCAAAAACTGGATTACATAGAGAAAAATAGAAAGCATATTCATAATCATCTAAAAAATAATTTAGAATCATTTCATTTCAGTTCCATGAAAGAACCATTTTTGTCAAGTGTAATAAATCTTATTCATCAGGAATTAATTGTGAGCAATCTTACACTCTTCCTTCATAGCTTTAACAAATTCTTATCAGATCAGATGTCTTCTTGTTATAATAAGAGTTTTACCCAAACTCGAACTGATGCTATTTTTTTCATTCCGACAATGATTCAGCACAGTTGGTTGTGTTTATGACGACCAATTAGCAACATATGGGATATAGATCCCAAGGGAGTTAGGTGCCTTCAGTGGAAGTTTTTCTATAGGAACTTAACCCGTATTTACCCAAAGAAATCCAAGGATCGAAGAAAACCATGCAAAACTCCGAACGAATAGGCCGACGGCCACAATTGAGTTCGAAACCAGCACCTGCTATCTACCAGTTTCGAGGACAGAACCTCTCTGCTACTGGTGGTGCCAGATTCAGCTCGGATATGCTTTAAAGATTTGTTGGATTGTGACTCTTTATGGCTGGGATGAGATTGAATTAGTTTTTCAGGATAAAGTCTTGATCAATTAAAAAATAATAACAAAGTTTTAACCCTCTAAGCGTCTGGAACGTATTATTCCGTATACTAAGCTCCAGTTTTCACTGCAATATAAGCAATATTTAAAATACTACAATTCTATAGATTTAATGAATTTTCATTACATTGAAGAATGATTCATACTCTGTTGGATTACATTCATGCTTATAATAAAGTTTGTTTTTATAATGTTGAAAGTATCATATTTTCTTAACATTTAAAAATATTGTTGAGAAAACAACATTACAACTTTGCCCTTTTGCAAGACGCTTGGAGGGCTAAAAATGTTCCTTTTTAGTGCTTCCTACAAGCCTCCGACAAATTCTCTAGTAATTTCCTATTTTTTGAGTAATTTTAATTTTGTATAAATTAGTAGCAAATTACAGAAAATAGCGTAATTAATTAATACTATGAAGGAGTCCGAAGAAAATTATGAGAAATAATAACATTCAATTTGATGTCCTTCGAAGAAAATTCATCAGAAACTAATTTCAAATAAGATTGACTAATAATTCAATAAGTTGAATAAATGCTTAATTGGTTGCAATGTGCATAATGTGTTTTCATTATGAAATTAACGAGTAATTCTGAATGAAATAACACAAAAGCTAATTTCCGATTTTTTACTTCAGCTTCTTTTCTTTTCTTTTCTTTTTTTTTTGGGGGGGGGGGGGCTTAGAAAAGAAAATGGAAGAAGAGAAAACAAAACACAATTTTTTAAAATCTCCAATAAAATGTAATTAAAAAATTAAAAAATTATTAAAATGTAATTCTTTTTTATTATTTGTATATTTATGTGAAAGTATTGAATTGTGAAAATTTTAAACTTCTGGTTTTCGACGGACTTAAATGTTTCAAAACATTTTGAAGTGGTAAAATTTGCTTTATTTAATCAAATGTTATTGGAGGCGGAGACAAAGGAACTCTTCCATTTCAAAAATGTGGTGCTAATTAAGAAATTTGAATTAAAAAAATGTTGCCCCTACCATATTTTTGCATTACCTGCGTGCAAATGTATAATAGCAAAATATTTATGTGACCATAATAATGGATTTACATTTCTCCAGTATTTAAACGCGAAGTTCAATAACATATAGGTGGAATTCGTGTTATATTTATTTATTTGTGAAATTCCTTTTCACAATTTTGTTACGGAGTATCCCCCAAACAAAACAAGAATATATTTATTTACTTATGTCTTTTTAAGTTGAAACTGGTTAATCTTCTATAAGATTGTTGCACATCTGCTTTGAAATCAGGGCCGTAACTATAAACTTGGGGGCCCCGGGGCAAAACCTCCAGGGGATCCCCCCAGGGAGGGCAAATTGAAACTTTGCCCCGGACATAGTTTCTTTTCTCGCACACCGCTGTTTAAACGTACATAGTATGATAAACCCAATAATGACTAAACTAGTAAATCTGCAGATCAGGAGCCTCAACGTCAGCTTTGCACATCATTTTTTATAAACACACTTTGGGTAATATTCAACTTCCTTGAAACTGTAATTTAAAACTTTCAAATTGCGTAATTATTTATAAGAATAAAACAAGAATAAGAAGTTTTCAGCCATCAAAAGCGTTCAATTAAAGATTTAGTTATGTTAGGATATTCTGAAATTTTCATGATCTATTATTTTTGTTTTTTTATTATAGCATAGCAGATTTCTTCAGGGGGGCTACGCCCTCCGTAGTCTCATTAAACTTAAATTTGTAACTTTCTATCAATTTGCTAATGCTTATCGTATATCTTGCATTTGTTTATACATTTTGATTTATAAGGATAAGTAACAGTTTTAACAAGCATTTTTCATTATCCTCATACTTCTATATACCTGTCCACCACAAACACCTAAATCTGATGTATCAGGAACTTTTGAAAATGTAAAATCAGTAATCTAGGGTTTACAATTTTGTTTCCGAAAAAAAGAAGTTTTGATTGCATTTTGTGGCAGTTATCGCGGACAGACAGACAGAACAGACTGACAGGCGGAAAACAATAAATTTTGTGTCGCCAAAATAAGCCTTCACTGAAGTTTCGGCAATGACGTCATTATTCATGAGTTATTGCTATCCATGTTTCTAATATTTTTTATAACTACTATAAAACACCTGTTTTATTTCAATTATGACGTCAAAATTTATCAGGTGAAATAATTGTTAAAAATATAATTATTTTTTATTTCTTTTACTTCTAACTATGCCCCCATTTTTGTCAGAAAAATTCTTATTAACGAAACAAACTTCCGTGTTTAATATTTAACAAAGAACTATGTTTATTTTTATTTTAATTCTGACGTCATATTTATTTTTTCTTAGTTTAATTTTTCGAATGGAAATTGCTCAATTGAAACTTATTGCCGTTGAAAAATTATTCATATTTTGATTTTTTTTGGCAACGATAAAGGAAATTGGTTAAATTTTATCTAAAAAATCGCTATTAATTCTGCATGAAAAAGAAGAAAATTTTGAATTATTAAGGAAAATATGTGAATAAAATTAATAAAACATAGTCTATGCTCTTTTCTGGGATATGTTATAGTTATACACAAAGATACAAACACATTAATTCATCAGTTTTGACGTTGACTTCATTTAAATTTTCGTACACGCATTCAAATTTATAACATTATAAAAATAAGGATTATGATGAATGGTTGCTTAGCAATCATTAAGAGAAAATAAAGAAAATGAAATAAATACATTTGAAATAAGTAAATCTCTAAAACAAATTAGTTTGTATTATTGGAACACATTTATAAAAAATCTCCAAAATTTACAGTAATAATTTAAAAAATCTGACAAATGTGTTGACAAAATTTCAAAACAATACGAATAATTTAACCGGTAAATTTCAGTATCCTTTTATCATTGAATTCCATTAATGAAATGTGACATTTTCTCTCAAGAAAGAAAATAAAAATCATTGGATTTGCCATAGAAAAACATTATTGCGCAAAATAAAATATTCTATATTTTCCGAACGAATGAATCAAATCTTACAAAAAACTATACAGCTTAATCCCAGTACTTCACTAACATACCCACTTAATTTCAAGCCAATCGGATGCTTTTTACGGAAGTTATCGCGGAACAGACAGACTGACAAACTGACAGACTGATTGACAGACAGACAGACAGAAAAAAATTTCGTGTCTCCAAAGTAAGCCTTCATTGACGTTTCGGCAAAAATGTAGAATTGGGCAGCTCTACTCGTTAGGCACTTGGCGGCGACGCCATTTTTGCCGATCCCACTGAAGCTAGCATGGGGAAGAAAATACGGACTTCTGATTGGTTAAATACTTTAAAGAGCGTTTTATTTAGGTTCATTTTTGAGTACTATATGTAACTTAATCATGCGTTTATGTTTAAAAACCTTTCGAAAGATGGATTGTGATAATTTTTTTCGATTTTATGTATTTATTAATAGACTAGCTGACCCATCCGGCATTGCCCGGGACCCGTTATGTTAACCTTAAGCAAACAATTAACATTTTAGATCTGCAATTAGTCAAAATTAAGCATATGATATGAATTATTCGTTAAATAATATTTTAAAGAAATGCATAAAAAATGTGTAAATGCTTTAAAAAAGGCCTTTGGACCTCAATAAAAACACCAGGGTGTAGGTCCTGAAATAAGAGTCCGAAACTCAACTTTAAATTTATGCATTGAGAAAGTGGGGTAATAAGTGGGTGAAATATGCATGGAGAACAAAAATTTCAAGGTGTCTGAGCCGAGACCATAGGGAGTCTCAGACTTTTAAATTGAATGTAAGAACATGGGAATAACTAAGTGAAAAAATAGTTCCAAAAATGAAGATTGGATTAAGAGAGGGCAGTTTAATTGAAATTTATGGTACAAAATCTTCAAGGGGCCAGGAACTTATTTCGCATGTAGTTGGATATAAAATATTTTTTGTAGTTATTAAAGTAATAGGAGGACGCTAAAGCAATGTGAAAGAAAACTGCAAGCAATCCGGATCATTTTTAAAGAAATTGCACCAACGGCCCCAAGAACGCGATTAATATTCAAAATTGGTGGTAGCTAGACTATGACGGTTTCTTAGTAGCTAATGGATTTAAGAAGTTGTTTAAAAAAAGCGAGTTAATTGAACCGTTTTAAAGGGATTTATAATAAGGGCCCAAAAAAGACAACTGACAGTTAAAAAGAGATCCCTAACAGGAAAACATGTTAAAATATCTTAGTACTTAGCTCTTTAGATCTACAATTAGTCAAAATTAATCATAGGGTATGAATTATTCATTTTAATAATATTTTATCGAAATGCTCAAATTGATTTGGAAAATGTTTAAAAAGAGGGTCCTAGCCGCGGATGAAAACATGAGAATCTTTTTCTTGAAAGAAGAGTCCAAGACTCAAATTTAAAAATTTTGCACTGAGAAGGGGAGAAATTTAATGAGTGAACTATATTTGCCTATCAAAATGTTCAGGGGCCCTAGACTGAGCCCTATGATTCCACAGGAGGCCAAAGTGTCTTATATGGAAAGTCAAAACATTAAAATATCTAAATGAATAAAAAATCCTAAAAATGAAGATTGGATTAAAAGGAAACAATTTGTTAACAATTTATTATTACAAAAACTTCAACGGGCCCCAAGGGGCGAGGAATTTATTTTGCATGTAGTTGGTTATAAATATATTTTTTGTAGCTATTAAAATGATGGAAAGATGCTATTATTGCGTTATCTTTTATGCAACGATAACTCTATTACGCTAGCAGCGTATCTGGATCACCAGTAATTGAATAAGGCTTAAAATAGATTTAAGAAATCATAACATAAAAAAAATATTCTGGGGTCTGCAAAACGAAAAACATCCAGTCGTTTAAAAAATCAAAAACACATTTATTTTCACCAAAACAAGAATTCTCAAAAATTTTAACTAAAAAAAAACCGAAATTGCCAAAATACAAAAACAAAACTTTTGCTTAATATTTACATTGAGTTAGAGTTACAGTGCGCGGGTGTAGATGCCATGAAAAAAACAAACAAAATCTCTGAAGACATGACATCCTCCCACCTTAAGTTGTTGAAAGACAACTTAACTTACCAAACATTTAAAAATTTCAAAGAATAACACATACACAATAGACATTTCTAATATACTCACTAACACGAAAAATATATAAGATATATATACTGAAAGTCACATTTAAAGTTCTGAATAAGTTTGTTTACAAGTCCAGCTTTTGTGGTTTTTTAACAATTCTCCCACTTTTAGTTTTTAAAACATCATCTCTGAAAGTTTCATTGGAAATTTCAAGTGGGAAGATTCTTTGGACTGGTCGTAGAAGTTCTCCTTTTGCTGTTCTCAAACGCACTAATCTGTTAATACCATCCTTTCCAGGTAATAATTTAATAACAACACCTAAAGGCCAGTCATTACATTTTACATTATCACTTCCAATCAACACAACTTCTCCTAGCTTAATATCTCTTTCTTGTTTCTTGTTTTCATTTCTTTGAATTAAAAGTCCCAAATATTCCGATCTAAATCTTTTCCGAATGTCAGTTATCAACTGTTGACGATATTTTATTCTTTTGTTGAGAACAACTTCATCCACTTGATCTAAATCCGGAACACCAATTTGCCTGAAATCTTGCAAAAATGAGTTAGGTGATAAAGGTATCAGTTCAGAATCCGTTTCTGATATATGACTAAGCGGTCGAGAATTTATAACAGACTCTGCATCACATAAAACGGTGACCATTTCTTCATAAGATAAAAAAGCCTTTCCGAGAACTCTTCTTAGGATCTGTTTCATTACTCCAACTAATCTTTCCCAGAAACCGCCCCACCAGGAGGCAGTGGGAGGGTTGAAAAGCCATTGTATTCTTCGTATACTACTAAATTGTGCAATCTCAGCCCAATTCACGGTTTTCAAATAATTTGATGCACCGGCAAAATTGCTTCCATTATCACAATACACAACTGATGGCCTTCCTCTTCTTGAGATGAATCTACGAAAACTTTGAAGAAAAGCTTCAGTAGTTAATGATGACAGAAGTTCAAGGTGCACAGCTCTGAAAACCGCACAGGTAAATATGCAAATCCAAGCTTTACTCCCCTCCTTTAAATACAGCGGTCCAGCTAAGTCAAAACCGATTATTTCAAAAACTGCAGCATCTTTTATTCTGTTTTCTGGAAGTGATGCAGAGGGGGTAGTCACATTTCTTTTGGCGTGTCTTAAGCAAATAACACATTTTGATAATACTGCTCGAACAGTTTTTCTCGCATTCAGAATCCAATAATGTTCACGTAGAATATTTAAAATCATTTGTAATCCTGCATGTGAATTCTTTTTGTGTTCAGTCATTATCAGTCTCTCAACGACTGGATGATGGGATGGCAAAATGATAGGGTTCTTGAAATCTTCTGAATCCTTCCTATACGTTAATTTTGTCTTCACTCTAAGTATTCCCTTTTCATCTTTGTATGTTGTTAAAGAATTAATTCTCTTTCTGTTGACTTCATGACTAAAATATTCCTCTTGTATCATCTGTACAATCTTTATTTCTGCTTCTTTTAGTTCCGCATAAGATAATTCACCCGTGATTCGAGAAGCGGAATTCCTACAGTTGAAAATGAATCTATTCATCCAAGCTGTCATTCGTAGCATTCGATCATAGCTTGAAAAATAATTAGTAGTACCAACCTGAATCTTCGTTATAGTTTTTACTACTACTTTTATTTTCACATTGATTTAAAGAACACACAACTGGAAGATTCTTAGAAGTTGGATTTGTTTTTTTTTTCTTTCGTAATAGATGGCTCGTCAAAAACAGGTTTGGTAATAGGCCAGTTTTCTTCAGTTTGTAGAAGCCATATGGGACCCTCCCACCATCTACTGCATAAAAGTTGGTGAGCAGAACAGCCTCTTGAAGGTAGGTCAGCAGGATTTTGTACTCCTGGAAGATGCTTCCACGAAGTTGGATCAGTCAGTTCTCTTATCTCTCGAACTCTATTATTTACAAATACTGACCAAATTTCTTCTCGCTGAATCCAACTTAATACTGTAGTGGAATCAGTCCAGTAGTGTTGCTTCACATTGTCCCACTGGAGTGCACTGAGTACAGATCTGCAAAGTCGAGCTCCCACCGTTGCAGCCAGCAACTCAAGACGAGGAATAGTGATGGATTTTACTGGAGCAACTCTCGATTTGGCAGCCAAAAGATTTATATGAACAACACCAGAATATTCTATGCGAACGAAAACAGCTGCTGCGTATGCAAATTGGCTGGCATCACAAAATGTATGAATACTTATATTATGTTGATCACTTATAACAGGAGAAAAACAGCGGCTTACAGACAAATTTTTTAAGGAACTTAAATCTTCAAACCATTTTAGAAATTCACGTTTCAAATTATCTTCAACTTCCCTATCCCACGGGATGTTGTCTCTCCACATCTTCTGTAACATTAATTTGGGAATTAACAGAAAAGGACATAAGAATCCAATAGGATCAAAAACCCTATGTGTAATGGAAAGAATCACTCTCTTCGATACAATTTCGAGTTTGTATGTTTTCATCCAATCCAAATTAATTTTCAGTTCATCTTCTTTACGATTCCAAATTAATCCTAGAACCGAAGTAACTTGTTCTGGGTCATCATCTCCTATGAACTTCCATCCTCGCAAGTTGAATTTTCCTTCAGCCAAGATGTGATGACTCTCCTCGATGAAAGGTAATATTTCTGCTTCATTGTCCAAACTTGTAATTAAATCATCTACGTAAAAACTTCGCAGAAGTAGGTCAACTATTCTCTGACTATATTTCAAATTATTTCGATATTTTTTCAAATGATGTTCAAGCACAGCTTCTAAGAGAAAAGGGCTGCTTTTCACACCAAACACCACACGTGTATGCCGCATTATCCTTGGAACTACATTTTCTTTTCCATTCCACCAAAATAATTTTAGAAAATTCCTATCTTCCGGTTGCACACTTATTTGTAAAAAAGCTTTCTCTATATCGGCAACTATGCCATATTTATGTTCTCTAAACCTGAGAAGAAGTTAGGGATTAGTTCCAATAAATTTGGTCCGGACTCTAAACACTGGTTGAGCGATGGAGAATCTCTAAGTCTGGCAGAGGCATCAAAAACTGGGCGTACTTTAGTTGTTCCATGTTGTTTTACAACAGGTCTGTGTGGCAAATAGTGTTCTTGCAGGGAAGATGGAGAGTCAACTGGATCATCTTCAATTATACCTAACGATTCCCATTCTTTGAACACATCATCATAAGCTGTAAACAAGTTTTCTTGATGCAATTTTTTCGTCGATGATTCTAATCGTTTCATAGCATTCTCTTTATTACTCGGTAAAGGCAAATGATTATCTTTCCAGGGTAGTGAAACTTCGTATCTTCCATCTGTATTGATTCGAACAGTTTCTTCGAAATGCAATTTAGTAAGATTTTCTTTTTCCTTTTTGTTTTTCATTTCAACTGGATCACTTATCCCTAAAACCTCTAAACTAAAAAGATCGGAAATAGTAGCTTCTCGTACAAACATCGAAATTACCATCATAGCTGTATCTTCTTTTTCAGAACGCAATTTAGTTTTCCCCATGAGAGTCCATCCTAGATAGGTTTCCATGGCGACTAATCCACTGGATAGAACTCTTCTCTTTCCAGTAAACAGTCTACCAGCAACATCTGCTCCAACAAGAATATCAATTGGCCCAGAATTATTTTCGATGTCAAACATTTGTATATTCATAGATTGCAATTCTTCAATCCACGGTCCGTACGAAACAGAAGGAACATCATTGCGAATAATATCTTGATCAACTACGTCAAAATTACAATTAAAACTTCCATCTAAGTTTCCTAGCTCAATTTTGTATACGTTATGAAACTTCTCGTTGATCTTTTTTCCTCCAAAAAGTGCATGCGACAAATGTTGCTGTCGTAAAGGTGCTAATCCTAAAGCGGATATTATTTCTTTTCTAATATAAGACTTTTGCGATCCCGAATCATACATAGCTCTTACGATTAAATTACAATTTTTACCTTTTATTTTAACTTTCAAAGTCTGCAGCAAAACTTGTGGCGCTTTCGAAATACTCGCCAAATTTAGTGATTTATCCTGCTCTTTAACCTCTTTTTCCGCATTATTTGATGCAGGTTTATTTACTTTTTTATTTGACTCGGTGCACATAACTGCATAATGCTTCTTATTGCAGATCATGCATTTCACAAAGCACCTACATTTTCCTACCCTATGTCCGACTTTTAAACATTTGAAACAATAACCTTTATCTTTTAAAATCTTTAATGTTTCATTATAAGACATTTTTTGAGCCTTAAAGCAATTAGTCGGTTCATGTTTTCCGCTACAGAAAACGCAAAGTTTCTCTGCACCATCTGAAGAGCTCAACAAACTAGCTGACGTAAATATTTTGTCTTTCTTTAATTTGCTTCCACTTTTATATGACGTTGCATCCGTCAAACCGAAACCTGTCATAGCCAAATTAATCCGCTCTTCTGATTCAACTTCAGTTTTCAAAAATTTTAATAAAGCATCTAATCTCTTTTTGGAATCATCGCCAGAATCGAAATTCAAACCTCGCTGAAAAGCTCTAAGCAAATCCTCTGGCATGCAAGACTCAACTAAAGGATAAAGTAAACATGCACATTCGGCAGTTGTAACACCAAGCGTTTCAAGTGCACGAATTTGGGTTTCTAGATTATCATATAATGCACACAAATTATTTGAGGAAAAATTTGAATTGGCATTTTTTAAAACTAATTTCAATAATTCTCTTACATAAACCTCTACTTGTAAATCATGGCGACCAAAACGACTTTTCAAACAGTCAATTGCTTTTGGATAGTTCTCGCCAATTGGCGGAAAGCTTTCAATCACTTCTCTAGCACGAGACCCTTCAACTGTAGACTGTAACAAATATTGAAATTTATGTGAATCTTCAATACTAGAATCAACATGAATTTTTTCAAATTGGCTCCAAAAATAAAGCCATTCTTTAATATCGCCATCAAATTTTCGTAATTCTAATTTAGGCAATTTAAACTTACTTTTATCAAAAGTAATATTTTCGACAGTATTAATTACAACAGAGTCATCATTAGTTGAATTTAAAACACTACTCACGTTTTGTTGACCGTTGATTATTCTTCTTGCTTTCGTTTGAATTCGTATAGCTTTATCCCGAAAATCTTCTACAACTTCAAATTCTGCATCAAATTCTTTATCGGGCAGAAGTTCAAGAATATTTGAATGTGTTTTTTCTAAACGATCAGCTTTCCCATTGAAAACATTCAGTTCTGCTTCCAGTTCGCAAATATCAACACTTTCTAAGGCTATCAGATCTTCTACTTTATTATAAGCTTTCGTAAAAGCGGCTCTTTCACCTTTTCTCAGTTTCTTAAGATCTTCAATATTAGCCATTATTACAATCACCGGTCCCGCCGAGGGTACCAAAATATATATTGCGTTATCTTTTATGCAACGATAACTCTATTACGCTAGCAGCGTATCTGGATCACCAGTAATTGAATAAGGCTTAAAATAGATTTAAGAAATCATAACATTAAAAAAATATTCTGGGGTCTGCAAAACGAAAAACATCCAGTCGTTTAAAAAATCAAAAACACATTTATTTTCACACAAAACAAGAATTCTCAAAAATTTTAACTAAAAAAAAAACCGAAATTGCCAAAATACAGAAACAAAACTTTTGCTTAATATTTACATTGAGTTAGAGTTACAGTGCGCGGGTGTAGATGCCATGAAATAAACAAACAAAATCTCTGAAGACATGACAGCTATAATTATTTTAAATAAAATTGAAAGCAATTTGGTTCATGTTTAAAGAAGCTGCACCAACGGCCTCAAGAAAGCAATTGACAAACAAAATTAATGGTAGCTGAAGTCTGAGAAATTCTTTTGTCGTTCATGTAATAGGTAGAGGACATAAAAAGTTGTTAGAAAAAAAAAGCTAGTGAATTGGACCATTTTTAAGGGAGTTATAATATGGGGCCCCGTAGGGACCAACTGACATTTAAAACCAGGGCCTTAATATGAAACCATGTTAAAATATTTTAGTACATAGCGCTTTAGATCTTTAATTAGTCAAAATTAAGCATATAGTAGGAACTATTCTTTGGAATTATATAATTTTTTAAATGCACCAATTGATTGGGTAAATGTTTAAAAAGGGGCCCTAGGGTCCGAATAAAAACATCAGGTTTTCTGTATTCGTCCTGAAAGAAGAGTCCCAGGCAACTTTAAAATTTTGCACTGAGAAGATCAGAAATATAGGAAGTGAAATACGTTTATTTCACAAAATGTTGAGGGGCCCTGGGCTGAACCTTATGATTGCACAGGGGAACACAGTGTCTTGTATGGAATGTCAAAACATTAAAATATCTAAATGAATAAAGAATCTTAAAAATGAAGATCAGATTAAAAGGAAGCAATTTATTGACAATATATTATTAAAAAACTTCAAGGGAGCCTCTACCGGGCCCCAAAGGGCCAGGAAATTATTTCGCATGTAGTTGGGTATAAAAATATTTGTGTAGTTATTAAAATAATGGGAAGGCGCTAAAACTATGTTGAATAAAATTGAAAGCAATTTGGATCATTTTTAAAGAAGCTAGACCAAGGGCTCCAAGAAAGCTATTGATATTCATAAATAGTGGTAGCTGAAGTCTAAAATTTTTTTTTGTTGTTCATGTCGTAGTTGGAGGACTTAAAAGTTGTTTAAAAAAAAGCTAGTGAATCCGTCTATTTTTAAGGGAGCTATGATAGAGGGTCCCATAGGGGCCTACTGACAAATAAAATCAGGGCCCTAACATGACAAAATGTTAAAATGTTTTAGTACATAGCGCTTTAGACGTTTAATTAGTCAAAATTAAGCATAGAGTACGAATTATTTGCAATAATAATTTTTTTAAATGCTCCAATTGTTCGGGTAAGCATTAAAAAAAGGTCCCCAGGGCCCGAATAAATATATCAGCGTGTTGGTCCTCATATAAGAGTGCAAGATTCAGCTTTAAAAATTTGCACTGAGGTGGTGAGAAATTTAGGGAGTGAAAAATGTTTAGCACACAAAAAGATCAAGGGGCCCTGGGTCGGCCCTATGATTATCTAGGGGGCCCCAGTGTCTTACATAAAATGTAAAAAATTGAAAATATCTAAATGGAACAGGTATCCCAAAAATGAAGATCGAAATTAATGGAAGCTATTTATTAACAATTTATTATCACAAATATTTGCTGTCTGCTGTAGAACTCCTTTTGCATGCGAAGCGTAAGGAGTGTATTGACGGACACGCAAAAACATCTATTCTAGCACTTTGTTTTTTTTATTACTAACTTTTATTTATGTGCTGGGCATTTTATAGGAACTTAGACTAGAAACTAAAATCAATAGTTTTTTTAACCATCAGTTTGGGTGGGGCCCCTCAGGCTTGGGGGCCCCGGGGCAGTGCCCCGGCTGCCCCGGCGGTAGTTACGGCCCTGTTTGAAATAGATTAAAAGTAATTTATGCTTGAAATTTGTTTTTAAAACCATGCATATTAGTACGTAATCATAGAAATGCATCTGAAAGTTGCATTTTATTCTTATTCGACAATGTGTAAAATTTTAAATCGTGCGGAGTTAAAAACTATCTAAAAAAAGCTATAAAAATTGCTAAAAAAATGCTATGTAATTTTTTTTATTCACGTTGTTATGACTCCAGGGTTACTTAAGGTTACTTATGGACATGACTTTGCTTTATAATATGAATACAAAACTAAACTTTTCATGGTATAAAAAAATGGATATATAATAATAAATATTTGAAAAATATATATACAGTCGAGTCCAGCGAATTTCTCTATTTACCGAATTTTTTGTAGGAATGGTCAATTTTTTTCATGATTACATTAAAAATAATCTCCATATAGCGAAATATATATCTCCATTTAACGAATTTTTTCAAAAATGTTTTTTCATATGTTCATAAAACGCTTCAAATTATTTGTAGAAGAATTTTTCTTCGTTGATATCTGGTTTATATTTCATAGCTACATTCCTCTTCTTTATTCGTTATGTCCTAAAAAAGGCATTCAACCTTCTCCCCCCCAAAAAAAAAAAAACATTTTTTGCATAGTTACACTTGATTTTGTTTTAGCCAAGATGAGCATGCATTCTTGGAAAAAATTGAAATATTTACTTGATACTGGACCAATTTGCGGTAATCACAAAGCATCCTAAAAGATAAAACTATTCCATTGTCGTCTTGAAAATGTTTGTTTCTTGGTTTGGATAATGAGGCAGGAATAAGGAAAAGATGAGAAGGCAATTGCAGAAAAGGTCGTTTTTTTCAACTGGTTTTCATCTATTTAAACTAACTCTCATTATTTTTAGAGTTTAGAATGAATGTTTGTTGTTTGTTGTGATTTGGAGCATTTTTTCGTTGTGAGAGGTCATTTGAACGAAGAATATTTACTAAATGGGATCTATGCTGGTGTTATCTTCTACTGCATCTGCATAAAATCGCTTTTAGGATAAGCATAACTCTTTCTGATAAAGTAAATAATTTTGAAGATAAACAATAAGACATTGAAAAAAAGGAAGTGGTAAAAATGTTTCAGATTCTATGAAAATTCAATTAAAATTTTCAAAAACATAACTAAACACCTCAAAAACATATTTAAAAATTTAAACATGAAATGACAATTCTTTTGCCGTTCTCTATTCAATGAATTTTTCTATATAACGAATTTTTTGACTGATCGATGGATTTCGTTACATAGAGACTCGACTGTATATCTTTTTTCTGCAATCAAAGGTATTTTCTATTTAATCCTGTTTTTTCCTATTTTATCCCATTTCATCTTAAAGTAAGTCATACTATGCAGTAATAATTTTGATATAGTAGATATTTTTGGACTTATTCTAAGGAAAATAAGCATTTGATATACTGATATGTTTTCCTTACTAGGATTTATCTTTTGCGGCGTCGCTAACACGTAATCAGATATGACTCTTGTTTGTTTTCTCCAAATTAATGGCATGGCTTTTCTAATATACAGATGCTATACTTGTCTCCTGAATTGGCATTTGTTTGAGTTATGAGATCGTACTCGGCAAAGGGAAGAAAATAATGTTATTAGAAGATATTACTCATAATAATTTTTCTACGAAGCATTCGATTAGGGAAGTTTATATTACTTTTTTATGATTTATTTTACTTTGAATACAAAGAAACATTTCAAAAATTGTACGTTAAACATTCCAAATGAAGTGCTATCGTACTAAAATTAGTTTTGTAAATATTCAAATCTTTGGACAATAGCTGTCGCGCTGCAGGCAAAAATGCATGAATACAAAATTTGTTACGATTGTATATTTTAAATTCGGTAATATGGAAATAACAGGAGTCAATCTTAAATAGAATGACATCATCACGTTAACGTAGAATCATTATTTATCGGTATATCTTTGAATTAAAAACGTATGCTAGGATTTAATACAACGAATAATATGCTTTTAGCAATATCTTTTTAAGTTCTGGATAGATTATCGTAAAATTTGAACTGACTCGACAAAATTCTTTAACGATTATGTATATTAGCTTTCAAATCATTCAGTTGGGTAGATTTTGCTCTGTGATATGCGAACAGACTGATGAATGATCCAGACGACGACTGTAGATGTTATGTATACTCTTACATGAAATTTGGTATTTAAAAGAAAAATTCTCAATTATAGGTACCAGAAAATTTTATTTATAATTAACTCGAAACCAGACCTGAAATCGACAAAAACAATTTTGCTTAACCAGACTATCGGCGCATTTTAACTCGGATCCAAAATCAAAGAAAGCTAATCCATGTCATAACACAATTACTAAACATGAGGTGCTATAATCTGTTAATGGTTAGTGACTTACATGCCACAGCCCCTTCTCGTAATCCTGTGCCCTGCAGCATATGTCCTGGTCACGTGGTCAATCTGACAAGAGACTCTCAATCTTTTGTTCGCGAACAAGGTTGATACTTATTTTATCTATCTCAGAGAGATAAAACGTTGGGTTAACATGGTCCTGTCCACAGTCTGGAATCGAACTGTGGAACAGTAGTGTGGTAGAGCGACTCCCTGACCACGTTGCTACTGCGTTTCTTTAATACATTATCGAGAAAGTCCTACGCCTATATGTTTAATATAAATGTTATCTTTCATGTAAAAAATGAATATAAACGAATTATTTTTTAAATATATAGATTTTTGCATCTGAAAAGTGTTCAGAATTTTCTTTTTAGTCACCCCAAACACGCCTTGCAAGTGTCCCAAACCGATTTGAACACAAAACAATTAAAGTCAACCCAACTAGTAATAAAGAAATAATTTGTGTCAGCTCTAGCCAAAGAGGATTTGTGTACAATTAAATTACAATTCTCAAATGTAAGTCTCTGATCTGAAAAAAGCATTTGAAATCTTAAAATTACTAATAAATCTTTCCTCATATCACAGTTAAAACGTTTTAATCTATTGGTACCAATTTTATTCTATTAAAATTTTTTTTAGGTAAATCTTTGCTATCGTTAATTTGATTATGAGATCATACGATTATGTGACATTTTCGCTACTGGACCATTATCTCAGATATTATATTGGGTTTTTATTCCATACACATAAATGTAAGTTAAAAAAAAATCTGTTGATTAAAATCGCCTATTTTGTATTCTTCACCATCAATATCCACTATTAGATTGCATTAAATTCCTACACACGACAAACAATTTAAATTGCGTGTGTTGTTCATTCTGTAATTTTTCCTGAAGCTTAAATTTGTTCGTGTTGGTTTAATTTTTTATGTGTCTTTAAAATGTAAATAAAGACTTAAATTGGAAATATATTCTTGCTGGAAAAACCTCATATAGGTATTATTTTTAAATGTTATTTTAAAATTTAAGTAATTTTTTTTATTTTACCAGTACCAATACTTCTTTTTCTAAAAATCAAACTATCGCAAATTTAGCACTTAATAATCAGATTAAAATTCCCTGCTGTCATC
Organism: Maratus speculifer; assembly: GCA_964019185.1. Lineage (NCBI taxonomy): Eukaryota > Metazoa > Arthropoda > Arachnida > Araneae > Salticidae > Maratus > Maratus speculifer. The sequence goes on along the minus strand of OZ025290.1, from coordinate 368,988,120 downwards.
ATATATCCTTTTATAAAAAAAGAAGCAAATAAAAATAAAAATGCTCTATTACTTTACGTAGTAAAATTTTGAATTTGAATAAACTAAAGTTAAAGAATGTATAATAATGAATAGATAAATAAAAGGAAACTTAGTTAGGTCGTTGAAAACTTATTAGCTCTCTGTAAACAGACCATATAAAAAAGAAAGAGGAGACAGTTCGTCGGTATCGGCTTTGTCAGTAAATCACCAAAGGATATGAGAGACAAAACACTCCTTATTCGACGGAGGTCACTCCCCTCAGCCAAATCATCTTAGTGGCTCTTTTTCAATGAAATATTCCACTCTTCTTAATTGTTATTGACGAATAATCTAAAAACATTAAGGATTCATAGTTCATGCATAAAAGATATCAAACTCCTTCCTGAATGGTCATAAAATATTATTTGTATTGATTTACTTAATTCACTCCTTTTAATTGTTAATAAGTGTAAAATAAAAACTTTAAAAGTGCTGCAAAATGTTTTATTAGATTGTTTACAGGTTTCGGGTCCATTGAAGAAAAGATCATTACAAATTAGAATATTCTAAAATTGGACGATCTATGTAGGCTTGCCTTTGCTAACTTTCAGGCAAAATCAAAACTTTTGTAATTACTCAGAAATTCATGACTATTTTCTGAAACTGGGTAAACTCATCACATGCCTGGTGGTTATTCTGTAACATTTTCAGGTAATTAAGATTAATGATATAATAATAATAATAAAATTTTTTCTGGAGACTATATCGGGGTTAATAGGAACAAAATATTTTTATTTTAATGGTAATATCATTTTTATTAATTTATCAGGTTTGTCTATAAAACAAATTTATTAATCAGCAAAATATTTACTTAAGAATGGGTAGAATTTAAAAAAATCTATGTTTCTGGTTTAAAAAAAAACTGATTAATACATACTAAAAACCACACAAAGACATTTCTGTATATGGGTAGTTGCAAAACATAAATGCATTTTTAAATCTTGAGAACAGATTGATTTTTGAAGTTTTAAAATTTATTCTGCATTTTCGTTTGTGATTTTGTTACATTATCGTTTATCAAGAAACGTTTTTTCTTTATTTTTCACTGAAATATGAAGGTCGAAGGGCGGATAAGCAACAGTTCAATGCTGTTGAACATTAAAAAACTGCAAGTTACCAATCATGTGCACTCTGAAAAAAAAAATAGTAACTCGATGCGACTCTAGGCTGTTACATAGAGGCTTCTCCATTCTTTGTCGAATAGTAACAATACATGTGTCTGTAAATGGATCTACGAGTATATAGCCACAGAGGTACAAGCAATCTGTTATAAAGATGCCGGTTTTGTTTCTACGATATCCATCCGGCGAGTTTCCTTTGATATCTCTTAGTTGTCTCCTTAGTTAACCAAGGAAAACTAATGCGTTTTTAACTCATTTCTGAATTGAATGTTTGTTAAACCCTCTTAAACATCTTCTAATTCTGTAAAAAGAATCTAAGTACCCTCATTATAGCCTTTTACACTCCTCACTATTCATTACTTTTTAACTGACTAGATGGTTTATACTTGTATATGATTTATTTTAATTCTTCACTGCATACACTGTAAAACATCATCGATGAAACACCCCATGCTTTAAACTCCCCATGCACTAAAATCAGCAAAAATATGAGTGCTCAGACACAAATATATCAAACAACTGTGAATGATGAAAATAAACTATAGCTAAGCCATCTTGATGGGGTTACCTAGCGAGATATTATCATGGTAGGAAAAGAAAGTTGTCAGTCATAAAAAATCGTAAATTAAAAAAAATATATATAATAGTTGTACTTTAAAACAAAAATATCTTGCTGTAAAGCGACACCAAAATCTTTTAATCCCATTACCCATGACTTTTTATTTTGTAAGGCATGGAAGAAAATATCATTGATCCAAATTACCCTCTGCATGGGGTAATTGGGATCAAAGAGGTAATTTGGAAAAAACATATTTGTATAAGTTAACATGGTACTTTCAAAATAATTGTTTGCGTATTTCTAGAGACAACTAAGTACTGCGTAAAATTATGCATAACAGTAGTATGTAGAGCACTCCATTCTTTCACAAGAAATTGTCAAGTTTCCAATTGTCAAAAAGTAATCCTAATTTTCTTTTATTCCCATAGTAAAAATTCTAAATTGTTAGTATTTTTGTATCGTCTCCTTTATTTTTTAAATACAGTTTATAAAGATCCTGTTGAAAACTTTTATTTGAATAAAATCTTTTCGTTAAAACTTTTGGCATCATTACATCTGCAATAATAAATGCCAGTTACGCTCTATTTGTCTAGTAATCTTTTGTTAAGTTCTCCTTACATTTCTAATTAAGAATGCAACTAGCATTTCTTAAAATACTGAAAAATAATTTGAACATCCGCTTTTTTTGACTGTACGTTTTTTTTCTTACCCAATACATTTTATTCGTAATTTGTGTAATAGTGACATAAAAGAAATGTTTGAATCGATCTTGTGTATAAAAATATCTCATTATTTTCCGAATAGTTTAAGTAAGGAAGAATACTATGGTTCTTAAATTCAAATAGCGATGATCATTATACGTCTTTTTCAAAATTAACTTATAAATAGAATCATTCACATAACTTTAAAAAGTTCTTTTATCTTTTTAAAGGTCATAAAGTTATGTTTGATGTCCTGTAAATATAATGATGAGTCAGCTTAATTTAGTCTGTAAGACTTTATTGTATAAAAATTGTATGTTATTATGAGTTACATATATAGCAATTATTGCTCCCCAAAAATAATTATTCTAGAATATAATAGATTTTTTTTATGAGATTATGCTTCGAGAATGTACTAAAGAAGATAGAAAATGTACATCAAACGTAGCAAATGTGGTTCTTTCGTATAGTTCGTATTATAAATTTAAATATTTAAATCTTGGTGCAATAGTTGTTGCACTCTTATGCAACAATGTATTAGTGCAAAATTTATTACTATTCTATGGATTAAATTCAGTAATGTAGATATAATAAAAGTCCATCTCGAACAGGTAGTATTTTTCATGGTAACACACAATCATTATCTATCATGTGACACCAATGAATTTATTACTTATGAAAGGATTTTTTTTTAAAATGTAGGAAACTTCTATAAATATCTTTTTAAATTTAGATTTTATTATGATAAAATTCAAAATGATTCGAAAACAGTTTTCAATTATTATATATGTATATTACATTTCAAGCTTTTCGGTTGGAAAGTTTTTAGGCTGTTATACGCGAACAGATGGACAGACGGAAAGAAAACTGAAATAACTAACGCGCCTAAATACTGAAATAACTCAGGATTCGGAATTACATGTTTCTGTGTTAAATGAAAACAAATAAATTTAAAAAAATAATAATCATAATTAGTAAAAAAAAAAAAGACGTGACACAAAAAATAAACTAAGTAGAAATCTTGGGTAAAAAAAACTAAAGCTTCATATTTTTGAATTAAAAAAATTATACAAATTATCACTCTCCCAATTGGAATTTACCAAAGGGTTCCTTATCTTTTTATCTACCGCATTATGAATTCGTGAAAATGTTACACTATAAAGCATTTTACGTAAATTGTTTAAACTAAATTAAAAGACTTACATAATCATTTAATAAATTTTTGAATTATTTTAGAAGGTTTAAAGGAATTAGAAGGATTAATTAAATTTGAATTTATAGGAATTTCGTGCAATATTTATAACTACACTCAAATATTTAGTTTTAAAATTTTTTCTTAGTATTTTGTAGAACTAAGAAATGTTTAAATATGTTGTTCTTACAATATCAATACAGAAATAATTCCGAACTGAAAAATCTCCCCCCCCCCTCCTCCAACACCAAGAAAGTTGAAAATATGCAAAAGCAAAAGAAAACACCCTTTTAAAATATTTGTGCTTTGTATAACCAATATTTTTTTGGAACAAAATAAAATAATGTATCTATAACTCATTCTAAACTGTATTACAACTAATCGAGGTATTGAATGAATTTTATAATAATTTTATAATAATTTTTATGGTACTTATAAGTACCGTCAGTAGATAAAGGGTTAAATGTCCTCCAGAAAAACCACATCTCGCAATCTGAGACAATCAACTTTTTAAAACTGAAAAATAAACAAAACATATATATTTAAATATTATGATATATAAACATTTTAAACTGTTTTATTTAATCATTTAGGCTTTAAAATGTTAGTTACTGAAAATCTGTAAACTATTGGCATCTTTATATCGTTTCTCTTATTTTATAAATACGGTTTGCGAAGATCATGTAGCAAAGTTTTCTATGCACAATTTTTTTTTTTTTTTTTTTTTTTTTTTTTTGCTTTTGGCATCATTACATTTGCAGTAACAAATTTCAGTTATGCTCTGTTTTTCAAGTTTATGTAATCTTTTTTTTAAGTTCCCCTTACATTTCTAATTAAGAATACATTAGAATTTCGTAAAATACTGAAAAGTAATTTGAAATGTTTAAACTTCCGCAATATTTTGCGAGTTACTATTTTTTTCTTACTTAATAACATTTTATACGTAATTTGTGTAACAGTGACATAAAATAAATATTTGAATCGATCTTAAGAATAAAATATCTCATTATTTTCCGAATAGTTTATATAAAGAAGAATACTGCACTTCTTAAATCAAATAGCAACGCTCATTTTGAGTCTCTTTTCAAAATAAACTTATAAATAGAATCATTCACATATTTAAAAGAAGCTCTTATATCTTTTTAAAGGTTATAGAATTGTGTTTGAGGTTCCGTAAATGTAATGATGAGTCAGCTGAATTTAGTCTGAAAGCCTATATTGTATAAAAAAATATTTATGAATTATGCGTTATAAATAGCAGTTATTGCCCACAGAAAACAGTTAACCTACAACATAATACTATTTTATCATATTATGCTCTACAAACGTACTAACAAGAGTGTAAGAATGATCACAGATCGCACAGGGGATTTCGTTTAATATTTCTTTCAATTAATTCATTTTTTAATTAATAAATCCAATTTTTCATTTTATAATTGCAACATTGTTACATAAACGGCAGCACCGATAAATTTAACTTTAAAATTTTTTTAAAAAGGAAGTTATTTATTTTAATAAAATAAAAAATGTTCAAATCTATCTTTTTTTTTTTTTTTTTTTTTTTTTGAAAATCTGAGATTAAAAAAAAAGTTAGCAGAAATATAAATTACATTTTATATTTCTTATATTTTTATAAGTGAAAATTTTAAAAATGAAAAAGTTATAAGTACACAAGATTTTTAACTAAACTGTAACACATGAGGTTCACCAGACCTCTGCTTAAAACCTTACTCATTTTTTTAAAAATTGGATTCGTAGATGTTCCGTAGCTGAAAATTGCTTCTATAAGTGCCATTAAAAAAAAAAAATCACGATCTCCACATGGAGGAGGTAAACATTTTAATGAGGTGCTTTTAATTGAGCATTTTAATAGAGGTCACTCTAAGTGGAAAAGTGACTGAGTGATAGTGTAAGAAAGAAATAAACTTTTAAGGCACAACTCTAGTGACAGAAAAAGACCCAGATGATAATGTAAAGTCTATGGGAGCGTTCTTTTCAAATATCTCGCTCAAGTTTTAATATTTTTACATGATAGTTTTTGCATAGAATAGCTGAGGGCGATCCACAACTGGCCTAGTTTTTAAAAGTTTTTTCGAGTTTGGTTTCAGATTTAAAAAAAAAAAATCTTTAAATTTCAAAACTGCTATAAACCGGTTCTGAAATTGAAACTATCATATTATTAAAAATATAAGCAAACTTGAAAAAGTAAAAACTAGACCGGTTGTAAATCGTCCTCAGCTATCCTATGCAAATAAATAAATAAATAAAATAAAATAAATAAATAAAATAAAATAAAATAAAATAATAAAAAATCATGTAAAAATATTAAAATTTGAGCGAGATATTTGAAAAGAACGCTTCCATCGACTTTACATTATCATCCGGGTCTTTTTCTGTGACTAGTGTTGCGCCTTAATGATGAAAGTAAGACTGTCCTGTGTTCATCCACCTAAGACGAACTTAGAAAGTCGAAGAAGCCAGAGAGAGGAGATGATGTTAGGAAACCATCAGGTGTGGTCGTCAAGGGCAGACCAAAATATGATTTTAAGTTTCTTTTATTGTACCTGTGAATGTATGTGTGTTGTGTGTTGTCCCTAACGTAGAATAAACTCATTATAAAATGAACGCCAAGTTCTAATTAATTGATGCAATAGTCTAGTGACAGTAGTTTAATTTATTTTACGGCACACTGTAAATATCAACAAACATGCACATCTGAAAGCTCCAAAATCAGCATGAAGACAAAGTGATTTCTGTAAAAAGCATTTCCGCATTCAACTTTTAAGCGAAATCTAGAACATAAATATAATTATATCAAAAATCCAAAGAAATTTTACGTCTCAATAAATAACTGACTTATAGGCATAAAATTTTCATAATAAATTAAGAGAAAATTAAGCCACTTAAGCATAGGACAGAAAAACTAGCGAATAATAGAATTAATTTTAACAAATAAAGGAATTTGGCTTTGAAAACAGAAAAAAACTCCATTAATCAGGTTTGGCTTTTCCCCATGCCACTGGGAAAAACTGGTAAATACCGGAAAAAAACTGGTAAATGCAGGGGAAAATTTCAACTGACAATACATAAGAAAAATACATAAGGAAAATTCTGTCTTTCTGAATATGATGTGTAAAATTAAAGTTAGAAATATATGGTTATTTCAAATTTCCCTTAAGTTTAAAATTATTCTGTAAGAAAGGAATATATATTAAATAAAAATTATTGCATATAACATTTTTTTAATAATAATGAATTTCCCAAATAAATATTTTTGAACACAATGAAATAAGATTATTAAAAATGTGTCATCAAGAGAAGCAAAAATTATTTGTGTTAAATTTAAATAAAAATTTTATTACAAAAATTAAAAAGTCTTGTAAGAAGTCGTCTTACAAATGTAGAAGAGAAGAAAGAAAGAAGTGATAACTTATCTTAATAAATATCTCGGGCTGCATTCTTCTTTATAAACTTTTTATTACTTGAAAAAAAAACGGCACTCACATATAGTAGACTAACACACACACACATTATATACAAATAAAGTTTTTTTACATAATTCTGGCGCACGCCACCATCACAAGATATGAACCACAGTTCACAACCAACATTCGAATATCACTAAGAAAAAGAACATTTTTTAATAGAACTAGTGTTGCCAGTTTTTTTTTAAACAAAAAATATTACAACTACATTTTTTTTAATTTAGCAAAACTCAGGTCACGTGACGCGTGACAGTCTTATTTTTTTTTCTTTCTTTCTTTTTTCCTTTGGAATGCGCGTGTTACATCCTCCCCCTCTGTTTCCGATCTACGTCTCGGAGAGGAAACAGGATACCTTTTGGGTTTTCCTCTTTTTCTCAAGGGTGCAACTGGAATAGTTTCAGATTCTTGGAAAGGCAACAAGGCAGAAACGTGGTAAGATCCAATTCGTTCAGTAGGATTTTCTAGACTAGCAATGTCATATGTCACTAGTGACTTTTGAGTCAAAATTATGTATGGCCCATCTCTCTTAGGCATAAATTTTGCTGTTTTATTTTTACTTGCCTTGCTCACTGGGTGTAGGTTAACCCATACTTTTTCACCAGGCTTGAAATATACTTGTCTACGATTTTTATCATAATATTTCTTTCGCTGATCTTGTTTCATTTCAACACGTTCTTTCACATCTTTCGAAATATTTGCAAGTCGTTTAAGATATGGGGTTATTTCCGGAACGAAATTGTCATTTTCGACAACAGCTTTGAAATAGTTTACCACATCATCGATTGTTCTTAGTTCTCGACCAAATTGTAGATAGGCAGCAGTTTGGCCTCTTGTATCAGATTTGGCCGAGTTCATGGCAAATCTAATGAAAGGAAGTTTATCTATCCAGGAACGGTGTTCATCCCCGACAAGGATTGCTATTCGAGGTTTCAAGTCTCGATTTTTGCGTTCGACCGGATTGGCCTGAGGATGGTATAAAGGTGTCAATGATTGGTCTATTCCAAGAATATAACAAACTTGTTGTAGAACAGCGCTCACAAACTGAGGACCATTATCACTTATCAGTCTTCTTGGAATACCATACCGAAGGAAGATCTCTTCTATCAAAGTAGTCGCACATTCTTGTGCAGCTGCAGTTGTTAAGGCAAATAGTTCTACCCATTTAGTGGCACAATCTTCCACTATAAAAATCCATCGGTGTCCATCTTTACTGGGTGGCAGTGGTCGAAAAAGATCAATACTGAGGGTTTCAAACCGCTGAGCATAAGCAGGTGTTCTCAATAAACCAGCAGGTTTCTGATTTGTTGCTTTATAGCGAGCACACTCTGGACATTTCTTTACATATTCAGAAATAAAGGCTCGCATGTCTCGCAGAAAGCAGATTGATAATTACACACAGGACGTGACAGCATGTCAGCCACAACATTAGATTTTCCAGGTTTATATTCTATTTTCAATAAAAAAGATTGCAATTGTAGTGCCCAACGGGCTAATCTTCCCGATGGTGACTTAAGACTGAGAAGCCATTTTAACGGTTGATGATCAGTAGCTACAATCACTTCTTGGCCTTCCACATAACCACGAAATTTTTCTAAGGCCCAGACAACAGCCAAAGCCTCGCGTTCAGTAGTGGAGTAATTTCTTTCTGCACTTGTAAGAAGACGGCTAGCATATTCTATGGGGTGTTCAGAGGTCTTGTCGGTACCCTGTAAAAGTACAGCACCAAGAGCATAGTTGCTAGCATCAGTACGTAGAATGAATGGTTTGGTTCCATCAGCTTGCTTCAGTACTGGAGATGTCATGAGACAATGTCTTAGAGTTTCAAAGGCTGTTTGTTCTTCTTTTCCCCATTTCCAAGTGGCTTTCTTTTTCGTAAGATTGCTAAGAGGTCTTGAGATATCAGCAAAATTTGATATAAATCTTCTGTACCAAGAACAGGTTTGTAAGAAGGACTGAATTTCTTTAACATTTTTTGGTGGAGGTATCGCTTTAATCGCGGATACATTGTCTGGATCTACTTCTAAACCATTTGGAGTTATCCAGTGTCCTAGATACTTAACTTTCTCACAAGAAAAATGGCATTTTTCGCGTTTGGCATCTAACTTAAATTCAAGGAGTCTCTCGAACACAGCTGTAAGATCTAAGAGATGTTTTTCAAATGTTTCTGACAAAACGATGATGTCGTCTAGGTACGATAAAGCAAATACATCCTTAAGACCATTTCTAAATTGATCTATCAATCTTTGAAACGTGGCAGGAGCATTTTTCAGTCCAAAAGGCATTTTTAAGAAACGATAAGTTCCATAAGGACAGACAAATGCAGTTTTATCTTGATCTGGTGGGTAGACTTGAACTTGGTAATACCCAGAACGAAGATCTATAGTTGACATGTAAGGAGTATGCTTGGCTTCATGTAAAAGGTCGTCCATTCGAGGTAATGGATATTTATCTGCTACTGTGTTTTCATTTAATTTTCTATAATCTATGCATAATCTTACACTGTCATCGGGTTTTGGTACGAGGACCACAGGCGAAGCATAAGGTGATTCACATTCTTCTATGATTCCTTGAGCTAGAAGATTATCTAATTCCTTCTTAAGAATTTCTTTTTTAGCAGGAGTCATTCGATAAGGTGGTACAGCAACAGGAGCACTATCACCTGTATTGATACGATGCTCAACAAATGGGGTTGTCTCTCCCCCTGGTTGAAAACACTTTTCATACTTTTTCAGGAGATCATTAAGTCTTTCCCTTTCATCGGAATTTAAGTTTTTGCCTATATCTTTACGTAAGGCATACGGGCAGATTTCGACCGCTTCGATACACGTACTATTTTGTACTTCATGTTCTTCTACAAAATAAAACTTTTTATGAGGTTTGTCCCTAAAATGCCATCTTTTGTTAGCTATGTCTAACACTATGTTAGCTTTGCACAGGAAGTCCATTCCTAAAAAAGTTCTATTACCTTTAGCATTTGGGAATACAATAAACTCTGTTTTGAAAACTCGGCCTTCAATCTTTACACGCGCAGTGGCAGAAAAAGTTTTTCTAGCCATCGTAGTTCCGTCAGCCAAGGTTACATCATGAGTATGGGGATTCAATGCAACACCAGTTTTCAAAAATAATTTATACATTCGTTCTCCTGCAATAGAACGATTGACTCCTGTATCTGCACAGACTAATACCTTCTTATTGCAGATCGTAATAGGCACATTTGGAGTTGAAACTGCTGATGTATTTAAACTATATAGCTGAAGACGATGAGCTTGCACTGTTTGTTTTTTAACCATAGGGGAACAATTTGGGCATTTCTTCTTTATAAATCCCACTTTGCCACAACCATAGCAAAATATATCGGATTCTAAACGTTTATTAGCAAACTTTGGAGAAGATCTGTCTTCTTTTGGAGGCTTTCTCTGCTTCCATGTATTTTCTCGGCGAGAATACTCTTTTTTCTCCTGGGGTGCAACCGAATCTTTTTTAGAAAACGTAGACCTGATAGTATAATACGCGTCTAATTTTCCAGCAAGGTCGACTGGCGAATTTAAATGTTCCCAATCATCTAACATATGTTGTTTGCATACAGGCACGCGCCTTTTCATCTGATCCGCTATGATCAGATCCTGAGGAGCTTCAAAAGACGTTACATTTAACTCTTTAAGCCAGTTTTCAAAGTAAGCACGTAACTCGAAGTAGTAATCTCTCCAAGTAATTTCTTTATCTTTGCAATGCGTGAAAAACAGCTGCCTAAACCTTTCAGCGCTAATTTTAAACCTTTTTAGAAGTAGACATTTAACATGTGAAAAATCTGAAGCATTTTCTTCTTTTTCACGAGCAATAAGCGTAGATATAGAAGAGTGTACAACACTTAGTAAATAAGAAACCCAGAGGTGTTCTGGTACCTTCGAAAGCTTTAACTGTCGTTCCAGGAGCACCAGAAACAATGTCACATCATCTGTCTCTGGCTTAAATGTAGGCAACAGCTTCTGGATATCTATTTTACTCTATGGATGATATATTATCCCTGCCGCATTACCACCTACCGCTCCACTGGAAACACTTTAGCTCTGAGCCTGTAACTTAAGCTTCTCAAGCTCAAAATTCATCTCAAGATTTTTTAATTCCAGTTCTTCCGAACGACGCTTTTCTTCTATTTCTAATTTACGCTGTTCTAACTCAGCTGCTTTTTGTTTTTCCTCTAAGTCTCGTCTACGCTGTTCTTCCTCGCGAGTCGCAATTTGGTTTCTGACTAACGAATTCACGAAATCAACTTCGTACGAGGGAGAGGATTTAATCTTACCACGCAATGTGACAACGGTCATAGAGGGTTGTACATCTAAATTCATTTCTACAGCGACCTGAAACAGGGCTTCTTTTCGTGCTTTATTGAGCTCGGACATTTGTAAATTTAGCAAACAACAAGATACCCACTAATGCTAAAAATTCCTTTAAATAAATTGTTCCCCAGACGTGAGCTTTGCTTTACAACTCATAAAAACAAGACATCAATAAAACAAAACAGTGAACTTTAACGTTAGCAAAATATACTTTTAAAATAATTAAACTTCATTAAACTTTTAAGTATCTTTAAAATTTAAATTATTTTAATTTAATTTAATTTAATTTATTTATTTTTATTTATTTATTTTTTTTTTTGAAAGAAAATATAAATTACGTGTCATTTAATCAAAACATTATTTTAACTGATATAAAACTAGTACTGAATTGTTGGCAACATTCATAAACATTGTTCTAAATAAGTCAAAACATATCTGAATGATTAAAATGTCAATCAATATTATTATCATATTATCAAGACAAGACTACGTAATGTAAATTTTCAATATAACTTTAAAAGAAAAGAAAGTCTTATTTCATAAAAAAATAAATAAATAGATGCAAAAACTTACTCAATCTGTTTTGAAAATCATATTCAATGCTATTTCACAATATATCAGGAACTCTAAATTAAATGCTTAAAAATAACTAATAACAGAACACTCAAATAGAATTTCTAATTAAATTCTGTTATCTTGCGAAACCAACAACAAAACAAACAAAAAATAATTAATAAACACATACCGTATGACACTTGTATTGATGGTATCAATGTATTTTAATATTTTTTTCACTATTAATTTAATTCCCTGTTTGTAAAAAGAAAAGAAAAATAATATCAACGTAAATAAATGCTTATTTCATTATTTATCAACCCTTTTTTTATTTGTTTTTCTTTTTTATTCGAAGCAAGAAAAGTTGTTATTTAATCAAGATAAAAATTAAACATGCATGCACAGAATGAAAATTAAACTAAAGAATAAAAATATAAGCATGGGGAGGGAAGGGGAATTACACAATATATAAATGAACTGTAAAATAAATCAATAAATTAAAACTAAAAATATGAAAAATTTTACAAATAGAAAACAAAATATAGACACTTGTGGAAAGAATGCATTCTTTTGATAAAAATATGGATCCATTTTAAGAACTTCGACCACTTTAAGAAAGTAACTTGAAGATTAAATAAATATTGTCGAGCTACACCTGCAGGCACAAGAATTGAAAGTTTTTAAAAGCACAGAAAACGTAGAATTCGCCATAATTCACAAACAAATATAAATGGCGTTATCGAAGCAAGATTAAATTCGAGAACATATATCGCAAACAAATGAAAATGGTGCTTGGCATAAGATTATTCCGTGGATTTTTTTTTTTTTATTTTTTTTTTTTACAGCATTGAAGAACACATTTCACAAACAAACGAGCAACGACTGCTCGTGCCATTTTCTTGCATTAAACATGCATGCATTTTTATTTCGTGCATATTTCACAATTTAAAAAATATATATCAAGCTTTAGAAGATTCACAAAGATGTGGAACACCTTGGAAAGACTTCGCGCCATTTCCTTTTTCCTCTTTCTTATTTGTAGATAACATATCGCAATTAAAAGCATCAAACATTTGTAGAATTAAGAAGATGTCAGAACAAATCAAAATATTTCCAGGTAAGGGCTCCAGGTTGGGCAGCCATTTTGTAAGAAGTCGTCTTACAAATATAGAAGAGAAGAAAGAAAGAAGTGATAACTTATCTTAATAAATATCTCGGGGCTGCATTCTTCTTTATAAACTTTTTATTACTTGAAAAAAAAAGGGCACTCACATATAGTAGACTAACACACACACATTATATACAAATAAAGTTTTTTTACATAATTCTGGCGCACGCCACCATCACAAGATATGAACCACAGTTCACAACCAACATTCGAATATCACTAAGAAAAAGAACATTTTTTAATAGAACTAGTGTTGCCAGTTTTTTTTAAACAAAAAACATTACAACTACATTTTTTTTAATTTAGCAAAACTCAGGTCACGTGACGCGTGACAGTCTTATTTTTTTTTCTTTCTTTTTTCCTTTGGAATGCGCGTGTTACAGTCCACCATATTCGCTTACATTTTTCGATGTTACCAGGTCTACTCTATAATACATAGAATACTTGAAGAATCAACCTTTGCAGTCTAGACTAATTGAGATTTTCTTAAAAAAAAGAAAGAAAGAAACTGTGTATGAAAATAATTAACAAAAAAGATATACGGCAATAATCAATCAAAAACAATTAATCAATCAATAGTAAATAAGCATTCAGTTATGGATAAAAAAATCTAGTAAAAGAAAATAAGTGTTCTAATATAGACAAGAATTTGATCAACCAATAAGAAGCCAGATTACGTATCACATCTCAGTATGCACATGTGTCTTTTTACAGTGTCAGAGCTGATAAGGCGCGCCTTAGCATGGATGGTAAGGCATATTTTCCAACTTCCTTGAAATTATTCCAAATAGAAAAAAAATATATATATGTATATTCACACCACTAGTGACTTTTCTGTGACTTCCTTTTCTGAAGACATTATTAACACTATTTCACCTGCACTATGTGAAAGAATTTAAGTAAAACTGGAATAGATGTAGAATTTCGCCAGAGTGGAACATCTTCATTGATGTCCTCATCATCAGCATCTCTTAAGACGCAATATTACTGACTGAAAAAGACCCGGATGATAAGGTAAAGTCTATTTGGGCGTTCTTTTCAAATATCAAATTTTAATATTTTGATGTGGTTTTTTTTTCATTGGATAGCTGAGGACGATTTTCAACGGGCCTAGTTTTTACTTTTTCGATTTTGGTTTCAGATAATAAAAAAAAAATAATTAAACCTTCAGAACCGGTTGAACCGGTTATGAAACTGAAACTATCCTAATGTAAAAAGATTATAACCAAAACCGAAAAAGTAAAAACTAGCCCGGTTGTGGAGCATCCTTAGCTGTCCTATGCAAAATAATGTCAAAATATTAAAATTTGAGCGAGATATTTGAAAAGAACGGACTTATAGACTTTGCCTTATTATCCGGGGTCTTTTTATGTCAGTAGTGTGGGCTCTGAAGCAGTGTCTTATTTATGGCAGGGCATTCGGGGCACGGGCCCAGGGCCACTGATTTTTAGGGGCCCCTAAATGCTGCTGAACATTTTTCTATTATTATCCAAAATTTGATGTAGTTGTAAAATCTAATGGAATTTTATTTTTCATTCTACATTATTTTGGGTTCGTAGTATATTTTTATAGCATAGTATATTACGTATATCTACATCTGTATTTAAAATTTTTGTCTCCATCCAAAGTTTGTAACATCCATATTTAATTAATTTTATGTAGTAAATATTCCCTTTTTTGTTAAATACTGTTTTTGTTCTTGTCAGATTATTTGGAAATTGGTAAATGTTCCTCGTATGGCAGAGCCCCTTAACATTTTAAATAATTGTAATTTGGTGTTGTGAAAAATTTATTAATCGTTGTTGCATGCTTTATTATTCCAAATATATAGACTTAAATATGAAAAGATAATCAGTACTACACAATTTATTCTAAAACGTTTATTCATTTAAATTTCAAAAATTGTGAAATAATTGTTTAAAAAATAAATTGTTATTAAATTGAATATTTGAAAGTAATTATTAAAATCAATGGTGATTATCATGGTAAGTATCTTTTTCAATATGCATATTTTTTACTCACTCGCGCTATGTAAGCATCTGTGTAGGACTCCCCCATAAGCATCAGTGCCCAGGGCCCCCAATTTTGTAAATCGGTCCCTGCTCTAAAGTGTATATTTTCTATTTTTTTTTCATCCAAAACAAGATTAGAAATAGGTAGGGTATACAAAATATTTCTAAACTAGTATTTTATTATATGATGCAAAAATCCAATGTGGAAATGGAAGTCGAAGAATATAAATACAATACTGATAGGTAAATGTTTAGAAATCTGTGTTGTGTGAAAATACTTAAATAAATGCACTCCATTGTCCATTTTGTAGGTCTTCTTTGTCTCATTTCTTACCAAGCTATTTATTTACAACTCAAATTTGACATTTTTTACGATTGCTTTGGATTTATATTTGATTTTAATAATCAGTTTCTCTCATGTGGGAAAAACATATTATATCCCAGGACGGTAAATAACGGTTTTTACCATGGGGTGGGAAAAACCTTTCCAACCTTGCCTTTAATTTTAAAAATATCGATCTCAAATTTATAATTAAGGAAACAATAATGCTAACAATGTCTTACATAAATTTCGACAGCCTGCTACCAGAGATGCCGAATAAACAAGATTTGGAAAATTGAAACAAGTAAATGTTTTTAGTTAAGTTAATATTAAAGTTATAAAATTTTAATTGAAAACATAATGCTGGGTGTCCCATAAATAGCGTATAACTCTGCACAACTAGATTCCTACTTGGGAGTACATAAAAAATGCCTAGTGCATTTCATACCTGTACGGTTGATAATTTACGAGAAAAATACGAAAGAAGTATTACGTCATAGCCTGTGCAAGGAAAAAACACCGTATTAGACACATGAACATCAGTATTTGTATATCTATGCGGATGACAACTTTCAAAACGTTCGCTGCGAATATGACGTAATGTATGCGTGCGCTGTAGAATGTAGTTAAACCTGTATAGCGTGTTCGTCTGCATGCTGCCTGTAATTTACTAGGCACCTTGCTGCTGCGATGTTTGAACTTATTCATTCAACGATGCGCTCAAGCGTGCCTCGATATGCAAGCAGACACTTTGTGTTCCAGCCAATATAATTTGCAAATACTTCTGTTGATGTATCAAATAAAGTATTTTTTCCTTCGCCGACTCTGCCGTCATACATTATTTTTCAAATTTTTCTTGTAAACTATGGATCGTATTGGTACAGTTCTTTGAGAATTTTTTATTTACTTCCAACAAATAATCTGCCTATATAGAGGGTGGGCTCTATTTATGGGACACCCTGTATAATTATTTACACATCCTTATCACAATCCACCTATTTTTATTCACAAGAAGTGTTAAAAAGTAAGAAAGAAAATTTCTCGCCAATTAAGTAATTAGAGTAATTAAAATAAATTTAAACTTTAAGAAAATTTATATACTAGATTTAGAATTACAGATGTAAGGAAAATCAATTTTTTCACATATAATATACGTATCAACACTTTGCGTGCACGAGTTTTTACTTCTACGGATAGATGAAACTCTAATGCTTTTTTAATGGACAAACCGGCCTTCTTTTAAGCTAATTAAATAAAGTTAATTCATTTTAAGCTTTGATTAAATAATAAAACAAACTTTTTGATTTCGAAAGGGAATGGAATATAGTCACGATAAAAACGAATATTTTTTTTTTTATAGATAATAGTACTTTTAAGCTATTTTTAATCGAATAAATTAGCTTTCTAATTTCTTTTAGTTTTTTTAACGTTTTGAAAAACAATTGTTACAATAATTTCCTTAATGGAACAGGAATGGAAAATGTGAAAAAGTATGAGATTTGATTTACGTCTATCTTTTTTTCTCTCCTGATAATTTTTCCAAGAAAGTAATAAAAAATAACTAAAAGCATCTTATATTTTGTCATTGGAAAATAAATGGATTTAAATTTAAATCAAGTTTTTTAACGTGTATTTTAATTAACAATACAAGCTCAAACAAAAAATTAATGATCTATGATGCTTTATGATAAAGCTTATAACTAATTACATTTTTTAATATTTCTTTTTTGTGTTCTTTCATTTAACTTTATTTGGTTCATTTATGTAAAATTACGTGGTCTGTTCAATAAATAATGATTATATTTTTTAATATATAATTTCATTGCTCACAAGGAAGGTCTCCATACGGGCATACCCGAAAAATCTGAAAAAATTACAGAATGTTCATCTCGTGTAGATATATACGTTTATAAAAAAAATTTCGGTAGAATCTCCATTCAGTATCCGTAAAAAAATAATGAAAATTTCGTTATTTGGCAATTTATCGCCGGTTGGCGATGGAATGTAATTTCAAAAAATACTTTGTGTCAAATACACTTCAAGAAAAGAAAACTTTCATGTTGAACTTTTTTTGATAAATTTAATTAAAACAACTTTAATTTTGTAAGTTTTAGTTTGTCTTAAGTATAATTTTGTTACATCGATATTTATATGTATTTATATTCAAATTTAATCATCAAAATTTGAGATTGAAAACGAAATTCATAATTTAAATTAATTAAATTTGTTCAAGCTCAAAGTCCAATTGAGAATTGTCGATTAGATTTTGTTGGTATGGAAACATCTGCCTTTTATTTTTGAATACGCTTAAATGTATGCTAATTTTTCTCAATATGATTTTTTTAATCTATGAAAACATTTTTTCCAGTGATTAATCAAATAACTACTCCAACAAGTAATATATATATATATATATGTAATACAATATGTATATATATGTGTATAATATATTAAAGTCTCTCATTGTTTATGTTTAAATTCATTAAATACCATTTACACGCATTCTAAATATCCAACAGTTTTGAGTTGCATTATAATCGTTTGCTTTTGGCGAAGAAAATGGCTGCTCGCCAAATCGTGTGACTCTTTCGTATTTTCACGCCAAATATTCGATAATATTTTTTTTAACATACATTCTGCTGTGATTCCGCCACTAACTTTGACTAATCCTTTATTACATACATAAGCACTTCAATTAGTGATTTTTTCATAAAATTCTGAGTATGGCCAGTATGGAAACTTTCCTTGTTAGAGAGAGTCTGTTCTTTCATGGAACACAGTTAAAAGATAATTTGACATGCTTAAAAAATAGAAAGACAATTATTTTTAATAAAAGATTGACCAAGAGTTCCTTGTATCAGAAGGTCGTTAGATGGGCAAAATGATAAAAATATTTCAGTTATAACTGCGTGCCATTCACACGTTAATGATGGAAAAAGAACATGAGATGTCTTTGTGTTCGTAGAGTCTCGCGACAGCAAGAACAACGGGACGTACGTAGAAGTTTCTACAAAATTGAAGATGATGTTATAGGAAGATGATACAAACTTCCTAATGTTAAGGGGCTACTTCAGTCGAATTAAAAGATCCGTTTGCTAATGCTAATCCTATGGAAGAAGTTTATAAAGATATCACGGTTGCATAAGGATTTTTCTCTCTTTGGATGGAGATTGATCTGAAGGCAGACCGTTTTTAACGTTTTATAGGAAACTGGGATCCCTAGAACTTTTTATTTAACGGTAAATGCAAATATTCTTGTAACAGAATCTGTTACCAGAATGTTTGCTGATACCGTTACATAAAAAGTTCTAGGAATCCCAGTTTCCTAGAAAACGTTTCGTAATTTTTTTAGTGTATAATACTGGCACTCCCGCTCCCAGTATTATCCTGCAAAATTAACGGTGATATACCGTAAACAAACATTAGTATGCTATTTTATAAATAAAAATGTAGAATTGTACCACACATTACTACATAGCAGTAGATATATGTTTATTTTACGTTTTATTAATGTTAACGGTAAATGTCTTGATTTTACAGTTTTATACTGGCACTCCAATAAAATACAGTAAAAGCAACAATTTATATTTTTCAGTACGGTATTCAAAAAAAAAAAAAAAAAAAAAAAAAAAAAAAAAAGACAACGCAAATAAAAAATGATTCTTCATATTTTCCAAAAGCGGAATATTGCTATTTCCACTAGACTTCTCTTATGGATTACTTCAGAGACGTTCTGATTAGCACACCAAATCAGATGTCCAAACCATACTAGCTTTTATTGTCTTGGAAGTGTTAATTAATTGCATCATAAAATGCGTGTTTTTTATGCACAAAATTTAAATATAACACAATTTGATGACATTTTTGACAATTTGACCTCATCTCGAATCCCCCGCTCCTTAAATTCAGCAATTCAACTGTGCCTTGAAGAAAAGTGTTTCAATTCAATATGGGCTATGACATATACTTTATAGTAGGTAGCTTCTGCCTCTATTCTCAGTTTTTATTTATTTATTTATTTACTTAAACTACACAGCTAAATATCATCTCTCTCAGTTTGTTAAATGAACACCGTTGGATATAAGGCATAAAATATTATTAGAATGTCCCGAATATACATGTAAGACAGTCTAATAATATAATTTATACGTACCTTTATACGTACATATAAAATTGTATCTAAATAAATATTAGATAAATCGCCATTTTAGATAAATAAATGACAAAAAATATCATATATCTATATATCTAACATATCTGATTTTTTAAAAGTATATTTACCTTATCTGATGAAATATTCAATGATGTTTTTGTTTATTTATTATCTCATAAAACGCTTTGATAATCCAAGCAAAAATGTAAATTCGTTATAATTTCTTTTCAGCCGCTTTCAATATTCCCTTCAGATCAATTTAAATGAATCTTTTAACTTTTGAATATTTTATCATTCTTCTTGATTTAAATTCTC
Source organism: Maratus speculifer (assembly GCA_964019185.1). Lineage (NCBI taxonomy): Eukaryota > Metazoa > Arthropoda > Arachnida > Araneae > Salticidae > Maratus > Maratus speculifer. The sequence goes on along the minus strand of OZ025290.1, from coordinate 368,968,140 downwards.
TCAAAACATTTCTGTTGCTACAAAGGCGTCTTGAATAAGAAAATACAAAGAATCCTCTTTTAGAAAAAGATCTTTTGAGATAAAACATTGGGAGATTTCAACGTACTCTACTTTAATTAAATATTCATTTTAAGAATTAAACAGTTCAAAAGGATTATATACTTTGATAAAAAGAATAGCTTTCGATTCTCTGATTGAAATAATAATAAACAGGTTGTATAAATAACTTTTTTTGTTATAAGTTATGCCTATTATATTTAGTAGATGTATGCAAAATGTATTCATCTCTGTTTTTAGCCAAAATACTGTAACACTTTAATTACCAAAACTCTAATCTTCCGGATCGCGAAATATCCAAATAAATGTTAGGGGAATTAACACATAGCAGTTTTTGGTACTTTTTCAGTAGACGAACATCACATCGCGCCAAGTGAAATTGTTGGTGTGTAAATTAATTATTTCGCTAAGAGTCTATACATCGTTATCAACGGTTTGCTAATTTTGGACCTCTTAACTCCTTAAGATATCAAGCGTTATCATTTGTCGAATCCCCTCTCCTCATACCTTATCGATGATATCGTTACAAATATCTAAGAAATATTTTATTTTTACATTCGTTTTCTTTCTTTTTATAGATTCGCAGATATATACACATATGAATATACATTTATCAGTTCCACACTTTACTTATTCAAAAAGTTAATTAAACTCAATTGTGTCCTTCCTAATTCTGAGGAAAATTCGGAAATATTTCACTGAGAAAAATATTTCAAATCAATACGGGCTATGCCATAAATTTTATAGTGTGTAATACCTATATCTGTTTCTTTTTTTTAGTTACTAGACGCTTCTGGAAAGCAATTTGGTCTCTATTAAATATATGCTAAGCAGTGCATTACGTTATTTCCATTCTTAAATTTATATACAGTCGAGCCTCTATATAACGAAATCCATCGTTCCAGTAAAAAACTCGTTATATAGAGAAATTCGATGTATAGAGTATGATGTTAAAAATAGTATTTAATGTGTAAATTTTGAACGAATATTATTTTTGATCTTTTTAATTAAGAATTTGAAATGTTTAAAAGTATATATTAACCTAACATTTTATTTCTTACTTATTTAAGCAGTTTCAAAAAAGAGAAAAGACATTTATTTGAAAGCTTAATGAAAATCAAATAAGGAAGACTTACATAAATTTCAGAGGAAGAAATCTGTAATCTTTTGTTGTTTTGATTTTAAAATTACAATTGTTACGCTATCAAAAAAAATTCTCAAATTTTAGCAAGGAATGAAAAATTGTAGTTGATATTTTCCTCCATTTGAAGGTCTCTCTTATGTGCTCTCATTGATTCCTCTCTTATATGTGTAACAATTCAATTGACTGTGTTTTGAGAAGGATTTTGAAAGGTGTGTGGGAGGTGGGATGAACTTGTTAGATTTAAAGAATAAGGAGAGAAGTAATATTTATAAAAAAAAAACCCCTCTCCACTGAACGATAAATCAAAAATAAGTGATGGAAAATTGATTCCATATGATTTCGAAGCTTTTTTAAAACTGAATAAATTAAGATCAATTTATGAAAAAATTCGTTATATGGAGATAGATATTTCGCTATATAGAGTCTGTTTTTAATGTAATCATGCGAAAAGGGGACCGTTCTTACTAAAAATTCCTTATATGGAGAAATACGATGTATGGAGTTTTGTTATATAGAGGTTCGACTGTAGTTAGTAAATCCTTCCCTAAATTCATAGATTATTATAAAGAAATCAAGCATTCTTTGTGATCTTCATAACATTTCATACATTTTTTGTAGTTATAAATTTCGTCTCTTTTATAACTACTATCACTTAACATTCACAAATAAACTATCATTTAATTTCCGTAGCTGTAAAAATGAGTGAAATTTCATAGGTTTAAACTGAGATTTGTTCATAAGTTATCAAAATTAACAATATTTTACCTATTTTTTTAATAAAATGAAATTTATTTAAATTTGAAAATCACGCATTTATATATTTTTTCATTATTTAATAATTAAAAAACAAATGTGTATATTTTTATATTTATTAATTTTATGTCTGATTTCGTAAATATGACATAAATGTAACATAAATATGACGTAAAAGGAACATAGCTAACGGAGGCAAAGTAAAATCCTCGTGAAAGAAAACCGTAAACACATGTTAGCACCTACAATTTACATAGTATGATGTCATAAGAACATTATTGTCCATGCCCATTCATTGTTGGAGTGCTTTGCAAATTATTGTCTTCGTGGTTTTTTTTTCCGTTCATGTGAATGAATCTTTTGTGTTTGTTTTCTTTATGAAGTTGGATAGTAAGTTGTCAACCCAATTTCAATTGAAGACGAAGAGTTCCATATCCTGTTGTGGCTGGCGCAATTGGCGACAAAAAGACATTTTAGCATCTTATTAGGTTTCTCAAGATGGTTGAAAAACATGATTTTTAAATAATTTATAAAGATATATTTATTTAATAAACGTTATACATACCATATGTTATAAAATTATACGATGTTTATATAAATATTTTTATGTATATACATTTTAGATATGCAAAAAACAAAAGGTTAAATTCCATTCCAGTAGTAAAAAAGCATCCTCAAAGGCAGCCACATTGATTCATTTAATGTAAAAAAAAAGTTCTCCAAAAAAAAAACCCAGAACAGGTTATAAAACTCTTCCCTACTGAAGTTATCGTAGAATAAATGTTTATTTGAACGTAAATTAGAAACAAAAACGTTTGATGTTAAATGAAATATTTGACACAGATGTCACATGCGCATTGGGTATGGCGCGATGTTTTTTTAATAAGAATTTGGTGAAAACTTTATTTTTAAATATCAGTTATACATATGTTTTTAAATTATTTTCTATTGTTTGAAAAAGGAAATAATAAATAAACGATATTTCATACAACAACTACGCAGGGTAAAACAATTTATGTCATTATAAAAATTTAAATAAAAAAAATTCCTTAAGAAATAAACGGCAATAGCCAGGTTAAATGAAATATTTGGCACAGATATCGTATACACACCGGGTTTCGCCAACACCGACGCTATTACACTATTGGTGTCGGTGTTGGTTTGGCGCAATTTTTTTTTACAACAATTTGGTGAAAACTTCATTTTCGAATACCAGTTACACAGATTTTCTATAATTTGAAAAAGAAATAACAATAAATTGACGATATTTTATACAATGACTATATAGAACAAAACAATTTTTGTCATTTTAAAAAAGAAAAAAAGAAAATTTCTCAGTAAATAAACAATAATAGCCAGATCACCGTGTTAGGCAAAAAATTGCCAATGATATCTTTGCCAAATAGTTTGTTATTATTATTACGATTAATTATTTATTTACATTTTATTCCACTACAATTGCCTTGGCATATTTTTAAAGCTTTGAGCAATTCGGGTTTCCAAAAATGAAATAGTTGCCAAAATATGTGAACAGCTATTAAAACAAACCTGGTTTATAACCTAGTTTGGTTTCTGTTTTGTTTATATGGGCATTTGTATGCATATAAGCATATACAACATATATATTTGTTTATATCTAAATTACTTTTGTTTCTATATTAACATAGATTATTGACCTCTTTAATAGGATTAAATTAAATAAATTTTATACGGATGGAAAAAATTGCTTATGTATATGAAATAAGGTATAAATTTCCGGAAAATACGATGCTAATTTTTTTCTCGCTTAAGACTTAACATAAAAGAACCGAAATAGCCATTTAGCATACAAAGAGTGAAGTGGGTAAGCGCGGAAGTGTTGATGACAGTCACATGACTTAGGCTTTTATTATATAGATTGATTTAACACGTTCGCTGCCGCTTACGTGAAAATGTGATAATGGTTAATGCCGCACTGTAAAAGTGGGTTTTTCCCAGAAGCCGATTTACTTTTTATAACAAAGAATCAATGAATGGTTTTTCCCAGCCAGCACGTGACTGGCCCATTGACGTTGGTGCCATATCACGCGCTGGCTGTGTTAAGCTACAGAGCAAATTATCTCCTCTCTGTTTGTTAAATGAACACCGTACATATAAGGCATAAAATATTATTAGAATGTCCCGAATGTTCATTTAAAACAGTCTAATAATACAGTTTATTCATACGTTTATAAGTACACAGAAAATTGCATTTATAAATAATTTGTTTAGAAAAACAAATTTTAAAATGTATTGTTATTTATATCTATCATAATAACTAATTTTTAGAAAATATATGAATCCTATCTGATGAAACATTCGACAATGTTTTAGTTTGTTTATTATTTCATTAAACTCTTTGATAATATAAGCAAAGATGTAAATTCGTTATAATTTCTTTTCAGCCGCTTTCAATATTCCCTTCAGATCAATTTAAATGAATCTTTTAACTTTTGAATATTTTACCATTCTTATTGATTGAAATTCTCTTAAAACATTTCTGTTGCTACAAAGGCGTCTTGAATAAGAATATACAAAGGATTCTGTTTTTGAAAAAAGATCTTTTAAGATAAAACATTGGGATTCAAACGTACTCCGATTTAATTAAATATTCATTTTACGAATTAAAGACTTCAAAAGGATTATATACTTTGATAAAAAAAATAGCTTTCGAATTACCGATTGAAATAATAATAAACAGGTTGGGAAAATATCTTTTTTGTTATAAGTTATGAATATTATATTTAGTTAATGTATGCAAAAAATATTTATCTCTGTTTCGTGCCAAAATATAGTAAAACTTTACTTATCAAAACTCTGTCTTCCGTGTACCGCGAAATATCCGGATAAATGTTAGGGAAATTAATACATAGCAGCTTTCGATACTTTTCTATCAGACAAACATCATTAGGCGCCAAGTGAAAGTGTTGATAGGAAAATTAATAATTTCTCTAAGGGTCCATACACATATAACTTTATCACCATTTTGCTAATTTCAGACCTTCACTTCCCCTTACGATATTATGCGTTATCATTTGTCGAACTGTCGATCCCTTACCTGCCGGATAATATTGCTATCAACCAATGTCTAAAAAATTGTCGTCAAATCAATGTCTAAAAATTATTTTGTTTTTATTTTATTTTCGACCTTTTTATACATTTGCAGTAACATATACACATGATTATACATTTATCAGTTGCATAATTTACGGATTCAAAAAAATCAATAAAATACCAATACAGGGGGTAAATATATATGAAAAAACATCTAAAAGAGTTACTTACTATTTAAAAGTATTTGATAATAGATTATTGCTACATAACACTTTCAAGAGTAATGTCGTCATCTCGTGCTTGTCCCATGTCCGGAGAGGTTAAACGCAGAATTATCAACAAGACAATGGGTAACATTCTTTGTCTTTTTTTACTGGTAAAGCCAAGTGTCATTTCCTACATATTACAATTTTGATATCTCTAACATGGAATTATACGCGCTATATGACAGAAGAACAAGAATTCCAAATGTCGGGTTGCTCCAATTTTAAACTGAAATGGTTTTATAAGCATGCAATTACTTTAATAATAGCTTTGTATATTCATAAAACATATAATAATATTAATAATTGAAAAAATAATAGCATATTTGGATGTAAAGAAAAAGTTACTGAGAAAAAAGTTTGGTTGTATCTAAAATAATAACGATTCAAAATTTCCTCCCTCCTCCCAGAAATATCTTTCGATATCAAGTGACAAACACTCTCTTTCTCCTAAATTGATAGCGTTTTATATTCACAGCCCCAATCAATTATGAAAAGTGTATGCGTAAATTAAACTCGGATTGAAAATGGGAATGATAATCCCAGTGACATCAGTTTATTAAAAAATAAAGCTACTTATGTTTTAAAATACAAGAGTCCGAATGGCGTTATTTTGACTTTGGGAGCAAGCCGACAATTGATTTTCTCTTTTATTATTATTTTTAAATTTTTAACGCCTCACATTTACAATTTTTTCAGAAACGAAGGCAGAAAAAAAAAATAATTTCAAATGCTGATCTGTGCAAACGTCTTTTCTACACAATGTTGTAACGTTATAAAACTACATATAAGTTCTGAACATCGGTCAAAAGCGCCGGCTGGTTGCATCGTAATCAATTTAACGCTAACTGTAACATACATTCTTAAGTGTACGGCCTATGTCTATAGCGTATATCTTCAATTTTTATTTATTTATTTATTAAAACTACATCCCTGAGCATAAGCTATTTCACCGTTTATTGTGTCTCTGAGTACAAAGCATTAAAAATTATTAAAATGTTCAGAATTTTTATGCTAAGACAATCTCAAAATAATGCTTATGTATACCTTTATTTATGCATTTAAATTTATACTTTTCATTTTGAGGGAATTAAAGGTGTGTTTATATAAATCAAAAAATACAAATATTATACAATATATCTAGATATATTTTAATAACTGATTTTATAAAAAATATGCCAAACTTATCTGGTGAAACATTCGAAATGTTTTATTCTTTATTATTTCATTAAATGTTTTGGAAATCCAAACAAAAATTCAAATTCTTTATCATTTCTTTTCAACCACTTTTAACATACCCTTCTTAAATGTATCTTTTAATATTTGAATACTTTGTCATTCTTATTGATTGAAATTCTCCTCAAAACATTCGTTTGTTACAAAGACGTTTTGAATATGAACGCATAAAGAATCCTGTTTTTTTTAAAAAGATCTTTCAAAATAAGAAATTGAATTCAGTATTGAATTCAATTCTTCAATTGAATTAAGTATTCAATTTAATAATTAAAGATTTCAAAAGTATTATATACTTTGTTCGAAGGAATCTCTTTCGAAATTCCAATAGAAATAAAAATAAACATTTTGGAGGAAAAAAATGCTTATAAATTTTGCAAAATTATGTTTTGTTTATTTATTCAGTTTGTAGACATATTTGTTTCAAGCCAAGATACAGTAAATTTTTAATTATAAAAACTCTTATCATACAGGTCACCAAACATCCGGATTGAATTAAGTATTCAATTTAATAATTAAAGATTTAGAAAGTATTATATACTTTGTTGGAAGGAATCTCTTTCGAAATTCCAATAGAAATAAAAATAAACATTTTGGAGAAAAAAAATGCTTCTAAATTATGCAAAATTATGTTTTGTTTATTTATTCAGTTTGTAGATATATTTGTTTCAGATACAGCAAAGATACAGCAAATTTTTAATTATAAAGTCTCAATACATACAGGTCAAACATACAGGTCACCAAACATCCGGATAAATGTCAGGAAAATAATTATGTAGCAATATTTGCAAATATTGCTATATTAATATATAGAAACTTTTTTGTTAGACCAACACAGCGACGTGCCAAGTGCAAAGGTAGATTCCAAATTTATAAGGAATCAAAATTAGATAGTAGAGAGGATCACTAATCCATGTTAAGCATAGTTTAATAAAAGCATAGGAATTAAAACAAATACATAATATAGAGAAAATTCGCAATAAAATAACATAAGTAATTTCGATATACAACGAACACAAATTTGTAGATATTTTTTAGCATCGCCGACAATATGTAACCTTTTTTTTCCATGAGAATAATCTATATATATATAAGAAAATCTCGATTTCGTATTAATCACAGCACAAAAAAATCTACCGAACCAAAAATCTTGAAAATTGAGGTAAAAATACTTCTTATAACAACGAGTGCCGCTAAGAAGGGATTTTCGAAAATTCCACCCCTAAGGGGGGTAAGAAAAAGAACGAACTTAAAAAAAATTCCTTAAAAATCGGCTTTTGCAGTTATTTTTCAACTGATAACATATTTTAGTGTTTGTAGTTTTTTCATGCTGAATCGAATGGTACTAAGCAAATTCTTTTAAATCCAGTAGTTCGTGAGATACTTTACATTTTCCTAATTTCGCGATGTCTTCGGCGCAAAAATCTGAAATTTTCAATCTATACATGTAAAAGAAAGTCTGGATTTCGAATTAATCAACGCACAAAATATTAATATGATATAAAAATTTCGTTTGATTCAAAGTTTCTTTAGAAAAACTGACCAGCGTAGCGGGCGAAGACTGCTAGTCATAGATATATACACAACATATTACTTTTTAAGTTTTACCACTGTGACTGTTCCAAACATTTTTTTTACATTGAATGAAAACAGCATGATTATTTGATATCAAATAGTATTAACAAGCCATTAACAAGTCTAAGAGTTGCTAAGCAACCACTTCACCAAGTTCTGGGTGATGATTAAGGGTGTTCTTAAATCAAAAAGGGCAATTTTGCGACGTATGCTTTAATTTATTGTTGTTCGGAAATGCATGAAAATGGCAGGTGTTGTTATTCAGAAACTTACTGATTGCACTCAGTTTTCTGTTTTATAAAAAACGCAATAGATCTTTCACAACAAGCCTTCAAAGTTGACGTTTTAGAGCACATTTCCGACAAAAGTAGAAAAACCGGTCGAAAAGCAGGAGAAAAACGGGTGATCACATGATTGAAATAGCTTAGAACTGGACAAATAATTTATTTATCATAAAATGGAAAACTAAGTTTGATTCGAAATCGCTTCTATAGTTAGGCCTTTCAATTTTATATCTTTCTGTTAAAAAATGAATTTGTAAATGTGTCAAAACGTTTTGCGCTTGTAGAGCGGCGCAGTTGAAACCACCCTTAAACATATATTTTCCTGGAATATTTTAGGGATGCACATCACTATTGACAGAGGGAAGAAGACAAAAAATTAAAAAATATGACTCTTTATCAGAAAGTACTTTTCTAAAAGTTTCAAAGATGGAAAAAAAATTGTAATTATTTTTATCAGTATTTTAATATGCATTCATTTAAACTTTTTTTTCAGCTTTTAGAAAAACTTTTCAAGTGATAAATTCCAAAATTAAGAAAGATTTTCTGTTAATCAATTATTAATCAATACGCTATGAACAATAAAATTTATGTATCCTAATACTTCAGATACTGTCCATCTCTAGTATTTAAGATAAAAACTTTACCCAATTAATTTTAGTTTTTGAGGCTCTCTTAGTTCGAGTGCCTCTTCCCTTCTATTGAGGGAAATGATTTGAATGCAAGTAATGTTTTCACTATTATGTGCCGATAGACAATCTACCATTCAACAAAATTTATTAAATCGTGTCTTTCGATAAAAGTCTATTTCATGTCCAACTGTTTTCTATTAAAGGCTCATTTCTGATTTTTTTGTTTCATTATACAATAAGTAGTAAAACAATTCATGATTCCACACATTTAAAAGATATATTTGTTTTCTTTTGACAAGATGAATACAGGAAAATAATGACTGTTTTCTTTTTACCTATTATGTTTTTGTTTTAAATATTATCATACATATAATTGAAGTGGCACTCTTAAACCCCTTCGCCAACGGTAAGGCGGAGCCTCGTCGAGGGGCCCCCCACCCCCCTCCCAACAACAGAGATGACCAACTGATTATATCAATAAACTGTTATAAGTGACTTACTGTCTGACTAATGTCACACCATGTTTACGTCAAGAAAAATTAACAAATCAATAATAAATACAACAATAATAAATACTAATAATAATAACAACAATAATAAATACTAATATCTATCATAAGTATGGCCCTACAAAAATTAAAACAAGTTGAATTATTTAAAATATTTGAGAAAATATTGCGAAAAATTAATTACGTTCTTATATACATATATATTTAAAAGTAATTACGCATTTTTTTGCAGTTTCGCCATCTGTTGTAAAACACCAAACCAATAACTATAAGATTTTTATTTTAAATTACGATTTTTCATTTATATTTACTCTATAAATTAGAGATGCACAACCTTTTCAAGAGAAGGACCCCTTACAAATATGTCTGGTTCGTCGACGGCCACATCTATAACATGAAGATAATTCGATTTTTTCGAGTCTGATCGACAGAATTTGCGATTTTTACGAAACCGATTGTAAAATTTGCAATTTTAACGAAGCCGACCGAAAAAATTATTTTTCCATGTGTGTTTGAAGTAATGCGCGATTTTTATTAAGTCTGTCGGCGAAATTTACGATTTTTAACAAAACGATCAACAAAATTCGCGATTTTTATGAAGTCGATCGACGAAATTTGGGGCTTTTACAAAGTTGATTGATGAAACTCGCGACTTTACATCTCATGATCGAAGTTCGCGACTTTTCTTCGGATGATCAACAAAATTCGCTATTTTTCTTAGCATGATTGACGAAATTCGTTATGTTTGCGCAGCTGATTAAATAAATTCACGATCTTTCCGTGCCTGATCAACACAAGTCTGATTTTTACGAATCAAATTGCCAAAATCTGCGATTTTTACGAAGCCTATCGACGAAATCCATGATTTTTACAAAACTGATCGACGAAATTTGGAATTTTTACGAAGCCGATCGACTAAATTCGCGATTTTTTCATAGCTGCTTGACGAAATTCGCAATTTTTCATCGCATGCTCGACGAAATTTGCGATTTTTCTTTGCAAGTTCACGAAATTTGCGATTTGTCTTCTCATGATCAACGAAATTCACGATTTTTACGAAGCCGACTGACGAAATTCGCGATTTTTACGTAGTCGATAGACGAAATTCGCATTTTTTACAAAACTGATCGACGAAAACACGATTTTTCATTGCATGATCTACGAAATTCGAGATTATCGGCGGAATTTGCGATTTTTACGCAGCCGATCAAGAAAATTCACGATCGTTCCCTGCTTCATCAACAAAAGTCGTGATTTCTTACGAATTCAATTTCCGAAATCTGTGATTTCGTTTCGAAGCCGATCGACGAAATTCGCGATTTTTACAAAGTTGATTGACGAAATTCGCAATTTTTATGAAACCGATAGACAAAATTCGGTATTTTTTACAAAGGTGAACGACGATATTGATCGAATGATCGACGAAATTCGCAATTTTTACGAAGCATATCCAGAAAATTCACGGTCTTTTTGCACCTGATGAAGAAAAGTCGTGATTTTTACGAAGCCGATCGACGAAATTCGCAATTTTTACGAAACATATCGAGAAAAATTACCATCTTTCTGAGCCTGATGAAGAAAAGTCGTGATTTTTACGAAACTGATCGATGAAATTCACGATTTTTCCCCACCAGATTGGCAAAATTTGCAATTTTTCCGCCCCTGATCGACGAATTTCACGTTTTTCAGGAAGTCGATAGACGAAATTCACGATTTTATTTGAGCTTGATTGAAGAACTTTGGAACTTTCCGCGTGTAATCGACAGAATTCGCGATATTCCCGTGCAAGACCGGCAATTCTGTCCTTAATTGACAAAATACGCATTTTTTGCGTCCGATGAACGAAATTTACAATATTTAACTAATTCTACCGTAATCTGCATTTTTTTACCAGCAAGATGAAATTTGCGATTTTTTATCTCTTGATAAGCTGAAGAAACTCACGATTTTGTTTCGCAGCCGACCAACAAAATTTTCAATTATTCCGTACATCATCATAAAATTTGCGATTTTTCCGCGCCTTATCAATGATATTTGTGATTTTTTTCGTCCTTGATCGACAAAATTCGCGATCTTTTCGTGCCCGATAAACAAAATTCGCGTTTTATTCAAACGATAAGGCGAAAAAAAGGGATTTTTCAGCAACTGATGAATTTAACCCTCTCACTGACAAGCCCGTCTATAGACGTTCCCTAAGCTCCAGGTTTCACTGCAATGCAAGCAATAATTAAAATGATATAACTCAGTTGATTTAATGGATTTTTAATACATTGTGCAATGATTAACAAACTCAAGGATAACATTGATATTCGTAAATAAGATTTTTCTATAATTTTGAAAGAATCATATTTTTTTTAGCAATTAAAACAAAATGCTGAGAAAACAGCATTACAATTTTGCCCTTTTGCAAGACTGTCAGAGGGTTAATTTGCAATTTTTTCGAGCACCATCAACAAAACTGACGATTTTTTCTTGCCCAACTACGAAATATGCGATTTTTCGCATCTGACAGGCACAATTCACGATTTTTCCGTACCTGATCGATAAAACTTGCGACTTTTCCTTGCCCAATCGGCGAAATTTGTTATTTTTTCCCGAGCCTCATGGGCAAAATTCGCGATTTTCCCATTCCCGATGAACACAATTTGCGATTTTACCTAACCTCATCGACAAAATTCGCTATTTTTCCGCACTTGATCATTGAATTTGCGATTTTTCTGTGCCTAGTGAACGAAATTTGCTATACTTAAGTGACTAGCGAAATTTGACATTTTTCCGCGGAAAATTGACGAAATATACTATTTTGTTCTGTGACATATGCACAAAAATTGCAATTTTTTTCTAGCTGTAAACTGACGGAATTCGCGGGCACTCATCAACGCATCGCAGATCACAGGCTGTGCATCTCTACTATAAATGATAGAAATTACAAGAATAACAGACTTATTATAAAAAATATTGAACCCAATTTTCTAAAACCAAAAAATATGTGTACCGTAAATACTCGTGTATAAGTCTACCCAACCTCCCCCTAATTCCTAAGCAAAATTTTGAAAAAAAATATAGAATTTTCGTGTGTAAGGCGAATTACATTTCTGGTAGTATGTTAAAAAATGATTTATAATCGAGAGTAAAAAAATTCAGTAAATTAGTAAACTAAGTAGTAACTTTCAGTAAATTAGTAAACATTTTATCCCCAAGTTTCTAATCAGATTTTTTTTTAATATTCAATGTTTTAAAACCGTATGAAACTATTTTGAAACCTATTCACCTCAATTTAATAGTACTTACAAAGAAAAAAAAATGTTTAACAAATTTATTCTGCCTTTTTTACAAGGGTAAACAGTTTCATAGACTTCTAAAATACAGTACTTCTTCTTTGTATTGTAGGACTTTTAAAAGAGATATCTAGAAAGTTTCTCAAATTGAGCTCTTTTAAATAAGGGGATTAAAATGTTGGAAGGAATGCTCCTGTATTGCAGAGAATTCTAACCCAAGAGAAAATGGCTGCAGAATAATTACAAGGACTTGTTGAAGATTTTTTGTGAATTATAGAGAAATAACCATTTTTTGTTTTTATCCCTCTCTCGAACCTATCCCCATATGAGACTATCTAAAAGACTTTCAAATCTCTCGATTATTTGAGATATTTATTATTATTATTATTATTATCTTGCATATAAGTAGACCCTCTAATTTTCAACGAAAATGGGGGGTGGATATACAAGAGTTAATAATAAACAAGAAAGAAAAAATCATGCGTGAAGCATAGATTATTAATTACTTTCCAACACAATCAGAATAAATTAACAAAACTGCGCCGTTTAAGAAATTAAAATACTACATCTCATTTCACCATATAGAAATCAATGAATAACCCATTTCACAACCAGATTTCAGCGGTTCCCATCTAAAAATGGAAATTTATATTTTAGCAGCCCTGTATATGATATAGAGATTTGTATCTATTAATAACAAGCAATCCAAAATTAGTTCATTTAAGAGATACATATATTTCAGAAGATTCCCCTTCAGCAATTTCCTCTGAAAAGGAGATTGGTATGTGAATACTTTTGTGCAGCACTGTATATGGAGTATAGAATTTATACATAAAAAGTAATATGAAAAAAACTAATTAAATTTAAAAGCGCATTATGAATTTTAAAACGTTCTCTCCAGCAATTACTACGCAAAAACAGGACTGTGACCGATTTCTTTTGTGTGTCTCTGTAAATTAATAAAAAATGCTGTGAATGCCCTGTTTTAACTTGATCGTAGAGAAAATCGGAGATTTATATCAGTTTCAATGCATTTAAAATAGCGTAATGTCATTAAAATACTTTCCAAACGATTTCCCCCTATACCATAATATTATCTTTTGAGTGCCACTGTCAGGGGCGGATCCAGAAGATCGTTTTTTGGGGGGGGGGGGCGATACTAAAAAACATAGAATCAACATAGTCATAATTTCTGTTCATGAAATCATTCCTTGTACAGTTATTATTAAATGAATGATCAAATGCTTTTCCGCGATCTTCTGACGAAATACGCTTTTTTCCGCGACCTTTTCACGAAATTCGCTCTTTTCCGCAATACTTTGACAAAATTAGCACTTTTTTGCAACCCTTTGAAAAAAATAGCTAACTTTTGACAAAATTCGAGCTTTTTGCGTGGCACTTTGACAAAAATCGCGCTTTTCTGTCATCCTATGTCGAAATACGTGCTTTTCAGCGATTCTAGGTCAAAGTTCGCGTTTTTTTCGCGATCCTGTCAAAATTCGCGTTTTTTCTCGACCCTTTGACAAAATTCACACTTTTCCCGTGATCATTTGACGAAAATCGCGCTTTTTCGCGATACTTTGACAAAATTAGCGCTTTTTCAGCAATCCTATGTCGAAGTTCACTGTTTTTCAGCGATCCAATGTCGAAATTCGCATTTTTTCCGAGTTCCTTTGCCTTCTCTTTTCGCAACCTTTTGAAAAAAGTACGCTCTTTCCGCAAACTTTTGACGAAATTTGAGCTTTCTACACGACAATTTGACAAAAATCGCGCCTTTTCAGCGATCCTATGTCGAAGTTTGCGTTTTTTACGCGATCCTCTGTCAAAATTTGCGTTTTTTCCGCGACCCTTTGTGGTACTTTGACAAAATTAGCAGTTTTTTGTAACCCTATGAAAAAAGTAGCGCTTTTTCCTCGAACTTTTGACGAAATGCAAACTTTTTGTGCAACACTTTGACAACAATCGCGCCTTTTCAGCGATCCTATGTCGAAGTTCACGTTTTTTGCGCGATCCACTGCAATTCAAAATTTGCGTTTTTTCCGTGACCCTGTGATGAAATTCGCGCTTCTTTAGTGATCATTTGACGAATTTTACGCTTTTTCACTCTACTTTGACAAAATTAGTGCTTTTTCAGCGATCCTAAGTCGAAGTTTGCGTTTTTTACGCGAACTTCTGTCGAAATTGGCATTTTTTCCGCGACCCTATGATGAAATTCGCGCTTTTTCCGTAATAATTTGACAAAATTCGCGCTTTTTTCGCGATACATTGACAAAATTAGCGCTTTTCAGCAATCCTATGTCGAAGTTCACGCTTTTTCAGCGATCCTATGTCGAAATTAGTACTTTTACCGCGATACTTTGCTTTCCCTTTTTCCAACCCTTTGACAAAATTAGCGCTTTTTCCACGACCTTTTGACGAAATTTGCTCATTTTCTACGATACTTTGACAAAATTGACTTTTTTGCAAACATTTGACAAAATTCGTGCTTTTTCCTCGACCGTTTGACGAAATTCGAACTGTTTACGCGACACTTTGACAAAACTCGCGCTTTCAGCGATCTTGTCTCAAAATTCACGTTTTTTAGCGATCCTTTGTCAAAATTCTTTTTTTTGCGCGATCATTGACAAAATTCGTGCTTTTTCAGCGATCTTTTGTCGAAATTTGCTCTTTTTCTGCGACACTTTGATAAAATTAGCGCTTTTTAGTGACATTTTAATGAAATTCGCGTTTTTTCAGGAACAATAGAATGTCTCCGAGGGAGTCGCAGAAATCCCTTCCGGAAAAAAGTCTGCAATCGCCCCCCCCCGTGGATCCGTGCCTGGCCACTGTAAATGAACCATTAATAGTACATATTTCATATGCAGTACAGAACATGCTTTGCTGACCCTAAATAAGCTTTATCAATTCCATGAAAATCCGAATATATTTACAGGAGTTAGAGCGAAAACAGACGGTGTCGGTCCGTCTGTCTCAACCGAGTACCTATCATATCATCTCAACTGGATGCATTAGCACTTTTTAACTTTTTTGGTAAGTGCTAAAAAAAGAATAGTAAATAAATAAGGTACTGCTTGGTTATCCCGTCGCCTAATTTCGCCAAATTATACAAATCGCCAAACGGATAGTCAAATTATACATAACTGACATAATTTTTATTTTAAATAACGGAAAAATAAATAAATAGTCGAATAATCAATAAAAATACAAATAACTAGTTGGATGTGCCAATCCCAAAACTTTCTTCTATCTCATACATACATTTTAATATTAAAAAGAAATACTTACTCATTTTAATGCTTTAATAATTTTAATTCAATACCTTACCAACTTTCATTTTCATCTTAAATTTCTGCTTCAATCAATTAATCGGAGTAAAAATGAATTTCCGTCTCTGCACGAGCCGATGGACAATAGAATGATAAGCAGATTTTTTTTTTCAAATTCAGGGAGGACTTATTTGCCTTACCAACAAATAATCATATACAAAATGTTTAGTTCAGTTCTAGAACTAACTTCATACACTTTTATGTGGTGCAATATTGAAAATAGCATAAAATTCGGTATTGCAGCGCCCCCTTCCGGCAGATTTTTTTCAGATTCAGGGCGATCCAACTAGCCATAGCCATACACTTACACAAAAAATTTCGTTCAATTCGATGCATAACTTCATGTACTTCTGGTCGGTTCATTTAAGAGATTAGTTCATTTAAGAGATTAATTAGTTCATTTAAGAGATTATTTAGCTTATATTATTATATTATTTAGCTTATATTATTATATTAGCATTTATTTAATGCTTTAATAATTTTAATTCAATACCTTACCAACTTTCATTTTCATCTTAAATTTCTGCTTCAATCAATTAATCGGAGTAAAAATGAATTTCCGTCTCTGCACGAGCCGATGGACAATAGAATGATAAGCAGATTTTTTTTTTCAAATTCAGGGAGGACTTATTTGCCTTACCAACAAATAATCATATACAAAATGTTTAGTTCAGTTCTAGAACTAACTTCATACACTTTTATGTGGTGCAATATTGAAAATAGCATAAAATTCGGTATTGCAGCGCCCCCTTCCGGCAGATTTTTTTCAGATTCAGGGCGATCCAACTAGCCATAGCCATACACTTACACAAAAAATTTCGTTCAATTCGATGCATAACTTCATGTACTTCTGGTCGGTACAATATTGAAAATGGCACAAAAATCGCGATTGCAGCGCCCCCTTCCGGTGGATTTTTTTCAAATTCAGGGAAGACCAACTAGCCATAGTCATACATATACAGAAAAAATTTGGTTCAATTCTATTCATAACTTCATATACTTTTGGTCGGTACAATATTGAAAATGGCACAAAAATCGCGATTGCGGCGCCCCCTTCCGGCGGATTTTTTTCAAGTTCAGGGAGGACCAACTAGCCATAGTCATACACACACACAAAAAATTTGGTTCAATTCGATGCATAACTTCATATACTTTTGGTCGGTACAATATTGAAAATGGCACAAAAATGGCGATTGCAGCGCCCCCTTCCGGCGGATTTTTTTCAAATTCAGGGAGGACCAACTACCCATACTCATACACATACACAAAAAATTTGGTTCAATTCGATGCATAACTTCATATACTTTTGGTCGGTACAATATTGAAAATGGCACAAAAATCGCGATTGCAGCGCCCCCTTCCGGCGGAATATTTCAAAACTGAAGGCGGACCTGCTTGCCACAGCCAAAAACATTCACAAAAAATTTGGTTCAATTCTATGCATAACTTCATACACTTTTTGATGGTAGAATGGCGACATACAGACACACACACAGACATACACACAGACATACACACAGACACACACACACACACACGGACAGACAGACATTTTGTAAAAACATGTTTTTTGGAATCTCTGACCCCTAAAACGTGTAAATCCGTCGAAAACCGGAAGTCGAAAAAAATTTCGATTACAATACTTTCTTCTATTGAAGATAGAAGAAAGTAAAAAGTCGAAATAAAAATCACTTAATGATGTTTTTAACACTTGTATCGTATTTAATGTCATTGAATGTGGTATTCACGATCATCCATTATTGGCATTTAATCTTATAGTTTGGCGATAAATTTTTAGTCGATGGATAACCAAGAAGTACCATAAATAATAAATACGTCCCAAATCTTATCTAAAATCATTAGACTTATACACGAGTGTATACGGCATATATACATTAAAGAGACAAATTTAAGGCACATATGTCATATACGCACCACATTGGCGTAATATTTCACCTCCGGGAATTTGGCGAAATTTTTGTTTTTGAGTATTGCTATAACTTTTAATATTTACGATTTATTGCGATATTTTTATATTTATTATTATATTTTTATATTTATTATATTTCTTTATATTTCTTATATTTTTTCTTTATATTTATTATATTTTTATATTTATTATATTTCTTTTTTGATAAATTGTCAAAGCAAAAAAAGAAAAAAAAACATACGCGTCGAATTGATAATTTCCTCTATTATGGAAGTCGGTTAACATAACTGGGTTACCATATGAGGCGTAAAATCGCCATTTTGTTGTGATCGCGCCAATAAGGTACGTATATGATATCTGTGCGAAATTTATGTAAGACTTACAATTAATTTACAATTAAAAAATGAATTTATAATTACATTAGCATATTTAAAATAGTGATATATAACGCGAATGTTAAAATAAATAAATAAATATGTAGTACTTACAAATATTGAAGTAAGTCAAAAGAAATTATTATAATAACAAAATCTGATTTCGAAAAGTTTCGGCGCCATCTCATCTTTAGATTTAAAAAAAATAGTAAAATTAATAGATTCTGTATTTTCACAACTTAACATTAAAAAAGACATCTATATTAATTATAAATGTAATACAGGAAGTTCTTGTAATTCTAAAATGTAAAAAAAAAATAGCAAATTTCGTAGTCTGTTAATATTTTTAATCATTTTCTGAAATTCATATGCGTAATGGCGCCATCTATGATATTTAATTTAAAATAAAAACGAATAAATATACCGAAATGGCTGAGCTACAGAAGTTTCGTGATTAGAGATGTCCAGATTAATGTATATATAGTAATATCAGCGTACCATCTCAATGCAAAATGATTTATTATTGAGATGGTCAACTTATAAAGTCATTACTAAAAAACACCTTTCAAGCAATTAGTGGACCAACATGTATCTATATATAGAATTTAAAATAAATTCATAATACTTCAGGAAAAAACTGTAAATTTAAAAATGCATTACGACCGATTTTTCTGGTTTATACAGTTGATAAAAAAAATTGCAGCCTTTGATATGAGCTATAGATAATGGTTGCAATCTTTAAATTTTACTGTATTAAAAATCGGCCTCGTAGCATATGCAGCAGAAGGCCAGAATCTTCCGCCACCAACTTACCTTTGACTTCTTCCACCAACTCAGGGAAGGTTGGGGAGAAGTCGTACTTACTTCATCCACGGCTGCTTTTTCAACTGCTACTGCCATGGGCTTCCAGAACTTGCGTCCGCCATCCAACGATGAGGCAATACCCAAATAAAAATTTTCATTTGAGCATGCCATCCAACCGTCGATGCTCCCATGTTCCTGTCGACGACCTGAAAAAAAAAGAATCAAGAGACATTATATGAGTAGTTTCCATTTTTTTCAAGAGCAGTTGCAAGTAGAACCATGACCTACTAGATCTAAGTAAAGGCCTGTTTATTTGAGATTAATGTATGAAGTCTCCCGCCAGAGGACGCTGATACCTTGCCCAAGTTAATCAGACCAATCATGTAAACCCTGAACCAAAACAATGACACGTGTGCAAACATGTGCACAGAACAGAAAGCAGTTTATTCAATGCTAATATGGCCAGGGTTTGCGTCACGTGGACTTACACGTGGTTCAGTGAAATGGTTCAGGGTTTGAAGCTGTTGCCAGCTTCACTTTTTCGGCGGTTTTTCGCGAAATGGCTCGGCTGGTAGTATTATAGTAGGCTGTGGTAGAACCATCAAGCTTGAAAATTTTTTTGGAAATGAATTTGAAATCGAATTCTATTCTATATTTAATTTACTGTCGCACGAGATGAAGATTCAAACAATTAACCATTGTTGCGTAACGATATTTCTATATTATAGCTTACCGTTGAAACCTGTATTGCTGAGTTAAATTTTGAGTTTTTACAAACAATTAATTTTGTTACCATATTAAGAAACTAAATTGCAACGAAAACAGAGACAACAATGAGAATAGAGTTGAACAGTTTCAAACATGATGAAAAGTTAATTGAAATGACATCATTCTTTCGCAGTTTTTTTGATCTTTTGTTGTCATTTTTCCATAGCAACTAAAAAGAAAATGCAACTAAAATTCGTGCTATTCTTAAAAAATTATAAATGAATGACAAAACATGGAGCTATAACAAACTATATTTAATATTAAGTATCTATATTAATGTTACAAGCAAATAAAGGCATATAAATGATTAGATAGCCGATTTTTTTTCTTTTCCGTTTCTTTTCTTTTTTTTCTTTTCATCGGGGGGGGGGGGGGGGGGGCGAAACTGAATTCTGAAAAAGCAGAATTCCTGTTTTCTAGTACTATATAAATTCAATCAAGTGGAACTCTTCGAATATACACAGTAAATCTATGGGTGTACACAGAAATATATAAATCACAACGTTTGTTAAAGAAGCGAGTGAATCTTGAAAACAAATATCGGTATGTAAACATTCAGTTTTTGAGCAAGGCGCTATTTTCGTACACCGAAACCAAGGAAATACTATTTTAATATTATTTACAAA
Organism: Maratus speculifer; assembly: GCA_964019185.1. Lineage (NCBI taxonomy): Eukaryota > Metazoa > Arthropoda > Arachnida > Araneae > Salticidae > Maratus > Maratus speculifer. The sequence continues at coordinate 368,947,515 of OZ025290.1, read as the reverse complement.
TTTGTGAACAGAACTGTTGGTAGAAATGACACCTTAGAAGAATTTAATATCATTTAAGTAAGGTATCTAGAAGTAATAAAGCCACGTTAAACGTCTACTAGTTTTTGCAACTTAAATGTTTTTTTTAAATGCATCATTTGACACATGTACTTATTGACTAAATTATACAAGAAAGAATAATTTAGCAGATATGTATTCATAAACTGCGGTGACGTAGTTTCTTGAGCAATGCTGTATGCTTATAATGCGTGCAACGCCATGTGGGTAGTAACCAGAGTTCTCGCTGACATTTGACGAACGTTAGTAATTTGGCTAATTAAAAATAAAAAACATTCGCCAAATGAAAAAAGTATTAGCAAAATAGATTTTCCGTGTAGCAGAAAAAACTATCTTTAATCCTTTAATGTACCGCCATTTTTTAAATATGTTCTAAAATAACCTAAGTTTTTATAACTGCGACAGCGACAGTTATTAATCTAATTTCAATAATCCGCTACAAATATTAACAAGTTGGAAATTGCACGTAAAGCGTAGCAAATGAGGTGCGTTCGTACGATAACGAAGTTTTAAAAATATCACTCTCATATATCAATTTCATAAAATTGTAAAAAATTACAATTAAAATGCACACCAAACAATGTCCTCCTCATACTATTATGCAATGGAATACTTTTGTGTGGCCTTGTAAATCAATAATAAATATTCTTTGCACCACAGATTATGCGATATATTATAATATGTACTTTATAGATGCATATCAATTTTATTACGTTCGAATGAGTGTAACACCATTAAAATGCATTTTAAACATTTTTCCCCATTAACCGTAATGTAACGGAATACTTTTGATTGTCCCTGTAGTTGAACTATGCATCCGATTTTGATAAAATTTGAAATAACTCGACAAAATTATGTAATAATTACGATTTAAAATTTCAAACGATTAAAATGCATTTGAAACTTTTTTTTCCCATTGACCGTAATGTAACGGAATTCTCTTGATTGTCCCTGTAATTGATCGATGCATCCGATTTTCATAAAATTTGAAATGACTTGAAAAATTTATGTAATAATTATGTATTTTAAATTTCAAACGTTTCTGTTGGGTGGTTTTTGCGTTGTTATATGCGGACAGACAGACGGACAGACAGACAGACAGACGGACGGACAGACAGACAGACGGGCAGACAGGCGGACAGACGGACGGACTGAACGACAACAATAGGTGCTACGTATTTACATAATTAAGAACGCACCTAAAAATATGTATTAAAAATACATATGTATGAAAAATAAAAATAAAAAAAGAAAAAAGAAAAAATTGAGCACTAGCAATTTGGCGAATCTAATTGCTTGTTCACTCGCCAAATGAAGAATTTAGTCGCAATTTGGCGCAATGGCAAGCGACAGCGAGAACACTGGTAATAACGCCATGCAAACAAAATTATTATACTCATAGTTCATAAAGGTATTAAAAGTCAAAAAAATTCTTTCGTCAAGCAAATCTTAAAAAATACTTGTCGGATTTCGATTATGTTTGTACCAGAAGGTACCCATGAAGGTAACCTGCTGAATGCACCTACTTTCAAAAATTATTTCCTAATAGTTTAAAAGTTATATTAAATAAACTGATAAAAAAGCACAATTTTTTTGCATACGTCAAAGAAATTTGGTGTGCGTCATTTTTCCCCGGCTGAATATTTTCGTAGACGACCGAATCAGAGTACATGGAGTAAATAGTTGTTTGAGCGAAGCGAAAGCGATATACATAGTACGCAACGATATTAAAAGTCAAGCATAATTCTTCAAGCAAATCTGAAAAAATACATCTCGGATTTTGATTCTGATTGTACCAAAATGAACCTATGAGGGTACCCTAATGAATGCACTTATTTTCAAAAAATAGTTCCGCATAGTTTAAAAATTAAGTTTAAAAAACTGATAAAAAAGCACAATTTATTTGCATACGTCACAGAAATTTGGTGTGCGTCACTTTTCACCGGCTGGATGTTTTCGTTAGATTCCCAAATTTAAGCACCTGGAGCAAGGAAAATACGCAAACAATTTTCTAGTACAATAAATTATATTTAAACATGAGAAACAAACTGGAAAATAATTTTGTTGTTGTTGTTCATTTAAATTTAAAAAGCCTTATACAGATCATGTTAGTATACATGGCGCTACGCGCCATATACACTAAACAACTGTCTCATGGACGATGAGATGAAGAGAGAGAGAGAGAGAAAAAGCCTTAATCCTTAGTAACTTAGTACTTGAGATTTTGCGATATTCTTTATAATAGCACTTTATAACTGCTATCAGCATCTCTTATATTTTGCACATGCAAATTCGAAACAATTCTGTCGTGTTTAAATAAAATATTGGTACTACTTGGTTATCTCGTTGATCAATTTCGCCACATTATGTCACGTGAACAGTTTATACATTTCTACTGTCACGTAACAGTTTATGTATTACTACTTCAACTTACTTCATGTCTCGAGTGTTCTAATAAATTCAAAGTTTTAGTTATGGTCAACTCTGTATTTGCTCTCTCTTATTTTATTTTAATATCTAGAGTTAACAAAATGTTACACATTATACATATTGACGTATTTTTTTATTTTAAATAACGAAAGAAGAAATAAATTAGTGAAACATTGATAAAAATACAAATAAAAAGTGGGATAAAAAATCCCTTGATGATGTTTTAAACTTATGTATCGTATTTAATGCGATTGAATGCGACATCCACGGTCATTCATTTTTGGCATTTTATCTTATTGTTTGATTGTTTGGCGATACTTTTTTGGTTGAAGGGTTAATCAAGTAATACCAAAATAATAATAATAATAATAATATATAAAATAAAATAAAGAAAGACGCTTATAAATAATAAACATATTAATTAACTTCCCGCTGTACAGGTCTGTAGATTAGTTCATTTAGAAACTGTAATACATTTAAGCATTATTAAAAGTCAATAATTATTTAAATTAATAATACTTTTCATAATTCAAAAGATAGACAGCAAGAATTCGGTAAAACATATTTATTCAAAATTTTTATATCGATTGTTGCCAAATCATAGTTAAAACTTACAGTAAGCACGTGTTGCCATAAATATCATATTACATAACACTCTCCCCCTTAAAAAAAATTCTTGTTATACAAACCAGGCATTCATTTACAAAACTATAAATTTAATCGATTTGGTGGTCTTATGATCCTTTTGGGTCGTGGAGTTTTAAGTAGCTGGGAATTCGGGTTTTTATGGCAGTCCAGAGTTTTTTTAGGTGTTTTAACAGTTCTCGGTGGAATCTCTTCTTTTTCTACTGCCTTAGTTGTCTCTATTGGCATTTGAGATGCAGTCTCATCCTTCATTGTATCAGATGAATCAGAAACTGACTTTGCATTAGAATCAGTAGTTGTCACTGATGATCTACTACTTGCATAATCCAGTGGCACATTGTGTGGCACAGGGATTTCAGGAATTTGAAGTGTGCATTTTCTTAAATGATCTGCATGTACAAAACGCACGTGACCATTTACACGTACTAGATAGGTATTTTCACTGATTTTCTTCGTGATTATACCAGGAAATCATTTAATTTCATTGTTTCTGGTGGATTTTACAAGAACATTTTCCCTAAGATCAAAATGTCTTTCACTGGCAGTAGAACGAGACCTTTGATTCTCTTGATAGCTCTTTTCCTGCATAATGTGATCACTTCTGAGCTTAGTAATTTTGGTTTGTGGTGTAAATTTGAAAATAAGCTCAGCAGGTGTCTTCAGTGTGACTGATGAAGGCGTGTTTCGATAAGCAAACAGTATGCAGTCTAACCTATGTTGAAAACTATCATATACTCTGTTGGAAAACTTGTGTTTCTTCAACATGTTTTTAACAATATTAACAGATTTCTCTGCTGCTCCATTTGAATTTGGATGATATGTGGGTGAATTCCTTAGAATAATACCATTTGACTAAAAAATTTTTACAAATTCTTCGGATTTAAACTGTTTAGCGTTATCAGATACAACTTCACTTGGTAATCCGAAAGTAGCGAAAATTTGCCGAAGCTTGTGTATTGTAGATTTAGAATCTATGTTAGAAACAAGCGCTACTTCAATCCACTTTGAATAGGAATCTTTAACAATCAACATGTTGTGATTTTCATATTCTGCATAATCGATGTGGATCCTTTCACATGGTTTTCCTGTTAGAGCCCAGTTATTCATTGGAACTCTGGGTGCACTTGGCCTGGTCATTTGACATGGGACACATTTGTTTACTTATGATTCAATTTCTGCATCTATTTTTGGAAACCAAAAGTATCCTCGAGCAAGATGTTTCATTCGCACTATTCCAGGGTGTTCAGTATGTAAAAGTTGAAGAACCTTTTCTCTTAAGCATTTTGGTGTAACTAATCTATTTGCTCTTAGTAGACAATTATTTTCGATGCTCAGCTCATTTCTGACTTTGTAGTATTCCTGCAAAGAAACTGGAACCACTGATGGCCAACAAAATTTGGTGTAGGTTATTGCTTTACTGACATCGCAATCAGTTGCACTCGCTTTTTCAATATCCTTGGTTGTCAGATCCTCAAATTCTGCGAAATAACATACAAATTCATGAGCACGTCTGTTAACTGGTTCATTATCTTCACAAGGGAGGCGAGAAAGAGCATCAGCTAGCAGTAGATCCTTCCCTTTTTTGTACTTCATAATGTAGTCATAGCTGGATAAAATCAATGCCCATCTCTGCATCCTTGAATTAGCCATTTCAGGAACAGGTTTATCATGACCCAGTAAGGTCAACAAAGGTTTTGAATCAGTTTCAATGATAAATTTTCTTCCTTGTAAATATTTGTTGAAACGTTTAAGGCCAAAAAATACTTTCCAGATCCTATATTTGTTAGAATATCTTCTTGAGATGGAAGTGGATAAAATTGAGTTTCACAAAATTTATTAACAGTTACTGAAAAATCTCCACAAATTCTAACAGATCTTTTGCCTTCGCTGTTTATTTTGGGTACTGGAACTATGGGGGTTGCCCATTTAGAATGACTTACAGGTACTAATACACCTTTTTGAACTAAGGAGTCCAATTCCTGATCAACCATTTTTCTTATGGCATATGGAATTGGTCTAGATTTACAGAAAATTGGTACAGTATCTTCTTTCATGGCTATATTTACTGGTTTACCTAAGATACCACTTGAATCGCTGGAATTAAAACAGTTGGGAAATTTGGCATAATAATATTGCAAAATATCATCTTGAGAAAAATCAACTTTATTCTTTAACTCTTTTGAATTTCGTTCAGTTGTACTTTTAATTTCATCATTGACATTTGCAATATGGTCATTTATCATTTTATTTAGATCGATGCCAAGCTGTTGAATCCAGTAGCGACCCAAGAGTATAGATCTATTTGATGCTTCAATAACAACTAATGGAAGCCATGATTTCTTTCCTTGAAATGTCACAGGCACTTTAAATCTTCCAATAATTTTTAACATTTGACCTGAATAAGAACATAAAGTTGGAACTTCTAATTTTTCAAGTGTACCTAACTTTAAACTATCAAATTTGTCTTTAGACATAATTGAATGTGCACTACCTGAATCTATTTGCATGTCAACTGGAGTGTCACCTATTAAAATATTAACTAGGTAAGGTTTCGGAATCTCATCTGTGACAGCTGCACATACGGAAACTGTGGTTATGTACATTTCATCAAATGTTTCATCCAGAAAGTTTGTCGTAGAAGTTCTGCAAATACTGGTTATGTGTCCTTTGCAATTACACTTATAACAAGTCGCATTTTTAAAAAAAGCATTCACCTCTGTGCTTCTTCCCACAGTGTTTACAATTTCTAACAGTCTTGTCAATCTTGTGTTTATTTTCAGGTTTATCTGCATATTCACTATTATTACCTTTACTTTGGAAATTTTTATTTTGAACAGGAACTCTCTTATTAAATTTTTTATCACCCCTTGAAATTTTGAGAACACTATCTTCCCTAATCTTAAAAAAATTGGCTTCTTTACAAGCCGTTTCCATTGCAAGCGCAATCTCACTTGCTCTATTGAAGTCAAGTTTACTTTCATTTAACAATCTATTCTGAATTTGTTGGTCTGTCAAACCACAAACTAATTTATCACGGATTGCATCATCCTGAAAATTTGCAAAAGAACACTTACTTGCTGCCTCTTTGATCCTTACAATAAAGGTTGCAACATCCTCTGCATTTTGCTTTAAGTTATAAAATCGGAATCCTTGCATAATTACCGATGACTGAGGTGAGAAGTGATTCGTTAATACTTTTACGATTTCACTATAAGAAATGTCCTTTAAATTTTTAGGTTGAACAAGGTTTCTTAATGTAGAGAATACCTTTTTCCCGACACACGTTAACAAAGTAGCCCGTTTGTCACTATCATTTTTAATTCTGTTCGCTTCAAAATAAAATTCAATTTGAAGTAGATATTCTTCAAAACTGTCATTTTCATTATAAGCTGGCATTCTACCAGTTTGAGGATGATACTTGTCACTGTCAGATTCCTGCATTATCAAATGCACATCAGATCTTCGTAAGTCAAGAAACGAATCTCTAATAACACGGAAATAGAAGTTTGATGTAGCTAGAAACTTAGTTTATCCTCGTCGCCAAATGTAATATATTTAAGCATTATTAAAAGTCAATAATTATTTAAATTAATAATACTTTTCATAATTCAAAAGATAGACAGCAAGAATTCGGTAAAACATATTTATTCAAAATTTTTATATCGATTGTTGCCAAATCATAGTTAAAACTTACAGTAAGCACGTGTTACCATAAATATCATATTACATAACATAATGTAATATGTTATGTTATTCAATAATTTGTAGAAGATTAATAAATATTAAGTCTTGAGCTGAAGAATACAATATAATTTTCCATCTTTATTTATTGCGACACAAAACCACAAGGAAAAACGAGCATATTCACTTTCTTAACAAAAAATCACTATTACATGTCTATATGTCATACTACAATTTACAGTTTTTATTTTAAACTCCTCGAAAGTTCCAGAAAATTATTCATCCGTTTTTTAAGTTGCCACCTTTTCCGAAATCCGAAGAAACTTGAATGTAGCACCATATTCTGTCCGTGACAGTTCAGGCAAAGCCATGGGGTCAGTCCTTGGCCATAGAGTTGGTCCGCAAAGCTCCTTGACTCTTACAATATTAATAAATATAATAAAAAATATAAATATCACAATAAATCGTAAATCGCAAAATATTTATAGCAATATTCAAAAACTACGTTTTCACTGATTTGGCGGAAAAAAAATCGCGCTAACGTGTAGCTCATATTTTTACATGTAAATATGACATCTGTGCCATATTTATGAGTAAAAATATACATAAACGATCATCAGGTTTAAAATCTGTATTTCTGAAGCCCAAACTGGACCATGATTTATAAAAACGCCAAGGTGAAATTACCGGAAAAGTACCATGAAATTAGGGCAGATATATCACATACGCATCGAATTTGGCGCGATTTTGGCGAAAATCATTTTTAAATTAATTTCTATAATTTTAAAAAGGAAGTAACAATTAAAAAAACACGATTAAATCTAGACTAAATGAATATAGAAAAAAATAAAAATAATAATTTATTAAAAAACAAACACCAATAGCCGGGTTCCCATGCAATGTACATAACGATATTTTGTTCGAAATCTTTCGGCAAGCTTTTTTGTTTCTTTTTGGCATTAAATGAATTGCGATCTGTCCACACTCTAACATCCGTAAATATACACCGATTTATATGCAATTGGTAAACCTTATTTAGGGTCCCCTAGCCATGTTTGGTATTGTATATGAAGTATGTGGTATTAATAGTCTATCTACAGGAGCACCCAAAAGAATTTCATTACATTATGGTCTATAGGGGGAAATCCTTTGTAGAGTATTTTAATGAAATTACGCTATTGCAAATGTATGAAACTTATATAAACCACTGAATTTCATTACGATTACGTTATAACAGGACATTCATTGCATTTTTAATCCAATTACAGGGACACATAAAAGAATTCGGTTACAATACTGTCTGTCAGGTTCTGAGTAAACATCTGGTACAGATTGGAGTTTCTGTTATTTCTCTATCTTGATATTTTATGTATTGTATTGGCTGTGTACTAGAATTTTCAAAGTGACATTCTTTCTGTGTAAAGTCAGAATTGACAGGTGATCATGTGCAGGTGGTGAGGGGAGAGAAAGGAGGTTGCTGGGAGGCGTGATCATCCGTCAGTGAGGCATGTGAGTGATGAGCAAACAAGGAACATTTCACGAATCAAGAAAGCAATGTGGAATGCGTCCAATGGATAAGCTCCAAAGGGGGTTTATATTCGGGAAAAGCAGTGATTTGAGAAGGGCAAGTCTTGTCTGAGACTTTGGCAGTTCGTATCTGGGTTCGTACCTAGAGAGGTGTGGAGGACAGAGGTCCTTGTGTAAAGTGCTCTGGTCCGGATAGCGTAGGCCAAGTATCCATGTGTTGGGAGATCCGAAATTGATCTCCGGTAAAGTGAATCTAACGTGAATTGAGTGTGAGGGAGAAGGTGTAATTTGAACAGTACACAGCCAACTTTTTACGGTATTTAATTTAATGTTGAACCGAATCATCTATATCCGAGTTGTAATGTATATAGTGTATTTCTTGTGTACATATAGTATAAATAAACTGTTAATTCAGCTAATTGACAGCGTTGGTGTTCATTTGCACAATCCTCACAGTGGGTGACAGATATCACCTAATAATATCGGTGGTGGCAGCTATAACTACTACGGATTTTCTTCAAAGTTGTGCGGGCTGAGAGGAACGTCCGACAAAATGATGGCAGCGTCGGGATAGAATCGTCTGAGACCAGTGACCAGCGAGCCGTGTTGCAGTGTTAGTGCCGGAGTACCCGGTGGAATTCTTGCGTGGTAATGCCGGATCGTCGAGTGGAATTTTAGAGAAATAAAATCAAGTTTGAGCGGAACTAAAGTGTTGTGCCGTATCAGTATTAGAGAGAGCTGAACTAAGTGTTGTGCCATATTATCGCCATATTATAGTATACCTTTAACCGGATTGACTAAAGGGAAGGTTAAAAATACTGTACCATGGAATAAAAGGGCAGAAAAAGCATTTAATACTCTTAAAGATGAGTTATGTAAAGTGACGAGTTTGGCTACACCTATCGTAGGCCGGGAATATCAGCTCCACGCCGATGCTTTCGACCTGGCAGTCGGATGTTGTCTTACTCAAAAAGATGAAAAGGGTCAGTTTAAACCGATAGCTTTTGCCAGTCAGAAATTGTCAGGGGCTCAGCGTGCTTGGCCGAGTATAGAGAAAGAGGCTTGGAGTGTTTTCTTCGGGTTGCGAAAGTTTGAAAAGTGGACCTATGGATCTCAAATTGAGATCATTACAGATCGCAATCCATTAAAATGTCTCACTGAAACAAACCCAAGCTCCCCCAAACTCACTAGATGTGCTCTTGCTTTGCAACACTGGAACCTGAGCTCATCGTCTTTCTCATCGTCCAGGCGCTCAACATTTGAATGCGGATGGCATTTCTAGGCTACATAGAAAGAGCTGGGAAGAACAACCAGTTGCTAGCCCATCAGTATCGACAACCAAGTAGTGGACAACCTTAAAGGGATGTCATCACGTGTTTAATTTTTTTTCTGTGTATGTGTAATTATTTTTTTAATTTTGTGTTTATAATAGTGTATTAGCATGTGTATCGTTTATGTAATAATAATATTAGTACAAGGTTCAGTAAAGATGTCAGTAGTAATGTTCAGGCACCTGGAAATACCTATGCAATAAGCATAATGAAGAAATCTGCAAAGAGACTATTGAATTCTTCTGTGATATTACTGTACGTTTGATGAAAATTAGACCTTAAAAGGCATATTTTCCGCTAAGGTGAAGGGTGTCAGGTTCTGGCAGTTCGTATCTGGGTTCGTACGTCGTACCTAGAGAGGTATGGAGGACAGAGGTCCTTGCGTAGAGTTCGTATCTGGGCTCGTACCTAGAGAGTAGTGGAGAACAGAGGTCCTTGTGTGTAGTGCTCTGGGCCAGATAGCGTAAGCCGAGTATCCACGTGTTTGGAGATTCGAAATTGATCTCCGGTAAAATGAATCTAACGTGCATTGAGTGTGAGGGAGAAGGTGTAATTTTAACAGTACACAGCCAACTTTTTACGGTATTTAATTTAATGTTGAACCGGATCATCTATATCCGAGTTGTAATTGTATATAATTGTAAATAGTGTATTTCTTGTGTACATATCATATAAATAAACTGTTAATTCAGTTAATTGACAGCGTTGGTGTTCATTTACACAAACCTCACAGTAGGTGACCGATATCACCTAATAATATCGGTGGTGGCAGCTATAACTACTACGGATTTTCTTCAAAGTTGTGCGGGCTGAGAGGAACTTCCGACACTGTCTTTGAGCAACAATTTCTGGAAATGCGTTTTCAATTTCTGCATGCGCTTTTAAATTTAATTGTTTGTTTAGGTGTGTCCCTAATTAATATCAATATTTAGTACCTATAGTCGTCGTCTGATCCACCCGTTTCTCTGTCCGTATATAACAGAACAAAAACTATCCTACCTAATCGTTTGAAATTTTAAATATCTATTTGTTGCCGAATTTTGTTGAGTCATTGTAAATTTTAATAAAATCGGATAAAAAGTTCGGATACAGGGACAGTCAAAAGTATTCCATTACATTACGGCCGATGGAGTTAAATAGTTCCAAGTAATTTTTATTGATGTTAAACTCGTAGAAACATAATGAAATTCATATGCATTTATGAAGAGCACTAGAATATATATTTTGTAGAACATCCCACTCAAAAAATATTTATTTTCATTTACAGATCACCGCAAAAGAATTCCATTACAAATTACTATGAGGGGAGGACATTAACATTTCAGCTTTACTAATCTTGGGATTTTATCATAGAGTCATTTTCTCAAGTTCATTAGCAGGTCTTTTAAATAATAACTTTTTCGGGTAGAACTGCATAATCGAGTTTACAATGGCGTATTTGAGCCAGCAATTATACTGAAAAAATATGTTCAGATATTTAAATCACTTTTTATGACACTTGACGTCTCAAAACTTGTGCAGACGAGATATTCAGATCTATTTCATACCTTATACTATAGACATTGCCAACAGTGGAATAATCCTAAAAAAACAGACTATACACGCTAATCAGAGAGTATACGCTCAAGTTAGAGAATATATCCCAGAATGTTCATACTGCAGCTTTTTGAGAAAGAGGGGGTATACATTGGTTCTTAAAAAATCCAGAAAAGATACGACGTATACCTCTGTAAATTCTCTACTACATTCATGATTGCCAATTCATTTTATTTTATGCATGCTCAAAAGAAATACAGCTCAATTTCATGAGAATGAGTTTGAAAACAAGACAAAGCAGCGTATGTAGTGGCCAGCATGCACGACCCATTTAAATCACATTGAGCATATCCGGAACACACTCGAATGGATACATTGCATTCCTTTGTTGGTGTCTTTGAAATTTTTATATATCATTTTTTAAAGAGAGAATGTCCTAATTTTTTTTCGAAAACCTTATCGTTTGCATAGAAAACAGATGTAGACATATTATTATATATATTAACTATTTTGTTCTAACTATTTAAGGCACCGTACACCATATAAAAAATTCCCTCATTCTACTCAACCATCATGATTTGCGCCATTTTTAGGTATTAAAATTGGTGTGTATATTCTTGACGTCATTTCAAAGAGTTCAAATTCCGATACAAGATATTTTAATGCTTTATTATCTGTATTACTTTTAATGCCTTATTATCTGTATTACTTTTAAGGCTTTATTATCTATATTACTTTTAATGCATTGCGTACTTCGAATTTCATCCCATGCATGGCTGTTTTGTACAGTTTGATTTCCCATTCTTTTAACAGTGTATAGGTATTTTTATGCAATATTTATAAACTGTACCATTCACTTTGTTATTTTTTGTCATTTCAATTTGTGGCAATAAATAAGCAATTAAAGGTAACTTTTTTTTAGCATATTATTATTAAAACTCTGTTCTAAGCAATATCGCTCAGACTAATCCCTCTGAGGGAAGGCCTAGTAGAATAAGATGGAATAATGGCATGTAAATTGAAAAATTCCAATGATATAAACTCTTCAACCTTATAAATTGATAAATTGCTCTAACTTACCAATAATTGCGATATCAGGAGGGAGTAATAATCAGTTGATATTTTATTCATCTGATATGAAAAAAAATAGTAGCAATTAGGTCATACAAAATTCTCTTTATTATTTTTGTTTCCAACAATGACAATAATGCTCTCTCGCGTATAAAATAAATATTTAAATAAAAAATCCTCTTTGCATGTAGTTCCACTCCTGAAAATATTCAGACAAGGTTATTACGCCAGAGGATAGCGTTATTAGCCCGGTATACTTGCTGTTCTACAAATAAAAGAAATTATTTTTTAGCGGTTATTTGTGATTCAGGTAGTGCAGAGCCCTTCTGCGTAAAACCCGTAGGACCATTTCCCGGATTCCTTCAAAACTACCAATAATATTAGCATTTAGCATTATAACACATCCCGGCGTTATTTCACCAGGTCACCTTATCTAGCAAGTGACGCATTGAATTTTTTTTTTGTAAGAGTTTAATATTTACTCAATTAGTTTTTTAAATGTTTAATTTGTTTAATTACTTTTACAAAAAAAGAACAAATCAAATTTAATGTGTGACTATTTATTGTTAATATGAAATTATATCTAATTTCTCAAAAATTATAATAGTTTTACAATTTATATATTACTTAAATATACCTTTATTTATTGTCAAAATTCTATACACTATTTAACTAAGCACGCATTTTTTTCTGAATTCAAGTCATTGTACAAATTTATTTTCAATGACTTTCATCTAAGTTTGTAAACAAAACGCTAGTTTATAGTTAATCAAAGCAATTTTGAAAAAGAATCCCAAGCAAAGCTTTTAATATTGACATTCATTTACATGCAAATGAAGTAATTTCAATTTTCGTCGTGTCTTAAATTATACACACGCTCAATGAATCAAAAGATGCTTACAAACTAACTTTTGTGAAAAATATCTGAACACAAACATTTTATAAATATAAATTTCAATTCACATTTTATTAAAATAAACTTCTTTGTATTGCAGCATCTTTGTATATATATAAGAAATAAACATTTCTGTAAAAATATTGAACATGGAAATTAAAAAATAATATTAAAACGTGATAGTTAAAGTTGAAAGTTTGAATTCTAAAGTAAAAAAGCAGCTGCTTTAGAATCAAAAGATTATTTCGCATATTTTTATAGTTGCCATTTATTTCCTTATATTTATAATATTTTGTCATATTCTTTTTTACTCTTACTTAAAGTTCATGATTTAATCTACGAAAGTAAGTGAATAAATTTATATAGTGTGAAACTCAATAATTTACATTTTGACAATTTGTTGTTGTTTAATTCACTACTACTACTTTCAATATATTTTATATCTATCTTTCTATTTGAGAGGATAAGTAGAGACCCATTAAAAATTATTGCTGAGAAAATTTTGAACAATTTTGAATTGTATTATTAAAAATGGTCAACAACAACAGTAATAGAAAACCAATGTGTTGTTGATTACAGTAGTTTCATTTTTCCACTCTCCAAAAGAAGAATAAAGTATTTAGTCCTATTAAAGATAATTGAAATTTGTTATTTAAAGAGTTAGAAAATAAACTGGTTTTTAAATATGTTTAAAAACCAAAAATTGGCTGAATATGAAGCAGTATCTGACAGTTCATTTGCAAATATGTAATAAAATGTTTTTAAAATAATTTATCCTTTAAAAATACTTGAATCTTTATTATAAAATAATACTTAAATTTTATTTATAAATGATATCATACTACAGTGTCTATTTTTCTTGTTTTAAATTAATATTAATTATGATATCAAATAACTAAAATCAGTGATCTGAAATATATAATCTGGTTTTAATCATGTTTACTGTAAAAAATATTTAATTTATTTTTATTTATTTATTAACTAGTTGAAATAAAGGATTGTCGCAGACTGTATAAATGAAATTACTGTGAACAATAACTGACATCCCTATTTAGGATAAATTAAATAACTGAAAATGTAAATCATGACCCTAATGAATAATAGTCATCTTCAAAAAAAGTTACAAGCATAATTTTAAACTAGTTGGATGTGTCAATCCCAAAACTTTCTTCTATCTCATAAGTACATTTTAATATTTAAAAAAAAACGTGGTGACCCCAAAGCTACCCACTATCGAATTTCCTTGAACATTTGACCTAGTTTAATGAGATTCTGGTATCCGAAAAGCCTAAAACGCAAAATTTAATTAATATTCTGATAAAATGAGCTTAGTAGTGCCTCATGTTGGGTAATTTATACTAAAACCTAATAAGCGTCTATTTATGTCAAGACCTAACAGAATCTGAAATTTGATGGAATTTCGTCCATTAGTTCTTGATATATAGTTATAACAAAAAATTTGCAAAACGTAGCACAGCAACACCATATCTTGTATAATTTATGCCAAAACGTAAAAAAGCGTCTAATTATGTTATGATATAAAAGAATCTGAAGTTTGATGAAATTCTGTGCATTAGTTTTTGAGATATAGCTAGTTTAAAAAAAACCGTGTAAAATATAGCACAGCAGCACCATCAGTTGAAGGATTTATAACAAAACGTAATCATCGTGTAATTATGTTACGTCATTTTGTAACAAAAACTGAAGTTTGATGAAATTCTGTGAGTTGGTTGTTGAGATATAGCTATCGGAAAAATCGTGCAAAATGCAGCATAGCTGCACCACCTGTTGCAAGGTTAATACCAAAATGTAATCAGCGTCTAATTATATTATATATTCTAGTGTAACAGAATCTAAAATTTGATGACGTTCTCTGCATTAGTTCTTGAGATATAGCTATAGCAAAAATCGTGCAAAATGTAGCATAGCAGCGTCACCTATAGTACCCCACCCACCCCAACCTAGTTCCCACCAAAACCTTATCAGCGGCTATGTATCTCAAGGTATCGCGGAATCTGAAGTTTGGTGAAATTCTGTGCATTAGTTCTTGAGATATAGCTATCATGAAAATCATGAAAAACGTGGCTCAGCAGCACCAACTGCTGACCATTTTACACCAAAACTTTATCAGCATCTATGTATATCAAGGGGTCACAGAATCTGAAGTTTGGTGAAATTCTGTGCATTAGTGCTTGAGATATAGCAATCTTGAAAATCATGAAAAACGTAGTATAGCAGCGCCACCTGCCGGCCAATTTTCACCAAAAACCAATAGGCACTAATTCATATCAAGGTCTAACTGAATATAAAATTTTATTAAATTTCGAGCATTAGTTCTTGAGATAGAGCGCCCACAAATTTTTTGTCACATACAGACAGACAGACATACATACAGACAGACAGACAGACGGACAGACGGACAGACTCACAGACAGACATTTTCTAAAAATAGTCAAAACGTGTTCAGGACCTTCTAAAACGTATAAATCCGTCGAAAACCGGAAGTCGAAAATTTTCATGAATCCAATACTTTCTTCTTGTAAAGATAGAAGAAAGTAAAAATATATATTTAAGTGTCATTGCAAATAGTTAAGAAAAATAGACTACCTTAATTTTAGAAATAATATAGTTGCCTTAAAATGTTACTTTTTGTGTTCTAAAAAATTTCATTGTTGCAGAATTTATTCTTAGCCTAAATTGGCTTCAAAATAAAAATAAATATCTAAGTTACCACTAAATGGTAGTACTTTGCTGAATTTTACAAGAAGATGCTTATTAGATTCAGACTTTACCCAAAATGTCAATTAATGGCTAAGTGTTCAGTCTCTATAGTAGTTTCATCCTATAATAGTCTTTTTTTTTCTCAAATTGTAAATGCTTGTATCGTATTTTTAATGTTTAAAAATTTATTATTTGTTACTTAACGAAGGAATGTCGACATATTCATGGCAACTAGTATCTATTTTCTAAATTTGTTGTTTAAAATTGGACACTAGTGTTTTTGGTTAAAAATTTTTGCCTTATCTAATCTCGAAATTCCAGCAATTAAATATAGCCAAAACATTTGAGAAAAAAAAAACGTTGTACCAAAACAATAATTTTAAACAACATATTTGGACACATAGGTTTTCTCAAATATAGCGACTTTAATTAGTAAAAGATTAGAAAAATAAATAAATCAATTATTTTACTTCATTTTACAGTTGATTCAATCTGATTTATTATGTGAAAAAATAAGTAAAGATGAAAATGTACAAAAACAAATAAACTAAAAAAAAGGCAAAGAAACAAAAATCGACAGTTTCGCCTATATATTTTCACTTGCATAGCTCGAATGCTGCCAAATTTACACTCCAGTTGTCATTCGGCAAAACTGATAAATCTACCTGTCGTTACCAACTGTCGAAAATGGATTCGATAATGTAGGAGACGTCTTAGGGCTTACGCACCAGTATGAAATAATGCAGGAATTTATTTTTAAGTTATTAATTTTTTATTTTGTTTTATCAATCCTGTTAAATATCTATATTTGAATAAACAAAATTTATTACCAAGAAGGAGTTGAAGAGAAAACCAATAACTATAAAACTAAAAATAGTTCTTTTTCTAAAAAAAACAAAAAAAAAAAAAAAAAAAAAAAAAAACTATTTTTTAACCTTTTACGTCCCGACAGTAATTTAAACTATCATTAAAATAACTTGATATAAAATTAATTTAATACACTAGTTAGTTAGTGGTAGAGCAGTTTGGAATTAGTTTAAAATACTTGATCCAAAAGCTAATTTGATTATACAAAACAAAAATATCTTTCAAAGGATGATTTCTTTTTTTATTTTCAACTGTTCAGCTTTTTTCACGTTGAAAGATTGTGGATTAAAAGTTTCACTTCAGAAATATTTTTATATTTATATTCTGAGAGCATCATATTTTTACATTTCATAATTCTATGAAGTGCTCAAAAATACTTTAATTAAAGGAATTAAGTGAATTTATAAATATTACAAATAATTCCTATAAATTCTGATGTAATTAACAATTGTTACTGGCAAAATCTTTCTTAAATTAATTTAATACATAACTCTCTTAGTATTTTAACATAGTTTAATGAATTCACGAATAGTGCTTTAGAAGATAAAATTTTTAAGAATTAAAAATTTGGCACATAATGGGTTAAAAGCTTTCAATGTTCCTTTTGAAAATCATGTATAAACGTTTCATGTTTTTTCATGATTTTTTTAAATTTTTTTTAGCCATACATTAATTAGGAATTGGAAGGGAACTCGATTATGCAAAATTAACTGTTTTTTTAGATTTAGGAGAAAGTATGAGCAAGTGAAATTATTAAAATACAGATGCTTTTTACTCTGTTTCATTTTTAAAGATAAGATAACAGGAAAGAAAAAATGAAGTACTGTTTAAACTTTTTTAGGATTTCTAAATTGATTTCCCAATGCATAATCACAAATTTATTAATTTTAAACTCTTAAGATACGCTTTTTTAAAAAGCGTCTTTTCATAATATTATACTCATCATTTTGTATGCATAATTTTTTTTTCATTTAAAAGATTTCATTAATGCAACGTCACAACCATTTGCATATTTTGGCGAGCGTTTATTGATATGTAATAAAAACCTTTGTACTGTCATCGAAAACACAGCTGTGAGCTTAAATTTTATAATTTTATCCTATGAGAAAGTGCGTTAAATATCGACCATAAAATTTCATTTGTAAATACATGAACCAGGTTTAATTAAAAAAAAATAAAAAAGCACGTAGTATTAAAAATAAATTCGTATTAAATAGAAATAATTTTTTCTAATCTGCAAACTAGTAGCAAGTTTGTATAACAATTTGTATAATAATATAATTTATTCCTTTGCCCACTGTTTTAACTTTTTCTAATCTTTTTTAATTAAGTCAAATCATAAATTCTAAGCTTTCCACCATGTAAAAATTTTCCGCGAAGTACATTGCAAAAAAAAAGATAGATCTTTCTTAGTGTTAAAATATAATGGGGGTCATCCATAAATGATATCACGCTTGGACGGGGGAGAAGATTGGTGATAGTATGACAGTTTGTGACAAGGAGGTGGGAAGGGGTAAGAAAAAGTGCGACATCACACATTTTGATTAAAATAAAAAACATTAAAAGTCAGTAGATTAAATTATGAAACTGTTATTCATAAAGTCAAGATAAGATTTAAAAATATATATATTAAATTCTTTTTTAATTTCTAAAATAACACTGTTTTCATTTTTTTCACTTTAATATTTTATTATTATTGCATGTTAACTATGTTTTTTCCTGTAAACCTTAATCTTATATCACACAAGATAAGTACACGAATAATTTTTATTGTTATGTTCACAAATGTCGTTAAAACCGATAGTAAAAGTAAAAAAATAAAATTTGAAATATGATCTATAACATAGTGCTTTGTCGCTGAACTGTAAGTATATGTTTACGTAATATAACGTGACATGTGACAAAAGGGGGGGGAGGGGTAAAAAATACTGGAAAAATGTGTGACATCATTTATGGATGGCCCCATGTAATCGCAGTCCAAATACAGATTACAATGTAATTACTTTCGAGTTATTCACTGCTCCAGAAAACGTTCTTTATGTTTAGAAACCTCAGAATAAAATTTTAGTGATTTAAAGAAACATTTATAAAATCAAAGTTTCATTTGCTCTCACTTATTTTCGAAAAAACATTTCCGAGTAGTTACAGAATTTATTAAACACTGTAACGTCAAGATCCATATAACTAAATACAAATACCTGGCTTATAAGTTAGTACCTGAAAATTAAATATACATATCTGTGAATGTTGCAAAATGTCATATTATTAAAATATAAATTTACATATAGACTTAACACTGTCAGAAATTAAAATAAAAACTATGAAAGTTGACAAATATTCCTTTATAACGAGGCATACTTATAGCTTCAGCTATATTACTTTATATACGGGCAATGTTTGATTAAATTAATCCAAATATTTTGAGATTTGTTTTTAAGATTTGAAATAACCAGGTCATTTCCTCATTCAAAGACCAAAATGCACACTATTCTTCTATTTTAAAAAAGTAACTTATCTTTAGCAATAAATCAAGAACAAGCAATTAATTAATATGGATATTTTTTTTGAAGTATTTTCTTATTTACGTTTTATCAAACAAACTATAATTTTGTATATTTACATATTCAACACTATTTAATAAAAGAAATTACTAATTAATTTATTTTTAATTTAAATATAAAATTTTGCAATTTGCCAGAATGCTACACTACATCAATATGATGTACCCATCGAAGTACATATGTTAGACAAATCTAATTATATACTGTAGTTCGCATGGCAGTTGATAGCATGTTTCTTTATTGCATGTATTTCTCTGTTTGTTTATCTATCTATCTATCTATTTATCTATCACTCGATTATATATAAAAATTTTTAAAATGGGATATCAATTTTAAATTAATTAAATCTGAAAAATCTTTTATAATTTCGTAAAACATTATTTTATTCAGAAAACTTTTTACCCCAATTTTTTTTCTTTTTTCGTATATATTGTTTTTTATTCTACCAAAGCTCTATATCACAGTCTTTAAAAGTATCAACAATTAATATTTAGACAGTTAATAAAGCAAAATTATCATTTGTATGACAGTTCAGATGTTATAATCTCTATTATTCCTCTGTCTTTCTCTCTATCTTTCTACTTCGATTTCACCCCTTTGTACAACTACATGTAATCTCATTCTCTTAGTCCCTATACCGTTCCCACATTTAAACATATGAAAAATTTAAATTCTGCAATAAATACAAGTTTTAAATGCACCAAACAAATCTTTCTACATACTTTAATTTAAATATGAGAACTGGTATATTTATGGCAAGTCATTTATATAAATGTCTAGGTAAAACATAAAATCATGTAAAATGAGCACTCATGCCTGTGAATTTGCATACCAAAATGATAATTCATCATGCATATTGTTCGCATTCAACAGTTTTCCATTATAGACATAATCACACCTAAAAACACTCCGTTTACATAAACTCATTCTGTTCCTAAAACTAAGGCAGAATTTACTTTGAATAATACTATAAAATCAGTCAGTTCGCTGATATATGAAAGCATCACTAGATTGTAGGTATATTTTCTTATTATTATGCTTAAAAATAAAGAGATCGAAAATGTATATTATAAGTAAATGGAAATAATGAATTGAGTGAGAAATGGGTGAATGGTGCAGATAGATGTAAAATTAAAATAAATTTACAAGGTTCTGCATGTAAGCTTTTTGTTTCTGCAAAGCAATTAAAATTAACTTTCGGATTGATTTAAAGAAGGTGATGAGTATGCTTTTAGAAATTAGTTTATGAAAATTAGTTTTTATGAATTTTTTTTCAAGTGTTTAACAAGTTTGTTTTCAATGCCAAAAAAATAGAGTTTTAACTAATTTTATTACTGGTACACCATTGCTCTATTTTGATGATAAAGTGTTTCAAATTTGAAAACTTAAATATACTAAATAATCCAAGATCCATCAAAGAAATCACAATCAACACTGACAAATATCACAATGATCGACACATAAATTGTCATACAGACCAGATTTATAGGTGTCAAAATCATATATATAAACTACACTGCTCAAAACAATTAAAGGATATTGCAGTTTTAGGTGGATTTTGTAACTGGGAAACTTTTTAGCTGATTGATACATGGTCGACAGACATAGTAGGTTATATGAGAATAAATTACACATGTTTGGCAGAAAAAAAAGCATTTTATTGCGCATTTGTGTACAAAAGGAAAAAAACACAATTTGTGCATATGAGAAAAAAGAATAAGAAAAGGTATTTTCTTCAAAGAAAATCATTTTCAGTAGGGGGTATGGTTTCCACGGGCGGCCAGCAACGTTGAACACCTTTGAGGCATGGACTCAATGAGGCTATTAATGAGGAGTTGGGGTATTCTGCCCCACTCTTCCAGAAGAGCTCTTTTCAGTTCTTGGAGAGTTTGTGGGGGTTGTTGGCGGCCAGAAACTCGTCTTCCTAGAGCGTCCCAAACGTGCTCGATTGGATTCATGTCTGGAGAACACGCTGGCCTTTCCATTCGAACGATTCCTTCCTCGAAAAGGAAATCCTCCACCAGGTTTGCACGATGTGGCCTGCAGTTATCGTCCATTAAAATGAAGTTATCTCCGATTGCTGCAGCGTAAGGGACTACAATAGGTCTGAGGATCTCATCCCTATATCGGCGACCAGTCAGAGCTCCATCTCGAATGATGTAGAGGTCAGTGCGCCCGTCAATGGAGATGCCACCATACACCAACACTCCTCCACCGCCAAATCTGACACTTTTGTGCACGAACGCAGGATTATTCCTATTGCCACGGTCCCTCCAGATGAAAATACGCCTATTATCCGGATGCACAGAAAAACGGGACTCGTCAGAAAACAGAATATTGCTCCATTCATTTCTCCTCCAGTTGACATGCTCGGTTGCCCACTCCCTGCGGTCGCGACGATGCCTTGATGTTAATCTAACACATACCATCGGTCGGCGAGCATACAGACCTACAGCATGGAGCCGGCTTCGGACAGTCTGAGTTGAAATTGTGGTGCCTGTAGCCGAGCGAAGGTGTTGTTGGAGAAGTGTAGCTTTCATGTTTCGGTGTCTCCGAGCTGTTAAATACCGATCTTCATTGGGCGTTGTTGGCCGTCTACGACCTTGCCCTGGTCTTCGGCCTGCACATCCACTCTCCAAAAAATGGTTCCAGATCCTGGATTTGACACTTTGTGACACTGCAATGGTTTGCGCTACTGCGGCTTGAGTTTGGCCCCCTTCTAACGTACCAACAATTCTCCAAGCTTCTGAATCTGTCAAATGACTTCGCTGAGACATCGTACTCATCGAAACAAAGCAATCACTGAATGCCGATCATCCTTGTCTTCATTCTCTTTTATCCAGTTGAAAATCAAATTTCATTCGCTGCCGCTGAAGCGACGTTTTTGACGTCGAACTCAAAATTTGCATACTTCACAGTTTAAAAACCAGAAAAATTTGCATTTGTGATTATCTTCTTCTATTTTCGGCAAAAAAATTTTCGTTTATATCTTTACTTTATATAAAACTTCAAATATCCTTTAATTGTTTTGAGCAGTGTATTACACTTGCTGAGCAAACAAATATTTTGAAAATAACTTTAAATCTCCTACACCCATTATCATCTTTAGGTCCAGTGTCTTTGAAATGATTCCCAGTCTGATGTATGTACCATGGATCATTTATTGGTATTTGGAAAGGTACATATTAAGAAGTTATATAACACTTGGATTTTTCTGAGATTGTCTTATTTACATGTATATAGATATTATTCTTATGTGCACACAAATCAAGATGAATTATGCTTATATTGTCATTTGATAATAACCACAGGCCACGATTATAAGTGGTTAATTTATTGTCGCATGACCTGCTGATTCAGCAAATCAAAATTCAGGCAGAATGTGTTTCTAAGCAGAGATCGTTTGATGGATTCTGAATAGCAATGCCATTGGCTCCATTTACGGTGACATAATGAATTCAGCGAATTAGCTTTCTGATCAAAATTGCCTTTTAGACATAGCATAAAACGCTTTTGTGTACATTTTGTTAGTATCTGAGAAGTATTTTTCAAATAGCTTAAAATTAAAATGCTGTGCAATAATATTATAGGAAAAAAAATGCATTTTTATTTGCATTTTCAAATAAGTTTTCTATTAATTTTTTATACAATAAAACTGTATGGAAATGTCAGAAGTTAAAATGATTTATGATAATAGTTATTCTGACTGGAGGTTACACTATCTACATTAAGGTGGAGCTGTTAAAATGATGCAAATTCTGGCGAACTAGCTCGAAATACGTAGCAGACCCAATTTAAATTATTTTATAATTCACTTGGATTGACGAGCGCTAATGATTAGAGTGCAGAATGCCCTACTATCTTATAAAGCATTTTAGTTCTTCGAAACAAGCAAAAACTTCAATTAGTAATCTTTTTGAAGACAAAAATATAACAAAAGTTATTTAGTCGTCTCCTTTATTTTTTTTCCATTTCTTTAGCCGGAATTTTAAATTGAACTAAATGTTTCATTAATATTTGTAGTAATTCGAATGTTTGATTAATTTTTGTTGCTGTGATGCGATATTAAATTGTGTTTGACCCATAGATCGCAGACCAAATTATCACACCTACATGTACTATTTCATGAAATTTCCTTTTATTTATCTTTTATATTAAAAATAAAATACAATACAACTTATAAATGTGAAATAAAAAAATATATAAGTTTTGTATGGGCGTCACAAGATTTTTAATGGGTTAAAGATCTGAAACTAGTGTGCATATTCTCATATTTATTAAACTGATATCCAAAATCTATCTTCCTTTTATATTCTTCTTTCTATTTAAAAAAATATTGTTATATAAAAGTTTTTTACTTCCATTTTTCAACGGATTTACATGTTTTTGGGGATCAGAGATGCCAAACAACACGTTTATACAAAATACCTGTCAATTCCGTCTGTTCATTTTGTATCATCGAAAAATATATGAAGTTATGCATAAAATTGAACCATATTAAAGATTTATATTTTTGGTTATTGCTTACAGGATCTTCGTGAATTTGGGAACATTCCGCCAGAAGACAGCTCTACTTTTTGAGTAACAACACATTGTAATAACAATTTTTTGTGTAATTTTCATGATTGTACCATTGGAAAAAATATACATTTACTCACAGACATTGTATTGAATGCGAGTTTGACTATGGATTCCAGGTCTTAGTTCAGGGGATTTTTTTCCTTGAAGGGGGCTTTGCGATAATGATTTTTCTGAATTTTTCGTAGTTCTGTTGTATGTCAGTTGTTCATGCAGCGACTGACAATTCACGTTTCGCTAACCCGTGATTCTAATGACAGAAATGTGACAGAATAAAATTGCATTTGATAAAAACAGATTTACTGCAAATAACAAAATACATTTTTACATTTTGCAAATACACTAAAACACAATTGTAGAAAATGCTGTTACAATTATGTATGTTTTTGTTTTTATAAATATTAAATAGAAACAAGAAATTTCATGACTGTTGACAGCATATTCTGTCTCTCTCTTTCCCTCTAAGTAACTCTATTTTATTATTTCAAAATAGGGATTTAATACGAATTCTGAATTGAGGGAGAAAAATGTAATTTAGGATTTGTAAAACACAGTTTGAATTTAAACAAGTTGGAAATTGCACGTGAAGCGTAGCAAATGAGGTACGTTCGTACGATAATGAAGTTTTAAAAATATCACTCTCATATATCAATCTATTAAAATTGTAAATAGTTAATTACAATTAAAATGCGCAACCAACAATGTTCTCCCTATACTCATTATGTAATGGAATACTTTTGTGTGGCCTTGAAAATCAATAACAAATGTTCTTTGCACAACTGCTTTTGCAAAATCTATATTATAATATGTACTTTATGATGCATAGCAATATTATTATATTCGAATGAGTCTAATATTATTAAAATGCATTTCAAACTTCTTTTCTCCATTGACTGTAATATAACGGAGTACTTTTGATTGTCCCTATATTTGATCTATGCATCCTATTTTCAAAAAGTTTCAAATGAATTGACAAAATTATGTAATAAGTATGTATTTTAAATTTCAAACGATTAAAATGCATTTGAAACATTTTCCCCTATTGACCGTAATGTAACGGAATACTTTTGATCGTCCCTGTAATTGATCTATCCATCCGAGTCTCATAAAATTTGAAATTTCTCGACAAAATTATCTAATAATTATATATTTTAAATTTCAAACGATTTGGTTGGCTAGTTTTTGCGTTGTTGATACTCATATGTATAAAATACTCATATGTTGCTATATATACGAATTCTTAATACGGCAGAGAAATCTTTCTACACACTTTAATTTCAAAGATGAAACAGGTACATTTATGAGAGACTATTTATAGAGATGCCTAGACAAAACACGAAATCTCGTAAAATGGACAATCACGCCAAGTACATCTCTGAATCTACATGAACAAGTGATAAATCATTACGTGGAAGAGAAGTGTTCAAAACTTTTGCATTACGAAATAATGCGAAAGTAAGTAGAAACATCCCATATTCATAGACTCGTTAAGCATTTAAAACAAAAGCGGAATTTATTTTGAATAGCATTTTAGATTTCTGTCAGAATGATGGTAGTTGTAAACATCACCAGAATCTGGTAATCGGAAAGGTAGAGAGACTGAAAGTGGTTAAAGTAAATGAAAATAATGGATAAGAATAAATTAAATATCTTCATGTATGCTTGTAGTTATGTTAAAGTGTAAGTGATCTTTGGATTCGAAGATAAGAAAGTGTTCGATTAGTTTTTTAAAAATGTATTATTTGGGAAATGAATCAAGAAAGTGGTAATTCTGGCTTTGAATCTATTCTTACTATAAAATTTTATCTTCACTATTATTATTATTGATATTTAATCATCGATATTTATTTCAATGTTAGAATATCATTTAACAAGAGTATGTGAATGTATTAGGCTTATGTGAGATCATCTATCAAGGGACATAATGCTACAATAAATACCGGGTGTCCCAAAAATGACTGATGGATTTTAAAATTCAATATCTTGCAAACGGTGAGAGCTATTTAAAAAAAATTTTGCGGGAGGGTTATGTATAATATCAGGAGTTTTTGTACCGTAATTTTTTATTTTAGCTCGAATTTTAAACAATAGGTGACGCTGACGGCGATTGAAGGCCAGGTCGACGCCTCACTCAGCACTGATCACCTGGCCTTCAATCGCCATCAGCGCCACCTATTGTTTGAAATTCGACCTAAAATAAAACATTACGGTAAAAAAACTCCTGACATTATACATAACCCTCCTGCACATTTTTTTTTTAAATAGCTGTCACCGTTTGCAAGTTATTGAATTTTAAAATCCATCAGTCATTTTTGGGACACCCGGTACTTCCGTATGTTCAAAGTAAATGTTATTACTATTTAAGTAGTAATTGAAGCAACAAAATTTAAACATACAAAAACATACATATTAATAATTACGAAATCAAATACGTAACGTTTCGCGCACATTATATCTTATTCTTAAATACTACATCTTAATAAATTTTGCAGCTACATTTTCAGTTCAAAAGAGTAAAAAATCTAAACAGATTTATTTGTCAACATACACGGTGATTCTAAATTGTTTTTAGAATAAAGAGGGGAGATAGTTCACATCAAGACAAACAATATTAAATAGGAAACCATGGGTGCCGAACGTTTACCAAAGGAGATAGCCGTCATTAAAGTTTAGGGTCCAAAATTTCAAATAAACATAAAAAAACGGAACAATTGGTCGATTGATTTGCAGTTTTCACTATATCAATTCTTTATGTCGGTATTTTCTTGAAAATAAATTATAAAGATAATTTTCGGAAAATGCCGATAGAAGGCGCTTTAGGCATTGGAGTAACGAACAACTATTTTTTGCATCTTATTAAATGGTTTGGTAAACTTAGACTTAAACTTAAATTTTCAGCTCAAAATTTGAATAGTTGGGAGTGGTTAAGTAGCACAAACTAAACTGTGTTCAGAAGGTTCAACTTTCAAATGATTATAAAAAACGGAAAAATTGGTCGATTCATTTGCGATTTCCGCTAAAGTTAAACTTTAAATCAGTATTTTCTTGAAAATAAATTTTAAAGATAAATTTCACAAAAAGCCGATAGAGAACGCTTTAGACTATGGAGTAGGGTACAAATATTTTTAACAGTTAATTTTTTATCTCATTAAATGCTTTCAAATGCTTAGACTAAGCTCAAATTCTGAATCGTTGGAAGTGTTTACGTAGCGCAAAATTAAACTGTGTTTGAGGGGGGGGGGAGGGTTAAATTTCAACTCCTGAACACACTTCAGTTTGCGCTTCTTAACCCCTCCCAACGATTCAGAATTTGAGTTCAAAATTTAAGTTTAAATCTAACATTTTGAAAATATTTTATAAGTTTTTGCAAGCATTTAATTAGATACAAAAAATAACAGTTAAAATTAGTTGTTGGTTACTCTAAAATTTAGGGCGCTCTCTAACGGGATTTTTTGAAATTAATCTTTAAAATTTATTTTCAAGAAGATACTGACTTAAAGAATAGTTTTATTTTAAATAGGAAACGAATAGACTAATTTTTCCGTTTTTTATAATCATTTGAAATTTCAACCCTCTGAACACAGTTAGTTTGTGCTACTTAACTAATCCCAACTAATCAGATTTTGAGCTCAAAATTTAAGTTTAAATCTAAGCTTACGAAAACATTTAATGAGATGCAAAAAATAACGCAAAAAAAGTTTTTTATTACTCCAAAGTCTAAAGCGCCCTCTATCGGCATTTTTCGAAATTTAACTTTATAATTTATTTTCGAGAAAATACCGACATGAAGATAGTTTTAGTGAAAACCGCAAAATCAATCGACCAATTTTTCCGTTTTTTTATGTTTATTTGAAATTTTGGACCCTAAATTTTAATGGCGGCTATCTCCTTTGGAAAACGTTTGGGACCCTTGGTTTCCTATTTAATATTGTTTGTCTTGATGTGTTCTATCAACCCTCTTTTACTGTGAAAACAATTTAGAATCACCCATATATATATATACACGGTGTATCTAAACTACTGGGCAAAACTTTAAGGGGTGATAGTACACATAAAGACAAATAATATTAAATTGGAAACTAAGGGTCCCAAACGTCATCCGAAGGAGATAGGCGCCATCTAAGTTAAGGGTCCAAAATTTGAAATGATTAAAAAAAAAAAAAAACGGAAAAATTGTTCGATTCGTTTGTGGTTTTCACGTAAACTACTCTTTATGTCAGTATTGTCTTAAAAATAAATTATAAAGATAAACTATTATTTTAACACAATCTAACTGATTGGTAAAGTTATCATACGAATTGAATATTTCCGACTGAGGGAAAAATTGCCCAGCCGGTTATCGCCTGGGTAGTTTAACAGGTAAAGCACTGGCCTTGTAAGCCAAGTATCCAGGTTCGGTTCCCGGCCTGAGCAATTTTTCGCTCAGTTGGAAATATTGAATTCATATTGGAAATATTCAATTCATCATTTCACAAAAACTATTCTTTATGTAAATATTTTCTTGAAATTAAATTATAAAGATAAATTTCAAAAAATGCCGATAGAGGGCACTTTAGACTTTGGAATAACGGACAACTATTTTTTACCGTTATTTTTTGCATCTCATTAATTTTTTTAGAAGTTTAGACATAAACTTAAATTTTAAGCTCAAAATCTGTGGTTAAGTAGCGCAAACTGGACTGTGTTCAATGGGAGTGGGTAGGTTGAAATTTCAAATGATTATAAAAAACAGAATAATTGGTCAATTGATTTGCGGTTTTCAGTAAAACTATTCTTTTTGTCAGTATTGTCTTGAAAATAAATTATAAACATAAATTTCAAAAAATGTGGATAGAAAGCGTTTCAGACTTTGGAGTAACGTACAACTATTTTTTACCGTTATTTTTTGCATCTCATTGATTTTTTTTTAAGCTTAGACATAAACTTAAATTTTGTGCTGAAAATCTGAATCGTTGAGATTGGTTAAGTAGCGTTAACTGAACTGTGTTCAATGGGGATGGGAAGGTTCAAATTTCAAATGATTATAGAAAACGGAAAAATTGGTCGATTCGTTTGCGGTCTTTTCTAAAACCATTCTTGATGTCAGAATTTCTTTGAAAATAAATTTTAAAGATAAATTAAAAAAAAAATTCCGTTAGAGGACGTCTTAAACTTTAGGGTAACCAAAAACAATTTTTAACTGTTATTTTTTGTATCTAACTTAATGCTTGCAAAATCTTAGACTTAAATTTTGAGCTAGAATTCTGAATCGTTGGGAGGGGTTAAGAAGCGCAAACTGAACTGTGTTCAGGAGATGAAATGTTACCCTGCCCACCCTACGAACACAGTTCAATTTTTCGCTACTTAATTACTCACAACGATTCAGATTTTCAGCTGAAAATTTAAGTCTAAGCTTTTAAAACATTTATTTAGATAAAAAAAAATAACGATTAAAAATAGTTGTTGGTTACTCTAAAGTTTAAGGCGCCCTCTAACGGATTTTTTGAAATTTATCTTTAAAATTTATTTTCAAGGAAATACTCACATAAAGAATGGTTTTAGAGAAAACCGCAAACGAATCAACCAATTTTTCTGTTTTTTATAGTCGTTTGGAATTTGAACCGCCCCACCCCCATTGAACACAGTTCAGTTTGCGCTACTTAACCACTCTCAACGATTCAAAGATTATGTCTAAGCTTCTAAAAAAATTTAATAAGATGCAAAAAATGACGGTAAAAAATAGTTGTACGTTACTCCAAAATCTAAAGCGCCCTCTATTGGCATTTTTTGAAATTTATCTGTATAATTTATTTTCAAGACAATACTGACATAAAGAATAATTTTAGGGAAAACCGCAAATCAATTGACTAATTTTTCTGTTTTTTATAATCATTTGAAATTTGAACCTTCCCACTTCCATTGAACACAGCTCAGTTTGCGCTACTTAACCACAGATTTTGAGCTGAAAATTTAAGTTTATGTCTAAACTTCTAAAAAAATTTAATGAGATGCAAAAAATAAAAATAAAAAATAGTTTTTGTTACTCCGAAGTCTAAAGTGCCCTCTATGGGCATTTTTTAAAAATTTATCTTTATAATTTATTTCCAAGACAATACTGACATAAAGAATAGTTTTCATGAAAACCGCAAACGAACCGACCTATTTTGTCGTTTTTTATAATCATTCCAAATTTTGGACCCTGAACTTAGATGGCGCCTATCTCCTTCGGAAGACGTTTGGGACCTTTAGTTTCCATTTAATATAATTTGACTTGGTATGTATTATCAGCCCTTAAAGTTTTGCCCAGTAGTTTAGATAAACCCTGTATATCGTTTGCGTGAGACTCAAAATAAAAATGACCAAATTAAAACCATGAAAGAAGTGATAAAATGCAACATTTACCTTTCAGTAACTTTACTTGTTTTCGAGTGTGACAATTTTAGAACAACAATCAGATCATTTTATTCATATATATAGAAACATAGAAATATATTGATTGAAAAACACACAAAGGTGGAATGTTGAAATCCAGAACTGTTTGCAGTTGTTTGAACTTAGACTGTGATGTTAGGCTATCAACATATGACAGATAAAAGATAATAGGTCACCAATGGCATTCATTTTGTTAATGGTAAAAATATGCTTTATTGTAGAGACAAGTTAGAAATTTGAAATATAAGCAATATTAGAGAAATTTAAAACTTAACCGCCCCAGTTTATATAGTTTTTTCTTTTCGATACACCAATACAGTGCTAACAAGTGTGAATTAATCAATTTTTTAGCAAATATTAAATTGAAAGTCGATTTTGCGGGTGAGCTCACACGATATTATCTCTCTCTGATAGTCTATTACTCTCAGTTTTTGAAGTAAAATTTGAAAATGGATAGTCCAAGACCCGAAAGCACGAAAACCTAAGGTATCGAGCACAAGAAAAAAAGCCTTTATTTTATGGAAGAGTAGTAATAGGGGCATCTAATGATCCATGTCTGCTGGTCGTGAAGTGATACACAAGACAAAAATTAATACCACTAGTGGTTTATTCTTAGGTTTATCATTGTGTTTGCCGTAGAATCATTTCATACATTTGATTGTACGGCAAACACAATGATAATCCTACGAGTCAACCACTAGTGATATTAAGTTTTTAGTTATGCACCACTTCGCTTCCGGCAGATATGGATCTTTAGATGCTCCTATTACTACTCTTCCATAAAATAAAGGTGTTTGCTTGTGCTCGATACCTTAGGTTTTTGTGCTGTCG
Source organism: Maratus speculifer (assembly GCA_964019185.1). NCBI lineage: Eukaryota > Metazoa > Arthropoda > Arachnida > Araneae > Salticidae > Maratus > Maratus speculifer. The sequence continues at coordinate 368,916,373 of OZ025290.1, read as the reverse complement.
ATTCTTGGACTAGGAACCCGAATATATTGATGAAATCGTTTAAGATTATGATCCAATACTTTATTTAACAAGATGAGAAATGTATTTATGGCAGGTTAATTTTACAGATATCTGTATCAATCTCGAAATGTTATAAAATGATCATCAGTGCAATGTGCTTATCGCTGAATCTACATCCTCAGATTATAAATAATCACATATAAGAAACTTATTCAAATATTTTACATTGTGGAAATAATATAAGGTAAAACTATCAATTTCCAGTGACTCTTTTTACCTACCCATCATACGTAGTGTAGGGAAAATCTTGTAATCGTTTTTAAAATAGAAAAAAATTGACTGATTTACATGTTTAGGCACTGGAGATTTCGAAAAAAACATTTTTAGAAAAAAACACAAAATCTTGTAAACAAACAACTCACGGCAACTGCGTCTGCACAACTGCACACCCGAATGATAATTCAACACTCAAAAACATATGTATTCAAAAGTTTTTCGTTACAGAAATAAACTCATCTTAAACCATCCATTTTCATAGACTTATTCTGCTCTTAAAACTAAGACAAAGCTTTCTTTAAATAGCATTTCAAAGTCTGTCCGTATAGAGACATATGGAAGCATCGCAGATTTTGGGAGTAATTACTGATTATTTTGGATATCTATAAAGAGAAAAATTGATTATTCTAAATAAAGGAAAATAATGAATTTAGTGAGAAATGAGTGAATTTTTATTACGGTTAGACTTAAGACTAAAATAAATTTATACGTGTCTACATGTATGATTGATTGCAGTACAAAGTAATAAATATTCACTTTCGAATTCACATAAACGATGTGACAAGTACGCTATAAATAAACGCATGATTTTGGAAAGGAATACATACCTAAATATTTATATTTGTTATATATACAGAGAGAAAGAACTAGAGGCAGAAAGAAAGAGAAATGTGTCTGAAACTTCGATTGTCTTTCTGGAGACAAATTGAAGTGTGAAGATCTAGAGTTTTCACTAATATTGTCGTTGATCCATCATATATTTTGACATACATATATTTTAAATTTGAAGCATTCGTATCCCAGGTAATCAAATATAAATCACAAGTGACATTGATAGAAACATATATTGCCATACTGACGAGATTTAACCGTTTTAAAAACAAGAATCTACAAGAGTTCTTCTCAACTTTTTTTCACCTCAAATCACATTTAAATGTAGAATTAAACTTGAACGAAACGCGAATAATGATAATGAAAAAAGAAAAAAATGAGACGATTTTATATGATTTTTATTTTACTCAATAACTCAAATAAGATGCCGAAAAAAGTCAAAAGTATTTTTTATAATTGGAATTTTTCAAGGTAAAATTATTTTTACTTGTTTTATAAATATTTCTGTTTGATTTATGTTAAAGAATTATCCAAATTTGACTTATTATTATTATTATTATTATTTTTATTATCATTATTATTATTATATTAGTTAAATAAAACTTTCGAACAGACATATTTTTAAATGATTTTGCATGATTTTTCCTGAATTTAAAGCGTAAGATTTTGCCTTTAGGAAATACGATTTCTCTGAAGGAATTAAATCTACCTGTTCATGTCGAAAAAATTTAATGACCATACTGCAATTACTTATAAGGAGAAAAAGAGCAGTTAATTAATGACAATTTAATGACACTAAATTATCTTCTTTCAAAGTAAATCTTTAAATGAGAAATATTGGATATTACAATTTTTACATTTCTTTTAACTCTCATAAATTTAATGAAAGTTTATTTAAAATTACCATAGCATACTTAAGGCATATTCACGGCTCGCTGATGTGCCATGGCACGCCGACCAATAATCGCTGAACTAGACTATAAATAGTACCACATAAAAAACATTAATGATCTGAAATAGGAATGCACGATTTCTTCTTTATAAAACTACTAAACCTCAACTATCTGCTCTGTATTTGTAAAAAAAGTGAGCGAAAAAAAATTAAAAATAAAGCAAATCAATATTTTATTTAATAAGAGATTTTTGCAGCCCAAGCTTTTCTTGTTAATCTTTTATCAATATTTCAACCGTTGCATTTTTATCAAGGATTAACCTATATGTAGCAATAAGACTTAAATTCACTAGAAATAAAGTCTTTTTAGATATTTGCAGTTAAGTTAGTATTAAACATATTTAAAGATTGAACAATTACATGTGAAGCTTTCTCCTTCTGTCCTTTCTTTTTTTAGTATCTATCTATCTGCTTCTGTACTTTGTATAAAAAATTTTAAAGAGGAGAATCAAAATGAATTTGTAATGTTGACAGATAAACCCTTCATGATATCTTAAAACAACATTTTCATTTTTTTAAAAGAAATTTATTTACATAATTTTTTTCGTTTTCCAAAAACCTTCATTTTATGAAGTAGTAGAAATAAAGGAATCTAATGATTCACATCTGCTTGAAGTGGGTGCACAAACCAAAAATTAATACCACCAGTGGTTGCTTCTTACGTTTACCACTGTGTTTTTCTGCTCCTAGTATCCATGTTTTCATGCCTTTAAGGAAGACCCAAACCACATTTTCGGCCAAAAATCATCAAAAGTTCAAAAAAAATTTTTATCTCAGAAAACAACAAAATACATATTTGCAAATATCCATGCAAAATTTCAGAACTCGGGGACACTTGGAACAGGTAGCAAATGAGCTTTTTTTAATTGCAGTCACTAGAGTTTAAAGGACTAGCGGCCATTTAAAATGTGTTTTCCTGAAAATGACTTTTTCCATATTTTGCCTAAGTTCAAAGTACTAAGGCTCAATGGTAAAATGGTTTAGAAACAAAGTGTTTATGTTTTTAGAATCTTAATAAAATTTTCAACAAAAGTAAGGAGAGATATTTTTTTAACTATTTCTGAAAATTTTTCATAAATTGGTAAACATGAAAATTATAACGAATTTAAGGAAATTTACCATGATTAATTTCTTTCCTTTTTTTTAGCTTATTAAAATCGAAAATTAAAAATATCTCTCCCTAGGTCGTTTCCATATACTATAACACTATTTAAGAAATTTTAGTAATACCAAAATATTGAAAATTGTATGAGGAGTAGTAATATTAAAAAATGTATTTTTCCACAAAAAAAAAAAAAAAAAAAAAAAAAAAAAAAAAAAAAAAAAAAATCCATAAAAATCGACCTAAGAAAACTTTTTAATAAAAAGTGATTTTTTTTTTCTAAATATTCCTTACAAAAAGATTCTTAAATAGTACACCAAAATCCATTACTTTAAAATCAATAATAAAAATTTTGGGTTTTTTCTTACGGGTCTTCCATTCTAGGACAAAGACAATGATGAACGTACGAGATGGTATTAATTTTTGGCTTATGCACCACTTCACATTCGGCAGACATGAATCATTAGATTTCCCTATTTTTACCCTTCCATATAATAAAGATTTATTCTTCTTGTACATGATACCTTTGGATTTTGTGGCCTGTTGGCTTTTGGACTAAGAAGCGCTGAAATGCTGCTTCATCTCGTTGTTTGCTACATGAGAAATACAAAGCCATCGCCTTCGTGTACTTCAGACCTCCTCACACAGTTTTAATGGGGTTTTCCTGGTATGTGATGGGAATTAGGGTCACCTTTTAAGGGTGTATTCAAAAATAACATTTTCCACCTTCAACAGCTCTAAATTTTCCGATACATTTTCAGATTCATTTTTAAAAGTAGAAACATGAAACTTGCTGGGGTGATTTTTGAAGTGATGTATAAGATACATGTGATGTGATTTTTCTCTGAATTAATTAGAATTTGATTTATAAACAATTATTTTATTAGTTCAATCATTTTTTCGTTCCCAGATCTCCAGGTTCGGAAATTTCTGTTCAAATTGGCAACTTTGACAGCATTTTTTGCAATATTTTCTACATTTACGAAACAACTGACAACGGCACATTATGTAGTTTCTAAATAAGACATTTTGAAAGTTTGGTGTATTTGAGAGCAAAAATGAATTTGAAAATAAATCTGAAAATAAGCAGTCTTGATCGGTATACACCCTTAATAGTCCTTCCTGAAAGGCTGTCTCTACTTAGCAGTTTGATCGTTGGCCGTGGTGGTATAACGCTTTCGGGCGATGTTAGTTATACTGCCGTTCTGCCGTTAGTTATACTGCCGTTTACTATCGTGGAAGTTTATGCCCGTTCATCTGGTGGGAATTGATGTTGCTTCGATGATCTTCGACTGAAGTTTTACATTTGATATGGGGTCTTTTGAACACGGCGCGGTTCTTCTTTTGCTACTTTACAATAAACTTAAACCAATAAGTAAATTTCCTCTGTAAATAAAAATTACAATGACGGAAAAAAAATATATAACATTATAACGAAATTATTATATATAATGCAAAAATAATGAAAATAATGAAAATTTATGAAACTAAACATTGCTTTAAATAAATTGTGTATTATGAAATGTTGAACATTTCAATTTTAATATTTATGTTAATTAAAACTTTTTATGCAACTTAAATTTAACTTTTTCAGTTTACATTAGAAATCTTCTGTTGGAATGCCATTGTGAGGCTAAAAAATGGCCGGAAATTGACGCTATTGGCCAACTGGACTATTGAGCAATTTATAAATATAGCGAATAAATATTTAAAAATTTTTGTGTTTAAAAATATGCACATTGCATTTCTTGTAACATTACATCACTTCAACTTTTCGGACTTATTTTTTAATGTAAGGAAATATAATAATACATTATATACACCATACATCATATATTACCTAATGTAAGAATATTTCCAGTATAGCATTTTCATATATATCCTTAATCCGATAATGCCATATTTGAGTTTTTGCTATCAAAGAATATTTCATATGTACGAATCGTGTGTTAATTTATTTGAAATATAAAAAATCCATTTTCAAAATTTAGAATAAAAGTACTGTTGAACATTTTAAAACCAAACAAACTAGATCTAACAAAATAAAATTTACTACTTTTATAGCACAATAAAACATATTTTAGAAAGTACCAGTTCACCTCCATATGCTTCAATAAGTGTTTAATTTAAATTATCTCTCCATGACAATACCAGCATGTTTGTTTTTTATAAAAGGTTTTAGAAAAAATACAAATTATTTAGTTGGTTGCACAATACATCCCAATCTTAGAAAGTATGAACAAATTTATACTTTCGTAAATACTAACGTGAAGAAGAACTAATTCAACTTCATCTGTTTGAATAAATGTTAAATTTAAACTAGCATTTCCATGACATTTTCCAGCATGTCTCTTTCTGTTTTTTACAAAAAGTTAAAAAAAAGGTGCAATTTATTTGTCAACACACTACATTACAATCTTAGAAAGTATGAACTAATTTATACATTCAAAAATGCTGAAGTGAGATAGAACCAATTCAACTTCATATGTTTGAATTAATGTTAAACTAGTGTTTTATGACATTTATCAACATGTTTCTCTCTGTTTTTTTATAAAAAGCTATGCAAAAATTACAAATTATTTATTTGTCACAGTTTCAAAAGTATCTTTAATCATAAATGCAAAAGCGAAGTAGAACCAATTCAACTTCATATGTTTGAATAAGTGTGGAATTTAAACTAGCGTTTTTATGAGATTTACCAGCATGTTTATCTCAGTTTTGTATAAAATATTTTAAAAAATTGCAATTTATTTGACCCCACACTACATCACAATCTTTGAAAGTATGAATAAATTTATACTTTCGTAAATTCTAAACCGAAACTGAAGTACCAGATCAGATACTATGTATCCTTCTAACTTTCTGTCATTCCATATCTCTCAGATTCAGTCACTCATCGATCTCAAGTTTATACATAAGGATTGCTAAAATGTTACATTAAAAACAAATTCTTAAAACGCAAGAGAAATCTTTCTGGATATTTTAATTTCAAAGATGAAAACTGGAATATTTATGGCAGACCATTTGTACAAATGCCTTGATCAAACTCGAAATCTTGTAAATTAGGCGCTCACGCCGAGTCAGTTTCAGAATTTGCATAAACAAATGATAACTCATAATGCAGAAGCAAAGTGCCAGAAACTTTTGCATTATTTCCATGATGCAACAGTACATATAAAAATCCATTTTCGCAGGCTCGTTCTGCATTTGACACTAAAGCAGAATTTACTTTAAAGGATGATTCAAAATTTGCAGAATGATGAGGTATAAATAAATAAATAAATAAATATATATATATATATATATATATATATATATATATATATATAAGTAAAATAATAAATATCTGCCTCTAGGTTACTTATTTTTTTAGTAATTAATCTTTAGTTTTGAATCAATAAAAGGATTTTTTAATCTCCAATAGAAATATTTTCATTGGGATATGAAGAAAATTAGAACTTTTATCTTTCTTAACTTCATTTGTTTTCAAATGTCGTAACTGCAGACCATTAATCGCATAATTTTCGCTAAATGTATATTAAAAAAGCAAATATATTAACTGTTAACAGACGACCAAGTCAGAAATTGTATGCCAAACATGGCAAAAGAAGTGCGTTCGTACTAAAATTATTTTTATAAATATTAAGATCTTGTTGCAAAAGTAATTCACTCTTACGCTAAAATGCATGATTGCAAAATTTGTTGCGATTCTATATTTTGAATTCAATAATACGTAAATATTATAATGCCATCTTAAATAGAACGATATCACCATGACAACCTAGAGTCGTTTCATATCATAAGATTTATTGCGTTATTTGCGTATGTTAGGATTAAAAAAGAATGAAGAAAAGTATATTAATATATTTTTTCGTTTAGATAAGATTTTAAAAATTTTAAATTACTCGAACAAATTCTGCAACTAACATATACATTAAATTTCAAACAATCCGATTGGGCAGTTTTTTGGCTATTATATGCAAACAGACGGACGGATCAGACAACAACTACATGTGCAACGTATTTATATAAATACGAACGCACCTAAAAAGGATTATTAACAAGTTGGAAATTGCACGTGAACGTAGCAAATGAGATGCGTTCGTACGATAATGAAGTTTTAAAAATATTCAGATCTTGCTGATAAAGTAGAGAGTACTTCGGATACAGTATAGTAGTCGAAATCTTTATGTTTCTGTAAATATGCAGAAAGTAATTTTTATTACACCTCAGCAACGTATATCTTATTCATAAAATGTGAAATAGTTGAATATAATTAAAACACGTACCAAACCATGTTTCCCTGTATAGCATTATATAGTGGAATACCTTTGTGTGGCCCTGTAATTTAATAATAAAAACACTTTGCATCACAGATTGTACAGAATGCATATTTTAATATATATTTCATAGATTCATACCAATTCTATTATGTTCGAATTAGTATAACATCATTAAAATGCATTTGAAACTTTTTCCCCATTGACCATAATGTAACGGAATCCTTTTGATTGTCCCTGTAATTGGTCTATGCATCCGATTTTCATAACATTTGAAATGACTCGACAAAATTACGCAATAATTATATGTTTTAAATTTCAAACGAATAAAATGCATTTAAAACTTTTTTCCCTATTGACCGTAATGTAACGGAATCCTTTTGAATGTCCCTGTAATTGATCTATCCATCAGATTTTCATAAAATTTGAAATAACTCGAAAAAATTATGTTATAATTATATATTTTTAATTTCAAACGATTCGGTTAGGTAGTTTTTGCGTTGTTATATGCGGACAGACGGACAGACGGACAGACGGACAGACAGACGGACAGACGGACAGACAGACGGACGGACGGACTGAGCGACAACAATAGGTGCTACGTATTTACATAATTAAGAACGCACCTAAAAATTGGAAGTTCGACTCATGACGTAACTAGTAGTATTGCCAGGTTAGCCGCGCTACGCAGGATACTCCAAGGAATAAAATCCCTGTCGGCTGGGCCTATAGGCGGAGGTAGATTTCGAAGAGTGCTCATTTCAACAACAAAAAAATATATATATATGATTAGAGATAAACCCAGTTTAATAACTTCATTTGGCCGTTTATGAAAAATTTTTAATTTCATTTTTCTGCAAAAACTGGTTTTATCAGAATCATCTCAAGAAGAATTCAGCTCAAATGCCCATTATGACAACATATTTTGAAATAGATTCTAAATTTATTAAAAAATCGACCAAAACAGTACATTATACAGTTCCTAAATAACAAAAAACTGTCAGTTGAAGGCATTTGAGAAAAAAATCGAATTTAAAAATGAGTCATAAAATAACCGATTTGTTGTTTGAATACATCCTTAATTCTTTAATCATGATTGCTTTGGAAAATTTTGTGCGAAATACTCAATTTGACAGCATTTTTAAAAATATATTCTATCTTTATCAAAAAACTGGCCAATGCGTCACAGTATATAGTTCCTAAATAAGAGGATCTGTAAATTGGATGCATTTGAGAGCAAAAATGGATTTTAAAACGAGTCATAAAAAACGCAATTTGCTATGTGAAAACTTCCTTAAATTTTCAAATCTCGAAGACTTCGGGAAATTCTGTTCAAAATACCCATTTTTGGTAGCCTTTTTTGAAATATATTCCGTCTTTATCAAAAAACTGACCAATGCATCACATTATATAGTTCCTAAATAAGAGGATCTGCAAATTGGATGCGTTTGAGAACGAAAATGGATTTTAAACGAATCAGAAAAAAACGCAATTTCTTATTTGAATACTTACTTCAATTTTCAGTCCCGATGACTTTCGGAAATTCTGTTCAAAATACCCTTTTTGGTAGCCTTTTTTGAAATATATTCTGTCTTTATCAGAAAATTGACCAATGCGCCACTTTATACAGTTTCTAAATAAGAGGATCTACCATTTGGATGCGTTTAAAATCAAAAATGAATTTAAAAATGAGTCAGAATATAAGCCGTTTGGATTTGAGGTTTTTTCTCCAACTCCTATTTTTGTTTAATTTATTTTTGCTATACAAAATGGTCCTATGAAAATCTTGTCAATATAAAAGTTGTAGATATTTTTGAGAAGATGTAAAATAAATTTAATCAGATTTGATATCTTAAAAATTGACGGAGTTATGGATTTTTCTCTTTTTTCAGCGCCCTTTTTCTTTTAGTTTTTAATTTTTTTCATCGGTAAAAGTTGGTCCTATCAAAAACTTGTAAATACAAAAGTTTTAGATAATTTTAAGAAAATTTATAAAAAATTTAGTTGGACTTGATATCTTGAAAATTGACGAAGTTATGAATTTTTTTCTCTCAAAAACCCTGTTTTTTTCGCCCCTTGAGCCCACTTCTAAATTTATCAACATTCTGTCATATATATACTTTTGGCCCATTTTTGAGAAGTAATATAAACTTTAAACCGATTCGATATCTGCTTTAATTAAGAAGTTATGGCGTTTTTTCGGTTTTCACAAAAACGCCCCCTATTCCGACCCCCTTGGTCCGATTTTGCCCATTAACGAACTCAGCCAAGATTTTATACCCATTGATTTTATGTACAAGTTTCGTGGAGATTGGTGAAGAATTATAGAAATTATCGTGTCCATAAAAAAGTGAGGTATATAGATAGATAGATATATATATATATAAACTGGTGCGATTGCAATAGGTAGTGTTTCTTACGAAATCTACCTAAAAAAAACACCGCCCTCACATACAGTGAATAAGTAGTCATTTTCTGACCTTAAAATGTTCTGAATGACCTTGAGATTTACTGGAAATATAGATTTTACAGCTATATGAATAGGGTAAAAAATTAAGCTGAATAGACGAGATAATCTAGAATTTCTAGTCTCTTGTTGTGACGAAATGGTAACTAATCGATTCAGTAGTGAGAAAGTATCCCTTGATTTTTGGATGGTATTATAAAAAAGGAATTCTAGTTACTAAAACTAACATCTTGTGTTTACATCGATTTGCAGAGATTTTAAAATAAGTTTGACCACGAGAATATAGATAAACTCTCTTGAATTCTAGTAAGAGACTCTAGAACTTTCTAGCAAAGAGAACTGGAATTTATAGTGATGGCATGGAATTATTCTTTCTGGAATCACAATTTATATTTAAGATGGGATTCCACATTTCAGATATTAGCTAGAACCGTATTTTTTTTCTCAGTATATCCATATTTTGACGGGCATCGTAACCTGGCTCATACAGTGGTTACGCTTGATACCAAAACTCCCCAATCTCTCTTGATGCACGATTCCTTTAAATTTCTTTTAATATCATACAAGTTTATTAGTCTACATCGAGTGGAACTCAGTACAGTAAAAACTCTTAAGACAAAACCTTTATATAATGGAATATTTTTATAGTCTCTGCCTAACGAATACGTCACAAATATATCAGATTAGACGAAAACTTGCCTTAAAGTTTTACTTTGCTTTTTTCACTGCGTAAATGGAACCTGTTTATAACGGAATTCTATTCTCTACTTTAGGAATAGTATAAAATTTTACCTGAAAATTAGAGTTTTGTATACACTAAACGATTTTCATTTTACAGGTTGTACTAGATTTTTTGTGTTTTTTTTTTTTAGTATAATAAAAATTGGCTGAAAAGGAATCGGTATTCTGTGTTAAACAACTTTTCATTTTAACACAAAAATGTCTTTGATATTCCTATCATATGGATAACGTCTGTGTTTAAGATGATAGACTTCCGTAAATTCAGCTTGAATTTTTATAGATCTATTTTGTAATTTTAAATCTCAATTTAAAAGACTCTGATCAACTTTCGTTACTTTCTTATCCCGCGTTTTGTAACATGGGATTTGGCAACAATAATTAATATAGATTCATCATATATTTCGAGAAATTGTAAAATTAGCAAAACTACATGGAAGAGATAATCAAAAATAAGTGATAACAAGCGCATTAAATTTGGAAATGGTGAAAATCTAATTATTGAATAAACTAAAATAACATTATCAAAATCTATAATATAAATTAATTTTGTCACTGAGTGACCAACTAATTCAATAACTCAGAACCAATAACTCAGAATTCTCACATAAAATACTATACCTGAATTAGTAAAGCAGAGTTATTTTATTTCTGAACTAAAAGCTAGATTAAAATCCATTTGATTCCTTTGTGTCAAAAATTTATATAAATGTATATAAATATAGGAAATACATACGTGTTAAAAAGTTGGGTAGAATCATGCAAGTTTTTTCACTTTGAAAAACTGATTTTCTTCAATAATGGTTTGAATTTTATCAACATACAACATCACATACAGCCTTAGAAATTTCGAACTAATCCATGTTTTCACATATAAGCATTAAATTGATTCTAAAATGTGTTTATACTTCAGAATATATAAGTTCATTTTTATCTTCTGTCATTTGCTCTCTATTACGGTCAAACATCCATCGCTCTTTGTTCTTACACATATGGCTTACTAAAACGTTGCAATAAATAAGAATTCTTAATAAGTCAGAGAAAAATTTCTTGATACATTACTTACAAAAACGAAAACTAATATATTTATGACAGATAATTTATACTAATGCCAAGATCAGACACGAAATCTTGTAAAATGAGCGTACATGCCAAGTGCCTCTCTGAATCTGCATAAATTAATGATGACGCATGTCGCAGAAGCGAAGTGTCTAAAATTTTTAAGTTTTGAAAATAATGAAAGAGTACCCAAGATTCATCCATTTTCACAGACTCTTTCTGCATTTAACAGTAAAGGAGATTTTATTTTGAATAGCACTGCAAAGACTTTCAGAAGGATGAGAGTTGAAAGCGTCACCAGATTCAATCAATGACGGATGGTTTTGTAAAAGACAGAAAGAAATAAAAAAAAAATTAAAGTGAATGAAAATAAATAATTCATCAGAAATAGGTTAATTGTATTCATAGTGAACATTATAATAAGATAAATTTATTAATATCGGCATTTAGTATTATGGCACTTTAAAATAGTATTTTTTTTTCGTATTTATTGAATTATTTGATGAGTTTTCTAAATATAAATACAATAAAAAAGCATTAAAATATGTTGAAAGTCTTAACCTTTCTTTATCTTTGTTTGCTTTCAAATATGCTAATTTTATAACATTAACATTATTTTTTTTTTGATATATAGAGAAATACAGGGAATACATCAACTGGATAATAAACAAAACAGGATGCTTGATGACTCACATGGTCACTGAATTTTAAAACACTAAAGGGTTAGATAAACAATGGATCTAAAATTACGTTTGATAAAATTTATTTAATATTTTTTATTATAGAAACAAAATCTGATTTTCGTTTTGCTTTTCGCCATTATCACATCCTTTGACAAATCATTAGACGGACAAACATATGCTAAATTCAGATATATTAGTCTGCTGTTACTTTCTGTCCATTCCTATATCTTACTCTCCGTCATTCATCGCCCTTTGTTTTATACATGTCGATTAATAAAAATTTACATTATTTTGGAAATCTGAATAGATCAGAGAACTCTGTGTAGATACATTAATTTCATGCATGTAGACTGGCATATTTATGACAGACCATTTATATTAATGACTATAACAAACACAAGAACTTGTGAAACGGGCATTCATATTAAGTATGCCTCTGAATTCACATAAATAAATGAAAACTCATCTGGTACAAGAGAAGCGTTTGAAATTTTTACGTTATGTAAATAATTTGAACGTTCCTAAGAACCATTCATTTGTGGGAAAACCTTTTGCATTTAAAACTAATGCTGAATTATTTTCCTTTTAATAACACTTTAGAATTTGTCACAATGATGAGAGTCGAAAGAGTTACCAGATTCAGGCAACAAATAAAAATTATATCAAAAGGTAGAAGGAAAGTAATTGAAATAGATTAAAATAATGAATTCGGCAGTAATGAGTTAATTTTAATTATAATTGAGCAGTTTAATAAAATAAATTCCTTAATATTTGTCTGTAGGCAAGTAATTGTTTAAAAAAGTAAATTGATCATTTCTTTCGGATATATTACATGATATCGTAAATATTCTACAGAAAAAAAAAAAAAAAAAAAAAAAAATGGAACTCATATTTTTTTGTCTTGTTTTCATGTGTAGTACTTTTAGAATATAATCACTTCAATTTATTGATAAAGGATAGAAAAACAAAGTGAATATATTGACTCAATCAAAACTAAGATTGTTGAAAACTAGAGATGTGATACATGTTATCACTGATTCACCAAATATATGAAAATGTAAAGATTAAAGTTAGCAAATCTACTTATATAGAGTGAAAAATATAAGTAGTCTTCAACGTCGTTAAATTAATTAATAGTGAAAAAATAGATTATCTTACAGACGAAAAATAGTATAGTCAAAATCTACGATCCAGATAAATAGCGTCGCTAATTGTCCCGATATTTCTAAAACATTTCCAAATATATTGTTATGTCAACTAAACCGGAGTATAAAAATTATTCGGACAGGCTTTACAAAAATTAATTAAACTAACTCTCATGAGAAAATATATTTCAATTAATGTGAATGCCGATTTGTTTTTGACAATGTCCGCTTATACAGCAAATTGCAACAGCTTTCTCCAGAATTCTCAGGGGAAAAAAGAACATCGTAGGAGTACAGATGACCACTTAGAAATATTACAGAGCTGCATAAATAAATAATACAGATCTCTGTCATGGACGTTAAGGATTCGAGAGAGGCACTGAGCCGTAATGAGCTATTATTCTGTACTATGCTCGTACTTAAGGTGTAGAATTTGATTTCCTTGCCTGAGCAGTCTCTCTCGAGCAGTAACAGTAAAAGTTACTGAGCATATTGTGGATCTTTACTCCATAGCAATGGAATTTTTGGGGTAACTTTTAGGTCAAAAATCAAGATTCCGCTCATTTGGTTTATCATTAAATGGGAGCCGTACTCTCATCTTAAGCATTTTTTGGGTCTGAGTTCTTTTTTCTCTGTCGCCTAGGGAACACAAGACCACCATCATCAACAACATAGTATTGAAATATTTCAAAATTTTATTACTTGGTACACCTCCGTTATTTATCTTTTAACATATAATGCCTGTCTCAGTATGTATGCCACTTGCAGGTGAAACATGTCTGCGAGGTTGTATTTGAACTCAATGAATTTATTATTATATATGTTACTTACATTTTTGTCTAATTATGCTTCAATTCAATGGAATTGTTGGTCGATCAGACATTGAAATTTAAAATTTTGGTTTGGCTTTAAAAAAAACTGCATAACTGAACGTTATTCCAAAGAAAAAAGTCGTTATAATCAGACATTTCTTAAGTAAAAAACAAAACATGTGCATCAAAGTGATGCCCACATTCTGCCAAGTACTGAGGTTTATATGCTTGTTCTCCTACATTAACTGAAATCAATTGATTTTCTCAGACACTTTATAAATAAAGTTCTTTCTTAAACTTAAAATAATAATAATAATAATAATAATAATAATAATAATAATAATAATAAAAACAAATGTTCCGCTACATCCAATGCTAGGTCTGTCTGTCACTATATAAGAATCATAGAATAAAAGTAATATTAGATAAATTTAAATCCTATCTACTCTATCTGTTCACAATTTTTTATCTCTTTTGATGCAACATCACAACCTTAGCTTAAACGAATTAATCTAACTTTCAATAAATATTAAAGGGAAACTCAAGTTTGCGTGTCAGTTATTTTTCTCTCTAGCACTCAGGTGCTCTATATTTTATGAATAAAATTTTAAAACGAAAGGCAAATTTTTAATGCACCGGTAAAATCTTTCTACAGTATGAACCATTACTTTGATTTAAAAGATCAGAACTATATTTGTCATTTTTATAGTTGTGTAGGTTAAACACGAAATCTTGTAAAAAATAGTCACTCACGCAAAGTACGCATTTTTTAATCTATATACCCAAATAAAAATTCAGCGCAAATAACAGACATTTTCAAAAGTTTTGAATTATGGACAGAATCACGCTATAAACAATTAATTTTCACAGAATTAAAACACATTTTCAAGCATTTAAAACTGAGGTAGAATATATTTAGATGATCATTTCGAAATTTGTCAGTGTAATGAGAAAAGCATGGCAGTTTTGGTATGTAAATATTGACAATTTTGCTTTTAAAAAGAGGGAGAAAAAGTGGTCATTTATCGCAAATAAACATTGTGAAATCAGTGGTAGTTTTTTGTTGCATTCTTTTTTACCAATAGGGATTCAATATTTACGTTAGATATACTAATACAATACTTTTAAAACAAATAAGAAAAGTAGATGACTAATGAAGAAGCGTTCACACTCTTAATTCGTTAAAGACGTAAAATTCGCTATAGCATGCTTTATATGATATGAATACATTTTTTTATAAATGATACGAAGGATTTGTAGAGACTAAAAATATTAAGCAGTTATACCCCCATCAAATCAAAACTTAGTAATATTTATCACTTACCTTGATTGTGTAAAACAGACTAACTTACTAAGTAACAGTAGCCGTTCAAAGTTATATTTAAAAATATTTATGCTCCATTAAAAAAAAAGAAAAGATAAGAAAAAAGAAAAAAGAAAAAAAGAAAGAAAAAGGAAAAAGAAATTTCTGATCTTCAGGATTCCCTTTTTGCTATACGTATATATCGAATTGCATAAAAGTTGGCTTTTCCGCCAATGCATGACATTTGCTGCAACAGCGCTTTTTAGGTGCGTTCCAAATGATATCGACACATAGCACTTCTGGCTGTTGTTCGGTCCGTCCGTTTGGAAAGGGGGGTCCATATATTATAGCGCAAAAATTATCTAATCAATAGTTTAAAATTTAAGATACATAAATGTTGCAGAATTTTATCAAGTCATTTACGTATTTTAGGTATGAAATACAGTGGACTCTCTCTATTTTGAACACTCTTGGGGCCGACCAAAAATGTTCAGATTATGGGAGTGTTCATATTAGACGGAGATTAGAAATGCTTTACTACACTGTAAAAAAAAAAGGTCGATCTACTAAAAAAACTTTAGTGATCCTTGTAATTACTAAAAAATTTTTAGTAATCTTAGTCGGTTACTAGAAAATCTGTAAGAATTACTAGAAAAAAGTTAGCAACGAATAGAGTTAATAGTTTTATATTTTTAATAGCTCTTACTAAAACTCAGTTGGTGTGGCCTTGATAGCATAGTGGTTATAGTAACGGACTCCAGGCTAAAAGGTCCCGGGTTCGAAACTTGCCACCGCCAAATACACCCCGAATGTCTGTAGTGTCTCGTTAATAAAGGGATTATGAAAATTCTGTCGGAGCAGTTAAGAATGCTTAGTGCTGCCATCTATTGCGGTTTTGCCGAAAATCTTCCGCTTCAGAAGTCTGGATGCAGCTCGAAGGAAGCTCCTCCGCTTCGGTTGTACGTAATGGTTATTAAAAGTAATTTTGGAGCTATTACTAAAATTTGCTTTGTGGCTCATACTAAAAATTTTTAAGTTAGTTATACAAAAAATTCTTTTGTTCAGTTTGCAAAAGAAATGCTTGTTTCACTCGCAAAAAAAAGTTTGTAATGGTTACTAAAAAATTCTGTGGAATACAAATTTGCTAAGAAATTTTTAGTAACCTCTTGAATTTTTTTTACAGTGTACAATTAGTATGTAGGGTGACCGAGTCAGTATTTGATCAAATATGGTCGGTACTATAGGGGTTTTATTATATTTCGTTCTTTTTAAGTTTTAGAAGTAAACTAATATAATTGCTACTACCCTTAATGAATGTCCAATCATGGGCAAAAATTTAATCTGCTGAAATTAAACAGCAACATAATTAAAAGCAAAAACTTTCTTTAACTGCCATTTTCCAGTAGTTGATCAATCGAAGTAATGAATTGAAAATTCAAAAATTAATCTTTAAAAGATCATACTTACGATATTATTAACAATAATTCATATAAAACTATTATTTGAAATAAGCAAGATGAAAGTGGATTATTTTAACTTACCGTGTCTCCAACTAATCAAAAAAATAATTTTTATATTTTCTAATAAAAAACTAGTCGGATGTGATAATCCCAAAATTTTCTTCTTTCTCATACATTTTAATACTTTCAGAAAAATGAAATTTAACAGCGTCACCTGTTAGGTCATTTACACCAAAATCTAATCTGCAACATCTTACTTCAAGTTCTATCTAAATCTGAAATTTTGTGAAAATACTTTTATTAGTATTTGAGATAGAATTATCGCAAAAATCGTAAAAGAAACTGGATAGAAGAACCAAATGCTGAGCCATTATTCTAAAAACTAAGGAATACTAATTTATATCAGGGATTAAGTGAATTTGAAGTTTGATGAAAATCCATGCAGTAGTACCTGAGATAAAGCTATTGTGATAATTATGAATAATTCCACATAGCAGGGCTATCTGTTCAGCGATTCACACCAAAACGTTATCAGAACCAATTATATTATATTAAGGACTTACGGAACTTGAAGTTTTATGAAAATACGCCCTTAGTTCTTGAGATATAGCTATTGTGGAAATCGTGAAAAAGCAGCATAGCAGTCCACCTGTCTGGCGATATATACCAAACAATAATCAGATCCAGTTTATATCAAGGTCTAACTGCATCTAAAGTTTTGTGAAATTCAGCGCATTAGTTCTTGAGAAAAACGCCCACAAAATTTTACAGAGAAGTCATTTTGTAAAATAATGTTTTTTGGAACCTCTGACCTTTCAAACCTGTACATCCATTGAAAACGTAAGTTCAAAAATTTTCCTGAATCCAATATTTTCTTCTTCTAAAGATAAAAGAAAATAAAAATCATAAAATGGCTTCTCTAGCAATTAGCTGACAACAATGTGACAATAAGAGCTCAAAATTTAACTGAATATATTATCTGAAGTATTCAAACAATTTGCAACTTCAAGTACGTGCTAAAAATCTAGCAGTGATTTTGGCTGCTTACTTTTTTAATCAAGTTCGTTGAATCATTTTATTTTTCTGTAACAGTTTCATCGAATTTCCATGATGGGAATTCGAATTCAGATAGCAAACACATATTCAGTTTACAGAGAGATGGGGTATAAATGGGGACCAAAAGTAGCGTTTATAATAGCGGAGTGTTCAGATTAGAGGGTGTTCAGAATACTGAGAGTTACTCTTTTGTTAAGTCTATGGAGTTTCGCCGGGACCAGACCCGGTATTATGAACGACCGGGGTGTTCACATTAGAGAGTGTTCAGATAAAGAGAGTCCACTGTATTACGTATTGCGGTCGCTCCCGTGTTGGGATTTCTGAAAAATTTTGCAGATCTACACAGATATTGAACCCTAGACTCCAAAACTACCATCAGTAAAGAAGTTTATCCATCTATCTTTATATATATAAATCTTCGGTGCGTGTGTTTGTCACTGAGCTCCTCCTAAACGACTGGACCGATTTTAATGAGATTTTTTGTGTGTGTTCCAGTGGATTCGAGAATGGTTTAGATTCACATTTTATCGAAATTGATTCAGTACTTTTTTAGTAAGTAGGCAAAAACTAATAGTTAGTGATTTTTCGCTAATTAAAAGTGTTGAATAAGTTCGCTTGATAGCGTGCAGAGGAATGGCCGAGCGGTCTAAGGCGCCAGATTTAATCTCTGGTTCTTGAAGAAAGAGATTCTGTGTTCGATCCCACTCCTCACATACACGTAAGATATGCTATATTTTTTTCTGTACTATAATTTTAATTAACCGACTTCAGAAAATCGTTAATTTTAACTAAAAAGAGAAAAATAAACTTTTCTATCAAAAATTGAACCGACTTCAAGAACTATTTCAAAGTAAAAAAAAAAAATCCTTACATAAATATAATAAGAAATTAAATTAAGGGCTTAGTATTTATCGTGATTATTATTTTATTTATGTACATTTATCAGTCAGTGACAGGACAACATCTGTCGGGTCCGCTAGTATATATGTATATATATACAGTGGCAGTCAAAAGTTTCCGGCCAGCAAAATTTTTTCAATTTATTTGTAAGTATACCCATATGAAGAGGAATCTCAAAGTGATACTTATATATTTTATTGACATAATATTTAGGAACTTACTTATAGAAGAACGTGTAAATATCAATAAATTTAATTGAAAAAATTAAGTATAAAGGAAAACGCATGTTCTCAAAAGTTTCCGGCCACTTTCACAAGTTTGTAAAAAAGTGGTATTGTAATAGAAAATTACAGTTATAAACGACATTTACAATTAGTATTTTATCGTATTACTATTTTATTAGCTTTAATAATGAGTATTACGGCGCAACAACGTGACATTCATACAATCAACGGTTAAAGATCATCTATGGTACGTTTTTTCCACATTTCTTGCAATTTTGGAGAAATTTCGGCTGAGTTGGAATAGTTATAGTTCCGCAGACTTTTGCCAACTTCTTTCCAAAGATTTTCTATTGGATTCATGTTGGGCGCTTGGGCTGATTATTTCAAAAACAAAATTTTTTGTGCGAAAACCATTGCTTATCGAGGCTTGCATATATTATTTATGTCGTTATCATGTTAAGAAAAATAGTTGCGACCATATTTTTTTCTCTAATAAAGCAGAAAATGGTCTTACTAGATATCCTTATACATTGTATCATTCACTTGGCTGTGGATTTCAAATAACGGACCGACACTTTTTGAAGAAAATACTCCCCACGGCATAATGTGTCCTCCGCCATGCTTCATTGTAGGAATAACATACGTCGAATGATATCTTTTGTTGTTAGGTCATCGAACGTTGTGTCTGCCATCACTTCCAAAAATGTTTTGAATTCGATTAATGGAAAAATAGAAATTTTGTCCAGTTTTCACTTGACCAGACATTGTGTTCTTTGGAAAATGCCAGTAGGGTTCATCGGTATTTTTTTTACCTCTGAAATTTTTTTAACACTGACTCTTCCATAAAGTTCTGTATCACGTCAGCATCATAACAAGGTAGACAAACTTATTCCAGCACTATTTTCATTCCGTAAATCTCAGTATATTGCAGCGGAATTTTTATGCGGATTATCAATTGTTTTTCTCCTGATAATTCTGTCTACAGGAATAGTAATTTTCCGGAGTCTCCCGGAACTCTAAAAGTCCTGAAAACCATGGCCATCTTTATATAATTTTTAAATATCGTTTACAATCTATTTTACCGATCGATAACTTACCCGCAATATCACAGGAAGATTGGCCTTTTAGCGAAAAACTAATCACTCATTTATGGACAATAATTGTTGAACTTTTCAAATTTGAATTCAAACTATGCTATACCCGTTGATTCATTCATAAACACAACCAAAAATCACTTCACGGATAGAAGAAAACTAAAGAATGATAAGTGGCCGGAAACTTTTGAGAACATGCGTTTTCTTTTATATTTAATTTTGTCAATTAAATTTATTGATATTTACACTTTCTTCTATAAGTAAGTTCCCAACTAATATGTCAATAAAATGTATAGGTATCGCTTTGAGATTCCTCTTCATATGGGTATATTTACAAATTAACTGAAAAATTTTTGCTGGCCAGAAACTTTTGACCGCCACTGTACATCTATATATCACTTTCTTCTGGATACGATCACTTCTATAATTCTGCTCAAATTCCCTTCAAACTTTTACATAAAATCAAGGGGCAGTCAAGTTCAATAATGGGAAAAATCGCTTCAAGGGGGTGGAAATAAGGAGGATTTTTGTGAAAACAGAAAGAAACCCCATAACTTCTTAACGAAATAGATATTAAATCAGTTTAAAGTTTATATTACTTCTAAAACATGGGTAAAAAAATTATGCATGATAGATATTTGATAAAATTAAAAATGGCCTTAAAGGGCGAAAAAATGGGGTTATTGGGAGAAAAAAATTCATAACTTCATCAGTTCTCAAGCTATCAAATTCCAAATAAATTTTTCATAAATGTACTTGGTATTATCTAAAACTTTTGTATTGACAAGTTTTTGATAGTGCCAATTCTTACTGCAATAAAAAATTAAAAACGAAAACAAAAAAGGAAGCGAAAAAAGAAAAAAATATCCATAAGTTCATCAATTGTTAACATATAAAATCGAATTAAATTTATTTTACATCTTCTTAATAATATCTATAACTTTTACAATGACAAGTTTTTTATAGGACCAATCCTTATAACTAAAATAAATTAAATAAAAATAGGATTTGAAAAAAAAAAATCTCAAATCCAAACTGATTATATAATGACTCATTTTTAAATTGATTTTTTATTTTAAACGCATCCAAATGATAAGTTGTCTTATTTGAAAGCTGTATAATGTGACGTATTTGACAATTTTTTTTATAAAGATAAAATATATTTTTAAAAAATGCTTTGTAAATAGCCATTTTGAGAAGAATTTCTTGAAGCGATCGTGATTGAAAATTGAGGAAGTATTCAAATAATCAACTGCTTTGTTTCTGAATCATTTTTAAATCCATTTTTGCTCTCAAACACATGTAATTGACAGATTCCCTTATTTAGGAGCTGTATAATTTGACGCATAAGTCAGTTTTTTGATAAAGTCTTTTTTGAATATTTTTAAAAAGGCTGTCAAAAAAAAGCATTTATAACAGAATTTACCGAAGCGATCGTGAAGGGAAAATTGAGGATTTATTCAAATAACAAATTGTTTATTTTTCTTTACTCATTTTTAAATCTATTTTTTCTCTCAAACGCATCCAATTGACAGGTTCTCTTATTCAGGAGCTACATAATGTGCCGCATTGGTCAGTTTTTTGAGAAAGGCAGAATTTATTTCAAAAATATGCAGTAGAAATGGGCACTTTGAATAGAATTTCCTTAAGCGAGCTTCATTGAAAAATTAAAAATTTACTATTTTCTGACTCTTTTTTCTAAAATCAATTTTGCTATCAAAAGCTTTCAAATGACTGTTTCTTTTATTTAGGACCTATATAATGTGCCATATTGGTCGATTTATTCATAAAGTCAGAATACATTTTTAAAAATACTGTCAATGTGGGCATTTTGAGCTAAATTTCGCTTAAGAAATTTACGGAATGCTCTTACTAGCTCTTACAAAAAAATGAAATAAAAAATTCTTCAAGAGCGGCTAAATAAATTTGTTAAACTGGGTTTATCTCTAATGATATTTTATTTTTTGTTGTAGAAATGAACACTTATCTTCGAAATTTACCTTCGCCTATAGGACAAGCCGACATGGATTTTTTTTTTGAAAATTGAATCAAATTTTAATAAGATATTAAAAATGCTTTCGATATTTTATTAAATCCT
This sequence comes from Maratus speculifer, assembly GCA_964019185.1. Lineage (NCBI taxonomy): Eukaryota > Metazoa > Arthropoda > Arachnida > Araneae > Salticidae > Maratus > Maratus speculifer. The sequence continues at coordinate 368,894,112 of OZ025290.1, read as the reverse complement.
GTCGTACGTAAATAATTCAACCATATCTAATAATAGGTAATGATTCTAGGATGCCATTGTGATAATGCTATGTTAAAAATGGAACTGTGTTATTACCGTGTTATTGAATTTGATACATAGAATCGTAATAATTTTTGCTTTAATGTATTTTTACGTAAGAATGCAACAGCTATTGTACGAAGATCTGAATATTTATAAAACAAGTTATAGTATGAATGCACCTCATTTGCTGCTTTTGGCAGACAATTTTAGACCTGTTGTTTCTACCCTTGCAACAATTGATTAGTTACCTCGAAGGTTTGGGATGGGGAGGGTTATTAATAACTTCTTACTTTCGGTGATTCGAATGCCAAACCAACTCTGTTATTTTGAATTAGGAAATTTCTGCTTACAGATTTGTTACTCATTTAAAATAATTAATCTTTATTATCGAATCGATGAAAGGATGTGAAGTTCAACCCTGAAAATAAATGTCCTCATTTTGTAACTACTAATGAGTGTGGAACGCTTACTTTTCTATATCTTTAATTGATTTCAAGTGTGGTTATTTTTTAAACACTTATCCACATGGTTTTATTCGTTTCGTAATGAATATTGATTTTAAAATTAATTAAAAAAAGCTACTTACAGGCACGTATCATTATTATTTTTTTAATTATCAAATCTTTTTATAATTGAAATCAAACCGAATCTCACTAAATATGCACTTTGTTAATGTAATATAATAATATTTAAAATAATATCTCAGTCTCAAGACTGAGGAGGTGAAGTATAATACAGATGGTTCAATCATAAATATTATTTTAAACCACTTTCCAACCAACGTACCCTATTTTTGAAGCTGATTCGAGAGTCGATTCAACATATAGATTCAGATTCGACAACATATAGATTCAGATTCAGCCGAAAATCTCATATTTATGAAAATTAGAGTCATGTCTCTATTCAAACAGCCTGTTACCGCCAGCGCGATATTTTTTCCCGAAATTTGAACTATATTAACAAAGTACATGTTTAAAAATTTATTGATTTTCTAATAACAATACCGCAAACCGCGCATTATTATCTCAAACCGTTTATTTGTTATTTAAGTTCAAAATGGGTCAGTTATTTACTGGACACCCGGTATATATATATATATATTTTTTTACAAAGTGAGTTTTTTGAGCTGAATCTAGATATAATTTACTAGGAATTGGATTTATGCATAATTGTAACTAATGAACAAATGTGTAATATGTGTAAGGAAAATAAAGAATGAAAAGATTTGTTTTAAATTTTATAGGCTAAATCTAACTTTAATTTCTTATGAATTGGATTTGTGTATAGTTGCAACTATCGAAAAAACATAATATGTTAAAGAAAAATAAACATTGGAAAAGATTTCGTTTAAATTTTATAAATATTACTCGTATATTCTTTTGATTTTAATGCAGCACTTGATAAATGCGTTGAAAATAGGGTTAAGATATTTCGGATGAGTTTATTATAGCTACATTACAAATGAATTGAAAAAGAAAAAAAAAATTAAAAGAAAACACTATTGAATATGCATTTAATTATTATTTCATGAAGCAAACTTGATTTCATGAGTTTTATTCATGTTGTCTAAAAAAATTGAGCTACATTGTGTTAATTTAGCAAGTATTTTGATTATGAAGAATCTACTTAGTTTAATTTACGATTAGTATAAAGCACAATATAGTTAATGTATAAAAAATTATACTTTTTAAGGCTTTTTTAACACGTGAAGGGAAACAATACTTAAATTTACTATACAGGAATTCTGTTTTGCTTTCTAAAGGTGAAACCACAACGTTAAATAAAAGTAATAATTGTTTAAAGGGTATTTAAAAAATACTTTTCTTAATTTTCTTTTATATTTTCTGCTTTTTTGTGCTGCAATTTCACAACCAATTTGCAAATTTTTGGGAGGGTAATTTGGAGCATGATGAACTCCATTGTTTTTGTATCTCGTTAGTGAAAACGAATATAATATAAAAAATATCTATTAATTTATAACTATGTTCTAAAAATTATAAAATAATGTATTGTCATCATAAACACTCCTGTATCCATAGTTTTTATCATTCTAATGTCCACTCGGAAAAAAATTATCGGGAGCCCACCACACCAAAAGATAGGGGGGGTACAACTATAAAAAAATTATTTAAATTTAACCCTCTCCCCTAAATCATGTAATCCATGAACATTTTTACAGTCTAGAAAGATTTCCTAACTGTATAAGTACATGGTAATATAACGATCTAAATCAGGTAATCAAAGTTCTATAGTCTCAAAATGACAGATATGTACACTGTAAAAAAATCTGTAAAGGTACTATACTTTATCTAGGAAACTGGGATTCCAAGAAATTTTCCTGTAACGGTAACAACAAAAACTCAAGTTTTAGAATCGGTTACATGGATTTTTCCTGTTATCGTTACATGAAAAGTTCTTGGAATCCCAGTTTCCTAGAAAATGTTTAGTACCTTTACAGTTTTTTTTTTTAAATTGTAGGAGCTGTTTTCTGAAAAGTTTTTTCAAACTTGTATTAAAAACGTGTTAAAAAAAAAAGCAACGACGTTAAAAAAATGAACAGAAAGGTCAAAATCATCTTTTCCGACTTTTAAAAAAACTTAGTGAGCTTTGGGAACGACCTCATTAATTTTTGAAAAATGCTTCTACTCAATCTCTATATTACCGTACCTGATCATTTAAAAATAATATAAGCTAAAAATAATCAATTTCAATATTCATTCATCATATCGAATTATCCCAGTTAATCATTAAATTAACTGTTAACAAGTGCAATCTGCGCTGACAAATGAAGTTATTAATAAAAGCTGTATGATTTTTAAATTTCTCTTCTAACATAAAAAATTTACTTTTAGAAAATAACAGTTTATCTACTTAATAGAAAATGTCGCGTGGCACGTGCAGGGTTATTAATTTTGTTACAGAATTATTTTTTTCTGTAGAGATGAATGCTGTCAAAATAGATTTTCTTCCTTGCTTCATATTGATGCATTGCCTTGAATATATTTAGCGATAACATAATCGAATTTTTTCGGACGTGTTGTAGTGGTCGCTACGAATAGATCTATTAACATCGGTCAATAACTTTTAGCAATAACAGTTACAGACAATTTAATTTAATAGTGAGAAAACACGTAAAAATTATTTAAAAAATAAAGCATTAAATGTTTCGAACTTATTTAAAGTTTATCATTAGTAATATCACTTTAAACATTTTTTTTGTCACTTTAAACTTTTATTAATACACTGTAAAAAAAGTCAGATGTTTCTGAATATATAAAAATGTACTGTAATCTAAAACGAAAATATACAGTAACCTCTTCTAACTCACCTAAGGTTTCGAAAAACGTTCCTTTACCTTTAAAAATCCCAAAAAACTATTTATTTTAGAAATTCAATAAAAATTTATAAAAATTAATTTTTATTAGCTGCCCGTCCTTTTCGGAAACGTTTATAAGTAGCTTTTACAGTACAATATCACTTTTCTCAAATCAAAATATCACTTTTTTAGATTCTATCAATTCTCAAGTTAACATTTTCAGCTGCGTAATTGATTTTTTCATGCAATTGTAGCAAAACAATGTTAATTTTCATATTAATGTTAATACTGTTAAAATTGTATGTTTGTCTATTAAACATGTTTTCTGAATATCAAAATATTTTCGTATGAATTGGTAGCATCCGAAAAAGTGATATTTTGATTTGAGAAAAGTGATTATTGTACTGTAAAAGCTACTTAGAAACGTTTCCGAAAAGGACGGGGAGCTAATAAAAATTTATTTTTATAAATTTTTATTTAAATTTCTAAAATAAATAGTTTTTTGGGATTTTGAAAGATAAAGGAACGTTTTTCGAAATCTTATGTGAGTTAGAAGAGGTTATTGTATATTTTAGTTTTTGATTACAGTACATTTTTATATATTCAGAAACATCTCACATTTTTACAGCGTATTATTTGTATCATTCATGTACATATATTTTAGTAAAAATATGTCTATGTCATTCAGTTTACTGGCTCAAATTCGTTTTTTTATTTCTGTTTTGCCTGTACCTAAAAAAGTATGTATACCAAACAAAGATGTTTTTTAACATTTCTATTAACACATTTCACGCATGGAAATCGAAAATACGTTTGAAAGATTTATTCATGCATTTTGTCATGCTTTGTATTTATAAATAAATGTAGCTTATTTTATTGCTTAAAGGGTATCGCGCATACATGAAGCTAATTGAATTTATTTTCACCATAAAAAGTGATTTGTTATCAAGAATAAAATTTTACTATTTACAAAATTTTGATGCACCTCTATTGGAAAAATACAGTCATTCTTGCTTTTACTGCATGTCTCGTTTTGTAATCGAAGTTGTACTTTTTATTTTTCTGTTCACAAATAATAAATTCTAAAAATAATTAATTTCAATGTTCATTCATCATATTGTATCGTCCCAGTTAATCACTAAATTAACTTTTAAAAACGACAATTTGTGATGACAAATGAAGTAATCAATGAAAGCTGTATGATTTTTAAATTTGTCTTCTAACATAAACACAACACCTTTAGAAATTAACATTTTATCTATTTAATAGAAAATGTCTTTTGGCCCGTGCTCGGATATTAATTTTGTTACGGAATTATTTTTTTTTCTCTAGAGATGAATGCTGTCAAAATAGATTTTCTTTCTTGATTCATATTGATGCATTGCCTTGAATATATTTAGCGATAACATAACCGAATTTTGTTCTGACGTATGGTAGTGGTAACTACGAATAGATGTATCAACATCGGTTAATAACTTTAGTAATATTATTTGTAGCATTTATATACATATATTTTAGTAAAAATACGTCGCTGTCGTTCCATTTACTTGCTTAATTTTGTTTATTTATTTTTATCTTTTCTAATTCTAATAAAGTAGATACACCAAACACTGATTTTTTTTAATGTTTCTATAAAGAATTTTCACGCATTGAAAATCGAAAATAAAAAGATGACATTGATAAAATTAATTTGATTAAAATAATATATTTTTTTCAAAAGTTTACGTTTGTCATATGATTTGAGGTATTCAGCTATAAGTACACAAAATTTGAAGTTTATGGACGGAGGATAGATTTGAAAATATTTCGTAAGATGAACGAAATCCTAAAAACAGCTACTCCCACTGCCACTGCAGCTTCGTGTTTTAATCAATGGAATTTTTACTTTCTCGTCTTACAATACAAAACCTATTGCATGTAAAAGGATGAAAACGTATAGAGAAATATATGATAAACATCCTGGAGCAAAGTATTTCAAATCGAAGCATCATTTTAACTCCATTATATGTTTACATCTCCCAATTAACAGTAATATGAGTTTTATAGGATCAAAAACTATGTATAACAATTTAACTAACTTTTTAAGGCACATACATAAATAGATATTGTGCATAGTGTTCAATCTTTTTTTAGAGCTCCCAAGTTATTAAAAAATCATGTGTTTTAATGAATTGTGTCTTTCATAACTCTATCCTCAACAAAATTCTCAAACTTAAAGTCAAGAATGTACATTTATTCCTTTTTTAACAATATTTATAAATTTAATATTTTAATATTTAAAAAGGAGCAATTAATATGGGTTTTTTTTATATTATATTGAAAATTTATTAATATTTTTACATGTACAGATGTTACAGTTTTACATGTACAGTTCAGATGTTATGTTTTAAGATATTATGTTGAAAATAATATTATTAAAACTGGTCTTTACCTGTAATATAAATCGCACACGATATACTCCTTTTATAATTACATTTTACAGAAATGGGTTCAGGAAACACTGTAATATTTACAAACTATTAAATTACTAAACTTTTTTCGTGTTTCTCATTAAAATATTTTTGACAACAGATTGTAGTACCAACACTTTGCAAATAGATGAATCGTTGTGTCTTTTTATGTTTGTTCGTTTTATATTGCGTATTATATAGATTACGTAGCATCTGTAGTTGTCATTCAATCCGTTCGTCTGTCAAAATATAACAGAGCAAAAACTACTCAACTGAATCGTATAAAATTTAAAATATATAATTGCTGCATAATTTTGACGAGTCATTTCAAATTTTATGAAAATCGGATGTATAGTTTAATAATTACATGGACAATCAAAAGCATTCCGTTACATTACGTTCCATGGGAAAAAGTAGTTTAAGTGCATTTTAATGGTGTTACACTCTTTCGAACATAATAAAATTGATTCATATTTATGAAATTAATACATCACTACTCAGAATTAAAAAAATCGAAAATTTTTAATGTACCTGTCATTAGAACGAATATTTCGCGAGTCCGAAAAAATAGTTAATGCCAGGTTATAATCCAGTTATAATCCAGGTGACTTATATTCAATATATTTCTTCCCAGTATTATATACTAAAAACACACCAGATTTTAAGTCTCTATCTCAATTTGTTCAGGATATAGAGCATTTACAGACAGACGGACAGACAGACACACAGAAAGCAGATGGACGGCAATGTTTTCCCCTGAAAATACGTTTTTCGGAATCTCCAGTGTCTAAAATGTGTAAATCCATCAAAAAAAAAAAAAAAAAAAACTTTTTTTTCGATTTTCTAAACGATTGCAAGATATGCCTTATACTACTTATGATAGATAGCTAAAATGTACTCGAGGCGAGAGACAAAGAATATTTGAATGCAGGATCAAAGAAGAACTGCAATCTTGTTCATTTAGTGCTTTTTTTAATTGAAATGTCTATTACTTTTTTCAGTTAGCAGTGTCTGCCTTTATTTGTTTGTTATTAAATCAAGAAAATATTATTAGTCGAAAGCAATGATCTTTATACGAATTGCTAAATGTGCAACACTAGGGAAGCGAGAAAGAAATCGCATGTTGATATATGACGAGCATGTCAAACACGTAGCCAGCTTGCCACATTTGGCTCGTCGCCATTTTAGCTGTGGCCAGCCAAGGGTTTGGAATTTTGAATGTATTCAATTGAGTTTTTTTAACACATATACATAATATATACTTTGTACGAACCCACTTACACCAATTATGGTCTGAGAATAAGAAAGCATGCAAGAAGGTGCATGTATTATGCTGTCGGTCGGCTGATTTTTTTGTTCCAAGGCGTAAGGCCATTTTGCAATAGAAATATTCTGTTTATTTCATCATTTATTAAAATAGTAAAATATCAGTATCAAGAAATATAAAATAAAATTACATGGCTAGCAGTGCCGTAATTATAGACAATCTTCTTGATATTATCTACAACTTTTATATTTACAAATTTTTAATACGACCAATTGTTACAGCAAAGGAATAAATAAAGAAAAAAGAAAAAAAGTGGATTGCAGAAGGGAAAAATCACATATTTATTAATCTGACACTAAAGCCATAAAAAAGTACCATTGGGTGATGAAAATTTTTGGCAACCATCACAAATGATGTATATAGAGTTACATTCGAGGCTAACGAAAAAGACAGGATACCGCGGTGTATTTCAATTGTATTTTAATAGACCGCTAGAATGACGTAATGCTCATTTCATACACCGGCATTGGTGGATTCGAGCATCACGTGACTCTAGCGGTCTCTAAAAAAAGATAAGTGGAATAAACCGCGGTAGCTTGTTTTACATTATTAGACGTGGACGTATCTCAATAATAATAAAAAAAAAAAACCTCTGAACGTATAAAGCGGGTTCGACTGTGTTATTTATAGAGTCCATGACGAATTTTAATGATATTAAAAAATCCCTTTTGTGAAAAAAAAAAACTCTTTCAACTCAGTCTGTTATAATTTGTAAAGCGTACAAATTTCTAAATAGCGCCAAGATAATTAATTTTCCCCTCTTTTTTCCCTTCTACAACAGTAAGTTTTTCAATGAAATTAATATTGAATTTGCCCTTTTAAAGTCATACAGATGAAAAATTATGCCATTCACTAAATTTATATCTTTAAAGATGTGACTGAAATATTTCCTCCGGATATAAATTAATCACATCTTTGTAGTGATTTTACAATTCTAATTTAAATTATTAAAATATATATTTTATGTACAAGTGCATATGATAAAATCATTACCATTTAACTTTTCTGAAGAGTTGTGAAATTTTAATTCATACTACAACGATCGCGAGAGAAATATTATTACCTTAATATGAATACTTACTTATAATGGCACACGGCTCAAGTATGATGTAAGATTATAACTTCTAATTTAATTAATGCATTAACTTTCGTAAAATGTCACACTTGATTTCTCGATTTCCTAATAAATCAATTAAGTTTTTGAAAAGCAACCTTTAATAAATTATGTCTCAGTGTCGTTTATTGTCAATACAGTCTGTTATAACGACATTTTTTGGAATCTTCGATATCCTGAATCAGTCATCTCACTTACTCCATTTGCTCCTAAATATTAAATTTGGTTGAAATATTTCTTTTGAATGTAAACTAATCGAAACGTTGTACAGACTTTACATTTGTAATTTAAATTATTGAATATAATATCCTATATTTTCCTATTTTCCCATCCTATTTGAAAGATTCAGAAAAGCTTTTAAGTTTAAATTCAAACCTTAATCAGCATACTTGCTTCAAAATGACATTTACTCTTGCTCAAGTAATTTGAATGTTTGACTTCTAATTTAATTAAAACATAACTTTCGTAAAATCACAGATTTTTATATTTTATCTCTATTCTCAAGAATGTTATAATTAGTAATTACATTTACGAGTTAAGTCATTAACGTCCTCTTAACTGCAGTTATAAAATTAATTATTTACAGTTGGTAAATTAAAGTTTTATGTAGAAAGTTTTGTATAATCCTTATTATTAGGTGCGTTCGTAATTATGTAAATACGTAGCACCTATTGTTGTCGCTCAGTCCGCCCGTCTGTCCGTCTGTCTGTCCGTCTGTCTGTCCGTCGGTCTGTCCGTCTGTCTGTCCGCATATAACAACGCAAAAACTACCCAACCGAATCGTTTGAAATTTAAAATACATAATTATTACATAATTTTGTCGAGTCATTTCAAATTTTATGAAAATCGGATGGATAGATCAATTACAGGGACAATCAAAAGCATTCCGTTACATTACGGTCAATGGGGAAAAAAGTTTCAAATGCATTTTAATCGTTTGAAATTTAAAATACATAGTTATTACATAATTTTGTCGAGTTATTTCAAATTTTTTGATAATCGGGTGCATAGATCAATTACAGGGACAATCAAAAGTATTCAATTACATTATAGTCAATGGGGAAAAAGTTTCAAATGTATTTTATACGTTTGAAATTTAAAATACATAGTTATTACATAATTTTGTCGAGTTATTTCAAATTTTATGAAAATCGGATGCATAGATCAATTACAGGGACAATCAAAAGTATTCAATTACATTATAGTCAATGGGGAAAAAGTTTCAAATGTATTTTATACGTTTGAAATTTAAAATACATAGTTATTACATAATTTTGTCGAGTTATTTCAAATTTTTTGATAATCGGGTGCATAGATCAATTACAGGGGCAATCAAAAGTATTCCGTTACATTACGGTCAATGGGGAAAATGTTTCAAATGCATTTTAATGGTGTTGCACTCATTCGAACTTAATAGAATCTATATACAATGTAAAGTACACATTATAATATACATTTTACATAATTTGTGATGCAAAGAACATTTGTTATTGATTTACAAGGCCACACAAAAGTATTCCATTACATAATGGTATAGGGAGAACATTGTTTGATAAGCGTTTTAATTGTAATTCCCTATTTACAATTTTATGAGATTGATATATGAGAGTAATATTTTTAAAACTTCGTTATCGTACGAACGCACCTCGTTTGCTACGCTTCACGTGCAATTTCCAACTTGTTATATTTGTATATGGGTGTACGTAACGAGAAGCAATTTTTATCATGCATAAATAAGCTTTTTTAATACTTAAATATTATGAAAAAATAACTTACTGTTGAAAATTCATGGTTGCACTATTCTGTTCTTATGTTTTCTCAATAAATACGTGTGACTAAATAATTATATTGAAACAAACGTAAGGTAAAGTGCCCTATTATCGTCTCCCAGTTACTTTTAGACCCCAGGACGTTTAAATTTTCGGTGAAAGCCTACCAAATTTGGATTTTGTATAGAATAACTATTCACACATTTGGGAACATGGGCAAATGTTGTACAAAAAACTTTAACAACTCGAAAAATTGTTTTATCGAAAGTATCTCAATATGAAAAAAAGGTCAAAAAATGATCCAATTTCGTTTCCCTGAAAAAAATCCAAAAAGCTAAGGATTAACTTATAATTAAATCAAAATTTATTTCAAAATAAATAATTTACTTAATTTACCTTAACTTAAGGTGCAAAGAAAAGTACTATTAATCCTACTAGTAAATAATATCATAAATAATACTATACAAAATTATCCATCTAAGCATGAGGAACATATAAATTATGTATTAATTTTGGCTTCTGAGCATATTGCGTGCGACCATGTACAGCACTGAAGGCACAGAACCCATTGTTCCCCATGTTTATCATGAGTTTCAAGTAAGTAGGGCATTCTACATCATTGTCGCCATCAATGCTTATATTATCATCATGAAGAATTTCAACAGAAGAATCGCTTTCGTCATTAATGATGTTAAGTAGGTTATGTTTGGAATTTTTACACGGTGGTTTTTTTCTCTTCCCCTTGACACTGGTAGTTGTTAGAAGTTTTTTTCCAGCTGAGCGTTTTTTCTTTGCCTGGGAAATTTTCACTTTGTTTTTATGTGGAGATCAGTGATCAATGTTGCTGAACCTCCTCGGGCAGAAGCTGCTGGTGTGATCAGTGGCACTTCCCTGATCTGTTAGCAGAATGAACTTATTTACAAAATTTGAAACAAATCCTCACGATTAAGTCCATACATACCTACATACCTACATATAAAATTGCAGAAACATTATTTATCAGGGTTTGACAGCGCTGAAAAGCGTTCCTGATTTCGTCCCCAGTACGAAAATAAGAACAGAAAGGGGGATGAAATTGGAACAACACTACTTTCCAATACGGTGATGCTTCAGTTCTTAAAAAATGATCTGAATATTGTAAAACTCAATGTATGGTACTGTTAACATCTAACTTGCGTAGAATACATGCAACGAATAGAAAATAAATTCTTACGGTAAAATAAATATCGTTCTACAAATGACGTAGCAAGAAGTTAGATTTTCTAAAAATAGGAAATCCTACATTATTATTATATGGATTCATCTTGGCGAGTGAAACTTTCAGTTCTGAATCCTTTTATCTTCCGTTAGTTTTGCCTTGCGTGATCAGTAGCGTCATTTTCAGAGAAGCGGAGAAATGAATGAGGACGAAACTAGGAAAGGGGAAGAAATATGGGCATTTTACCTTATGAGGACATTCGGAATGTATGCTACTTTAAATTGAGGTACATTAAACTGCAACAAAATTGTTTTAATTAGTAAAATCAGGGTATCTTATAGGAATAACACTTCTTCCTTCAAAAGTAATGGTTTGTAAAAAGAGCTTTTTTTAATAAGTCAGAGTCATAAACTTATCGAGTCAAAACCGCAAGGTTTTTCTTTTGAAGCCAAGAATTTAATTTAAGTTTTACAACATAAAAGATTGCAATTATATTTGCAACAGACATACTGTATATAACTACGTATAAGCCGATCCCTAAATTTGTGAAAAAAGTATGTTCCATACCAGGAGGATTCTCGTTAGCTTTTGAGCAACAGTAGCTATTTGGCGAATAAGAAATAAAAAATAGTAGCCAAATAATAATTTAAATAAAAGTTAGCAAAATAGATTTTGCATGAAACTCTTAAAAATCTATCTTAAACTCATTATTGTATCTTTAAAAAAAATATATGTTCTAAAATAGCTCAATTTTTTGTAATTGCAGGTAAAATAGAATTTCGATTATCCTCTATAGAAACTATTGAATATCTATCGCATTTCTGTGTCTTTGGCTGTACCTAAACTGGGTTGATGTTGAGCTATAAATAGGGCAATAATATTTCTATAAATAGGGTAATGTAAATGGCACGGTGCAGTCGAACAAGAAACGCAACATAAATGGTTCAGTAACGCAGATAAAAATCTCGATTTTATTAACAGACACATATCAGAAAATGAGTACTCGCAATTTGGCGAATCTGATTGTTCGTTTACTCGAAAATAAAAGCATTTTGTAGCAATTTGGCGCAATGGCGAGCAATAGCAAAAAGCCTGAAGCTTCGACATATAGACAAGAAAGGCCAAACAAACATAATTCTTAAACACTTTTCAACTATGTTGGAAAATGCTAAAAAAGTAAAATATACTTTGGATCTTCAAAATATTACAATTCCTTGAATTATGGAAGGAAAGATCATATAAAAACTACATTATAAATGTGAAAAATAAAAATATTAAAACTGATCTTGTCTGTCTTCTTTATCATTCTAAATGAAACAGAAAAACTTCCAAAAAATAGCTATTCTATTTCAAAATATTCGTTTTATAATTCGAAAGACTTACATATATGTTTTCATTTCAATTTTTGCTGACGTGGTATTCGCAAAGTATAAAATGTAATTACATTGCTACTTAAAATTCCAGAGAGTTACTACATCCAAATTTCATTCAAAAATTTCTTCTTGACTTTATTCGTTTTTTAATTCTATTCTTCCTTCAGCAAAGACCATAAGCCACGAGAATTTGGAACATCTTTAAATATTTTGAATTGGAGATGAGATTTTTGCAAATGTAAGAAGAAATATTTCTAAAATTATTTTTAGAATATAAAATCATTTTTATAATAACTATTTGAGATAAATATCCTTTCTTCGGAAAGAGTGATGTCATATTCAGATAACATCATGTTTTGAGCCTTTTAAAATGGCAAATCTGGAATTTTTATGCAGAGTAAAGTAGAAGATACACAATTAAGAGATAATAAAAATTGTATTAAAATGATCAGGTTTACGAAATAATATTTCACTGCGCATTTCTGAAAGGAATCAAAATATAATTTGCATAATGTGTAAGCTAAATGCATAGAACAACTTTTATGGAAGTGTCAAAAACATAGCTTGAAAATTCTGAAAATTATCGTCAGTAGAATAAGAACAATATCCGTTTTTCCTACAATGAAGGAAAACTATGAGGGCTGTATCCAAATATAATAGTACGTACAATATTGTGCATGCTATATTGACACAAATCAATGAATATATGAATACAACTTCTTAACTTTTTGTGTCATTACGTAAATAATGGATTCTGAGCTTATTCTATTGACGATAATTTTCAGAATTTTCAAGCTATGAATTTGGGACTTTTACAAAAGTTGCTCTATACGTTTAGCATATATTGTATATATTATATTTTGATTACGTTCATGCATGTGTAGGGAAACATTATTTAGTGAACCCGTTTATTTTTCATACATATTTTTATCATTTTTCATTCTGATTCCAGGTATTATGTACAATGTTGTCTCTCAAATTTTCTGTAAAGAATATTTTTTTATGTTAAGTACTCTGGAAATTATAAGCAGAAAACTTGACAAAATTGGGACTAGTTTTATAAAAATATTAACTTTTCTACGAGTATACATGCTATCCTCATAAAATTGAATACAATTTATTAAAATAAGCCACATAATTATAATCTGTAGGTTGAACGCTTTTGCTACATTAGTTTTGACAGAGTTATCAAAAAGATCTTCGCTATTTTTCAATTTGCACAGTACAAAATGGAATTACATTTCGATTTAAAATTCCGTAGTACTCAACATTCAAATTCAATTTTTAAGGGAAAATTTCGTTGTTTATTCATATCGTTCCTGTATTTTTACAGTAAAAGGATATGGGCATTTAAACATTCTGAATTCAAGATTAGATATCGGTAATATGAAAGAAGAATTGCGCCTATATACATTATATAGTAATTTTGAATACAAAAATATGTGTTTTTGGCAATGTGAAATCATATTACTGCAAATTAAAATTTTTGAGTCACTTTTTGTAAGCAATCTTTTTCCAATATTTAAACTTTTTATTTCGAAAGCATTAAAATAAATCTCTGAAATCTTTTTTCTTCAAAAATTTTAGATGCATCCTTTAAAACAAAAAGTTCTTATAAAATGCAATTGTGAATGTGAAAAAAAATTTAAGTCTTGACTAGTTGAAATAGAAGATAAATTCCTATTATTGCAAAGATCACTCTTCCAATTGAAAATAACAAGCGTAAAATCAATAAATAACGTAATGTAAACAGTTCCCTTCGAAGTGCAATTTCTATCTACCTAACAAAGTGCGATTAATAAAACATAGAAAGAGATAAATTCGTTCTAAAAAGATATTTGAGGACCCCAGAAGCCAAGGGATACAAGTGACAAAATGTCGATTTGGAGTAAATTTAGTTTAAAGATAATTGATGTCAAATTGGAACATCAATAACAATTGACTAAATTGAAATAGGAGACATCTGCTTGTTGCATTGTAATCTTTGAACTCTCATTTCAATAACTGTTAAAAAATAGAGTACAATTTTCTTTAAATGTATAATTAATCAATATTGTTTGTTTTTCGAAAAAAAGTGGTTTGCCTCTATAACTCAGCAAATAATAAGAAAATCACTTATATTTCTTTACCTGAAATGAAAATAAGCATATTTTTAGGTCGTCTGCGTATTTAGTTTATTTTTTTCAATTTTGTCACTTATACCCCTTGGCTTCTGGGGTCCTCATAAGAATAAAATTAACTTATTCGTTGAATACAGAAAGTTCTATAAAATGCAATTTTGAATGTGAAATAAAAAGTAATAAAGAATACGCTGTTTGCATTTTTTTTTCTTTTTGATGTTCTGAATCTTTAAACCCAGCTATTTGGATGCAAAACATCACTTTATGACTCAGAAATTTTTTATAGCTATTTTCATTCCAATGTTTGCTGATGTGACATTTGCACTGTGCAAAATGAAATTACATTTCGATTTAAAATTCCGTAGTGCTCCACATTCAAAATTCAATGTAAAAGGTAAAATTTTACAGTTTATTCATATCATTTCTGTATTTCTGTAATAAAAGGATAAGGGGATTTAAATATTCCGAATTCAAGATTAGATGTCTGTAATATGAAAGAAGAATTGCGCCTATAATACAATATGTAACTAATTTTGAGCACTAAAATATGTCTTTTTGGCAATGTGAAATCATATTACTGTAAATAAAAAGTTTTGAGTGAGTTTTTGAAAACAATTTTTTTCTAGTATTTTAATTTTTTACTTCGAGATCATTAAAGGAAATCTCCAAAATCATTTTTTTTTCGAAAATTTTTAATGGGTCGTTAAAAGAGAAAAATATTATAAAATGCAATTGTGAATGTGAAATAAGAGAATAAGTCTTGATTAATAGAAATTGAAAACAAATTCTTATTATAGCAAAGATCACACGTTCAAGTGAAAATAATATGCGTAAAATTATTTAAACATCGTAATGTAAACAGTTCCCTTGGAAGTTAATTTTCTATCTACCTAATATTTAACAAAGTGCGATTAATAAAACATAGAAAAGGATAAATTCTTTTAAAAAATATTTCTAATAATAAAATGAACTTTTTCATTGAATGCAGAAAGTTCTTATAAACTACAGTTTTGAATGTGAAATAAGAAGTAATAAAGATTAACCTGTCTAAACCATTTTTTTTTTATTTGTTATTCTGAATTTTAAAAATAAGCTATTTGGATGCAAGATGTCACTTTACGATTCAGAAACATTTTATGGATGTTTTCATTCCAATGTTTGTTGATGTGACATTTGCAATGTGCAAAATGGAATTACATTTTGATTTAAAATTCCATGATGATCAACATTCAAATTCAATTTAAAGAAAAAATTATACAGTTTATTCATGTCGTTTCTGTATTTCTGTAGTAAAAGGATATGGGGATTTAAACATTCCGAATTCAAGATTAGATCTCAGTAACATGAAAGAAGGATTGCGCCTATATGCATTATATAGTAATTTTGAGTACTAAAATATGTCTTTTTGACAATGTCAAATCATATTACTGAAAATAAAAAGTTTTGTGTCCATTTTTGAATTAATTTTGATTTAGCTTTGATCAATAAGAAAACTTTATATAAGAATTTTAGATTTTTTTAAAGTAAAAAAACCAATCTGACTTTGTTTTTCGCCAAATTTAAGCAAGAACTCAATCCGAAAAAGCTTTTTCAAGCTAGCTAATGTTATATTAGTTCTTATACGTTTGACATAATATAACATTATATAAAACATAATTTTGTAACAATATATAATGTTATGTAACATATATAATGTTACATATATAATGTTACAATATATAATGTTATGTAACATGATTTCGTATATGTGATCCTAAAATAAATCATTTTTAAAAATATGCACCTTTATATTTTGTGCACGACTTTTCTTTACTTTAGATACAACTATCCAACTAAAAAATATATTTAAAGAATAATTATTTATTTATTTTTATTATTATGAATCTTTAAAATCAGCTATTTGGATGCAAGACATCTCTTTATCATTCAGAAAAATTTTATTTTCATTCCAGTATTTGCCGATGTGTCATTAGCTCAGTGCAAAATGATATTACATTTTGATTTAAAATTCCTTAATGCTTGACATTCAAATTCAATTCAAAGGAAATAAAATATATAGTTTATTCATATCGTTTCTGTGTTTCTGTAATACGAGGATATGGGGATTTAAACATTCCGAATTCAAGATCAGATGTCTGTAATACAAAAGAAGAATTGCGCCTATATACAATATATAGCTAATTTGAGCTCTTTTTGGCAATGTGAAATCATATTAGTGCAAATAAAAAGTTTTGAGTCAGTTTTTGAAATCAATTTTGACTTTGTTTTGATCAATAAAAAAATTTTAAATATAAAATTTAGAGTTTTTTTTAAGAAAAAAAGCAAATTTGACTTTGTTTTTCGTCAAATTTAAACAGAAAAAGCTTTTTCAAGATTGCTAATATTTTTTGTTTTGTCTCATAATATACATGTGATCCTAAGATAAATGATATATAAATATGCTCATTTATATTTTGAACACGACTTTTCTTTACTTTAGGTACGACCATCCAAGTATTAAAATTTTAAAGGATGCTATAACTATTTATTTTGACATTTTTTTGGCATTGGGTATGATATCGTTTTTATGTAGTAGCGCTAAGATTAAACATGAACATAAAATTAAGTGCGAAGCATAAAATATGAAACATTTTCCAAAGCTTTCAGAATACTGTAACATAACTTATTACAGAAAAGAAAATATATTCTTGATTTCTTTGTTTTGAAAGAAAAGTAAGCTGAAAATCATTTTGAAAAACACGCAGAGTTCTTCAAAAGGAAGATATTACTTATAAAAAAATCATAATAAATATCTCTTTGAATATAGGAAGTTCTAACAGATGTAAATTTCTCAAATGGGTGAAAAAAGTCCGGCCAAAATGCAAATCACGGATGTATTGGCTGAAGCCACCAATGCTCTTCGAACTGAGTTATCCCGGACGAATACTGGAGGACTAATATACCCAACCAACCTTAACGATCACACAATCTGGTCTGATACTCAGCTCAACAGAATAGATCGATGGTTAATAAATGGAACTGAAGAAAACGCTGCATAAGCTAATATAATTTTGTATATCAATCTTCGATTTATTTTTTTGACCTGATCCAAAGTATCAGACCAGATTGTGCGATCGTTAAGGTTGGATGTGTGAATTAGCCCTCCAGTATTCGTCCGGGATAACTCTGTTTGAAAAGCATTGACGGCTTCAGCCAATACTTCCTGGTTCAAATCTTGGCTCGGACTATTTTCACCCACTTGGAAAATGTGTTATAATCTGTTATAATTCATTTACCGATTGAATATTTGAGTTATAAATTAACCTCATATAGGAAGTTCATAAAAAATAGAATCATGAATAAGTTGAGCTAGTCTGCCTATGTTTGTTGTTCTGAAATTTTTATTTGTGAAATTTTTATCTTTAAATCCAGCAATTTTTATGCAAATTATTATTTTCTGATTTAGAAATATTTTATAGATATATTTATTTCAATGTCTAATGTAACATTTGTAGAACTCAAAATGGAATTAGTTTTCGAATTAAAATTCCCATAGAGCACCACCCATATTCAATTTAAAGAAAACTTTCTATAGTTTATTCATATTATTTCTCTGTTTTCTAAAACAAAGAAATATGAAGATTTAAACATTTCGAATATCAGATTAAATATTTGAAACATGTAAGAAGAATTACTACTAAAAAGGCACATAGCTAATTTTCAATTCTAAAATGTGTTTTTTTTGGCAATGTGAAATCATATTAAAATAAAAAAACAAGTTTTGCGTCAGTTTTAAAAAGCAGTGTGTTTTGATGGCAACATTGAAAACAAATTTTGAAGACTTTGTTTTGTTTGTTTTTTTCCTTTAGTAAAGCTGACTTCGTAAAAAAAAGTAAAATGTATATATAATTTCGAATATTTATTGATTTATTTATTTTTATTTATTTATTTATTTATTTGCCACATTTAGACATAATTTCCTATATGATGGATGTTTATTCAATAGTGTTACGAACTTTTTTTTTCGTTAAATATGCATGTGATCTCAAGTAAAAAAAAAAAAAAAGTATTCAAACGTGGTTTTGTATATTTTTAATGACATTTAGGTACGACTATCAGATTTAAAACATTTTTAAGGACACATGGAACATAAAACGGTTCAAATTTTTGAATTTTTAATTATCAATTTAAAAAAAGAGCTAATTGATTATGATAGTAAATGATTATGAAGATAGAAGGTTATGATGCTGAAAGGTAAATAAATTTTATGCAGTGTTTTATGACAGACGAAATTTGCGATATTTTCTCGTAAGTGACGAAATTCACGTTTTTTCCGCAACAGATTTACAAAATTTTTAATTTTTCCACGCATTATCAAGAAGTTTTTTTTTCACATCTTTAACAAAATTGAGAATTTCGCTGTGTCCGATGAACAAAATTTGTGATTCTTCCATGCTTGATCGACAAAATTCACGATTTTTCTGTAAACTACCAACGGAATTTACGTTTTTTTCCTTTCTCGATAGACAAACTCACGATTTTTCTGTGTCTTTTCGGGAAATTTTCCATTTTTTATCCACGTCTTATCGACAAATTCGGGATTATTCTGTGTTTGATCAATGAATTTCGGATTTTTTCTAGTTGATTCTACAAAACTCGAGATTTTTCGAAGTTCGATCGACAAAACTCGTAATTTTTCCGTACCCATTTGGTGAACTTTGCAATTTTTTTCCTCGTCTTATCGACAAAATTACTGATTTTTCCGTGCTTGAGCAACGAAATTTGTGAGTTTTTCGAGATTAATCGGCAAAACTCCATTATTTACCATGCCTGATTGCCTAAATTCACGAATCTTGACTCACTGACGAAATTTTAAATTTTTTTACGGGCAAATTTACGAAAGTCCCCATTTCTTACTGCAACCTATGGACAAAAATTTTAATTTATTCCTGTTAAAAAATTAATGAAATTCTAGGATTCCGCTTAAAACCAAAGCGAGCCACAAGTTGGGTATCCCTAATTTAAGTGTACAATTTTTGATAATTTTTTTTTTATTTAAATATTGTTAGATTTTAAAATAGTTATAGATTTACTTTTAAGAAAATATTCAAAACTTAGTGTTATTTAAATATAACATCACATTACCGTAAAGGATCGGTTTACACATTAATTGAACAGTATAACGACTTTGCATTACAAAAAAAAACGAACATTGAATTCAAATTGTTTAAATTTGTGCACTCTTTAGTCTTACCGAGGGGTGGCGGAGGCGTAGGATAAAAAAGAAATACAAAACGAATAAAGTCAAGAAAATATTTTTAAAATTAAATTTGAATGTAGCACACTTCGGAATTTTATATCGAAATATATTTATACTTCGTGCTGTGTGAATGGTAAGTCATAAAACATTTTCCAGGGTAAATATTTAGGGGATTTCTCTAAACCATACAATGAAGGATTTGCATCGAAATAGCCGGATTTTAAAAGTTTTCTTACCATTTAGAATTATAAAATCATGCAGATACACTCGGTTTTATTATCAACTAACATGACTGATTTTTATAAATTTCTTGCCAAATTCAAAAAGTAGTGAACATATTTTCTTGTTTTAAGACGAATCCACCTATTTTTATGTTTGCTTGAAGTAATATAAGAGTTTAAAATTTTAAAAATAAGTATATTAATAAGAACGAAAAGTCAGGTGCCCAGCGTAAATTTTGAAACATATTCTAACATATTCAGAGTATTGAGAAAATTTTTCACATTATATAAAGCTGAAAGATGATGTCTAAATAAGCAATTCAGAAAATGCATAACCGAGTTGAAAATCTAATTTCAGTGATCACCATTAATACCCGAAACAAAATGCGAATTTTTTTGTTCAAACCCTCGTAAAATTTGTAGTTTTGTACGCATACCTCATAGTATGCTATAAGTTTAACTAAATGCATAGCATAGTTCAAAATTTCTATTTAGTCAATTCCCTCAATAAATGGGAGTATACGTCAGATGTTTTATGCAATCCTGTATGTAATCTATAGAATTTATAAACGCCAGCTAATATAAAAACAAAATGTTTAATTTGAAAATGCACACCACAGCTGAAAATTACTTTTAGCAATTAATATTCATCGACCATATTCTAACCAATATATTTTGTGTGTCCCTGCAAATGAACAGTAAATGATATGTACACCAGATTCTATTTTACACTTCACACTTCAGTGATATATTTAAATTTCAGTATGATTTAAATAGTGGAACATCATTAAAATACACTTCAAGCAACATTTTTCCGTAATCCATAATGTAATATTCTTTTGAGTGTCAGTGTAAACAACTATATAGGGTGATTCTAAATTCATGGTACAAGACAATGTAAAAATCATCTATTGTAAGAAATGTATGGTCCCAAGTGACACATTCAGGTACAAAAAAATAGGAAGCCAATTTAACCCCTTTTTTATTTCAAAATTTTTCATGCATGCCTGAAAAATTCCTATACTATTCTTTCTTTCTTTCTTTTTTTTTTTTTTTTTTTTTTTTTTGTAAGACAAACATTTTATGATCACATAAAGAAAAAAAGTTTTCTTTGAAAGTTTCTGGTATGAAATCAAAATTTAAAAAACTTCGCAAAATTGGCAAATCTGTCAAACACAGGAAATGCAAGAAAAGAAGCTTTCTCAGTAATTTATTTTAAATGCTTAAACAGAGGGTTTTTCTAACACGGTATATATATTTTTTGTGTTACGTATGTGCTTATAAGCCTTTAGAGAATCAATCATAACTTATTTTTTTAAAACAGGATTATATTTATAACCTATTATATTAATTTCGATAATGTTTCATTTGCAGTGAAACGGATTATTAGTGAACGGATATATTAGATCGCGGCGGTGGGAAAGCTATAGGAAGTTTTTGGTATGAATGAGATGTTTTGAAATTAAAAGAGGCTAAAATTTAATCCTTGGTATTTGTACATGAATATGTCACTTGCGTCCAAACATTCCTAGCCAATAAATTAATATTACAGTGTTCTGAACAAACTCTTAAAATCTGTACTGTGAATTTAGAATACACAAATTACATGAGTATATTTTCGTAAGGTGGAAGCACGCACAGACAAATAGAACTGATAACTTTTTTGAATGATTCTTTGATGTTAGAAAACGTTAGCAGTGATATTTAAATAAAACATCACTTTACCGAGAAGTAACGTTTTACACAGAAATTCAGCAATAATGCTTCTAGGTTTTGCTTCCATTACATTCACTGAAAACTAATATTGAATTCAAAATGCCAAAATTCCCGTACCTTTTGGTCTTGCTGTGGGAATATGCAAAACGATAAAATTCGAGAATAAGTTCTTATACAAAACTGGAATGTGACACAATCCGGAATTTTAAGTCGAAATGTATTTCTATGTTGTTTTGTGTGAATGTAACATCAGATATGTGATGCAATAGAAACATTTAAGAGATTTACCAAATCATGCAATAACGAATTTGTATAAACGATAAAACTTTATCTTCAATACCCCATGCTTTGATAAAGCTTGGTGGGAGCACGTACAGACAAATAGAATAATAAATATTTTTGAATGCTTCTTTGATGTTAGAAAGTGTTAGTATTTAAATAAAAGATCACTTTACTGAAAAGTTACGTTTTACACATAAAATCAACAATAATGCCCCAAGGTATTGGCTGCCATTACATTTACAGAAAACTAATATTGAATTCAAAATGTTTAAATTCCCGTACCCTTTGGTCTTGCTGTGGGAACATGCAAAAAATAAAATAAAATAAAACAAAATAAATAAATAAATTCAAGAGTGAGTTCTTAAACTGAATGGGAATTCGGCACAACAAGGAATTTTAAATCGAAATATATTTCTATTTTGCGCTGCGTGAATATAACATCAGAAAGAAAATGTAATAGAATCATTTAGGAGATTTACCGTCATATAATGAAGAATTTATATAAGTGCTAAAACTTCATTTTCAATACAAAACATGCCATGGTAAACCTTAATAACATACACAAATTGCATGTCAAAACGAATATATTACCATAAGGTGTAGAGCAAGTACAGACAAATTTAATTCATAAAAATTTTTGAATGATTATTTGATGTTAGAAAGTACTAGAAATATTATTTAAATAAAACATCACTTTTAGAAGTGACGTTTTACACACAAATTCAGCAAGAATGTCTCTAGGTGTTGACTAGGTGTCTCTAGGAGTTGGGAGCACATTTACAGAAAACTAATATTGAATACAAAATGTTTAAATTACTGTACCCTTGGTCTTGCTGCTGGAATATGCAATACATATTGATTCAAAAATAAGTCTAAAATTGAATTGGAATATAACAAAAGCCGGAATTTTAAATCGAAATATATTTCTATTTTGAGCTATGTGAATGTAAAATCTTAAAGAAAATGCAATAAAGACATTTAGGAGATTTACCATATCATACAATAAAGAATTTGTATAAAAGCTAAAACTTTATTTTCAATACAAAACATGCCATAATAAACTTTAATAACATACACAAATTACATGTCAAAACGAGTATATTTCTGAAATTTGGGAGCACATACAGACAAACACATTTCATAAGCATATTTGAATGACTCTTTGATGTTAGAAAGTGTTAGTAGTGTTATTTAAATAAAACATCAGTTTACCGAAAAGTGACGTTTTACACACAAATTCAGCAATAATGGCTCTAGATTTTGTATTTATTACATTTAAAAAGAACCAGTATTGAATTCAAAATGTTTAAATTCCGTACTCTTTGGTCTTGCAGTGAGAATATGCAAAACAAATAAATACAAGAATGAGTTCTTAAACTGAATTGGAATGCGACGCAAATCGGAATTTCAAATCGAAATATATTTCAATTTTGCGCTGTTTGAATGTAAAATCAGAAATAAAATGCAATAGAAACATTTAGGATATTTACCAAATCATGCAAATAAGAATTTGTATAAGTGCTAAAACTTTATTTTCAATATAAAACATGCCACAAACTTTAATAACATACACAAATTACAAAACAAAAAGAGTATATTTCTGAAACGTGGGAGCACATACAGTCAAACACATTTCATAAACATATTTGGATGATTCTTTGATGTTAGAAAGTGTTAGTAGTGTTACTTAAACAAAACATGACTTTACCGAGAAGCGACGTTTTACACACAAATTCAGCAATAATGCCTCTAGGTTTTGCTTCCATTATATTTACAGAAAACTAATATTGAATTCAAAATGTTTAAATTCCCGTACCCTTTGGTCTTTCTGTGTGAGTATGCAAAATAAATAAATAAAAAAATGAGTTCTTAAACTGAATTGGAATGTGACACAAATCGGAATTTTAAATCGAAATATATTTCTATTTTGAACTGTTTGAATTTAAAATCAGAAAGAAAATGCAATAGAAACATTTAGGAGATTTGCCAAATCATGCAGAGAAGAATTTTTACAAGTGCTAAAATTTTATTTTCAATACAAAACATCTCATGATAAACCTTAACAATATACATAAATTACATGAGAAAACGTGTATATTTACGTAAGACGAGAGCAAGTACAGACAAATAGAATCCTTAAACATTTTTGAATGATTTTTTGATGTTAGAAAGTGCTATTTAAATAAAACATCGCTTTACTGAGAAGTACCGTTTTACACAAAAATTCAGCCATAAATGCCTCTAGGTGTTGGCTTCCATTACAATTACAGGAAACTAATATTGAATCGAAAATGTTTAAATTCCCGTATATTTGGTCTTACTGCGGGAATATGCAATGCAAATAAATTCAAGAATGAGTCTAAAACTGAATTGGAATATGACAAAAGCCGGAATTTTAAATCGAAATATATTTCTATTTTGAGCTATGTGAATGTAACATCTTAAAGAAAATGCAATAAAGATATTTAGGAGATTTACCAAATCATGCAATAAAAAAAATTGTATAAGTGCTAAAACTTTATTTCCAATACGAAACATGCCATGATAAGCCTTAATAACCTATACAAATTGCATGACAAAACGAATACATTTCCGTAACGTGTGAGCACGTACAGAGAAATAGAATCCTTAAACATTTTTGAATGATTCTATCATGTTAAAAATGTTTCGTAGTGTGTTTTAAATAAAACATCACTTTACCGAAAAGAAACGTTTTACATACAAATTCAGAAATAATGCCTCTATGTGATGCTTCCATTGCATTTACAGAAAACTAATATTGAATTTAAAATGTTTAAATTCCCGTACCCTTTGGTTTTGATGTTGGACTCTGCAAAACAAATAAATTCAAGAATGGGTTGAGTTCTTAAACTGAATTGCAATATGACACAATTTGGAATTTTAAATCGAAATTTAGTTCTGTTTTGCGCTGTGTGAATGTAACATCCGAAAGAAAATGCAATAGAAACATTTAGGAGATATACCAAATCATGCAATGAAGAATTTGTATAAAAATATGCAGATTTTAAAAGTTTCCTTTTTCATTCAAATTTATAAAATCAGACAAACAAGTTCAGTTTTCTTACAATTTTTTTTCAAAATGAATGACTGTTTTTTATAAGAAATTTTCTTCCATATTCAAAGAAATAGTTAACTTGTTATCTTATGAAATAATCTCTTTTAATGATTGTTTAAAGTGCCGAGGGGTAATTTTTATTTTTGAAAATTTATGTAGTATAGGTATGTATTAACACGTCGGAAACTATACGTTGAATGTGGCAAATGATGTGCGTTTGTACTATAACTATTTTTTATAAATAGTTAGATTTTGGTGCAGTAGCTATTGCACTCTTATATAAAAAAGCATGAATGCAAAATTTATTATAATTATATATGCTATATTCAGTAATGCGAAAATATAAGGTTCCATTTTAAATAGTAAACTTAATCATCGTGGCAGCCTTGTGTCATTACCTATCATGGGATAACATTGAATTAATTACGTATTATATAATTGAATGCAATAAAGAAAAGTTTTGTTAATAAATTTTTAGGTTTTGTTGAGATTTCAATAAAATTTGAAATGACTCGACAAAATTCTGAAACGATTATTTATATTAAATTTCAATTCATTCGGTTGGGTACTTTTTCGCTGTTATACGCGGACAGACTGACGGACCAAGCAATGATTATACATATATATATGATTACGTAGGCACCTAAAAAAGGCTATAACTAAATAATTCCTTCGGTATACGAAATTCTTAAATATAATTTTATAAAAAAAATTTTATCTTTTATCGTAGAATTTTTTTTTCAATCATGCTTACCATCTATTGTTCCAATTTTCTGCTTGATAAGTTTATCAATACCCATGAAAGCTTATTTTCCCATTTATGATGCTAAATTAATATACATATGAAATAAAAGAAGTGTCTATTATTGCCTTTAAAAAAAGGCTTTTTGTAATAAATACTCTTTTTAGGATATGAAATTGCAAATATTTGTTAGTTTTTTTTTCATTATAAATACTTTGTGCTATGCTCTAAAAAGATAGAAATTGCACCTAGGTGAAAATCAGTTTTCAAAAACGATTTTATTTCTAAAGTTAAAAAAATAAAAATAACATTTACTTTGAGATCATAAATGCCGTATTTACGAATGCAAAATGTGCTTTTATTTCTTTTTCAATTTTTCTCTTTGTTCCTTTTCTTTCCTTTTTTTTCTTGAAAAGGATTTACGGAATTAATTTTCTTGGCGTATAAAATAAAGCATCAATATTTAACAACGATAACATCTGTTACTTCAAAGGAAAAGATTTGCAGAAATATATCAAGCGTTAAGTTTTTTGATAATAATCTAGTATAGACATATGACACATTTCTTACTACTAAGTTTTCACTGTAATTATGATACTTTAGGCTGCATTTTTCTGACTGTGGGAGGGGGTGGGCTGTGCACATTCAAAGCACGTAAATGTGATATTTTTTCTTCATGTTCTACTTTTATATACTAGTCCAGAGTTGGCGTACCTTCATTTTGCTTCGTTCAAAATTTGATCAAAAAATACTTTATGGGATTATAACGTTACCAACTGAAAAATAAATTAAAAGTGCTGAAAAATAGTGGTTTAAAATTACAGTAAAACCACCCTAGAACAACTGCTTTCCGTTTCAATAAAAATTGGTCGCTTCAAGATATCTCTTAATTGAGGTGATTTTTAAATCTATGTTTTAATTCTTGAAAAAAGCTAACAATCGATATTACTAAAATTCATTTTTTGCATTACGAAAACTTTTATTTTGATACTTATAATTTATTGTAAATATAATAATTATAGTTTATAAGTATAATTTATTGTAAAAGTTTGAGCTAAAATTTTGGATTTTATTTAAGGGAGACCCGTACCCCATTTTCGGCCAAAAATCATCAAAAGTAAAAAAAAAAAAAAAAAAAATTATCTCAGAAAACGATAAAATACATATTTGCGAATATCCATGCAAAATTTCAGAACTCGGGGACACTTGGAACAGGTAGAAAATGAGCTTTTTTAATTGTACTCAGTATAGAGTTTAAAGGACTAGCGGCAATTTAAAACGTGTTTTCCTGATAATGACTTTTTTCATATTTTGCCTAAGCTCAAAGTACTAAGGTTCAGTGGTAAAATGATTTAGAAAGAAAGTGTTTATGTTTTTAGAATCTTAAAAAAATTTGCAACAAAAGTAAGGAGAGATATTTTTTTAACTATTTCTGAAAATTTTCCATAAATTGGTAAACATGAAAATTATAACGAATTTAAGGAAATTTACCATGCATATTTTTTTTTTTTTAGCCGATTAAAATAGAAAATTAAACTATCTCTCCTTAGTTCTTTTCTATATACTATAACACTACTTAAGAAATTTTAGCAATACCAAAATATTGAAAATTGAATGAGGAGTAGTAATTTTAAAAAGTGTATTTTTCGACAAAAAAAAAAAAAAAAAATCATAAAAATCCCCATAAAAAATAAACTTTTTAATAAAAAGTGAATTTTTTTGCTAATTATTCCTTACAAAAGGATTCTTAAGTACTAAACCAAAATTCATTACTTTAAAATCAATAATAAAAATTTTGGGTTTCTTCTTACGGGTCTCCCTTAAATAGTTTGATTTACAAAAATTTTATTTGATTAAAATACATTACTTCCTTTTATAATTATTTTAAAATTAAATTTGTTGGTGCTACTATCTTTTTAAAAACTTATTCATTATAAATTAATAATTTGGATTTATTAATTAAAGTATAAGTTGTTTCTAAATAAATATTAAAGGAAACACTCTGTGCGATTTTCGATCGCACTTACCAACTTATTATAGAATTTCGTTCTAACGAAATTATGTGTCGTTAGATGAACGAATGTTTCAAGAAATTCATGTTTCAACTAATTGCAACCATTCAGGTATAAGGGCGCCCTCTAGAACAGAGAGGGTTTCTAGAGAGGCCCAATTGGGCATTTAATTATATTATTATTTAAAATTATTCAAAGTAATGTATGATTCTTCCATTGCGCAAACATATTTCATGAATATGGATATTTTGTGAAGCAGTAACGTAATGATTTTATAAAAAATTCTTCCAACATTTATTTACAACAAGGTAAAACCCGTCAAATTTTGACGAAAAAAAAAATGCTTAAGAAGGATTGGTTCAGTAATTTATAATAAATCTACAAAATGAGTTACAATAAAAAATTCACCTTATATTGATATTAAGTCTAACTCTTAAATAAATGATAGTGAACCTAAATTTAGCAAAATACTATTTCTATAACACTCATTTGTAGAAATAATTAAAATTAAACTTTAATCGTACTTACAAGTATTAAAAAAATAAAGAGATGTTATTATGATAAAGTTATCAATTAAGGCTCTTATGCTAGTTTTTTCAAAATGAGGAAGCAAAATTTATTCCACTTTGACTCAATCATAAATTTTTTTCTAATGAAATCTAAATCCGACATTATTTTCACCATAGTCAAATATACATATGCAACTTTCACATCTGTATTCACCTTTTTTTTCATAAATTAGTGTTGTAATTTGATAATTTTGATTGAAAACATGCAGTCTTGTGGCTATTAGCTGAACAAAATTCTTAACAATTTATCTTCTTTTAAGTGTAAATAATTTTTTAATAAGATCAAATTTCATGGTGTTTTATAACAGACGATATTGGAATAGCATGTTATATTTTAAGTAAAAAAAATTCACTTTTAATGAGAAAATGGCAACATAAAGATACAGTAACATTTTTTTTCCTTTTTCCTTTTGCGTTTAATAGAAATGGAGTACTTTTGCAGGGCTTCCAAATGGTTTGCGAACTGAACACCAGTATTTTTTAACAGAAAATTTCATAGTAGGTTTCTGCTGGCTAAAATGCACCTCCAAAGGCAGTTTCGACACAATTTGCAAGAAAATTAAAGAATGAAAATGTTTCTAAGAAAATAATGCTGTTCAGTTGGCGGACCATTTGGGAGCCCTGACTTCTGTTGCCACAATTAAAAAAACGGTATTAAAAACTACAAAATAATAATAATATCTCAAAAATAAATTAAGATACAGTTTTTAAATAAATTGCATTTAAAAATACATTTTTTCTTTATAGGACGGTATAAAAATTGAGAATGTATGATGTCAAGAAATTTTAAAAATTGCAATATCAAAAATTGCAAAAACGGAATTTCATTTCAAATTTAAAAGTGTTGCCATTCGAAAAATGACGTCTGCGTTACCCACAGATACGTTTGGCCTTTATAATATAGATAAATATGATGGAAGTCGAAATCATAACATTTACAGTTTAGATAATTGTACACTTACGAAATGAATAAACTCATGAATGAATTTTTAAAAAAGAATTTAGTTCTGACACACTCAAGAATTTTCTGACAGAATATAATTGCATTTTGTGCTTTTCAAATGTCACATCAGCAAAAGATTAGAATGAAAGCTTAAATAAAAAATTCATGAATTATTCAACTAAAGATTTCTATGAAAAGAACTAGATGGAAAAAAAGTTTGAATAAAGCAATCAAGCAGACATGTTCTGCTTTATTTTCATGTTTTATTTTTCTTAAATATATATTCTCTATTGCTTTTTATAAGAATTTTTCTTTTAAATTGAAAGCAATAATATAAATTTTTTACTTGTTTTAAAATGAATTTCTTCTTTGTTATTGCTTTATTTATTATTCTTTAGAGAAGAATAATTTTAATTTTCATTAAAATCTTCCATTGTTTTTATTTAATTTTTTATGGTCAACTATTTAAGAGAAAAAAAAAATCAAAAATCGAATATCTTCGGCGATGAAAAATATTTCCTTAATGTTTTTACTTTTTATTTATTAAAAAATATGAGGAAAAACTGTAATCTAACAACTTACAACAATCATTTTGAAAACTGTTTTTTCAAAGTCTAAAAGTTAATACTTATAAATAAATTTTATATTAAAAAAAAAAAAAAATTGGTCTTTTACAATCAATTGGTTCAACATTAAGTTGTCTCCTTTTTCGTGATCGTCACAGATTTCTTAATCGATGGGCTCGATGATCAAACCCCATTTTCTTGCTTTAAAAGACAAGTTTTCAAATTTCTTTCGAATAGAATCGAAAAGAATTCGCTTTCTTTTCATTATCTGATAGTTTACGTCTACAAACTTTGTAATTTTTTTTTTACTTTCATTTTCATTATCAACGACATTTCGATTTTCTATTCAAATAAAAATTCCTCTAAATATAAAGAATTTCATAAAACTAAAATAAAATGCGTACATCCATTGCCCAAAGCAAAATGTTTGAATGTTTCCCTCTGAGTTAATAAAAATCAGTAAAAACATCACTTTGTGATCTTCAAAACATGGCTTACAAAATAATTGCGATAAATTGCGTCATATATTGTGTACGCCATAGATTAAACATTTATATTTTAGTACAATCATAAAAAGATAAAATATGGTCACCGCAAGAACCATTCTCGACCGAAAACAACACCCAAAGGGTTAATAAATACAGTAAAAATAACAAATATTTTTTATTTTGTTAAATATAATTTAATCATGAACGAAAATAGATAATAAATTCTTTCGCGTTATCTCAAGATTCCGAAAAACTATTCTTTATCTTTCAAAAACTCAAAATCTAATATATTTTCGAGATCTAAAGAAGACTTTAGCAAAATAAAGTTTCTGTTGCCATCAGTGATTTCCGGAAACATATATTGGCAGTTTAATAGCACATAAATGAGCTTTCTTTTACCTGAATATTGATTTTTATGGTTAACCCTTTTCAAGTAAAAAATTTGAAGATTAATGGGACGGTAGATGTTAACTTTTTTTCTTTTAATTTTCATCATAGCATTATGAAGTTTTGTGCATACATTAATTTCACCTAAAGCATAAAGAATACTTTAAAAAAATTTCCAATCTTATTAAAATTTTTTAATTAAAAATTTAAATTTTTTAACGAAATTTTAAAATGCTTCCCGAGTTTTAATTTTTGAGATATTGTCTTCTTTTGCATTTTTATCTCTTAAAACTCTATTATAAACAAATTTGTGTAAGATTTTTAAAAATTTCTTCAACAGTTAATATTTTACAGAATTGTTTTCTAAATTCTACATCGGTTTTCATCATTTTGGCTTTTAATAAGTGAAAAATCAAATGTGACTATCTTAATGAAGACACATTTTTAAAAGCTTACACAATTTCTTTCTAAACAATATCAGGATACTTCCTTATGAACTTCATAAATATTGATCAAAAATTATGTCGCAAGAAACATTTCAAAAATCTAAAAACGCTGAAAAATTAATTTTGAAAAAAAAAAACCATTTAAAGTATATAAATACACTTACATTTATTATTTAGGGGAAAGCTGGGTAAAACCGGGTAGGTGGATAAAGTAAGGAAGCAGGCTTAATGGCTTTATTTGCGGTGGTATATAACCGAAACGTTTAGAATTACCTTTAGGAGAGCGGCATGGCCAGTTCCCAGTAACCACAAGTCGTGTTAATGAACTCATTTCGCAGTGGTGCTTTTTAAAGGTTTCACTTGAAATGTTAAAAATTTGACGTCTGCAATATTACGTTACCAATCCTAAATACCAAAGGATTTAGATTAAGTAAGTATAACGTCTGATAATTTATTATTTACTCGTTATTTTAACTTTTGTATTGGTGTCTACGAGTTATCTGAACAACGCTAGAGTAACATTTCATCAAAATGACGTGATCGGACAAAAAAGTGATGCAGATGGCCGGACATAACCGGGAAGTTTCCGGTTTTGGACAACTCATTCATTTGCGATGTTGAAATAGAATTATCATATTTTTGCATTGTTTGACGATCTATAAATATTTAAGAAATATACAAAAATATGAGTTAAATTGTTATATAGAAGATTGTTTTTAGTCATTTTTATTGTAACGTCTATCCTTATTTCAATCCCTTAAAAATTATAACTCAAACAATAAGAAAAAGACAAGATGGTAAAACAAGACAAGAAAAACTTAACCCTGAAGCGAAGCTTTCCATGATCACAGAAAAGAAAATTAGAAACACTGATCTGAAAAAGAAAAGTCCTAAGAAAAAAAAATCATTTGACATCAAACGAGGAGGAAGATGAAAGTGAAGCATGCATCTTTTGCAACGGCTTACATGAACAGTCTAAACCTAAGGGGAGTTGGATACAGTGCCTTCATTACAGAGGGTAGGCAACTGAAGCATGTACCTATGCAAATGATAAATATCGAAATTTCATTTGTGATTTTTGTGCCTAACAATTTTAATTCTTAAAGCATAACTTAACTCATTTTTATTTTATGTAGATTTGATGTAGATTCACATTCTATAAGTATAACATGTCAATTTTCCTTTAATAAATAGAAGGACAAAACCGGGACATTACACACTTCTAAAAAAAGTATTGTTATGATCTCAATATCTGTTGTTCGTGACTATATGAATACTTTTTTTCTTCCTAAGGAATCAATTCATCTTTTTAATACAAGTTTTGACTGCTTTGTTCACACAGTGCACAATAATAAAAAGAAAAACTTTAGGGTTTCGGTTTTATCCGACTTTCCCAGAAGTGAATTGGTGTATAAGCCAAAATTTAATACTACTAATGGTTGACTCGTAGGTTTAGTGTTTGTCCTACAATCAAAAGCATGAAAACACGAAAACTGGGCGCAGGAAAATACAATGCTAACCCTACGAGTAAACCAGTGGTTTTCATTTTTGGCTTATGCACCACTCTTCTTCCGGCAAAGATGGATCATTAGTTTTCTCTATTACTACTTTTGCACAAAATAAAGAATTTTTTCTGGTGCTCGATGGCATAGGATTTTTTGCTGTCGGCTCTTAGACTAATCGAAGAAATTAAAAAGGGGGCGAAATATCACAGTCGCTGCTTTAAAAATTTGAAAATTAAGCATTTAATACCGTTTTATCTAATAAGTTTCAAAGTTGTGTGTTTTTAAGCAAACCTTACAAATGAATATATTTCACAGAATATGGAAATTATCTTACTTAATAAATAACTACTTCTTCTTGTATTTAGGTACAATAGAACACAATTCGATATCAGAATGCTTAGAAGATCGTAACATTTACGATGATACGAAATGAGAAAACCTATGAATAAATTTTT
This sequence comes from Maratus speculifer, assembly GCA_964019185.1. Lineage (NCBI taxonomy): Eukaryota > Metazoa > Arthropoda > Arachnida > Araneae > Salticidae > Maratus > Maratus speculifer. The sequence continues at coordinate 368,860,756 of OZ025290.1, read as the reverse complement.
AAAAGGGAATTTGAATATGAAACGCTCAAGAATTTTATGTGAATATAATTGCATTTTGTGCTGTGTGAACGTCTCATCAGTAAAATGTTACAGTGAACGCTTAAATATATTTTTCTCAATAATAAAACGAAATATTTGCATCAAAAGAAATGTATGGGAAAAAGTATGAATAACGCAATCAAGCAGAAAGGTTCAACTTTATTTTCTACATTTATTCTTATTATTTTACATTTCTGACTGCTCCCCGTTTTTTCCCGTTTAAATTTAGAGGTATAATAGGAAAGTTTTACTTGTTTTAAAATGACTTATTTTTGATTTAAGTTCAGTTTTTTTTTCTTTGTTACACTTTATTAAAATGCACATTGTACTTCGATTACTTTTTTCTTTATTGGAAATCTTTAAGGCATCTACGTTATTTAAGAGAAAGAATGTCAAAAATCTATTATGTCGTTAAAAAAAAATATAATTATGCTTTGCCTTTAGTTTTTAATTTCTAGGGAAATAAGGGATGAAGAAAATAAATAATGAAAGACAAAAATCCAGCAAATTAATTAAAATATCGAGCAGGATAAAAAAAATAATTCAACTATCTCGAGGTAACATTATGAAAACCTATTTGAGCCCGGCTATTTTTACTTTCTTGTATCTTCAATAGAAGAAAGTATTGTAACGTAAATCTTTTCGAACTTCAGGTTTTCGACGAGTGTACACGTTTTAGGGGCAAAGATTTAAAAAGAAAAAAGGAAAACACGTTTTTACAAAATGTCTCTTTGCCCATGTGTGTGTCTATGTGTCCGTATGTCGCCATATATCATAATCGTTCATAAATCATTCGTTTATTACATCTGAAATTAATGTCACGAGTATTCTCTTTTTTATTTTCTTTTTGTAAATAGAAAGCTCCAGCAGTTGCCATATTAGAACGCCGCCACAGATGTTTTCGACCTTTGATTTCCTAAGTTTTAAAAGCAAATTAAATTAATCACAGCTGTAAGTCGATAAAAGTAGAATAAGAACTATGTCAACAGATAATATAGGAGGACCAATTACACTGTTTGATAAACATATAATAAATTCAGGTCATCAGTGTATACTAGATGTTAAAAAAATTTTAATTAAAATTCATGTACTACTTACAACTAAAGTAGAACTGATTTCCTACAGTTTCGAACAATAAAACTTTTTCATCATCAGGGAAGCATTAGGAGATAAAACTAACACGTTACACAGTTCAGATAATACAATACTAAATATAATACTTTTACTATTGTATTATGTTAACTGTGTAACGTGTTAGTTTTATCTCCTAATGTTTCTCTTATGATGAACAAGTTTTATTGTTCGAAACTGTAGGAAATCAATTCTACTTTAGTTGTAAGTAGTACCTGAATTTTAATTACAATTTTTTTTAACAACTAGTATACACTGATGAGCTGAATTTATTATATGCTATGTCAGCAGCTTTTTAATAAGTAATCATTACTGAAAATGTATTGGAAAATCAGATAAAATTTTTACCCGGGGAACATGACAACCATCAGAACATTTCAAAATGGCGCACTACTACATTTACAATTGGTGTGATTTCACTTGAACTGGTGTAAAGCTTGTACAATTTGTTTAATCGGGTAAAATTACACCATTTTTAATATTTTAAACCCCTTAAAAGCATGTTGACACGAGAAAAAAAGCATTTTATAAACCGAATTTCTCGGCATTTTATAAACCGAAATTAAACGCAACAACACTTCTTTTTTTACAGTGTATATATTAAGATTTCTTCAATATAAACGGAGCTTTGACACTTTGGATTCCTTCTACTTGTTTATGCGTATATGTATGGCCATAATAAGTAATTCGTATGCATGTTGAAAAATGAATGCAAAAAGTTATTATTTTCGTTATAAGAACACTACGCTAAGGTATATGAAAGTGCATGCGAGGATTAGTAAAATGATAACATAACATATTTCAATTTTATAAAAGTGTATAAACTAATTATGTTAAAAGCAAAAATTAAGAAAAATTATTTATTCATTAGTTACGGACAGTGTTGTTAATATATTTTTTTAATATTTTTCATATCACTATTTTTTTCTGACGAAAAATGTGTAAATTTTCATTTATTAACTAGGCACCGTTTTATCTAACAATTCCGATGTATGTATATTCAAACAATCCTTCCCCTACACAAACAAATACATTTTACAGAATGTGGACATTTTGTGAAGCAGTAGCGTAATGACTTTATAAATAATTCTTCTTGCATTTATTTACAATATAATTAAGGACAAAATTATAATGCTTAGCTGATAGTATATTTATGGAGATATGAAAAGTGTAAACATAAATAAATTTTAACAAGTCGGAAATTACACATCAGACGTAGCAAATAAGGTGAGATCGTTGTACAGGGTGTCCAGCAAATAAGACCCTGGTTTCATAATTAAATTTCTCAAAAACAAAGATCAATAGAATTATGCAGTAAACGGTTTTTTCATTAGGTAAGCTGTAAAAATCTTATACAAAAGTTTCGAACGGTAAATATTTTGAAAAGATTGTGTTCCGATTGCAAAGAAAGCCTTGATTTGACACCTTTCTTGCTTTAGATTGCTGCCAGAAAATGTGTTTTTCGGCTTAAAGTGCCATATTTCATAGTTTTTTAAATTAAATTTTTGAAATTTCGAAATTCTAAAAATTTACTTCGAAAAATCTTTTAAATATTGCACTGTAAGCTGAAAAATTATTTCTCTGCTGGCAATCTAAAACAAGAAAAATGTCAAATCAAAGCATTCTATGCAATCAGAACGCATTTTTTGTTTTCAAAGTATTCACTGTTTGAAATTTCTGTATAAGATGTTTACAGTTTACCTAATGAAAAAACCGTTTACCGCATATTACTATCGGTCTTTGTTTTTGAGAAATTTAATTTTGAAATCAGGGTGGTTTTTGCTGGACACCCTGTATTACAGCACTTCGAATACAATACAGTATACGAAATCCTCCGTTTGACCCTATAAATACTAAATGCCTCCTATTATAAAGCAAGTAACCTGTAGTAAATCTCAGTAACGTTTATCAATTTCATAAAATACGAAATAGTTTTCATTAAAACGCACCCCATACAACGTTTCCTCCTATACCATTATGGAAAGGAATACTTTTGTGTGGCCCTGTATAATAATAAAAAACTATTGTTTGCTCCACAAATTGGACAGAATGTATATTTTAGTATATATTTCATAGATGCATATGAATTAAATTATGTGTAACATCATTAAAGTGCACTTGAAACTATTTTTTCCTATTGACATATAATGTAACGGAATGCATTTGCTTGTCCCTGTAATTGAACTATACATCCGACTATCATAAAATTTGCTATGTGATGCGACAAAATTATGCAATATTTATAAATCTTAAATTTCAAACGATTCCATTGGATAGTTTTTGCGTTGTTATATGCGAACGACCGGCAAACGGACGGAATAAGCAATGACTGTAGGTGCTACGAAATTAAATGATTATGAACGCACTTAAAAAGAGAACTTAAAAGAACACGCCGGATCATATTATGACAGAATATAATTGCATTTTATGCTTGAATATTCGCATCAGCAAAATATTAGAATAAAAGTTTATTATTTTTCTTTTTTTAATCATAAAATAAAACATTTGCATCGAAAGAATTAAGTGGGGAAAAAATCCGAATAAAGCAATCAAGCAGAGTGTTGCATTTTTATTTTTGTCAATTATTTTTATTTCTGTACACTGTGTGTATGATTTTTTTGTTCAAATTAAGAGAAATGACTGGAATTTTTGAATTGTTTTACAATAAACTCATCTCTATGATTGTTTTTTGTTTTGTTTTAGTTTTATAGTTTCTTTTTTACTCTTTATTGAAGAATAAATTCTAATTGTTGATTTTTTTTTAATTTCTTTAATGAAAATCTTTAAAGGCTTCTCTTTAAGGAAAAAAAGCAAAACACTTATTATGACGAATAAATAGTTTCTTTTTAACTTTAGTTCTTATTTACAAGAAAATATGAGGTGAAGAAAGTAAGTAATTAAAGATCATTATTACGAAATTTTATTGAAATGGCAACGAGCAATTTAAGATAAATAATTCGACCCTCCGAGTTACGCCATAAGTTCATATTTAAATCCAACAATTTTTAAGTTATAGCAATCTTTACACATTGGTTGCCGTACAATATATGAATGTATAAGAGGTGGTTTTTGCTGTGTCTTTGTCATTCACAGGATTGCCGTTGGCGACTATTTATTAATACTGTTCCTACCAAAATTTTATGAGAAATATAAATTTTCTCCAATATTAGAATAAATTTGCTTTGAAGACTGTTGTTTTTGAGTACTAGTAACACATGCACACACACAAAAAATTGCCAAATGCAATACGATATTTATGTACGTATGGCGAATAATATTTTACATCAAGCTGTGTCGTTTGTGTATGTATGACGGCTTCTGCAATATAATCGTGTGTCTGACACTTTAGTCTTACCCGCTTCTTATATATGGACATAATAAACCTTGGATATTTCGGATGCATGTGTAGAAAAATAAATGTAAAAGAGTATTTTTCTATTGTAACAACATATCAAAGTATATAAAAATATTTAAAAGAAGTAAAAAAGATGACATAGCGTATCTGATTTGAATAAATGCCTATAAACAAATCTATATTATTAAGGACAAACGCGTCTTCGTTCAATGCTTAAATAATTAGTGCGTTCATAATGATGTAAATGCATAACATCTAAAATTGTCGTTCAATCTGTCGTCTGTCCGCATATAATCGAGCAAAAATTACTCAACCTAATCGGTTGAAATTTAAAATATATAATTGTTGCTTACTTTTGTCAAGTCATTTAAAATTTTATGAAAATCGGATGCATTGTATTAATTACCGTGACAATCAAAAGTACCCATTTACTTTCAATAGGAAAAATAGTTTCAAGTTCATTTTAATGATGTTATACTTTTTCAAACTAAAAGAACTGATGAAGAATAAACTAAAAAAATACATTCTGTACAATCTGTGATGTAAAGAATATTTGTTATTAATTTACAGAGCCTCTCAAAAGTATTGCATTACATAATTCTATAGCGGAAACATTGTTTGCGGCGCGTTTTAATATTATTAAACTATTTCACCTTTTATGAAATTGATATACGTTGCTGAGATTTACTACAAGTTACTTCCTGTATAATAGAAAACTGATAGCATTTACAGGGATACACAAAAGATTTTGGGCTGTCCTGTTTTTCTTATGTTTTATGCCGTCACTATCGCGCCATGGAACTGCTTCCGCTCATACAAATCCGATCATACGATCCTTACAAATCAGAAGCCTTGTGATGTCCTCTACCTCATTTCAAAGTTTGTTCCTATATTTTTGGGACACCCTGTATAACAGATAATTTTTAATGTTCACTTTGTGTTTGCAGGGTCACCACTCACCGACTATTTGTTGTTGCTTTTTCCATAAAAAATCTACAGCAATAATCAATTTTTACCAATATTTACCACGAAGATTTTTGTTTCTAAATAGTGGTAGTATAACCAATTATAAAACAATTGTTAGTGACAATCTAGTATATCCATATATATATGATGATATATTTTACACCAAGGTAATAGTTTGATACATGGCTCTAGCAATAGACACGATAGTCTGACACTTTTGCCTCAACCGGTATTTTATCTGTACATAGCCATAATAAACCTTGAGTATTTAGAGTGCTTATGTAGAAAAACGAATGAAAAAGGGTATTTTATTCCGACCAAGGCCAAAGTGTATCAATGTATGTGAAAGAAGAAGCAAAAGTATGACATCTGAAATTGATAAATTTTATCAAATAATAACATTAAAGCAAAAAGAAGAAAACAAATATTTGTTCATTAATTAAAGACATTGCTGTTAATATTTTTTTCTTCTTATTATTATTATTTGTTATCAGAAATGTGCAATTAGGATATTTAACAACCAGTTTATTTACTACTATTCCAAGTTATGTAAAATTATACAGTTCTCCCACTATGCAATAAATATATTTCATAAAATATAAAAAAATTATGAAACAGTAGCGTAATGATTTTAAATGTAATTCTTCATGGATTTATTTACAATCGAATTGTAATTGAAGTAAAAATCACAATGTTAACATAACAGTACACTTATAGTGATACGAAATAAATAAACTCTTGAATGAAATTTTGAAAGGGAAGTTGAATATGACACATTGAAAAATTATCTGACAGAATATAATCGCATTTCATGTCGTTCGAATGCCTCATCAGTAAAGGATTACACTGTTAAAAATCTTGTTCTAGTTTGAACCAAAAAAGGTTGTTTTTTGGTGCTCAGTAGCTGCCACCATAAGATGGTGAAATCTCGTACCAGCATTTGGAGCTTCCTAGTTCAACCTCGTTCCAACTATTGGAACTATGCTTTAATGGGAGCTCCAAATTTTGGTTCAAGATTTCAGCATCTTACGGTGACAGATATTGAGCACCAAAAAACAAACTTTTTTGGTTCAAACTAGAACAAGATTTTTAACAGTGTAGAATGAAGGCTTACGTACATGTATTTCTCTATTATAAAACGAAAAATTTTCATTCAAAAGGGGCAAAGATCTAAATAAAACATACAATTCTGCTTTATTTTCTGCATTTATTTTTATTTCTTTACATTTGTGTCTGCTGTTAGGTAGCTTTCATTACAAAAAGTAAAAAGCTACCTATTGCAGCCGTCCGGAGGAAAGCTCTTCCGGAAAATTTTGGTATATTTTCACCGATCATGACCCCCATACCCCAAAACCACCCTCCGTTCAAATGTTGACATATATATATATATATATATATATATATATATGGGTGATTCTCAAAATAGGGGACAATTTATGTCCTTCGGCATACAAAAAAAAATTGAGAGGTTTTCTGTCATGTTTTTATATTTAGATATGTTTGTCTTAATATTATTCATTATTTGCACTCAAGAATTACTCATTTTTTAGTTAAACACACATTAAAATAACAGAATAAATGTTCAAAATGTCATTAGCATGGATGTCCACAGCAGCTGTGCCTTGTGTATACTAGCATTTTTCAAGAGTTAATATCATGTTTATAAAATAAAACAAATATTATTCGTTCTTTAAATAAATCAAGAAGAGGATTTATCCAATAAATTTCTTTTTAAAAATAAAATTATAATATATAAAAAAAGAATTAAAGTTTGTCCTCCATATTCTATTTTCAAAACAAGATCATACTATTACAGCTGGTTATTTATCAAAATTTCATTTTCACATATGACAATAGTTTGAAAATATAAAGTTTCTCCATGGCAACAAGTAGCCATTTTCTCCCAGCCTGAAAATAGAAGCATGTATTGTATTTTAAGAATATAAGTTGAATATTAGGGGAGTACATCAATTGTATGTCATTAGAATGGATAATAATTTTCATGTTTATTTTATAGTTAAAATTTTTATTTTACTTATTTGCATAGAACTTTTGGGTCTTAAAAAGCCTCAGAAAGGACTATTGCATTGTGATTATATTATGGCTCATAATCTTATTTAAATTAAAATTTGTCATTAGCATGGACAAATATCAGTGTCATTAGCATGGTCTTTCTGTCCATGCTAAAGACTCCTATGTGCATAAATGTAACCAGTGCTTATATTATATCCTTTATAAAGTTTAATTTTACATATAAATTTAGGTATTACATTTATTATCCCTAAAATATGCATTAAATCTGTCAGAAAATCACTAAGACAGCTTCTTACATTGTTAGTGTCAGAATGTTGCTCATGTAAACAAAGTTTGCTCTTTGGTAATGATTTTATTCTCCTTATATGTATATATGTAAAAATGGAAACCATTTGCTGAAAAGGAAGGCTAATAAATATAGAAAAAATTATTTAAACAGGAAGAAAATAAAAATTTCTTAATATATTTATTCCATGCAATTTGTTTTGTCATTAGCATGGCTCAAAAAATACTAATTATTTTTTTAAAGTTAAATTTTAAATATTTAGCTCTGCTGACTACGTGTAAAGTATACCTAATACTATATTAACAACACCTATTTTTTTCAGAAATTTTGCTAAAGTAATTTTTTTAAGATTTCACTTTTGAAATCGTCCCCTATTTTGAGAATCACCCATATAACCATATATATATATATATATATATCTGATTTTTGTCATGCGATAACTAACGTATTTATGAACCGATTTGAATGAAACTTGGTATGTACATAGTACATACAAATATCTCGACCGAGTTCGTTGGCCAGCATCATCCGCCATTTTGTTTCAAAATGGCAACCATTTTAAATTAAAAAAAATTTAAAATTTAAAATTAAATGTGAAAAAATTAAAAGTTGAAAAATATTTTTCTTTTACGTGTTAGAACTTAAAACAAAGATTCCAGAACACTTTTTGTTTTGTCTATATCTTAAAAAATGATTGAGTTATAGCACTTTGATATTTGCTTATGGCTGACAGTTTGAAACGGTCTGATCTGAGCGATCCATCATGTTGCTTTAAAATGGCATACACTTTATGATATCGTGGAATTTGGTGACCGTGGAATTTAGTGACTCTCTAAATCGCTTAAAATAAAACCAGGTTGAATAAAAGATGACTAATTTCTAAAAATTCCTATTAATATTCAGTCTTGACAAAAACTAGTATTCAATCTTATAAAATCATTAATTTTATAAGATTATTTCCACTAATTTGAGCTTGGTATTTTTGAACAATGTAACTTACTTTAAAATAAATAAGTAAATGTATAAGTATATGAAAGCTACCTCTTCCTCCCGGCATTGCCGGAAGGACTTTTTAATTTTTTTCGTTTAAATTAAAAGAAATGATCGGAATTGACTTGTTTAAAAATTAATTCATCTCTTTTTTTTTACTTACCCATCATACGTAGTATAGGGTAAGTCTTGCAATCGTTTTGAAAATCGAAAAAAAAATTATTGACGGATTTACACGTTTCAGATACTAGAGATTCCGAAAAACATATTTTTTTGAAAAAAAATTTTTGCCGTCCGTCCATCTGTCTGTCTGTAAACGAACAATCTTCCGAACAAATTGAGATAGAGACTTGAAATTTTGTATGTACTTAGTGTGTAAGAATGGGACGAAGCCTATTTAATATCAGTAACCTCGATTATCCGGAACTATTTTTTCCGGACTCTCGAAAAATTCATTCTAATGAAAGGTATGTAAAAAAATTCGAATTTTTTTATTTTAAAGAATGGGTTTAAAAGACAATAAAATAACACAAATTTTGCATAAAGAACGAAATCGATCGAATTATTAGCTGCCGAGATATGTGTAATCCTGTTTTCCGCATTCTTCGATTTTTCATGACCCTGTATTTTAATCAAATTTCAATTCAAAAATATATTTTAATTGGAAATGAGACGCTTCATCCGACGCAGTAAATTGTTAGTTAATATGATTATTATTTTTAGAGTTATAAGGATGTTTCTTTCACGCAATCCGGTATTACTTGAGTATTTTGGCGTTTTATATAATTTGTCGAATTTGGCTCATCAGCAATTCATTAATAAAGCATGACTATGTATATTAAAACTATTTAAATTTGCGTTTAAATTTTATTTTGGAATTGCAGTGCATTTTATAAATATTTTACACATGTTTTATTTTCATATTTTATATTATGCATATCCATGATTGGTAAGTATTACGGTGGTCCCCAACGACTAGTTTCTTTTTTCTTTGATATTGATGTTTTTCTTGATAATCTTTACTGGAACATACATTGTACTTTGGTGAAATTTTTTAGGTACATTTTTAATTATGTAAATGCGTAGAACATATAGTCGTTGTTCAGTCCGTCTATTGGTCCGTATATAATAACGCAAAAACGACCGAAACGAATCGTTTGAAATCTAAAATATATTATTATTGCATAATTGTGTCGACTCATTTCATATTTTGTGAAAATTGTATGTATAGTTCAATTACAAGAGCAATAAAAATTATTCAGTTAGATTACGGTGAATGGGAAAAAAATGTTTAAAGTGCATTTTAATGATGTTACACTCATTCGAACAGAATACAATCAAAATGCATATATCAAATATATACTAAAATATACATTCTGTAGAACCTGTAGAGCAAAGATTATTTTTATTAATACAGGAAATTATACAGGGAAACACAAAAGTATTCTATAACAGAATGGTATAGGGGAAACATTATTTTGGGAGCGTTTTAATCATATTAGACTATTTCACATTTTATTAAATTGATATGCGTTGCTAAGGTTTACTATAAGTTCATTCCTGTATAATTGAAAGCATTTAGTATTTACAGGGACACACAACAGATATCGGGATACTGTATTGTATCAGAAGTACTATATATTTTAGAAACTTCGTTATAGTACGAACGAACCTCATTTGTTACGTCTGACGTGCTATTTCCGACTTGTTTGTTTATTTAATTGAAATACTGAGGGCATCTAAGAAGAATAAAGTTGCCACAAAGTCTGTTATCATGCCAATAAAAAAATTATTTCCTTTTCTTCTTTACTTTTTATTTATTAAGAAAATGTGGGATGAAGAAAATAAATAATTAAAGATTGAAATTAAAAAAAAAAATATTAAAATTATCAGGAGGCAAATTAAAAAAATAATTCAACAATAACAAAGATCATCTTGTTTTTCCATTTTAGCCCAGACATTTATAAGATATAGCAAATCTTTAATGCACAAAATGTCATGTAATTATATGTTTAAATGACATGTATTTTCGATGTGACCTTTTTATTCACAAAGAGTGGTCAATAACGACTATTTATTGTTCTTTTCCTCCCAAAATTTTTTAACAACTGTCGTATTTAACCAATATTAGAATAAATTTACAACGAAGATTGCTATTTTTAAGTAATGGTAATTAAAACCACGGATGTAGTCGTAAAATAAAAAGAGAGTATACTTTTTAAGCAGAGGGTATACGCTCAAGGCAGAGGGAATACCCTAGAGTGTATATACTATAGCTTTATTGAGAAACAGAGGGTATACGGTGTTCCTTTTAAAAAATCCAGAAGGTATACGGCGTATACTCGTGTGTGCCCTCCACTACATCCCTGGTTAAAACATCTAAAAAACAGTTGCGAGTCGTAATCTGAAACTCATACATGTATGACTATATATTTTACATCAAGTTGCGGCTTTGGTATATATGACGGTACCTGTAATATTAACGGGGATCGGACCTCACACAGTTTTTTACATGTAAGCACTGAAAAAAAAAGAAACAAAAAGAAGAAAAAACGGACAATTTTACAGAAATTGTACTAGTAATCCGGACGCTAGAACAATTTACTGTTTTTTAGCGTAAATTCCAGAAATTTTCCCGTTTATTTGTTTTCTTTCCTGTAATTTACGGAAATTTTTCCCTGAAAAAACAGTAAATTCTACTAGTATCTGGATTACCAATGCAATTTCCGTAAAATCGTCAGTTTTTTTACAGTGTGTGGCTATAATAAACCTTAAATATGTCGAGAACATGTGTAGAAAAATCAATGCAAAAGGGTATTTTTTCGTTAAACCAACACCAGTCCGAAGTGTATAAAAGTGTGTGAAAGAAGAAACAATTGATGATATGTGAAAATTTTAAACAAACATTTATGTAAAACAAAGATGTATTTACCGTAATTTCGGGTGTATAAGCCGCGGATCAAACAATTCTATTTGGACCCAGAAATATTATTAAGTGATAGAAAACAAATATTTACGGCGATCTAACTAGTTATATTTGTTTCTTAAAAAATTCTGGGTCGAAAAATAATTGTCTGATCTGCGGCTTATACACCCGAAATTACGATATTAGTTTTAAGCATTGCTGTTAACAATTTTTCTTATCATCATTTTTTCTATCTGAAACGTGCAATTTGGCATTTAACTATCAAATTGTCTCCTACTATTTCGAGTTATGTAAAATTTTATAGTTCTTTCTCTATACAAATTAAAATATTTCACCGAATATGGAAATTTTATGGAGCAGCAACGTCATATACAAAATAATTCTTCTAAAATTTATTTACAATATAATTAATGTTAAAATGATATTCTTAACAAAGAAGATCTCAAAAGTGGGCAAACTCAGAATATTTTGAAAAAAGTACTAATTTAACTACTTATGTTTGTAACAAAGGATCAGAGAAAATTAGAGGTGGGATTACAGAAAAAGGACTGTAATAATAATAATAATAATAATAATAATAATAATAACGAATAGTTGGCGTGAAAATTCGAAAGCGTCACGCGATTTGGCGAGCATCACTTCTCCTCGCTAGAAGCAAACGATTTTCACGTAACTGAAAATTATTTGTTAATGGATTTTTAGAATTGTTTAAATGATATTTAATAAATTTAAACTTAAAACGAGAAAGTTTAACGTACAAACATGTATTCATATATCTATATTGCTTGCTGCTGCAGTTATTTATATTTGTCCCTTGAAAAATTTTCTCATAAAAAATCATATTGAAAAGAATATATTTATACATTTAAGCGCATTCAAAGTAGTTTCCATAGTAAACAAATTGAATCGATAATACTCAATTGGACTTATAATGTTGAGCTTTAAACAGTTTTAGTTAATTGAAAAATTTTTAATTTCATTTTAAATCGCAGTTATTCACAGTTAAATATCATTATAAGTACATATAAATTTGGATATGACAAAATTACAGTTAAAACAAAATAAAACTGAGAAAATTAAAGTTATTTTAAAAAAAATTATTTAAACATGAACATGAAACATTTTTTAAAAAGTTTCTTTGACATAAGAAATAATTTTAAAAAAATACATTCCATCACCAAACGATGAAAAATCGCCAAATAAAGAAATTTTAATATTTTTTTAAGTACGCTCTATCGAGGTTCCGTTGAAATTGTTTTTAAAAATGTATATAGCCTCATGAGAAGAGCATTCTGTAATTTTTTTCAGATTTTTCTGAATATGCCCGTATGGAGACTTGCCTTGAATGATGATAATACACTTAACGTGATATGAAAGGAACAATGAATTTTTAAAAGAGAATTTGAATGTGACATGTTCTCGAATTATCAAAATTATCGAATTGGCAAAATATAATTAATTGTATTCTCTGCTGTTTGAATGTCACATCAGAAAAAAAATTAGAATAAAAGCTTCCTTTTTTTACAGTCGTAAAACGAAATATTTCCATCAAAAGCATTGGATGATAAAAAAGGTTTCAATAAAACAATCAAGCACATTTTCTTCGACTTTATTTTCTGCATTTATTTTTATTTCTTTATTTCCTTACTTTTTAATTGATTTTATAAGAATTTTTTGCTTGAATTCAGAGAAATGATTTACATATTTGACTGTTTTAAAAAGAAATTCTTCCTTTTTAATATTTTTATTGTTACTCTTTATTGGAATACAAATTATATTTTTCTACATTTTATTTATTTCTTTATTCAGAATGCTTTAATCAAAATCCTTAAGGGCTTCTTTTAAAGAAGAAAAACGTGAAAAATTTATTATCGTGACGATACAAAATACATTCTTTTCTTAATTGGTTTTCTATTTACTAAAAAAATAATAGATGAAGAATTAAAATATTAAAAGAGAAATATTACGAAATTTAATTAAAAATTTAATTAAATAAGTAGGTTATGAGAATAACGGGATCATCATCAGCACTTATTTAAGTCAATCCATTTTTAAGATATAACTATAACATATTGACTGTCATATAATGTACTCATGTTGTCTCATATGCAATCAAAACACAATGTTAGGTTCGAAATATTCTATAAATTATACTTCGTTGTCTTGTTAATGAAATTTATTTTATACATAGAATAACAGTATGAATAGAACGTATAAGCAAATATTGAACTAAAAGTATTTACATATACATGTTACAGGTCAAACCCAATTTTAGGTCAAACTAGATTGGCCTAGGCCAAACCGGTCTATCCTAACGCCCATCGGATAAACTAGTTTTTCCTAGGCCAAACCGGTCTATCCTAACACCCATCGGATAAACTAGTTTTTCCTAGGCCAAACCGGTTTATCCTAACGCCCGTCGGATAAACTAGTTTTTCCTAGGCCAAACTAGTCTATCCTAAGGCCCATAGGACAAACTAGTTTTTCCTAGGCCAAACTAGTTTGGCCTAACTCTTATAGGATAAACTAATTTAGCCTGCTGTTTATTGGTCTGAACTAGTTTATCCTAGGCCGATCTAGTTTATCCTAGGCCAATTCAATTTGGCGTGATTTTATTGAATGCAATGACCGCCTCAGCGCCAACATTCTAGTTTGTCCCAAGCTGATCTAGTTTATCCTAGGCCAATGTAATTTTACGTGTTTTTAGCTCACAAGCGTCAAAACCTGAGAAATAATGAGCTCGCAGGTTCTGTATGTACGCATGTTTGTACGTATGTACGTATGTATGTACGTAACGCGACAACTCTTGATAGAAATATCCGATTTGTTTCAAATTTTGTAGTTTCATTCTGATAAGGTACTTTTCCGATTAGGTTTGGGAATTCATTGGATAAAAATAATAGGGGACGAACGGAAGGCTAATCCCCCAGCGTTAATTTAGAGAAGTGGATTTTTCATGCAGAATTATCAGTTATTTAAAATTTTAGACATAGGATCATTCTGACAAAATGCCTAAGTGATTAGTTGTGGATGTTTATTGTTTAAGTGTAAAAGAAAGGGTAATGTAAGTAACCTTCCTCCCCCATAATTTAGATAAATGGTTTTGAAGCAGAATTTACGAATTTGCGTCAAATTTTGGATGTAGGTTCTTTCTGATAAAGCGATTCCCTGAATAGTTTTGGGGGTTTAATGGTTAAGTATGAAAGAAAAAATGAAGGATTACCATCTTACCTAGAAAAAACTAGCTTATGGTATGGGCATTTAAATAAATAAGTTTGGCGTAGAAAAATTAGTTTATCCAATTGGCGTTGGGATAAAATAGTTTGGTCTAGGCTAATCTAATTTGGCTCAAAATCGGGTTGTGCAGGTAAAAAATCTTTCACTAGAATAAGCATAAATGTGTGTCAAAAGTCATTGCTTGCAACATCAACGCAGAAATTTAACATGTAAACAGTAGAGACATGATGTATTAGACATGATGTTTGCTTATTTTTATTTTTTTTTTCTTTAGACTCAGGCGTTGCTGAGATCAGACTTGCTTTTATTATTATTATTATTATTATTATTATTATTATTATTATTATTATTATTATTATTATTCGAGCCACATCACAGCTGAACATAATTTGCAATCGAACAGCGTTTTTCATTTTTGAGAAATTAATTATCTGTCGACATATAAGCTATTCTCGTCACGGCGTCAATTTTTTCTTTTTTGTGAAGTCGTAACTGGAAATTCGGCTCAAAACGTGGCTTTAATAGTATTTTCTCAAAGAATCATCGCTTTTATGAAAAATGGTTAACGCCATTCGATTACATTTTTTTTTAGTGAGAATGCTTGCTAATCTTATGCATTTCCGAAAGGGAATTAATTCATAAATGTGTTAGGATGTAGCTCTTTTTGATTTGAGAAAAGCCTTAAGGAATGACAAAGAAATATATTCGCAAATCTACATTTTACCAAACATATTCAAAAGTTATGATGTTTATAACTCTTCTTTTTGTCTTTTGTTCTAAACTACATTAACTATTTAATGAATCCCTATGTGAATATTGAAGGACTAAGAATCTAAATAATCAATAATACATTGTGCATTTTCCATTCTGCGAACACATTGTAATTTAAAAATACATTGTAAATTTATCCAATAAATATGCAAGCATATATTTTTTAAGGAATCTTAAATGTATATGAATTAAAATCTGAATGTTTTGCAGAAATTGAGTGGGGCCAGATCGAGCCAGACTGAGTCTCGTACCACTGATTTTTGTACAGGCAGGGCTCGGGCTGAACTTTTAATTTTTATACCGGGCTTCGAAATTCCAGCTCGTGCAAACCTCTAACAGTATTCTACTACTCTTCGAATAAAATAGATTATACAGGGGTGATAGCAACATCACTTTGCACAAGGTTAGCAATGGAGCAGTAGTTAGGATTAATGTTAAAAATAATATTGCCCTGTTAAACTGATGGCTTTGTATCCACAGGCTGTTTACACTAATTGTGTATTACAGACTTATATTTTTAAAGAATAACACCCTCGAAAAAACAAGTAAGGGGGATTACTTTTTCCCGTTTCCCCCAATTATACTTAACCACTAAACCCCAAAACTAATCACAGATACTCTTTATAAAATTGAACAATTATCCAAAATTTGAAGCAAATCAGATAATTCTGCTCAAAAAACCATTCATCTGATTTAAGAAGGGTAAATCCTCCATTCCTCCTTTTATACTTAATCATTAAACCCTCAAAACTATTCAGGGATTCGCCTTATAGAAAAAAAAACTATGTTCAAAATTTAATCGGTAAATCGGATATACCTGCTTAAAAACCCATTTATCTAATTTAAGGAAGGCGATAAATCGCCCACTAGCCCATCATACTTAAACAAAAACAACAAAAAAAAAAATTAAAGAAGCGTTTGATCAAAATGAATTCATGTCCAAAATTTTAAGCAAATTGGAGAATTCTGTATTATAACTAATTTATCTAATTTAAAGAAAGAAAGAAATTGTACGCTTCCCCTTTATACTTAATCAAAGAACCACCAAAATTATTCAGTGAAGCGCTTCATCAGATTGAACAAATGAAAGATTTGCAGCAAATCGGTTAATTAATTCTGCCGATTTGGCAAATCCATTTGGCAAAATTAGGCGGGAACCTCCCTTTCTTCCCCTTGTTCTTAACCAATTAACACCCAAAACTAATTAGGGAAGCACCTTACCAGAATGAATCTATTTCAAAAACTTAAGCATATCAGCAAATTCTGCGCGAAAAAAGCATTTACATAACTTATAGGGCGTTACCTTTATTCCCCCCTCCCTTTATACGTAACACCCACAACAAATCATGGAGGCTCCTCATCAGAATGCTCCTATAGCTAAAACTTTTTTATAAAATATGCTAATAATGCATGCGAATCCCTTTATTTGAATTAAGGGAAGGGGCGAATCAGCCTCCCAATCTCACCCCCCCCCATTTATTCTTCTCCAATGACCTCCGAAAATTAATCAGAAAAGCTCCTTTTGAGAATAAACCTATATTGAAAGTGATGATGAAAATCGGATATTTCTATCAAGAATTATTGCGTTACGTACTTATGTACATACATAGACACGGAACCCACGGGCACATTAATTCTCAGGCTTTGGTAGCCTGATGAGAGAATAATACATCAAATTACATTATATCTATCAAGAGTTACCGCGTTACGTACATACGTACGTACATACATGCGTACATACATGCATACATGCATACATGCGTACATACAGAACCTGCGAGCTCATTATTTCTCAGGTTTTGACGCTTGTGAGCTAAAAACACGTAAAATTACATTGGCCTAGGATAAACTAGATCAGCCTAGGACAAACTAGAATGTTGGCGCCGAGGTGGTCATTGAAATTAAAAAAATCACGCCAAATTGAATTGGCCTAGGATAAACTAGATTGGCCTAGGATAAACTAATTCAGACCAATAAACAGCAGACTATACTAGTTTATCCTATCAGAGTTAGGCCAAACAAGTTTGGCCTAGGAAAAACTAGTCTTTCCTATGAGCCTTAGGATAGACTAGTATGGCCTAGGAAAAACTAGTTTATCCGATGGGCGTTAGGATAAACCGGTTTGGCCTAGGAAAATCTAGTTTATCCGATGGGCGTTAGGATAGACCAGTTTGGCCTAGGAAAAACTAGTTTATCCGATGGGCGTTAGGATATACCGGTTTGGCCTAGGCCAATCTAGTTTGACCTAAAATCGGGTTTGGCCTGTAACATATACAAAATATAAATTCATATTACCTTAAATATGGAACATCGTACTTCATACCTAATAACATGAAGCTAGATATATTTTTGAGTGCCTGTCTTGAATTCTTCTCATGCTATTTCAAGAAAAATTACCGGATTCGTCTAAAAAATTTTAAGCACATACGATAAACAAAAACAAACAAAAAAAGCCCCTTTTTTCAAAAAATTAGCTTTTTTTCTTTTTTTTCGATAAAAAAATTGATGCCAACTTTTTCCCCTAAACTTTTACCTCATCTCATAAGATAAAAAAAAAATGTAAAAGAAAAATAAATAAATAAAAAAAAAACAAATTCGCTGCTATAGCAAAGAGTCGCGTTTGATAAATAAAATAACACAGCTGCAAAATTTCAAAAGCTGTGAAAAAAATAAATAATTTATCATTTCCTAACACATGTATAACAAGTATTAAGTATATATACGTAAGTATTAAGTATAAAGTATAAAGTATTAAGTATAAAGTATTAAGTAAGTATTAAGTATATATAGTAAGTAAACCATTCACAGAGTTTCCAGATAAGAGTAATTATTACTACTTTTCCTTTCACAATTTCTAAAGAAGTATAATTTTCCTCCAATATTAGAATAAATCTACACAAAGATTGTTGATTTTAAGTAATGGTATTTGGTAGCACATGGTATTCTTCTACACAAATAAGCACAACTGCTGTACATGATTTACTTGATCATGTGCTACAGTTACAGTGTACGTTTCATGTGTTTTAACTTTTTTGTTTATTTAAAGAATTTTTTATATTTCCATGAATACGATTTGTATCGCCGATTTAATCATCCGTGGCGATGAGTCATTCATAGCTGTACGAAGATTACTATTGTACACATTGCAGCTTTGTTTAGGTAACTATCGCCGTAGGTATCTCTTTCAAAAGGGGTGAAGAGTCTGATACTCTGTCTTAAGCCAGTTGTTTACGTGAACGTGGCCATAATAAAACTTAAGTATTTGAAGTGTATGTAAAAAAATGATAATCTAAAAATATTTTTCATAATTTTTTCGTGTTATTTAAAAACCTCAAAGGTTAGTAAAATTATAGTCGGTTGTGGCAATCACAGAACATTTTTCTATCTCATAAATGCCAATGCTTCGAGAAAACTGAAACATAGCAGCGTCGTCGGTTAGGTAATTTACACCAAAATCTAATCTGCAACAACATATTTCAAGTTGGAAATTAAAAATAAATTAGAAAAACATATAAATTTCTTAGTGAGATTAAAGAAATCTTTATATTTCCATGTATTTATACTTTTGCATAACTGGACAAAATTTTTTTGTGCAAGATCTAAATGGCCATGTGCTACACATGCAAAATATTTATATTTCTAAGAATATAACTATTATTCTTATACAAATAAACACAATTGTTGTATAAGATCTGCATGGTATTCAACTACAGATTCAGAACGCTTCTTGTGTTTTAATTTCTTGATTTATTTAGAGAAATATTTCTGTTTTCTTGAATATGATAGGTATTCTTCCACAAATGAACACAATTGCTGTCAAGATTTACATGATCATGTGTTATAGCTACAGTATGTTCCGTGTGTTTTAATTTCTTTGTTTATTTAAAGAAATCTTTACGTTTCCTTGAATACAATTTGTATGCTTACAGGATCGGGCACAATAATTGTACAAAATTTACATTGCAGATAATGTACTACAAATGCAGAAATTTTCGTGTCTTTTAATATTTCTTGATTTATTTACCGAAATATTGCTATTTTTATGAATATAATGGGTATTCGTACACAAATGAGCAAAATTGCTGTAAAAGATTTACATGATCAGGTGATACAGCTACAGTACGTTTTGCGTGTTTTAATTTCTTTGTTTATTCAAAGAAATTTTTATATTTCCATGAATACAATTTATATTCTTACACGAATTGAAACAATTTTTGCATAAAATCTAAATTATAGGTAATGTGCTACAGATGCGGAATTTTACGTGTGTTTTAATTCCTTGATTTATTTAGAGAAATATTTCTATTTCAATGAATATAATTGATATTCCTTTATACAAATAAGCAAGACTGCTTTATATGATTTACTTGATCTTGTGCTACAGCACATTTCATGTGTTTTAACTTCTTTGTTTATTTAAAGAATTTTTTATATTTCCATGAATACGATTTGTATTTTTACACGAATGAACACAATTATTGCATAAATTTTACATTGCAGATAATGTACTACAGATGAAAAATTTTTCGTGTGTTATAATTTCTCAGTTCGTTTATAGAAATATTTATATTTCAATGATTATAACAACTATTTTTACACAAAATGAACACATTTGTTGTATAATATCTACACGGTAATGTGCTACAGATGGAGACCTTTTCGTGTATTATAATTTCTCGGTTCATTTATAGAAATGTTTATATTTCAATTATTATAACAACTATTTTTACACAAAATGAACACATTTGTTGAATAACATGTATACAGTAATGTGCTGCAGATGCAGAACGTTTCGAGTGTTTTAATTTTTTGCTTTAATTAAAGAAATATTTCTATTTTCATGTATATTGTATATATTATTATACGATTGAACACAATTGTTGTAAAAGATCTACATGGTCATGTGTTAAAGCTGTTGGACGTTACAGTACTTTAATTACTTGGTTTATTTAAATTTTAAAGAGACATTTATGTTCATTAATTCAATTTATATTCTTACACGTATGAAGACAACTGTTGTGCAAAATCTTCATGATAACTTTCTGCAGATTCAGAACATTTCTCATGTTTTAATTTTTTAGTTTATTCAAAGAAATCTTTATATTTCCATAAATATAATTGCTATTCTTACGTGGATAAACACAATTATCGTACAAAATCCACATAGTAATGTGCTGCACCTACAAAACATTTCGTGTATTATACTTTATGGGGCGATGGAAAATATTATTATTTAAGTTAAATTTGTCTTTGACCTACTGATTAACCTCGTGATCAAATTTTTACTGAAAAATTAAAGAGCAGGCATGTCCTTTATGATTCTGAAGTTCCAGAAATATATTTCAAATGTTTCTTTAGATGTTATACAAAAGGTCTGAAATTAATTGTGTCTGGTGAAGTATTTTTGAACTGAATTTGAAATCGTTGCGTTTAAATGACAATATACTTTTATTTCCAGATGCAGTAAAGAAATAAATAAACCAATGAATGAATCTATAACGAATTAATAAATAATCTATAGAATCTAGAAATTTGGGAAAAGTCAGGAAATTTTGCAAAGATACTCGAATTTCATGAAAATTTGTCTACATGAAAAATTATTTGCATTTTTACCTTTCAATTAAGATTAATTTGTCTATTTTATGTATCATATTTCTTCATATGTTGATTAGTCTTTTTCAACATTTTTAGAAATATGCGCATGGTATGAAGTTTTATATTTTACCTAAATTAAGGTATTTATATGTCTTCATTTTCTGTGTCTAATGCTTATCTTGAAGGCAATTTACTCATTCTGGAAAATTTTAAATGATACAAATTGGCAAATAGTATTTTATGAATACTAAGCAATTTTTATGTTTTCTCTTCTTTTTTCTCACAAATGGGATATTAGTGAGCTGGATAAGTTTGCTAAACGAAGAGGCAGAATGCCTGAAACAATATCATATGTTTATTGTTAATAATGGAAATCAGGGAAATTGATAAAGATAGCTAGAGAAGGATATTTCACCACAACAATGCACCCTCTTACACTTTGCTCGCCGCTGCCGAAGATTTGGCTAATTTTAGTATGGCAATACTGCCACAAGCCCCATATAGCCTCGATCTCATTCCCAGGGACCTTTTTTTGTAACCCGAATCAAAATAGACTGAAATGAACGCAATTCGACACGATTACAGGTATCCAGGCGGCTTCGATGAGTTTCCTCAACAGCCTTGCGCGTAAAGACTTCCAGAGATCCTATGAAGTATGTAAAAGAACGTTGGAAGCGGTATGTTGATGTGCAAGGGTGATAGTTCGAGGAATTTTAGTTCGCTGTATAGAAATGCAAATTAAATTTCCTATTCTCTGACTTGAAACTTCGGCCTTTTCCCAGTTTCTGCAGACAATCTGTAACATCTTGTAACAATATACTAATTGTTACGATGTGTTCACAAAGTTTCAAGACTGCTTTTTACCTGAGTAGGCGTGCGCGCGCATACAAATTCCACCGACGGGGTGAGGGAGATTTCAGGTCTCAAAAAAATTTTAGCATTTAGAAAGACACACCACGTATTTCTAAATGATAAAATGTGTGAGATTAAAGCTTTAATTTACCAAAACTGTAGTTCAAGTTACTCAATGTTTATAAAAGTAGAAATAAACATTCAAGCTAAAATTAAAAATAACGTGCATTGCGTATAAAACTGAATGAAATTGTTTCAAATCGTTGCATCATAAATGGTGCAGATCGTGCAAATTCAGAATATTATTTGTTTTGAAAATTATTAGTTTGTTAGAAATTATTTATTTGAAATTATTTATTTGTTTTGAAAATAACGTGTAGAGCCGAAACATGTCAATAGTCAAACAAAACTATTTTTTTATATAAAAGTTTAATCTTACAACTTTTAGCAGTCTAAAATAGTGTAAAAATAATAGAATTTTTAAAGGAGTTTTTAGGTGCGTTTGTAATTATGTAAATACGTAGCACCTATAGTTGTCCTTCAGTCCGTCCGTCCGTCCGTCTGTCTGTCCGTCCATCCACATAACAACGCAAAAACTACCCAAACGAATCGTTTGAAATTTAAAATATATAATTATTACATACTTTTGTCGAGTCATTTCAAATTTTATGAAAATTGGATGCATAGATCAATTACAGGGACAGTCGAAAGTATTCTGTTACATTACGGTCAATGGGGAAAAAGTTTCAAATGCATTATAATCGTTTGAAGTTTAAAATACATAATTATTACATAATTGTGTCGAGTTATTTAAAATTTTATCAAAATTGGATGCTTAAGTCTATTACATGGACAATCAAAAGTATTCCGTTACATTACGGTCAGTGGGGAAAAATGTTTCAAATGTATTTTAATGGTGTTACACTCATTTGAACATAATAAAATTGTTATGCAAATATAAAGCCCTTATTATAATATACATTTTGCATTATCTGCGGTGAAAAGAACATTTGTTATTGATTTTCAAGGCCACATAATAGTATTCCATTACATAATGGTATAGGGAGAACATTGTTTGGTGCGAATTTTAATTGTAATTAATTATTTACAATTTTATGAAATTGATATATGAGAGTGATATATTTAAAACTTCGTTATCGTACGAATGCACCTCATTTGAGACGCTTCACGCGCAATTTCCAACTTCTTTAAATATGTAACGTGTAAAAAAGTTTTATTCACATTATTATTCATGTTATGATGTTCTTATGTCACACCAGCTAAAGATTAGATTGAAAATTTAAATTAAAAATTTCTAATCACAAAGCAAATTTTTGCACCAGATGAACTAGATGAAAAAATAATAGCCTGAATAATGCAATCAAGCAGATAGTTTCGGCTTTATATTCATACTTTTATTTTCAGTTTAATACCTCTGTGACTTCTTTTTACAAGATTTTAAATTTGGAGAAATAATTGGAATTTTCATCTTGTTTAAAATGAATTCATCTTTTGTTTTCTTAATCAAAATCCTTAAAGGAATTTTTTTAAGGGGAAGAATGCAAGAAAAAAAATTATCTTGGTGATGAAAAATATTTTTGTTTCATTTTTCTTTATATTTTCTGCGAAAGTATGGAATAATAAAGTAAACGATTGAACTTCGCAATTTAATTAAATTTGTAAATAAATTGATTCGGGCTATTGTTAGGCAAGAATTCAAAATTTCCTCACTTAAGTTAAGCCTAATGTAGTACACTCGTATTTATAAAATACGAGGTGGAACCCGTCGAATTTCGACGAAAGAAAATGTTTAGGAAGGAACTGTTTCATTGATTTATAATAAACCCACAAAATTAGCTACAATAAAACATGCATCTTAGATTGATCAGTCTAATTCTCAAACAAATATTATTTTAAACTAAACAAACAAAAAGAAAAAAAACTGTTTCTATAAAACTCAGTTATCCAAATTATAAAAATAAAATTCAATCGCATATGTAATCAGTCAGTTATGATGAAATTATCAGTTGAGGCTCTTATGTTTGGTATAAAGTGAACGGAAAAAAATTATTCCTAATGAACATGATCATAGAATTCCCATGTGAAATCTAAACCCGTCATTATTTTCATCGTCTCAAAATTTACATACGCACTTCTCATAGTATTTTAATTTGATCATTTTAAAATCACTTGCTTTTTTTATATAAAAAAAAACGTTATTTGCACCCGCTAAAAGCATTCCGTTTTTACGGATCCAGTCTTAAAAAACATTTATAGAAAAATATGCATATGACGTCATTAGGACGGGATATTACACAAACGCAGCAAAAACAATATTCAAGACACTCGGCAAAACAAATCGGATATCTGATGATTCACAAATCTTCACTTCGATACTTATAATAGCTCCATGTTTTATCAGAAATCATTCATTTGTATTTTTTTTTCAAAATTTGGAAAATATCAACACATACACACGAATAAATAAAATTGCTCTCGTTTAGCTTTCCGATACGAACTGGGTAAATGCAGCGAAGTCACTCGAATATTATTTAAATTAGAGAATGTGTTGTAACCTTTGTAAATTAAGTTTGCAATAAACTAAAAAAGCATTTAATTGATAAATAAAAACGCAATAAAACCAAAATTCATCAGATTTTATATCAGACGATTTCTTTTGGCATGATATTTTTATTTCAGTTTTTATCAATTTTAAGAGAAAATGGCGTACTTTTGTTGCCACAATTACTAAATTCGTACTAAAAACTATAAAAAAAAATTAATATCTCATAAATAAATTGAGATACAGCTTTCAAATAAATTGCATTTAAAAGTATATTTTTTTCTCAATACGATGATATAAAAATTGAAAATGTGCGATATTTAGAAGTATAAAATTTGTAGTACCGAAAATTGCAAAACCGAATTGCATGAGAAAGTGTTGCCATTCACAAAATGACGTATGCGTTACGCACAGATACGTTTGGCCTTTATAATATAGATATCTCCAAAAGATTAATATTTTCAACTTTTTTATATTTTTTCCATCTTTACAAGAAGAAAGTATTAGATTCGTGAAGGTTTTCGAATTCCAGTTTTAGACAGATTTGCTCGCTTTAGAGGTCAAAGATTCCAAAAAACATGTCTTTACAAAATGTTTGCCTGTGAGTCTGTGAATCTCTCAGTTTGTAGATCTGTCTGTATGTGACATAAATTTTGTGGACGTTCTATCTCAAAAACTAATACACGGAATTTAACAAAACTTTAGATTCAGTTAGATCTTGATATAAACTGGATCTGATTAGTTTTTAGTGTATATCACCCAACAGGTGGCGCTGCTATACTGCCCTTTTCACGATTTCTACAATAGCTATATCTCAAGAACTAATGAATAGATTTTCAAAAAATTTCAATTCCCGTTAGTCTTTTATATAACATGGTCCCGATTATGTTTTGGTGTAAATCGCACAACAAGTGGCGCTGCTATGTGGTATTATTCATGATCATCGCAATAGTACTATCTCAGGATAGTAGGGGAGACCGGGGCTAGTAGTGACATCTTCGACATTTTTTATATTAACCGTAAGATTTGAACTGAAGCGAAACATTTAGTGTATCATATCATTATAGTAAGTCTTGTGTAACATATTTATAAAACTACTATTAACATTATTAACGTTTTTATAACACAAAATGAATTCTGCGTAACCTCGAAATTTGTCACTACTAACCCCCGGCACGGGGAAAGTTGTGACATGCTTGGGGGCACATTTTGACACATAAATGACACATACAAGTGCATTGTAACACATACAAATTATGTAAGAAAAGCGATTACATCGGATATGTTAAGTCAAGAATGAAACATTTATTCATTTATAACGTTCTTAATAAAATAAAACACTTTCATGTTTTAATAATATTGTGAATCAAATGAAAATAAAATAGTTAAATTGCTAACACTTGCAAACTATTAATCCTTTATAAAGATATTTTTTGTGACTCTTAGCAATAAAAAAAACTATCTTAATCAGGAAAGAAATAAAAAGTAAGTCAACACTAATCTTTTGCCATATTGATCTTTGATTCGGAAGCCTACTAAAACGTGTAGATCTATACCCTGCATTTTTTATAACTCATTGTCATCGCTTGTTTCAGCATCTGATTTGCAGTTAATGCAAACATAATGAGGTTCATTTTTGGTACATTTGACATGCGCCCATCTTTTAGATGTCATGCATTGCACCCAGCCTTCTCCCGGTGTAGAAAGTTTGTATTTCCCCAAGCAAACTAGACATAAGCAATTTTCGTCATCTTCTGAGTTATCCAGTACTTGCTTCTCCCTTTTTTTCAAAAACCTAGGGGTACATTTTTTATGCACTGTTTGGCCTTTCCATACAATTTCTTTTTTGCTTTTTCTTCTTCAATTTGTTTTCTGCGTTTTTTTCCTTTTTGTTCTGATCGAATTTTCTCTTTTACAGGTCTGCTTGTTAGAATGGTAGATTTCAAACATTTACGAATAGATCGCTTGCCTTTTCGAGGTCCTGCTTTGGGAAGTGGTCTTATTTCTTCAAGACTTACCACCGACACATTGCTATTATCAGTTGTCATAGAATCATCTAATTCAATGAGATTTCTTACTTCTGAAGACGGTCCTGCAATCTCACCATCATTGATTAAAGTTATTGCTGTAGTGCTTGGTTTATTAACAGTTAAATATTTACTAATTTTTTTTCATTGTCATTCTAGTCTTTAACGCTCTCATCTCCGATAGGTAACGGTCGATCAGTTACTGAGGAACATAAGAAGTCTTCATCTGTAAAAATGTTCCTATTAAATTCCCAAATTCCGCTACAACGAAATCCTGCTTGAATGTTTTTTCGAGTATCAGCACTAGGAAGGGCTCTTTTGACAATACCTGGTATGTCGTAGATCGATACAGTGCTTCCAAGGTGAGATTTTAACCATCCACATACAGCCTGATTGTAGGATTTTTTGAACGGCCCGTAAACTGACAAATCAATCAAGGGGCTGTAATCTGTGACTCGTGTGAGGTGGAAATGATAACAAAATCATTCCGTTTTCCGTGCAATAATCCAAAACTTCAATATTTCAAGGAGAACTATGGTTATCAATCAATACTAAGACTGGCAACTTTTTCGAGCACCTTACATTTTTAACAAGATGTTTCATGAAAAATAAAAAATCAGGTCCTGTAATCCATCCATTTGGGTTTGATGTTCAGCAACAGCCTAGGGGACCGTCACGAATAAAATGAGCTTTAAAAAAATTACGTGAAAATGCAAACATCGGTGGGACTGAATTTCCCAGAGCTTTAATGCCATTAACCTAAGTTACATTTGTTCCCCTTTCTGCAGAGGTCATTCCCCCAACTCTTTTTTTTACCCTTTTCTGCAATTTTTTTTACAGGTTTCTGCACTGTTCTTACTCCTGTCTCATCAATATTCCATATGTCATTTGAATTGAATTTATTAGCTTCTGATGCAGACGCTAAGTTATTAAAAAAATAGTTTTACATCATGTTTATTAAAACTTCTATTTCTACTTAAACTTCTTACTTCAGGAACTCGAAAGGAAATTGTAGGATGCCGTTGCATAAACTTAGTCAACCAATCAGCACTTGCAATTTTTTTTGCTAACCAATTTTCAGGCATGTTTATGTCATTTCTAATGGCAAACACATACGCTAAATTTCGCAGCTCTTCAGGACTAATTCCATAAAACATATTCACTGATTGTTTGCGTATTCACACAACTCTCTCTCCTGTTTAGTTGTGAATATCATACGTGGTTTTTTACATCCCATTTCAATATTTCCTTCCGTTTTAGTACTCTTCTTTTCATTCATATATCTAAGAAGGGACATTCGGTTTACATTGAACAGTTCTTGGGCTTTCCTTAAAATACACTTTCCGGATTTTACTTCTATTGCAGCCCTTTCATAACCTTCTAAAGTAGCTTTAGCTCTTTCAGTACGCCTCTTGTATTTTCGCATCATTTTTCCTGAAATATAAAAACCTTCATTAAAAATTATGCTGGGGTAAGTAGGTGACACTGTCACAACGCGCCTCTTAGACTTCGTCACAACTAGCCCCGCGTTACGCCATTTTGAACTTTATTCATTAGTTTTCGAAATGTTGGCATGATTAATAAATGAAATACATAGAATAACAGCTCAAAATATAAGCATTTAAATAATGTTAGGGAAGTTTACATATCTCAGAGCTGCTAATGTCAATGACGGTTCAAATGTAGGTCGCAAAATTTACTTTTACGATAGAAAACAAAATAAATATTTTTATCGCGAAAACAACGCGACGCTATACTTCAAAAAATATGCAGCACATTGAAACAATCAACCTCTTTACTCACATGACGCGACAGGTGCTGTAACCTATTGGCTGAGCAAGGAAGCTCGAAGGCACAACTTTTCCCCGGTCTCCCCTACTATCTCAGGAACTAATGCACAAATTTTCCTCAAATTTCATATTTAGTTAGTCCTTCATGTAAATTAATATTCTGTAATTTGTCATGGCTGTTGAGAGATTTGGAGTAAATATCTTAACAGCCATGCTCTCCCATGCAGAAATATCCATGTTTATCGCAATAGCTCTATCCAGGATCTAATGCACGGATTTTCAACAAACTTCAGATTTAGTTAAATTCAAATATAAATTAGTAATTTTAGTCCGTTTTTGGAGTAAATCCCTCAGTAGGTGACACTACATACAGCATAATTCATGATTATAGCAATAACATCTCAGGAACTAATGTACGTATTTTAATCACTCTACAAATTCAGTTAGCCTTTGGTAGTATTCTTCAATTTTTAGAGTAAATTGTTCAACGGTGGCGTTTCTATCCGGTTTTTTCACGATCTCTGCGATAATATACACAGATTTTCATCAAATATCAGATTCAGTTAGAACTCGAAACAATTTCTTGCAGATTAGATTTTGGTGTAAATTACCTAACCGGTGATGCTGCTATGTTTTATTTTTCTGTAAGTATTAATGTGTTTGAGACAGAAGAAAGTTTTATGATTGTCACATTCGACAAGTGTTGCTGTGTAATTTTCTTCAAATATTTTTTCCTTAGGTGAATTTATAATAAATGAATGCGTAGCACTTATAGTCATATACCGTCCGTCTGTCTGTTCGTCTGTAAGCATATAAGAGCGCTAAAACTACCCGATTGAATGATTTGAAATTCAATATATAAAATCGTTGCAGAATTTTGTAGAGTCATTCCAAATTATGTGGTTAGGGAATCGAAATTTAACAAAATATTTATAAACGTTTTTTTTTTCATTCTATTAAATCCTCTCCAATGTCATTAATTTAGTTTAATCCCAGGATGAATAATCATTCTTGGATGCCATAGTGATGACAACTTCCTATTTAACCCTTTCGGTTCTGGTGTACTATTAACTGTACATATCTTTTAAAGGAGCATTATTTTATTTTAAGGAATACTTTTGCTACTATTTATAACAAGGTGGAACCCGTCGAATTTCGACGAAAGAAAATGTTTCAGGAGGAACTGTTTCAGTGATTTATAATAAACCTACAAAATTAACTACCGCAAAAAATGCATTTTACAATGTTCATTCTAACTTTCAAACAAATATTATTTAAAGCTAAAATTAAGAAAAAAAAATACTATTTCTATAAAAATCAGTTGTTCAAATTATTAAAATTAAACTTTATTTGCATATGTAATCAGCAAAATCTAATTAAGATGAGTTATTATGATGAAGTTATCATTTGAGGCTCTTATATTTGGTATGAATGCAAATGTAAAAAAAAAAAAAAAGATTATTTCAAATTGACACGATTTTAGAATTTCACGTGAAATCTAAACCCGTAATAATTTTCATCTTCTCAAAATTTATGCGTGGATATTTCAATTTTTATCAATTTTAAGAGAAAATGGCATAATTCTGTTGCCACATTTTCAAAATTCGTACTAAAAAGTGTAAAAAAATTAATATGTCAAGAACAAATTGAGATACAGCTTTCAAATAAATTGCAATTAAAAAAAATTTTTTTTCTCTATACGATGGTGTAAAAATTGAAAATGTGTGATGTTTAGAAATATAAAATTTGCAGTACCGAAAATTAAAAAACCGAATTGCATGGGAAAGTGTTGCCATTCGCAAAATGACGTATGCGTTACGGACAGATACGTTTGGCCTTTATAATATAGATATAGCAATGTTAGCATATGTCTATGCATTTACTATGTGACTTCATTTATACTTAGGCATTGATTAATAATAATAATTATTGTTATTTGTTTAATTCTCTCTGCGCCGTTCGCGATTCTTTTATTTCATACATATATTTCACTTCTTAAACTTAAAATAAAAATTACTTTCCTGAAAGAATCGTGTGTAATAAAGTACAAAATGCATTAGAAAGTTGTAATATAAGTTAAATTTTATTGTAATGTCATATTTTCTAAATATCTCTAAAAATTCTTCCTTAGGCGATTGTCATAGGAATATTAATTGAATAGTACGCAATGTGTCGAAATCTGTCAACGGGATAAGCAATTGATACCTGCAATTCCGTAATAGAGCAATAGTATGTATTAAAAATATTTAAATAATTGAATTTAATTTTTTAATTGCGATGCATTTTATAAATAGTTTTCACGTGTTTTATTTTCATATTTTATAGTATGTATATCCATGATGGATGAGTATTACGGTGGCTCCGAACGATTAGTTTAATTTCTTCTTTAATGAATCTATTTTGAATGCATAGATCAACTAACCAGATTCAAAAACATTTCGTTAAATCTAGAGAAATCACATAAGAATAGAAATGATTGCTTTCGATAACTCGCGTTAAATAAAATTCATATTAAAATAGAATTAGATGTATTTACAATACAATACAGAAAACGAGAAAGGAATTTTCTTCAATCTCTGTTGTATTTCTGCTCTTATTCGCGGATTTTGAAACGCCTTTATTCTTAAACATCTATATTTTACAATAGTTATTTTCCCATTTCACTGCTTTTAGAGGCAATAAAATAAGGAAAGTGTTTTAAAATGTAGAGCATTAGAGAATTCCAATTTTGTAAATAGAAATCCCTCATAGGCTTTCCCAGATTCCGTCAAATAGTAATGAAAGGCAAACAATATCTTCACTTTTAACCATAAAAATACTTGTAGCATAAAAAAAGGATAAAACGGTTTTTAAGGTTCATAAAAGGAACAAATGCGCCAACACTTCTATTCCTTTTATGATTTTAGCTAGAACTGCGTTCCTCACGGAATAGGGATACTTTTTATTATCTCACTATTTTATACATATAGAACTCATTTCATAACACTATAATGTGAAAACTTGTGCATTAACTATATCACTGTTAAAATTGTTGGAATTTAAAATCGATCTGCCAAATATTGTTATTATTATTTGCCAACAAACAATTTTCCGAGTACTTACATTGAAGGTTAAACAATATTATACTTAACCCTTTCGAGTCAGGTGTACTATTAAAAATACATGTCTTTTAATGGAGTATTATTTTGTTTCAAGAAATATTTTTGTTAGTGTTTACATGCAGTAAAGTTATTATATGTCTATGAATTTACTATATGACATCATATATGTTTAGGCATTTTGTAATAATAATAATTATTATTATTTACTTAATTCTCTTTCCTTCGTTTGCGATTATTTTATTTTAAACATATATTTCACTCTTTAAATTTAAAATAAAAGTTACATTTAAAATGAAAGTTAAAATCATGCGTTAGAACGCTCAAAAAGTACTAGAAAGTTGTAATTTACGTTAAATCTTTTTGTAAAACAATATTTTCTAAACATCTTCCAAAATTCTTCCTTAGCCTATTGTAATATGAATATGAATTAAACCATACGCAAAATAACAGCATTCATTATCTTTCAAACAGTGAAATATTCGTTAAGCATTAATTAATTTATTTGAATAGCTACTATTTATTTTATTAACACAAAAGGAACTTTTTTAGAAAACTAATTAGAAAAAAATCGGACCCGAAAAGGTTAAGTTCAAGTAAAGAGCTTGAAATGATGGGAATGTGCATTTATTATTATTATTATTATTATTATTATTATTATTATTATTATTATTATTATTATTATTATTATTATTATTATTATTATTATTAATTTTAATGTTTGGAACTTTAAGAATGCCGTCCATTGGTTTCAGGATAAGAAATTTGGTATAATTGTAGTTGTTCTAATCGTAGTTAATACGTGTTCGATGCCGATACTGGCCATTTTACAGTATCACTGGAGCAGAAACTTGGAGGATTACGTATCTAGCAAGTTTAGGATTAGGGGGAAAATCCCTATTTAATGAATGTAAAAATCATGAAAATAATCAAATATAATAAGATTTTATTACTTCCTTTACTTCTTTCTGCTGTAATTATTACTCCAACGAGAAATTATGTGATTATTGTCATTTAAGTCCATATCTGGAGGAATATGTATGTTTTTTAATTGTGATATATTTTTGTTACAGATGCACTTTTAAAAGTATGCCACAGATGTCCAGCAACTTCTCTATTCTTATTTCTGAAAATTAATAAAATAAAAAAGCTGTAATTTAACGCAGTTCCTTTCTTAATATTGGCAGTATGGCCCGTATATATGGACCAATTCATATGATTTGAATAGAGTTAAAATTCGGTTATGTAGCCGCTTCCAACAAAAACGACGTCAAATTATTGGACAGGTTTCTGTAAATTTTAATCAGGTGTATATGTGAATATCAAATTACAATCATTTAAAATATGCTATTTCGTTTTTCTTTAATGAACCTATTTTGAATGCATAGCTCAACTATCAGATTCGAAGAGATTTCATTAAACCTAGGCAAATCACATAAGGAGGAAATGATTGCTATAAAATACTCTCCTTAAATAAAATTCATATTAAAGTAGAATTTGATGCGTTTACATTACAATAGAGAAACTGAGAAAAGAATTTTTTTCGATCTCTGTTGTATTTCAGCTCTTAGAGTCGGATTTGGAAATGCCTTTATTCTAAAATAGCTAATTTTTACAATAGTTATTTTGCCATTTCCCTGCTTTTGGAGGCAATAAAATGAGGAAAGTGTTTTAAAATGTAGACATTAGAGAATTCTAATTATGTAAACAAAATTCTTTCTTGGGCTTTTCCAAATTCCATCAAATGAAAAGCAAACAAAATCATTGCTGTTGAATCTTTGTGATTAAAGCGCAATAAAGTGTTTTTTAAGGTTCATAAAAAAAAAACAAAAGCGCCAACACCTCTATTCTTTTTATGCTTTTAGTTAGTGCTGTGTTACTCACGGAATAGGGCTGGTTTTTATTATCTCACTCTTTTGTACAAATATAACTCACTTCAAAACACTATATTGTGAAATCTTGTGCATTAACTATATCACTGTTAAAATCGTGAGAACTCAAAATCGATCTACCAAATACTGGTAATATTATTTGCCAACAAACAATTTTCCGGGTATTTACACTGAAGGTTTAACAATATTATACTTAACCCTTTTGAGTCTGATGTACTATAAATAATACATGTCTTTTAATGGAGTATTATTTTGTTTCAAGGAATACTTTTGCTAATATTTACCTGTAGTAAAGTTAGTATTTGTCTAAGCATTTACTATATGACATCATTTATGTTTAGGCATTTAGTTAAAATAATTATCATTATTATTTCTTTAATTTCTCTTTGCATCATTTGCGTTTCTTTGATTATAAACGTATATTTACTTCTATAAATTTAAAATAAAAGTTGCTTTTCTAAAAAAATCATGTGTTATAAAGCGCAAAAAGTACTAGAAATTTCTAATTTAAGTTAAATCTTTTTGTAATACAATATTTTTTAAATATCTTCCAAAATTTTTCCTTAGCCTATTGTCATATGAATATGAATTGAATAATACGCAACAACAACTTTCGTTATCTTTCAGACAATTAAATATTCGTTTTATTTGGATAGCTACTATTTATGTTATTAACACAAAAGGATTTTTTTAGAAAACTGATTAGAAAAAATCGG
This sequence comes from Maratus speculifer, assembly GCA_964019185.1. Taxonomy (NCBI): domain Eukaryota; kingdom Metazoa; phylum Arthropoda; class Arachnida; order Araneae; family Salticidae; genus Maratus; species Maratus speculifer. The sequence continues at coordinate 368,826,488 of OZ025290.1, read as the reverse complement.
ACCCGAAAAGCTTAAGTTCAACAAAAAGGTTTGAAATGATGAGAATGTGCATTTATTATTATTACTGTCTGATCTGCAAGGCTTTGCCTGGGACCATTGTGTTTTTAAAGAAATTTCAAATATTTAAAATCTCCAATTATACTAAAATAGAAAAAAATTGAAATTTTATCTGAAGAATATTTTAAATTTTAGAATATTTTAAATTTTATCTGAGTGAGCACATGTATATATTTCTATTACGAAGATCATGTTTTGGAAGGATAAAAAAATACAGTCGTTGATTTTAGAAGTTTTGAATCACAAAAATAATGCAATAATTAAATTATTTTAAAACTCTTTTCTTCAATGAGACCAACTCCATGCAAAATTTTCTGTGAAATGCAGTCGTTAAATCCCATATTTACCGCTTAGTCTCATTGGTTGGCTGCAAATAGACTCTTCGTTGCCGTGGATTGGTGGAATGCTACAAATTTCCTCTTTCCAGAAAGTTTTAATTAAAAAAATAATGTAAATTGAAATTAAAAAACCCGTCTGCGAAGTGCACTTTCTGGTGTTAGCATCCACACAAGACAAAAATTTCAGAGACCTGGATGTTATAATTTCGGTGTTATCCGCGGTTAGGCAGGCAGACAGACATGTCTTATTTTATACACATATAGATTATTAATATTTATAATGTTTGGAACCTTAAGAATGCCTTTTATTGGTTTGAGGATAAGAAATTTGCTATAATCGTAGTTGTTCTAATCGTATTTAGTAAGTATTTTATGCCAATACTGGCCGTTTCAAGGTACCACTGGACGGGGTCGCCACAGTGTACATGAGGTACCCCGTTTTGTCCATCTTATCAGCTTCGCGGGACAGAAACGTGGAGGAATACGTATGTAGTAAGTTTAGGAAATAGGGGAAAAAATGAATGTAAAAATCATAAAAATAATAAAATATAATAAAATTTTATTATTTTCTTTACTGTTTTCTGCTGTAATTATTACTCCAACGACAAATTATGTGATTATTGTCATTTAAGTCCATATCTAGTAGAATAGGTATTTTTTAGGTGCGTTTGTAATTATGCAAATACGTAGCACCTATTGTTATCGCTCAGTCCGTCCGTCTGTCTGTCTGTCCGTCTGTCTGTCCGTCTGTCTGTCTGTCTGTCTGTCTTATGAAAGTCGGATGCATAGATCATTTACAGGGACAATCAAAATTATTCCATTACATTACGGTCAATGGGAAAAAAGTTTCAAATGCATTTTAATGATGTTACACTCATTCGAACATAATAGAATTGGCATGAATCTATGAAATATATATTAAAATATGCATTCTGTACAATCTGTGATGCAAAGAATTTTTATTATTAAATTACAGGGCGACACAAAAGTATTCCACTACATAATGCTATACGGAGAAACATTGTTTGGGGCGTGTTTTAATTATATTCAACTATTTCACATTTTATGAATAAGATGTACGTTGCTGAGGTGTAATAAAAATTACTTCCTGCATGTTTACAGAAACACAAAGATTTCGACTACTATACTGTATCCGAAGTATGCTCTACTATATCAGCAAGATCTGAATATTTTTAAAACTTCGTTATCGCACGTACGCGCCTCATTTGCTAAGCTTCATGTGCAATTTCCAACTTGTTTTTATTTGTGATGTATTTTTGTCACAGACGCACTGTTAAATATATGTCACAAACTGTCCAGCCACTTCTCTGTTCTTTAAAAAAATTAAATGATTATTGTGCCGTAATTTAACGCAGTTCCTCTCTTAATATGGCAATATGATCCGAATATAGTGTCCAGTATATGAACCAATTCATATGGTTCGAATAGAGTTAAAATTCGGTTACGTAACTGCTTCTTACTAAAACGATGCTGAATTACTGAACAGGTCTCTATAAATTTGAACCAGGTGTGTATATGAATATCAAATTAGAATTATGTAAACTATACTTTTTATTTTCTTTTGTAATAAACCTATTTTGAATGCAAAGCTCAGCTAACCAGGTTCAAAAAGATTTCATTACACCTAGATAAATCACATAATAAGAGAGATGATTGCTTTCAAAAACTCGCGTTAAATCAAATTCATATAAAAATAGAATTGGATGCATTTACATTTGAATATAGAAGAAAAGAAAGGAATTCACTATTTCAATCCCTGCTGTAAATCTGTTCTTAAATGCGGATTTGGAAACGCCTTTATTCTTAAATATTTATTTTTTACAATAGTTATTTTCCCATTTTCCTGCTTTTAGTGGCAATAAAATAAGAAAAGTGTTTTAAAATGTTGAGCATTAGAGAATTCCAATTTTGTGAATAGAATTCTTTCTTAAGGTTTCCCAGATTCCACCGAATAGAAATGAAAAGCAAACAAAATGTTTGCTCCTGAATCATAAAACTACATGCTTGTAGCATAAAAAAGGGGATAAAACGGTTTTTAAGTTTCATCGCCAACACTTCTATTCTTTTAGTTAGTGCTATGTTATTCACGGAATAGGGCTTTTTTATTATCTCACTCTTTTGTACATAAAAATTTCATTTCACAACACTATTATATGAAAACTATTGCATTAACTATATCACTGTTGAAATCATTAGAATTCAGAATCGATTTACAAAATAACTAGTAGTATTATTTGTTAACAAACAATTTTCCGGGTATTTACATTGAAGGTTTAACAATATTATACTTAAGTTCAACAGAAGGGTTTGAAATGATGAGATATAGTGTATTTATTAATGTTATCTATATAATAAAAGTCTAACTCAAGTGACTGTCATCAATAGCTCCGGGCTGACCTCTTCACTAATTGTACACTAGGCGAAAATTTTGTTTAATTTTAGTCGCTTAGTAATAAATCGCTAAATATTGTTCTATGGGCTGATTCCTTCGCTATTTTGTTCAAAACAACCATTTTTATTTATTTCTGTTTATTTAATTTTTTAATAAGGCTACATAAATATTAACTTGATCTCAAAAAAATTTTTGGTGCTTTTATATTAGATGGTGTAAACATCGCCAGTAGCATTTTTAAACCCGCTAAGTAGCATAGTTTATCATTCGCGTGGTTAATTAAAACAATGATTTGAGTTTGAAGTTAAGTGTCGTGGTTTATTTTATTATTTATTGTTTTATTTTCTTTTCTTAAAAAAAAGAAAAGAAAGGAAAAAAGAAAGAAAGAAATAGAAAAAGAAAAAAGTGAAATTCGTGAATTTAAAATTTTTTGGTTTTAAATAAAAGTTATTTATTTTGAATAAAATAAGTAAAAGGATTATATTTTGAAAAAAATTATTAAAATACAGAAAAAAATGCGACGTGTAAAATTCTTGGCGATTTATCAACTGCGCTTGGAAAATATAAAAATAAATAAAAATTGATTTCTCTATCAGAATCTTGGGATTTGGTGAAGGATTGTGGAAGTAAATTAAATTGTGAATAAAAGTAACATGCTGCAATGCTCTCCATACATTTAATGGAGACAAAACTGGTCTCCAAGAGCTGCTAGTTATTATTATTTATAATGTTTGGAGCTTTAAGAATGCCGTCAGTTGGTTTGAGGATAAGGAATTTGCTAAAATTGTAGTTTTCTAATCGTAATTAGTACGTGTTCGCAGCCAATACTGGTCATTTCACGATACCACTGGACAGGACAGACAGAATATTTAAGAGGGACCCCACTTTGGCCGTCTTATCTGTTTCGCATTATAGAAATTTGGAGGCACACATACCTAACAAATTTCCTTGCGAGGTCATAGTCGTTCTAAAGGTAGCTAGAGTAAATAATGTTTTCGTATGAATAATAGGTACTTCTAGGTTATCCCGTCGACCAAAAAATTATCGCCCAACTATAAGATTAAATGCCAATAGTGGATAATCGTGAATGTCACATTCAATGACATGAAATGTGATTCACGTGTTTAAAGTGTCATTAAGTGATTTTTAATTCGATTTTTTATTAATATTTTTATTAATATTCTTCTAATTATTTATTTTTTCGTTATTTAAAATAAAAATTATGTGAACATGTACAATTTGGCTATTAGTTTGGCGATTTGTATAATTTGGCGAAATTGGTCGACGGGATAACCTAGAAGTACCGAATAATATTGTATGACACTTTAACTGTTCACTACACGATTGTTTTCTTTTTTTAAGGAAAAAAAAATATTTGAAATTCATATATCGGTCTTGTAATGGGAAAATAGTATAAAAAATTAAATTAAAAATTTTCGGCTAAAATTAGATATTTTACGTCGTGTACTTTGTATAGACAATTAGGATTTTAAAGTATTGTATTGCTATGTTTTGCAATTAAGTGGGTTTAAAATAATTAATTTTACCTGCTTAACATTCTGCGCCTTTCTTAATATTATAGTATTCAGTAAAAAAAAAAGTAAATTTTGCCTTAATAGCTTGATTGAAATTTTTTATGTTTTCAATGAACATATTCTATTTTTTGTCAAATGTAACTATCTAACATAGAAAACACCAGTGTTATTCCGTTCTTCGGATTCTCCTTGATCAGTTACAGCGATCACATTCAATTCATAATGAGAATTATAGTGTTCTTGTGTATGTGCCATATGTGGCACACTTTGGATTGAAGGGCTAAAAATGACACAATTCGAATTTTGCTGGCTAGTGTAACTTAATATGTTACGTATTAAAAGCTGATAGCCTGCGAGTAGTATTATAAGACTTCAAATAAAAACTAGTCGTTGGAGGCCACCGTAATACTTATCCATCATGGATTGTGTATGCATATAATATACATGAAATAATGTGTGAATAATGAATAATATGTATGAAAATAAAACATGTGTAAACTGTATACAAAATGTATTGCAATTCTAAAATAAAACTTAGACGTATATTTAAATATTTTTAACATGCATAGTAATGCTCTATTAATGAATTGCTGATGAACAAATTTCGACAAAATATATAAAATGCCTAACTACTCAAGAAGTACCGAACTGCGTAAAAGAAACATCCTTATAACTCCAAAAATAATAATTATATTAACTAACGATTTGCTGCGCTGGATTAAGTGTCTCATTTTCAATTAAAATATATCTTTGAATTGAAATTTGAATGAAATACAGGGTCATAAAAAATCGAAGAATGTGGAAAACAGGATTACAAATATCTCGGCAACTAACAATACGATCGACTTCGATTTTTATGCAAAATTTGTGTTATTTTATTGCCTTTTATGTCCACTCCTTAAAATAAAAAATTTCGAAAATTTTTCACCAGAACGAATTTTTCGAGAATCCGAAAAAAATAGTTCCGGATAATCTAGGTTGCTGATATTCTTACATACTAAGTACATACAAAATTTCAAGTCTCTATCTCAATTCGTTCGGGAGATAGAGCGTTTAGAGACAGACAGAGAGACAGACAAACGGACGGACGGCAATTTTTAAGCTATTGCTTAGCTTTTATCGCGGGCTTTGAGCGCGGAGACCGAATGTAGAAATTCCGTAACGAGAAAACCTAACACTTCCGTAACGAAAAAAACCTAACACTCGGCTAAAGTCGTTTCAGTTCCGCAGACTTCGGCATAGCATCATTCGGTAGATTTCGGCAGACATTGACGCGGTATTTTTCAGATATTTAGACGATATCAAGTCTCAAACTTACATTTCTCATTTCAGTTACTATAAATCTATAGTTTCAATAATAAAAATTCCTGATAGAATGTGTATAGAAAAGAATCGTCTTAAGATAAAACAAGATAGGATAATATAGCTTTTGGTGATTAGAGACCCGCCCAATGGTGAGGATCGAAAAATTTAAAACGCTTATAACTCGCGATCTAATTTTAGTAGCGCGGCCAAATTTTGTTTGGTATTTTATTATGAGACAGTGTTAATTTTTGGTGACAGGAGACCCCCACGGTGAGGGTCGAAAAAGTTAAAATGCTTATAACTCGCGGTCTAATTTTCGTAGCGCGGCCAAATTTTGTTTGGTAATTTATTATGAGACAGTGTTAATTTTTGGTGACAGGAGATCCCCCCACGGTGAGGGTCGAAAAATTTAGAATGCTTATAACTCGCGATCTAATTTTCGTAGCAAGGCCAAATTTTGTTTGGTATTTTATTATGAGACAGTGTTACTTTTGGTGACAGGTATCCCCCCACGTTGAGGGTCGAAAAATTTAAAATGCTTATAACTCGCGATCTAATTTTCGTAGCGCGGCCAAATTTTGTTTGGTGATTTATTATGAAACAGTGTTAATTTTTGGTGACAGGAGACCCCCCCCCCCCCCACGGTGAGGGTCGAAAAATTTAAAATGCTTATAACTCGTGAGCAATTTTCGTAGCGCGGCCAAATTTTGTTTGGTAATTTATTATGAGACAGTGTTAATTTTTAGTGACAGGAGATCCCCCATGGGGAGGGTCGAAAAATTTAAAATGCTTATAACTCGCGATCTAATTTTCGTAGTGCGGCCAAATTTTGTTTGGTAATTTACTATGAGACAGTGTTACTTTTGGTGACAGGAACCCCCCCCACGGTGAGGGTCGAAAAATTTAAAATGCTTATAACTCGCGATCTAATTTTCGTAGCTGGGCCAAATTTTGTTTGGTAATTTATTATGAGACAGTGTTATTACTTTTGGTGACAGGAGATCCCCCATGGTGAGGGTCGAAAAATTTAAAATGCTTATAACTCTCGATCTAATTTTCGTAGTGCGGCCAAATTTTGTTTGGTAATTTATTATGAGACAGTGTTACTTTTGGTGACAGGTGACCCCCCACGGTGAGGGTCGAAAAATTTAAAATGCTTATAACTCGCGATCTAATTTTCGTAGCGCGGCCAAATTTTGTTTGGTAATTTATTAAGGTATTGCATAGCTTTTATCGCGGGCTTTGAGCGCGGCGAAAGAATCTAGAAATTCCGTAACGAGAAAAAAACCTAACACTCCGGCTAACGTCGCTTCAGTTTGGCAGACTTCGGCACGGTATCCTTCGGTAGACTTCGGCAGACATTGACGGGGTATTTTTCAGATATTTTGAGAATATAAAGTCTCAAACTTATGTTTTTTATTTCAGCTACCATAAACGTATAGTTTCAATTATAAAAATTCCTGATGTACCTACATGTATTGTAAGATAATAAAAATATTTTAAACGATATTAACTTAATTATTTGTTCAATAAAAGGAAAAAAAAATGTTATCGGTCATCACGCTCAAAAAGTGTAACTTGAATTAATATAAAAAAAAACTGCATAAATAAAAAATAAATTAATAATTATAATTGCATAAGTTGATAAAAAATGCTATGCAATAGCTTTACCGCGGCAGTCCCCGAGTGCCACACGTATTTTTTTTTTCTAAAAATATGTTTTTTGGAATCTCCAGCGTCTAAAACGTGTAACTCCGTCAAAAAAAAAAAAAAAAAAAAAAAAAAAAAAAAAAAAAAAAAAAAAAAAATTCGATTTTCAAAACGATTGCAAGATTTACCTTGTACTACGTATGATGGGAAAGTAATGAATATATTTTATAAATATTTTGAAAATTTTATGTAGAAAAATTGTTAAAGATTAGTACATAGAAATAAATATTTAAAAACAATAATTAACTGATGAAATATTTTGAATATATTAATGCATTCCACTATTTATTTTTACCTTTTCTTTACATCCTGCTCATTTACTTTTTACAAACATAACACTTAGAATAAAGTTACATTAAAAAGTAAAAGAATAAATAACTCGGAAAAAATAACCCTGTTTGATGAATAAGGTACCTGTACCCAATATGGACACCTTAAGGGAAAATGTATTTTTTTCACCCCCATGTACAAGTCATAGGACTCCAAAAATATGTGACCACTATCCTTGGCCTATTGACTATCATTATTAAAATTAGTGACCTTGTAATTATTCTGGTTTAATTTATATAATAAAAACAAAAAATGTTTACAAGTGTCCATATAAGGAACTACCTGTCCCTATTGTGGACAGGTGTTTCCTTATTGACTTTCTACAAAGTGTGTATGGAAGAGCCACTTTTCCAAAAGATTTTAGAGGAGAGGATATAAAAAAATGTATCTTAAAGTATTCCGAGGAGGAGGTTGGACAGTAAATATCTTCAGAACATTCATTTTAGAAAGGGGGGGGGGGCATTTACCCTTAGAAGACCCATGCAAAGCCCCTTAGTTACTAGTAAATATTATGAAGTAATATTGTTGGTTTTGCTTAGCTTTATTGGATCTGTCTGCGAATTTACATCTGTTATTAGTCAGTGCTCACAGCTTGGACAAATAGAAACTTTTTCACCATGGGCAGTAAGACCCACATAATCCTCATGAACATATCTGTCACATGTGATGCATGGCCCCATGTTTGAAAAAGCATCAATACTGCAAAAGAAGCAGTACCAGCTCTCCTTTGTTGAGGGAGTCATACCATTGGTACCTAAGATTTCGCCAACAGACATCCTACTGGGGGGGGGGGATCTTTTTATTTTTCTGCAAGGGTTTTTTGGAGGAAGATTTTTGGGGGATTGTTCAAATAGCATCTTGTTGAACAAAGATTTTACCACTTTGATTACTTTTCAAGTTATTGCTTGGCAACGTTGAATTTTCTTCCTTCTTACAGTTGTAGTCGATGGGGACATAAGCTGTCCATATTGGGAACCGGGCGTAGTTTTACTAAATCATGTACCAAATGAATAAGGAAAATTATTTTAAGCAAAATATGCAATAGCAATCGAAAATATGCTTTATAACTTTCTAAAATACTCCACTTTTCAACATTTAATGTAATTTTACCTTATCTAATAAGAATTTAAGCTTGCAAGTAATTAAGATCAGCACATCTCGAAATAACAAGTTTCCTCCTAAATTGCGAACAGCGCGCTTTTTTACACTTTTCAGACTTAATTATCTTTTCAACTACTTTTCTTCGTGAAAATGTTTAGCCATGTCTCGATCAAAATTATTACCTTTAAAAATATTAGGGGTCTCCATATTGAGAGCCCTCTCCATACAGGGTACAAATACCTTATAAAAATGGCACAAGATAATCAAACATAATAAAAAATTGTTTCTTTCTTTACTTCTTAATTCTGTTATCCTTTTCCAAAGCGAAACTGTTATTATTCTCAATTAGGTCTACACCCAGTTTCGTACGGGTCGTGGAATTTCCAAAAAAGGAAATTATTGAGTACCAGAATTTTCTTATAGAAAACTGCTCTATGTACTGGATTGATTCCTGACAACATATTACCACGTTAAACAACAAAGAAATGTGGCTTTTCAGGATTGGATTAATCATATTAATGTAAGTCCTGTTCTAATGAACAGAAAATTGACACTAATGAGATTTATAAAGAAAAATGAAGTCATTTATAGAAATAATTATCTATACGTTTCGAACGTTTCTCCAGACGATGACTTACAATTTTCTTTCATCTTCTTTACTTACATCGTAAATACTTTTTATTCACATTCATTAATTAATATTAATATTATTGTTATTTTTTCGTATTCGTTATTACTCTGATTGTGCAATTGTTACCATTAATTTGTATCCATTACAATTTGTTGTGTTTTGAACCAAGCAGCTATGGTGAGAATCTGACAGTTTTATTTTACTCTATTTTATTTATTTATTTATTTTTATTTTCTGTGTGTGTGTGTGTGACTAGAGTATAAATTTAAACTCTGTATTATGAAGAGAAAAGGAATATATTTTCCTTTCATTGTATAACTACAGTCTAAACGATAGACTATCAGATGGGTTTAGGCTGTCCGTAAGAAAACATTCCATCAAGCTTACAGCTTGGAGCTTCGGTTCGGATTTCCTTTTCCTCTTTTATATAAGGGGAAATTATTTTATTGTAAAAAAATACTGATATTTCACCTGGAAAATAATAGGTTTAAAGAGGAATTCTGGTCTACATCAAGAACACTGTTAAAAAAATTCTGAAATTCACGAAAAAATTTTTTTCCTGAATTTCACAGAAAAAGTCCCTTTTCGCAACAAAAGGGCATTTTCCGTTACAAATCACAAAATTCCATCATATTTCCTGAAAATAACGAAACGGATGGAAATAAAAACAAAAAACGACGACACTCCGTCGTGTGGGGGGGCTCCATGGCCGAGTGGTCAAGGCACCACACTTCCAATCGCCTGCGAGCGCAGATTATGGGTTCGGGGCCCACTGGCGCCATGGAATAATGAAAACATAAAAAATCCTTTTTAAATTACATTTTTTCTGTTTATTTTTCTCTTATTTCTTATTAAAAAATCTTTTAATTTATTAGCCAATAAATAAATAAATAAATAGTGTACGACAATTTCAAAAAAATGTCTGTAATTTTTTTTGTAAAAAAGTTGTTTATAAAAACTTTTTTATTCATTCAAAAAAAAAAAAAAAAAAAAAAAAAAAAAAGACAGTGGCTTTAAACAGTGATTTTTTTTAATTTAAACTAGTTAAAAAATGAAAATTGATTTAAAAAATAATAAGTATTATGCATCGGTCTAAAATTAAAAAATAAACCGTTTACAAATATTCTAAGGAATATATTTGAAAGGAAATCTTTAAAAAGCACAACAGATTTCCTACTAACTCATAAAAGACATACTTTGTACAATCCAGCACCAGCAGCTTTGGCTCAGTTCGTAAGGATTTGTTCCGCAATCTAAAGGTCCCGAATTCGATCTCCAGGACGGCGTGAACTAAATTATACAAAATAATAATTAAGTAAAATAACATGGCAGCTAAAAATCATTCGGTAATTTCGAATTCTTTGACGATTCATTAATTTAAAAAGTTATATTAAATTATTATTATTAAAAATCAAACTTTGTAACGGAAAGTTACTGATTCTTCAAACGGAATTTTCCTTTCTTGTATTCCCCACAACGGAAAATCTACTAACTGAATGGTAGAAGTTCGGCTACTTTGCTGCCGGTAGTTTCACCGTGAATTCACAGATTTATTTTTAACAGTGAAGAATATCTTTATTTAATGTTATATATATCTCTCTTAGATGCACTGTGAATCTATGTAGCTATCTGTCCAGTCATTTCATAAATTTAAAAAAAAATTTTTTTTTACTGAATTCTGAGAATATGAGCAATAACTTGGTCAGAACAGCGTTAAATTATGGCAATGCTACCACTTTCTGTGGAAACAGTCGAATAACTTGAGCGTTTGTTTCTAAGTATAAATAATGTAAAACATATGAAAATAAAATTAGAAACGTATAGTCTGATCTTTCTTTTTCTTTTTTAATAAACATTATTTTTAAAGTATAGCTCAACTATTTAGCACCAAAACTATTTTGGTAAAACAAAGCAAATTGCATAAAAAGAGAGCGATTGCCTCCAAAAGATCACGTTAAATCAAATTTATATAAAAACAGATTTCGATGTATTTACAATACAATACAGAAGACGAGAATAGAGTTCATTTCTTCTGTCTCTGGTGTAATTCTGTTCTTAGGCGTGGATTAGGAAAATTTTTTATTTTTCCAAACTTCAATTTTTCGATAGTTGTTTTCCTATTTTCAAGCTTTTAGAGACAATAAAATAAGAAAACTGGATTGAAAGTAGCGCATTTGAGATTTTCAATTTTGTAAATAAAATTATTTCTTAAGCTTTCCCAGATTTCATAAAAAAAAAAAAAATCTCTATTTTGAGTTATAAAGTTGCATGCTTGTGGTATAAAAAGGGGGATTAGGGAAAACGGTTTTTAAAGTTCATAAAAAAAGAACCAGCATTTCTAGTCTTTTATGCTTTAGTTAATGCAGTGTTATTCACAGAATAGAGGTACATTTTACTATCTATTCTTTTATACATAAAGAACCCATTTCACATGACAATAATGTGAAAACGAATGCATTAACAATATCATAAGTGAAATTGTTACAATACTGAATTGATTTGTCAAATATATGATAGCATTATTCGTCAACGTACAATATTTTAAGAATTTGCATTGAAGGTTTAATAATATTATACTTTGTTTTAATTTTTATATAATTCTCTAGAGAAATTTTACATACATCAATTAAAAAAAGGCTTAGTTTTTATTTATTTGATATTAGTAACTTTTTTCAAGGATTATTTGCTGCAGAAATACTAGGGGGGGGGGGTGTTTTCTTATTTTTCCTCTTCTGTATATGAAAATGAAATTGCAAACATGTAAACAGAACTTTTTCTCTGCTTCTCAGACACAATTTTCAATGTATAGTTCTACAATTCAATTTAAAATAGACTCCTTTTAACCGAAACAGAACACATAACAAGAAAACGATTGTTTCCAAAAGCTCGCCTTGAATCAAATTCATATAAAAAGAAATTTGGATGTAATATATGTAATATAAGTATACATTATAATACAGAAAGCGAAATTGGAATTCCCTACTCCAGTCTCTGTTATATTTCTGCTCTTAGACGCGGATTAGGCAAAACTTTTATTCTTAAATATCGCTATCTTTCAATAGTTATTTTCCTATTTTCCAGATTTTAGAGGCAATAAAATAAGGAAAGTGTTTTTAAATGTAGAGCATTAGAGAATTTCAATTTTGTAAATACAGTTCTTTCCTAAATATTCCCAGATTCCATCGGATATAAATGAAAAGCAAACAAAATCTCTTCTTTTCTATCATAAAACTGCATCCTTGTAGCATAAAACGGGGGATTAGGGTAACCAGTTTTTAAAGTTCATAAAAAAGGGAAAACGCTAGCACTTTTATCCGTTTTATGTTTTTAGTTAGTGCTGTATTATTCTCGAAATGGTGCTACTTTTTTTATTTTCTCTTTCTTTTACACAGCTCATATTCAAAATATTAGAATAATTACCTTTTTTTTAGAAATTGAAAACATCGTTTGGTAATTTAATGTCTTTTAATGAAAATATGCAAACGATATTTTTATTAAGAACTTATTGTTGATTAAACTTACTTGTTATCTTAAATTTAATATCATTTTTGAAAAGATTAATTGCAAAAAAAATTATTTTGAAAAGTCAAAATATTAGAATATTTATTCAAGTGGTTCAAAATATTAGAATATCTCACATTAATTCTCCTTTAATTATTACCAATTCTTAACTGGTGGCATCATTGATTAAATTCAGACTATTTTAATTAAAATCAGTATTCTTTTTTGCAGTTTGTTTCTTTTTCGTCTTAAAATGGGCCGTGTGAGTGATATTCCTGAATCTACTAAACTTCGTATGGTTGATTTGTATCGGCACGGTAAAAATCAATGTTTTATAGCGAATTATTTACATTGTTCGCAATCGAGCGTTAGTAAAATACTAACACAATATTCAAAAATTGGAAAATTTCAAAATAATCGCCGAAATGGTGGCCGAAAACCAAAAACATCTGCTAGAGATGACAGGAAACTGAAGCGTATAGTTAAGAAAAACCGTTTTAAAAGTGTGCGATTCTTGCACCGAAAATGGAAAGAAGAAGGAGTTGAAGTTTCTACATCGACAACATTAAGACGTCTCCATAAATTTAAATTTGAATCTCGCGTACCGATAACAAAACCTCTCATGACTGCAAGACAAAAGCGTATAAGATTGAATTGGTGTAAATCAAGACGTTTATGGAGCAATGAAGATTGGAAAAATATATTATTTAGTGATGAAAGTATGTTTTGTGTTTCATATGGTAATCAAGGTATTCGAGTTTGGAGAATGAAGCAAGAAGCATTTGATAAAGAATGCCTTAAACGTTCCGTAAAATTTGCTGCTAGTGTCATGGTTTGGGGTTGTATGAGTGCAGAAGGACCTGTAAAGTTACGCATCGTCTACGAAAAGGTTAACTCTCTGATATATCAAGAAATTTTAGAATATTACATGATTCCATCATCAGAAGATTTATTTGAAGATGATTTCATCTTTCAACAAGATTTAGCGTCCCCGCATACCTCGATGTCAACTAAGAATAGGTTCCGCCAACGCAACATTAAGGTACTTCCTTGGCCACCAAATTCACCAGATCTTAATACCATCGAAAACTTATGGTGTATAATGAAGAAAAAACTTCAAGAAAATCCTCCTTCAAGTAAAACTGAGTTAGTGGCACGTATAAAGTCTATTTGGGCTAATATTGATAGAAATGTTTGTAAACACCTTGTATATAGTATGCAAGATCGATTGTACGCTGTTATGAAAGCTAAAGGGGATGCTACAAAATATTAACTACCATTTACTTCATATTCATAAGGTAATATTGTTGCGTAAAATAAAATATTCTAATATTTTGAACCAATCTAAATTTTATTCTAATATTCTGGTGTGTTTAAGGAAGCTGTATACCTAATTTATTGTGCTGTATTTTATATTTTATAAATGTTAAAATCTTATCTAAACATTCCAGATTTAATTTATAAGAAATTTAATTGCATTTACTTAGTATAAAAAATAAATAAATGACAAATAATTTTTTCTTATTACTTTTTCTCAATTATTCTAATATTTTGAATATGAGCTGTACATAACGAATCCATTTCACATCACGATAATGTGAAAACGTATGTATTAACTATATAACTACTAAAATCGTAAGAATGGTGAATCGATTTATAAGATAATTGTTAGCATTATTTCGAAACACACAATTTTCCAGAGATTTTCTTCAAGATTTAATAGTATTATACTTAAGCGCAACAGAAAGGTTTGAAAGGATGAAAAAGTACATTTATTATCATTATTTTTATTATTATCATTATTTAAAATATTTAAAGCTTTAAGAATGCGATACACGGAACGTGCATTCAAATCTATGCTCGACGCATGACTTTTTTTTCTATTTAAAATTCAAATCATTGATAATTATTTTGTTAATAGTAGACACTGAATATTTTCATATTTTAGCAACAGTTCTCCGACTTGGAAAATTGTTTTTAATCATAAAATATCTTACCATTGCAATATCCGATGAATTCTCTTTGGTTGGGTACATAACTGGAAACAAATCTCCACTTGAAGCGAGACATTTTCATGTTTTACCCTGTCTTTTTGGCAATATTACTTGGTGTGGCTTCAGATACATACAATCAATCCCTTTGAAAGAGTTTTTAAATAACCGAATACGAATAATTCTCTTCGAAAAGTTTATAAATATAGATATTTATCCATCGGTTCTGAAAAAACAGCATTTTGCATGTAAAAAAGGAGAACAGGTGGTTGCCAGACGAGAATTTATGTTTTCAAAAGCTGTGAAAATTAATTTCTCTATGCAGACGATATTTGTTACACCAAAATTAATTGTCTAAAAAACGAGTGTGATCAGACTATGATACCAAATAATTTACAAAAATCAGTCAGGTTTGGGGAAACCATGGTGACGAACATTGCATTTATGTAACGTAAAAACGCAATTTTTATATCATAATTATTAAGATATGGCGAAATACTACATACAGTTAAATTAATTGAAAACAATATAAAAACATCTTTTTTAATCCTAATTTGAAATTTGTTTTTCAAAAAATTTACCGCATAAATCTATCTTTAGCGTTTTGCGTTTCTCAAAAGCAATTTGGTTTTGGTATACACTTATGTCCAAAATTAAGATCACAAACATAAAATCTGGGAAAATTGATAAACTATTCACCGCATTACCGTGAAATTTTGCACAAAGGTATGTTATAATGCGAGAAAGAATATAGCAATATAACAAAATATATAAAAAAATAATTGTGAATTAAGAAAGTGGGTACATCAAAAAGTATTAAACAATGAATCAGTGATAAAGCATTTATCTCGGGAAAAGTCTGTCTAATATGGGTTGTGACCACAGGGCAGTGCTATACAATCTTCACAACGAGCACTCATAATGTTTATGAGGGTGCCAATAAATGTCTGTGCGGCAACAAATCCCATACTTTAAAAAAAGCAGCTTTTAACCCATGGAAAGTCCTGGGAGAGGGGTTATGCTGTGCGATGGCTCTTTCTAGATCATCCCAAACATGTTCAAAAGGATCGAGGCCCGGAGATCTCGAGAGCCAATTCATGCGATGAATATCACGAAAATCATCAACAATGTGAGTTCTGTGTGTCTTCACATAATCGTTCATAAATAAGAAGTCCGTGCCAATAACACCCAGAAACAATCTCACATTAGGCTTCAAGGACCTCATTCCTATAGAGTTATGTATTTAGAGTACCCAAATTGAAGACTAGCAGTGGTGTACGATTGATTAACATTATGCCGCCCCATATCAGAAATTCTTTGCTACCAAATCTGACAAATTCTTTAACGTTGGAGAGATGATAGCAAAATCCACGTTCTTTTGAGCGAGATGAAGAATCGACGAGAATCATTCTGCATGGTGAATCGTGACTCATCATTTTTAAGAACATGTCCCGATTTTTGTTTGTGTCCAAGGCTGATGTTTCTGGATCCACAAAACCAGGCTATTCTGTGGGATGCAGTTTGAAACAGACTCACATGACTAGACGCCAGGAGTTAGGTATAAAGCTCTTGAAATTAACAGAAGTTTTTTCAGGGTTCAGTTAGCATAGACATCATGTTTATGAACGATAATGGGAAGCCACACAGAGCTCACATTGCTTATGATTTTCATGAAGAGAAAATTCGCCGAATGAATTGGCACTCTAGGTCTTCAGATCTCAGTCCTACTGAACATTCTTAGGATAGTCTAGGGAGTGCCATTGCACAGCGTACCCCCCTCCCCCTCCCAGGACACGCTAGGAGATAAAAGCTGCGCTTTTAGAAGAATGGGTTTGTGTCACAAACACTATTAATACCATCATAAATAGTATGAGAGCTCGTTATGAAGCTTGTATAGCAGGGCACGGGGGACACCTTTTATATTAGACAAACTTTTGCCGAGATAAATACCTTATCTCTGATTCATGATTTAAAAGTTTTTGATATACCCTGTTTCACAATTAACATCCTTTCCATATTGGTATGTTGCTATTTTTTTTTTCCAATTCCAAAAATCAATGTTCCTCATCTCGAAGCAGCACAGTGAATAATATTTCATCAGTTTTCCCAGAAATTATGTTTGGGACTTTAATTTTGGACATGAGTGTATTAGAGTTTGTTTCGTTTTGCTTAATTTAAAATTAGTTAGTTTAATTACATTTAAGGTACCCTGGGGTAATAACGCCACGTTAAGGTTCTACCAATTTTCACGGCTTAGTTTTAGATTGTATTTTTCAAACAAATATAGGATCTGATACAGCAACTCATTGACTATCTATGTAAAATAAAATAATTTAACAGATATGTATTCATAAAATGTAATGGCGTTTTTTCTTGACCCATGCTATTTGGCGTTATTACCCACCTGTATGGGTAATAACGCCATGCAAACAAAACTATGAAATAAGATGGAATAATTGCATGTAGACAGCCCAATTCTAAAAGTACAAACTCTACAAACTTAGAAATTGAAAAATTGCATTTTAAGCTATTGAACATGTTCAATTTTTTGTGAAAGTGTAAGAAAAATAAAGGTGTGGTGTGGGATGGGGGGATGAGGCAAAAGAATATCAGACCATGAGCTTCTTTTTGCTTAAAAAGGACCGTTTAAATAGAAATATGAGAAACATTGCGCAGTTTTAACTGTGTTTATTTGAATCAGTTTTTAGGATGTAGCTCGGCCACTGTAGGGAATCAACCAGGGTATTAATGTCAAGGATTGGCGTTATTATCCCTGTATAGTTATTGCGCAGTACATTTTAAATTACAAATTATCTCGAGAAGATATCCAAAATCTTCAACAACATTTTAAAAGTACATGAAATGCACTACAAATTTATGTAATTAACAAAGTATTTCCGGATAAAAACATAGTCTTCACATCACAAAACGTATCTCGCAAATTTTAGATCAAGCATTAATTTTAGTTGTTTGTAAAAACAATAAGACCTAAAAATGAAACAAATTAACTTGAAGCTATTTTTTGCGATTTATATGACTCAAAACCCTTCTGCGCAGAGCATATGGGTGCCATTTACATGATTATTTCATAATTATGCAAAATATAAGCACTTGGCGTTATTACCCCGCCTGGCGTTATTACCCCAGGGTACCTTAGTTTAATGTTTGGAATTAAATAGTAATTTTTTGTACTCTTTTGTTTAACCCAACCTGGTTATTGCATGTAAAAATGGAATGTTGCAGTTAGTTTTAAACCCACTTTCTGATGTGCGAGAAATATAAATTACCTTAACAAGTGTGCTGAAGACAACAATATTGCACTTTAATATTTTTATATCTTATTGTCAATTAATACATTTGTTTTAAGGGATTTAGCCCACCAAACATGATAAATCACAAAAAAATTCTTTGTAACTCGTATATTTGAAACAAATATCGGTTTAATAATGAGCTAGTAAATGGTCACCGAAATAGTCCAAATCAATGTGAAGCTGCACTAATGAAATGTTGAAAATGCTAAAATTAGAAAATAAATTACAAATGAAAAATAGGAAGTGATACATACTCTTTTACGATAAAATTTTATTGATTAACGTTTAATGTTAATTATTTACGACTGTAAATGGAAAAATCAATTTAAAAATTCTAAAAACACAGTTTAAAAAGCATTTCATTTTTTTCATATTGGTCTGCTTAAAAAGGAAACAGAGCCAAATAATATATATTTTAATTAATTAAAATTATACATTATTATAAGTAATTAAACAAAATATAATTAATTAAAGTTAGATGCATCTTAATATATTCCTCTGTTAGAACTTTCTATTAAGCAAAGAAAAAAAATAATAATCCAGTGATTGAACTTTTTATGATTGAGTTTAGAAACAACTAAAATATTCTATTAGATGTTTTTAGAAAAAATCACCTCTTTGCAAGTAAATAATTTAGGCATGATTTTCAAGATGAATATTGAATACTTATTTGAATGTGTTTTTTACTTTTATACCGTTTATTTACGCGTAGTTTAGTACTAAAAACAATCACCTTTATAATACATAAGGAGTCAGAAACATTACAAGAAAAACAAGACATATTTTGTAATAAAAAAACACTGCCATATGATATGTTATTTAAGATAAAATGTCAATGTATATTTATCGAACGGCGAGCGCGTGAAATATCCTTGGATTTAAAATGATATAGATGTTATTTACTTGAGCATATTAAAATTTCTCATTTCGTTCATAAAGTTGCTGACATTTTGAGAAATGCATTAGCTTTACTGAAATGCAATAAACGCATTTTTGAAAGGCATAAATAAGATTCTTTTTCAAATTTTCTGGCTTTATATTTATTTTCAAAGACATAGTACAATAGAAGTATTTTAATCACGATTCGTCATAAATCAAGTCAAATATATTTTAAACCATGTCGCAAGATCTGCATAGATTAACGTAAACCGGATTAGGCATTTAATGTATGTTTGTGTCATTTTCAAACCCATTTGCGACCAATACTATAAAGAAAATCATAAAAGAAATCTGACAGAGTACAAGCGGCATGCTGATGCCATTAAGCGACAATTGTACAGTGGTAAGTCATAAGTGCAATGACGTAATCGTAAAAATAACAGATGGTATACGGTCTAAACAGAGGGTATATGCTCAAAACCAGAGGGTATACGCTCAACGCAGAGGTATACTTTAGATGGTATAAACAATAGCTTTTTGAAAAACAGAGGATATACGGTTTTCCTTAAAAAATCCAGAAAGTACAAGGCGTATACCACCGCATACCTTTCGCTACATACTTGCATAAGTGTCAAAATGAGAAGTCTAGCTTTCGAATCAAGCCAATTCCACTGTGTTAAAAATTTATAAAAAAATTCACCTTCCTCTTTTTACTTTTTTTCTATCTACAATAGGATAAAGTATTGTAATCGAAATCTTTTTGGACTTCTGGTTTGCGACGGATTATGTTTTAAGAATCAAGATTCTGACCAAGAAGTTTACAGAAATTTTCAGTCTGTCAGTCTGGGTGCTACTATTGTAAAATAAAAAAATACATGAAATTGTGCATAGAATTGAACCAAATTTCATGCAGTCTATGGAAAGCATATCGTACTTGAATTCTGGAGTATTCCGTTAAAAAAGAGTGCTTCAATAGTACCATTTTTATTATTGTACCATCGCAAAATGTATGAAGTTATACATAGAATTGAGCAAAATGCATGCGATGCATATATTTTGCAAATATAATATTTCACAATGAAATAGTTTTTAATTAATTAAAAAATATCTATGCATTATTACATACAAAATCTTATTTTTATAGAAATCGATTTCTAGAAATTTCAACTATGAGTATAATAATAACACCTAATTTCACCAAAAAATGTTTGAGTTATATTGAAAAACTTTCACGTATTAAAATTTGTTTTGCAACAATTAATTACGAATCTAACATAATAAGCTCAAAACTATAAATAATCGCAATGTTTTAAATTATTCGCTAAATACCTGCCTGTTTGGTAGTTTTAGATAGAATACCGAAAAATCCTAATATCATTCCATAACATTTTCCTGGAAGAGGTATGCCAAAGATGAGAAAAAAGACTTTGTGATGACTGATAATGGAAAGAATCTCTCTTGAAATCTTATTTGCAGACTTTATTAAAAACAAAATTCAATGTACAAATATGTATATACTTGGAGAAAACTATGTGCATTACTACTAAGGTACCCTGGGGTAATAACGCCACGTTAAGGTTTGACCAATTTTTACGGCTCAGTTTTAGTTTGTATTTTTCAAACAAATATATGATTCGATACAGCAACTCATTGACTATCTATATAAAAAAAATAATTTAACAGATATGTATTCATAAAAAGTAATGGCGTGATTTCTTGACCAATGCTATTTGGCGTTATTACCCACCTATATGGGTAATAACGCCATGCAAGCAAAACTATGAAATAAGATGCGATAATTGCATGTAGATTACCCAATTCTAAAAATACAAACTCTACAAACTTAGAAATTGACAAATTGCATTCCAAGCTATTGAAAATGTTCAATTTTTTGTGAAAGTGTAAGAAAAATAAAGGTGTGGTGTGGGGGGGGGGGGGGGGGAGGATGAGGCAAAAGAATATCAGACTGTGAGCTTCTTTTTGCTTAAAAAGGACCGCTTAAATAGAATTATTAGAAACATTGCACAGTTTTAACTGTGTTTATTTGAATTAATATTTAGGATGTAGCTCGGCCACTGTACGGAATCAACCGGGATATTAATGCCAATGATTGGCGTTATTACCCCGTTATAGTTATCGTACTGAACATTTTAAATTACAAATTATCTCGAGAAGATATCCAGAATCTTTAACAATATTTTGAAAGTCCATGAAATGTACTACAAATTTATGTAATTAACAAAGTATTTCCGGATAAAAAAAATAGTCTTCACATCACAAAACGTATCTCGCAAATTTTAGATCAAGCGTTAATTTTAGTTGCTTGTAAAAACAATAAGACCTAAAAATGAAACAAATTAACTTGAAACTGTTTTTTGCAATTTATATGACTCAAAACCCTTCTGCGCAGAGCACATGGGTGTCATTTACCAGATTATTTCATAATTATGCAAAATATTAACACTTGGCGTTATTACCCCGCCTGGCGTTATTACCCCACACCACCTTATTATTTAAGAAGCACCGTTCTTCACCAAAACTACACCTAAATTCCAAAAATAAAAGCAATATTACTTCGGATGAATTCTCGCATCCTACACATAACAGAAAAAAACACTACTACTGACTCCGTACTCCTCTCTTCACTTCCATTCATTCTCCGTTGTAGAGTCAGTCTCTTCACTTCACTTACCTTACCTTTAGAAAAAAATTGGATGGAGAATGGTTGCATGACAGACTTCATAAAGAAGTCTCTACAATTTTGATTATTTCTGGAAGGAGATGGGATCTCCCGGTTCAAACCTTTCTCCCACATGTCGATTTTTCAGCGATAAAACACTCAGTGCTCACATACAAGTTTATAACATTCGCAGGTAGCCAACAGTAACGTAGTGCTCCTAGAAAGAATTTTGTGATACTTTCACTAATGGCACAGGTTGACATTTTTTAAGAATTTTCAAAAAGACCCAATGAAAAATAATCGAAATCGAAAAGTATTAAAATGTAGCAACACTACATCTAAGCACATGAAACTGGTTGCAACATTTTGCTGCAATTTTATGGAATAATTTAACTTATTGAATGATGTAATTTAAACTGGTATAACTTGCGTAATATTAGACATTAGTAAAACACAGTGTAACACCAGTTTTATTGGTTAAATTATTCAACAAAATTTAGGCAGCATAGTTGACATCAGATTTATGAAGTAATATATAAAAAGAACTAAGATGTGACTTTAATTATTCTCTGTAGAAAACAATAATTATAAAATATAGACATGCAAACAACAAATTTGAAAACAAGGCTGGCTTAGTTTATCAATAGCTTTTTTATTACCGATAGCGCATGACTATTATGCAAACTCGTTATCTCTCTGCTACGTATTTTATACATTTCTTTCAGAGTTTTTTTTTTCTATTATTTCTAGGATTTGGAAATGACTTTTAACCCATTAACGCCCAGCGTCCTCGTTTGAGAACGGTTACAAAAACAGCAAGAAAGCGGTTTTCCCACCAGTAAAGAGGAAGAAAAATGTATACCTTATTTCACGAGACAGAATCCTTGTTAAATTTAGATAAAAGTTAATTTGCTTTTAAAAGTGGTGGGAAATGCAAAATTTAAATTTTAGCGAAGAAAATAATTCGGGCGTTAATGGGTTAAGCGAGATATCCGAATGTAAAAAGTTATTTATTTTATTTGATCCTAAACTATTAATTTCAAAACAAATTAAGAAATGCCGAGAAAATTCAAACATCGAATTTTCCCACATATTACATTAGCAACATGACACATTTATTAACATTATATTCATGTCACATTATATATTAGCAACATGTCACATTTAATTTTTTTGTCTCAATACCTATGAAACATAAATGCATAATGTTTTTAATATAAAGAACTTAATATATCTTCTATTTAAAAAATATTTTTTTAGTATATTACATTAAAATTTTATTTTTTTAATGTTTAATTTTGGTAATATATATATATATATATCTATAATTATATATAATTAAGATGTGATATGATATATATATATATGTGTGTGTGTGTGTGTGTGTGTTTGAGTGTTTTTTTTTTTTTTTTTTTTTTTTTTTTTTTTGATTTGCGTTTATTGCTCGCAAGATTACAAGAGCCCCCCACTCCAAATATTGATATGATATAAAACAAATATAATTTGAACTTATACTTAATTTGGAAGCAATTTATTTATTTATTTATTTAAAATTTTTATTTTAAATTTAAATAAAAAAAATTCTTTTTTAATTGAAAAATGGGCAATTTAAAATAATCATTACAATAATAATACTAAATTTAAAGTATAAGCTATTCTTTAACTGAAAAGAAGATATTTACCAAGTTTGATGCAAATTGCTTTATTAGTTTTTGAGAAATTTTGCGGGCAGTGAAAGAATAATTTAAATTTTTTTATCAAAAGTAATTCAAAAAAATCAATTGAGAATATTAAAAAAAATATTTTGAAGGGATATTAAGTTGTTTATGTTAAAAAAATTATGTATTTATGTTTCATAGGGACTGAGAAAAAAAAAAAATAAATATAACATGTTGCTAAAATGCACCACCAGGTAAAAATTACGACTCCTGAGACACATTAGAATGGTGATTGAAACAACTTTCAAGAATCCCGTCAAAAACGAATTGAAGAACGACACGCTGTATTTAACTGGATGCATTTTTCTTACCCTTTGACAGACATTTTTAAATTACGTCCAGCTGACATACCTGCTCTGAATTGTCAAATTTCATCCATCTTGTCACATAGATTTTACGAACACACTAAATAACCCTGCATAAAAAAAAGTATCGCCGCCTTTCTCCGTCCGTTTTTCGTGAACTTGTCGCGGAAAATAAATATTTCAGAGACATTATTTTGAAATTCAGACAAAAAAATGATGTTTTAATAGTTGTATTTTTTTATGTTGAAGGTAATCATATGTAATAAATAATCTGCAAATTTGAAGCCCAGAAAAAAAATTCCTGTTCCCTAAAGAGAATGTCAAAGTTCAAGACATTTCATGAAAAGAGAAATGCTTGTTAATTTGGAGCATTAGATCTCTCGCAAGCAATAACATCCCTAAATTCTTTTGACATAAACTGTTAGTATAACCTTACCTACTTATTAAAATTTATTTGTTTCCATGGGGCATTGTTACTTTACATTGTTATGTTGCCACAAAGTACAGTCAAAATGACGTTTTTGTCCATTTTCCGCAATTAATACCTTATTTAAGCAATAGTACCCCAAACTTTTTTTTTATAGAATATAAAAGCACATTACTAGGACAAACTAAATTATATAGTACTGCACAGAGATATTGTTCCTGTTAGTAGATATAACCTGTTAAATATTCAGATTTTCAAAATCTTCAAAATTTGCATTGAGTTATTTCTAATAAGTACCACAGTTGAGTGAAAAAATATATATCATGCAGTAGCTGAATATATGTATAAAATCATGGAAAAGAAAAAGAAGTGGGCCTCGTGATATTTTTTTGGTAAAAAATGACAAAAGTTAGAAGAAAAGCAATGTCCATTATCACATTTTCCCCTAAGAGAAAATGAAACATCCTATTTCTCTTTTGGAAGGGGCAATAAAAAAGGGATATTTCATTTTCTCATAAGGAAAAAAATAGAAAGAGGAAAGAGAAATGGGATTTTTCATTCTCTAATAGGGAAGAAATCTTATCATCGACATTGCTTATTTGAAAATTCTGCCATTTTTTTAAATAAAAATATCACCAGACCCCACTTCTTTTTCTTTTCTATGTTTTCTACATATATTCAACTACTGCGTGATATATATTTTTTTTCACTCACTTCTCAAATTTTTTGCAATTTTTTTTTATCCAAAATTTTTTTGAGTCTTAAAAATATAATTCATGTTGTTTATATCTCGCCCAGATTAACTAATGTTAAATTATATTTTATCAAAAACTTATATGTTAGTCTATTTAACATTTAAAGCAATTTATAGGATTGTAACATGTCGATTAGAGCTCAATATTTAAGCTTTAAATTTAGCTGTTGGATTTTAAGTGTACTGAGGCGCTGCCTAAAATTGTAGTCTATTTTTTTTTTTTTTTCGCTATTTCTGCATTTTTCCATTGAGCAGTTTATGTAACAAAATAATTGTCGCCAAACAATGAAATTTAACGCTAATAATGGAAAACCGTTATATTCGTTTTACAATCAAGATTTTTGGCCGATAAAGATGGCTACATACTTTTTTCTTGCATATCGAGTACGGAAAATTAATGAGAATTTACTTTCCTTTTCGGAATCGGTTCTGAAATGGAAAAAAAAATCTAATAAAAAAATTAATTGAAATTAAAATCC
The DNA here is from genome assembly GCA_964019185.1 of Maratus speculifer. Classification (NCBI taxonomy): domain Eukaryota; kingdom Metazoa; phylum Arthropoda; class Arachnida; order Araneae; family Salticidae; genus Maratus; species Maratus speculifer. Next base: position 368,801,023 of record OZ025290.1, on the reverse strand, counting down.
AAAGAGCAAGGAAAAAACAGATTAAAAATTTATCGGAACTATCTTAAACAAAAATGTCATTTATTATGTATTTATTAGTTATCAAATATTAAAAAGCAAACAAGAAATTCGAGAAAAAACACTATCATTGCTTTCAAGTGTTTTCACATAGGTTCATAACTATTTTGTAACATTGATAAAATATTTGAATTAAAATAGACAGATTTTCTTTCTCCTCAGAATTTGGAATTGTATATAGCGAGTAATTGAAATGCGAAACAATATTTGTTTTACTGAGTCCTGTACTATTTATTTCTAAATAAATGAACAAATGTCGAGTAAATTCCTGCATAGAATTTTCCAATATATTAAACTTAAATATTCCTATTTTTTCTAACATTCTTTGCCTTCTTTCTTAGAGAATCAATGATGTTAGTCGAGGCTTTTAAAAAGAAGATTGAAATTTCTTCGAGATCTCCGTCAAAAATTTCTGGATGAATGGCGCTCTAAATAATAGAATGCATTCTTCTTTCCTGACAAAAAAATTTATATCACGACTAGATGACATACCTTCTCATTTTTGTCAAAATCTATCCATTTTGTCACCTACATTTTATGATCATACGAAATATCACTAAAAAAAAATAAAACATGACCGTCTCTCTCATTTTTTGGGTAAATTTGCTGCAGAAAATATATTTTAGATACACAGATAGAGTGATTTACAGGTAATACGCTATAATCATTGGAAATATGTTACTGCGTAATTTATTATGGTACAAAGAGATATGTTATGTCGATTAATTAATGATTTATCTTTTTCATAATAAAATTGGTACTTCTAGGGTATCCCATCGACCAATTTCGCCAAATTATACTAATCGCCAAATTAATAGCCAAATTATACATGTTGGCATAATTTTTATTTTAAATAACGAAAAAACAAATAATTAGTAGAATATTAATACAAATATTAATAAAAAGTCGAAATAAAAATCACTTAATGACATTTTAAACAAGTGAATCGCATTTAATGTCATTGAATGTGACATTCACGATCATCCATTATTGGCATTTAATCTTATAGTTTGGCGATAATTTTTTGGTCGACGGGATAACCTAGAAATACCATAAAATTATATAATTAAGTGATATGAATGCATGCACATAAATTTCTTTTTTCAGGACTTAAACCTTTCAGCACTGAATTTCCCCCCCCCCCCCATTTTTGGGGAAAATTTGCTTTTACGCTAAAAAAATTAAAAGTAGCAATTAAAATAACAGAAGTTATGGTTAACTGACATTTAACAAATGTGTTCTTTACAGAAATGTAACAAATGTAGTTATTCTGAATGTTCTCATATTACCATATTCTAAGGAAATATTTTTAAGACGTTTGGAAAATGCCGTATTACTACCAGATGAAACGAATATAAACATTTAGTTGTATTTTAGTAGTAATCTTTTATCACAAATCTATCATTCGGAAAAAGAGTCTCTTATTTAAATTTAAATTGTGAAACGTGTGTTTGAATTAAAAGAAACGCCAACGGTTTGATAATAATTAATAAAACTTTTATTATTATTATTATTATTATTATTATAGGTACCACTAGGTTATCCCGTCGACCAAAGAATTATCGCCAAACAATAAGATTAAATGCCAATAGTGGATGATCGTGAATGTCACATTCAATGACATTAAATACGATTCACGTGTTTAAAATGTCATTAAGTGATTTTTATTTCGATTTTTTTATTTGTATGTATATTAATATTTCACTAATTATTTGTTTTTTCGTTATTTAAAATAAAAATTATGTCAATATGTATAATTTGGCTATTAGTTTGGCGATTTGTATAATTTGGCGAAATTGGTCGACGGGATAACAGAGTAGTACCTTATTTTATTATTATTATTATTATTATTATTATTATTATTATTATTATTATTATTACTATTATTATTATTATTATTATTATTATTATTATTATTATTATTATTATTCAGTCATTACAATAAATATATTGAAATATGCTATAATTATTACTTGCTGGAATTAACAAAAATAATTTTTAAGGCAAAATAATATTCAATTAAACACGTGTCCTATTAATAGGACGTCAGGACCGGAGGGGTTAACAATGTTTTTGAAAGTCAAAAAAGAGTAATGAGCAATTTTATTCTTTCAAAATATCTTTTCAAAAAAATTTCAGCTACATTTAAAATATATTGCATATTGTTCATATTTCATCCAGATTAATTAACATTAAATTATATTTCATCACAAAATTTTATACTTAGGTAGGTAATATTTAAAGTAATTTATACGATTATAACGGGTCACGTAAAAATATTTAAACTTTAATTTTAGATGTTAGTTTTTAAGTGTACAGAGTCACACTAACCTTAAATTGTCTAAAATTTTTCGATACATATATTTCACTGTAGACAAGTTTTTATTAAAAAAAAAAATACCTGTCACCAAACAAGGAGGTTTTACGCTAATCATGCGTAAACACGACATTACATTGGTTTCAGTATTAAAATTTTCGGTCGATAACGGTGGCTAATTTTTTTCTGATTATCACATCAATGTAAGATTATCGGGGAGATACTTTCCCTTTCGGAACTGGATCCAAAATAGAAAAAATCTCATAAAAAAAATTAAACTGAAATTAAAATTGAATAATTAAGAAGTATCAAATAAAAAACAGATCTCAATTATCTTATGCAAAAAAATTAATATAATGAAAAACAAACGAGAAACTTGAGAAACAATATTGTCATTCCTTTTAAGTGTTTTCGCCTAGACTTTTAACCATTCTGTCGCATAAATAAAATTTTAAATTACGATAGAACGATTTTTTCTTCTTCTTTTTAGAATTTGCAAAGGGATTTGGCAAATAAAGGAATGCGAAAGATATTTGTTTCATTTGATCCTGTACTTTTTATTTCAAAACAAACTAAAAAAGGCCGAGTAAATTTCTGTATGGAATTATTCTAAATGTTAAACTTAATTATATTATATATTATTATATATACTTATATATATTATTATTATATATACTATGTCATATATATTAAACTTCCTCATCATCCTTCTAACGTGATGTTCGCCGAAGCTTTTAAAAAGAAAATTTAAATTTCGTCCAGATCTTCAAAAAATTATGAAAGAACGACGAGCTGAACAATGGGATGCATTTTTCTACCCCTCTGACAAAAATTTTAAAATCATGACCAGCTGATGTATATGCTCTTTCTTGTCGAAGTTCATCCATCTTATCATATAAACTTCGAGATCATACGAAATATTGTTTAACGAAAAAAAAAAAAACATGTATAACCGTGTCTTTGCGTTGTTTTTTCTTATGAAATTTCCGTGAAAAGAAATGACTTAAGTTTTTCAACATATATTTTATAAAATGATTTACATGTTATACGCGTAATCCTTGACATTATACAGGGTGACAAGAAATAACTTGAAAACACATGATATAACTTTTATGCTAATGAAAATATTACGACCAAACTTTAAAATAAATATGAATTAAATATGAATACATATGAAATAAATATAAATTGCGTCCAATATATTAAAAAATTTTAAAAGTGGCTATCTTTAGCCTTAATACATAGCTTTAAACGTGTCACAAAATTTTCGGCTATAGGCTGCAATTCACTTACTGATATTTTATCCCATTCCTTGCATAAGGATTTCTTTCGGAATGCCAAAGTTTTATGAGACTTAGCACATACCTTTGTCTCCAAGCTCTAATGAAGTCAGGAAAATGCGTCTTGCATCAATCTTGAGTGAATTTAGCTCTGTATGCAGGTGAGGACTCCCGTTGGAAGGTTCATCTCTTGTTTCCAAAGAATTTTTGAAACCAACATAAGACAACATCTTCAAAAATGAGTTTTTGACATGTTTGTTGATTAATCTTTATCCCTTGATCAACGAAAACAAGTGTTTTCTCTCTGCCTCAAACCATTACAGATTGGGGTCGTTGACACCTTTCAACAATGCAAGCAAGTCCAGGGTTTCTGCTGACCAAACTCTATCATTATGGCTATTGTAAGCTTGTTCAACCGAAAACAGTTTCTCGGCTGTGAAGACAAATGTTTGCCATCAACCAACTACAGACCCCTTTAATAGTTCTTTACACCTTTGAAGTCTTGTGCGTTTATTTTCCGCGGTTAACTTTCGAGCTTCTTTCATTTTGTATGGGTGAAGACTAAGTTCTACTCTTGCCATGAAACTTGCGTTTCTCTGTTCATCTTCATCTCCCTAGCAACCTTTCTAATTGAAATCTTAGGATTTCGTCGAACTCACTTTTTGATAGCGATCCGGTTTCTTGATGCGTTAACTATGTGCTTTCTCCTTCTTCCTGGCTTGCCATAATCATGTCTGAGTTCTTTAAAACTTTTGATTGTGTATGAAACCATCTGCTTAAGCACTTTCAATCGTTGACCGAATTCCACATTGTTTCATTTCTTGCTTACGTAATTCAAGTATGGTATATCATTTGTTAGCCATAATGGTTATCACAACTTATACCTGTCTAGTAGCTTTCTAGAACCAATTTCCTATGACAATAACTTTATAACTTTAGTAGCAGTTACAGATTTTTGATTTGAAACTTCGTCCATAATTATTTCTTGTCTACCTGTATTACCGTGTGATTTTAATGTTACTCCAAAGTATAATCTGGATTGATCAATGAGTTACCTTTTATTGATAATATTTTATAATTTCTAAATTTAATTGATATATATAAATTTCTGAATTTTAGGACATAGCGATAGTTGTGCAAATAAAACAAAAGGTTAATGCACATTTTTATCCTTTTACTTTCCAAAAACATATTGCATATGATTTGTATTTTTCTTTGATATATTAACATAAAACTGTGTTTTATCATAAACTTATATGTTTGATTCATAACATATAAAGTTACTTATAAGATTATAATGTGTTACCTAAAGCTCAATATTTGGACTTTAGATGTTAGATTGTATTTGTACTCAGTTGTAATATCCTTAAATGTTATCTGAAAAATGTTATCCGAAAAGTTTATGTAACATAATAACTGTCGCCAACAAAGACATTTAACGTCAATAACATATAAGCATGATGGTTACTTTCGTTACACGATCATGATTTTCAATCGATAACGGTGGGTGAATGTGAATCCATATATCCCGACTACGGAAGCTTGTCATTTAGGTACATTCACTTTAAGAAATGGTTCTGAAATAGAAATATATCCTGTAAAAATTATAAATGAGTTAAAAAAAACTGAAAAAAAATCTAGAATTATTGAAATGAAGACGAAAAGCTAAATGCGATTTCCGTATACCCCGACTACGGAAGATTGCCAGCTAGATACATTCACTTTAAGAAATGGATCTGAAACAGAAACAAATACCGTAAAAATTATAAATAAACTGAAAAAAAATTTGAACTATTGAAATAAAAACGATAAATTTGAAAAAGAAAAAGTTGTCACTGTCTTTCAAGTGACACATACGTTCACATACGTTCTTGACTACACTGTCACATAGATAAAATATTTCAAAATATATACTGTTTTTCTTCTTTTTAGAATTTGGAAATGGATTTAACTATTAATGGAAATGCAAAAAGTTATTTCTTTTGTGCAGTCCTACACTATTTATTTCAAAAGAAATTGAGAAATACCGAATAAATTCTTGCATGGAATTTTTAAATATATTAAACAACTGTATTTCCACTAACATTCCTTGTCTCTTTTCTCAGAGAACTAATGATGTTCGCCACGTCTTTTAAAAAGAAAATTGAAATTTCGCCAAGATCTCCGTCAAAAATTTATGGAAGAACGGCTCGCTGAATAATGTGATGCATTTTTATTTCGCCTCGAACATAAATTTTTAAATCACGATCAGCTGACGTACCTGCTTCGTCTTGTCGAAATCCATCCATCTTGTCAGATTTTACGATCATACGAATTATTGTTGAGAGGCAAAAAAAAACTTCAGGTTTGACGTTCTCTTTCCGTTATTTTTTCGTGAACTTTTCGCAGAAAATATGATTCATTTTTTTACTTTCTGCTATCTTAAAAAAGAAGATTGTATTGGATTCATGAAAATTTTCGAAATCCGGTTTTCAATGAATTTATACATTTTAGGGATCAGAGAAACCGAAAAATATGTTTTTACAATGTCTGTCTGTGAGTCTGACTGTATGTGACAAACATTTTGTGGAAACTCTATCTCAAGAACAATGCACGGAATTTCACAAAACTTTAGTTTCTCTTAGACCTTGACATAAATTAGATCTGATATCTTTTAGGTGTATATTGTTCAACATTTGGCTCTGCTATGTTGCATTATTCACACTTTCTACATTAGCTTTATCTCAAGAACTAGCACTTGGATTTTTATAAAACTTTAGATTTAGTTAGTACTTGATACAACATGGTACTGATTACGTTTTGGTGCAATTCCTGCATGGAATTTTCCAATATATTAAACACATTTATTTCCTCTAACATTTCTTGTCTTCTTTCTCACAGAACTAATGCTGTTCGCCGAGGCTTTTAAAAAGAAGATAAACATTTCGTCAAGTTCTCCGTCAAAAATTTATGGAAGAATGGCTCTCTGAATAATGAAATGCATTATTCTTACCCCTTTAACAGAATTTTTTAAATCATGACCAGCTGACTTACCTGCTCCTTCCTGTCAAAGGCCTTCCATCTTGTCAGATTTTACGATCGTACAAAATATTGGTGAGGAGCAAAACAATCAGGTAAGAAACATCTCTTTCCGTTATTTTTTTCGCAAACTTTCCGCAGAAAACGTAATTTATATTTCTCAATATATTTTTTGAGGATTGATTTACAAGTAATACGCGTAACCGTTGACTTTATGTTACTGTATAATGTGTTATGGTACTACGATGTATTAATCAGTAATTTAACTCCTTTTTTTGTATGAAATTTTATAATTCACCAATCTGAAGTGATGCACATAAATTTGTGTATTTTAGGATTTAGCGCTATTTTTGGTCTTAAAAAATAACAACTACATTTTTAGATTTCTTCATTTATAAATTACAAATCTCTCCAAAACATATGAAAAACTTCAAAAATTTATTTAAAAATTAAATCATGGAACTGAAACAAAACATATTCATACATCTATAGCTGCTCTTGATGTCAGAATGCTAAAACTTTTGTAAATTGAATTGGAATATCATCTTTATACTCTTCGTGCTACGAAAGTACCTCATGTTGATATTTTTGAACGTCAGAAAACAATTTAGCATTTACATAACTTTCGATTGATGATATTCTAATGAAGAAATTTTTTCCGTGATTACACGATGACAAAAAGCCTGTGGAGAAGCAAGATAGTAATGAAAAGATGACGACTATATTAAGGGGCCATCCATAAATGATGTCACACCTGGAGGGGGAGGGGATTCTTGAAATTGTGACAATTTGAAGCAAAGGGGTGGGAAAAGGTAAGAAAAACTTTTTTTTAAATGAAAAGTATTAAGGGGGCTCAGGAGTTAAAAACTTTTCAAAAAATCGATTTTTTTATGATCTAGTTTGATTATTCAATTAACTCTTAACTCAATGCAAAAGACCGCATAAAAATATTTGCATTTTTAACGGAGTTATAAGCATTTATGTATCAACAATTTCATAGCCACACCCATATAATTTTAACTTTAAGTCGCGTTTTCTCAAAATTTGATTTTTGATGACTAACACCAAGATTTAAAAAAAAGTGTTTGATGGGATGGCTTTTTTTCTGCATGCATATTACATCAACACCTGAAAAGTTTTCAATCCCTGAGCCTTCTTAAAAATCAGCAAATTAAATTTTGAAGTTATTTTGAAATTAACCTCAAATAATGAATCGTTTTTTCTAAAGTTTTGTTAATTTATCGTTAGAAATTAAGAAAAATAAGCAAGATAACAATGAAAGAATGAAAAAACTATAATGATGATATCCTTCACACAACGTCACATGTTTACCGCCAGACTGATATGATTTTCTACAAAATACGAAAGATATATGTAATTTTTCCATTAGATATGATAATGGCATAGATGTCACATACACACATCGGCGCGATGGCAATAAAATAGCTATTTTATGCCTTATATGGTAAACAAGGCTATGATTGTTTATTTTTAATAAATTGTTTATTTACTATTTTTTCTTTGTTAAAATGACATATTTTTGGTTCTATAGTTATTAATTGAACTGTTTTTATTTATTATTGTTTTCTTTTTAAAATAATAGAAAATAATTAAAAATTATATATGTAACTGGTATTTCAAAATGTAGTTTTCGCCAAATTGGCGCGTATATGACATTTGTGCCCTCAAATTTTATCAAATGTCCTATTTCGTAGCAATAAACTGTCTTCAATGAAAATATTGATGTAACCCTATTGCATGATGACCCGGAAAATATTGGCATGCCGTGGCGTGAATGTGTTAACCTGTTTATCTGAAACTGTTGCATCTTTTCTTTTAAATAACGAATCGATGCTTTGAAAATTTTGTTACTTAGAAATTTCAATGAAAAAGCAAGATAATAATGAAAGACAACATTATCTGTAATGATATTCCTTTAACAACGTAAAATGTTTATCTGAAATTGCTTAATCTGATTTCTTCAAACATGATGTAATTTAAAATACTTTCATTTCATTGTTATATATGTTTGTGACGAGAAACACGAGTTCATTGCAACAATGGAATATCTGAAACGACATTACATCCACAACTTAAGATGTAATACTTTATTTCATTATCTGAGCTAGTGAATCGATTTCAGTTAAAATAATTTTGTTTGATTATTGAAGCTTCCTAAAATAAGCAAGATAGTGCTGAAAGAATGAATATCTTTGTGCGACTTTCACTTTACAACGTAACATGCTTATCTAAAAAGACTGCTTCTCTCAAGTAAATCGACGACCTTCAAAATTTTGTTATTCCATCGACAGAAATTTCCAAGAATAAGAAAGATAATAATGAAACACTACATTATCTCTAACGATGTTTCTTTAACAACGTGAGATGTTTAATCAGATTTCTTCAAACATGATGTCCTTTAGAAATTTTTTATTTTATTGTCATGTATGTAATGTCATGTACGTTAAGACGAGAAACACGAGATCAATGCAACAATGGACTATCTAAAACGACATTAACTCCATAACTTAAGATGCAATATTTTATTTCGTTATCTGAGCCTGTGAATCAATTTCATTTAAAAGAACTTTGTTTGATTGTTGGAAGCTTTCGAGAATAAACAAGATAGTACTGAAAGAATAAATATGTTTTTCCAACTTTCGCTTTACAATTTAAGGGGCTGCTTCAATCAAATGAAAATACCTGTTCGCTAATGTTAATTCTATGGAAGTAATTTATAAAGATATCTTAGTTGCATTTCAATATTTTTAAAGGGTTTTTTTTCTTATGTATGTGCATTGGCCAGTTGAGATTGATCTGAATGCAGACCGTTTTAAGCCTTGATCTGAGTGCAGACCGTTTTAAGCCTTTTCGACTTTGGTTGCAGATTTTTTTAAATGACGGTGCTTTTGCTTTCTAAACCAGTTCCGAAAATGAAAGCGTCTTTATAAAAAATCTACATAAAAATCTATAAACAAAATAAAAAAATAAAAGACGGCCTGCATACAGATAGATCTCAGCTATCCAATGAAAAATGAAAAAAAAAATATTATAAATATTAAAACGCAACCGCGATATCTTTATAAATTTCCACCATAAGATTAGTACAAAGAGAATCGGTCTTTTCATTTGAATGAAGTAGCTTCTTAACATGTTTATCTGAAAAGGCTGATTCTCTCAAGTAAATTGACGCCTTTAAATATTTTGTTGTTCTGTCGATAGAATTAGAATAGAATTGAATAGAGAATATTTCCAAGAATAAGGAAGATATTCATGAAAGACTGCATTATCTGTAACGATATTCTCTTCTTTTATCTAAAATTGCTTAATCTATTGTCTTTAAATAAAACATAGATGTTTTTTAAAAGATTTTTTTTCATTGTTATAAGTGTCCGAGAATAAACACGATATTAATGAAAGAATGAATCGTTTGTAACGATATTATCTTTACAATTCATTCAGATTCAAGATATCATTAAGGTATAATATTTTTATCTGGTTATTTCAGCTAATGAATTGATAGCATTTAAAAGAGTTTTATTTTATTGTTAAAAGGTTTGGAGAATAAACCAGATAGTATAGTACTGAAAGGATGAAACACGGTAGCAATGAAAGAATGAATCGTTTGCAACGATTTATTACTTTCATATGATGTAATATTTTATCTGATTATCCCAACTAATGAATCTATAGCATTTAAAAGAATTTTGTTTCATTGTTAAAAGATTTGGAGAATTATCAAGATAGTATTGAAAGAATGAATACTCTTGTGCGACTTACAACTTAACATGTCTATCTGAAAAGATTGCTTCTCTCAAGTAAATTGACACGTTTAAAATTTTTATTGTTCCATGGATATAAATATCCAAGAATAAGGAAGATAATAATGAAACACTGCATTATTCCAAACGATATTCCTATCGCAACATGAAATGTTTATCCGAAATTGTTTAATCTATTGTTTTCAAATAATACATGGAAATCCTTTAAAAATATTTTCTTTCATTGTCATAAGAAGGCTCGGTTACGACTTTCACTTTCCTACTTAAGATGTTTATCTGAAAATGTTTAATCTACTTTCCTGAAATAATGCTTTTAAAAATTTTGCTGTTTTATCTCATAAAATGTCCTAGAATAAACAAGATAATTGTGGAAGAAATAATAACGGTAATCTCTTCAGGGGCTGTGGAAATATAACGTTATTAAACATTCGTTATCATTCCTTGAACCCTCCCCCTCCTGGTAAAAATATCGTTATAAAAGAGTAATTTTTTTTTTAAATTTTCAGAATTTATTTCTTTTGTTTGGAGAAGTATTTATCACATATTATATTGATTGAAATGAAGAGAAGTCAATAAAATATCTCTTTAATAACACTCAAATGAAATAGTTACTATTTAAAAATGTTTTATAATTGCTTTTTGTTACATAATGCATTCAACATAAATAAAGTCCTGTTGAACTTGCTCCGAACGGAGGAAGGATTCAGCGGCAGACAGAAATTCTTATCAACAAATCAAGTAGAAAATATTCTTTCTTTTTCTCTTTCATTTATTACTAACACACAAGTTTCATTTAATATATACTTCACCTATTGTTTCTTGAAAAGTAATTACCATATTTACTCGTATATACCACGCATGCGTGTATATTACGCACCCCTACTTTACAAGAAAAAATGGCGATTTTTTTAAAATCTCGTATATAACGCGCACCATACATTTGATATGCAAATTAATGAATGACTAAACGAATTTTAGTAAAGAAAGTCGATAAAAACGTTATATCAGGCCAAAAACAAGGCAAAAATGCATTTTTAGACTTCGGGTAGAGAGTGAATGACAGGGTATAGGAGTGAGTGACGGTAATGGTAATTGCTAACTGGCGTTTATTATAATGTCGATGTATAAAAAGTGCAAGGAGTGAAATAAAGATGCTGTAATACTTCAATTAAATAAGATTTTCCGAGCAATTATCTCTTGTTTGAATACATTTCTTGATTCATATGCATATCGTGTTATAACATCCAGCAGTAAAAAATTATTCTGTGTATAACGCGCATCTAGGAGTTTTTCCCTATTTTTTTGAAAAAAAAGTGCGCAATACGGTATATACACATACGAAGTATAATAGGAAGGTCAAACATTTGGGGGTATTTTAGTTTTTAGAATTAAATACTTTTATAATAATCTAGTAATTCTACTAGTATGTATTTTCATAATATAGGTAATCGAATGAAACAACGATAACATGCTATTTTGAACTGAAGAGCATGTTACAAATTTAAAAAAAAAGAATATTTTAATTGGATCAAAAATATTATCGATATCAAAAGACAACCCCCTTCCCTACATCCCAAAGATATCTTACGATATCATGTGCCAGACCACCCCACCCCCCCTCCCCCCTAAAATGATAACGTTATATATGCATAGCCTCTTGCAAGATGAGATGTTTATCTGAAACAGCTTAATCTACTTCCTTCAAATAATACATGGATATCCTTTAAAAGTTTTTAATTTCATTGTCATAAGTTTCCGAGGATAAACACGGTAGTAATGGAAGAATGAATCGTTTTTAACCATATTTTCTTCACAACTTAAGATGAAATATTTTTATCTGGTTAGCTCAACTAATGAACTGATGGAACAAAATTTAAAAGAATTTTGTTACATTTTAAAAAGATTTGGTGAATTATTAAGATAGTACTGAAAGGATGAATGTTGGATTTCGACTTTCTCTTCACTACTTAAGATGTTTATCTGAGTAATGTTTAATCTACTTTCTTGAAATAACGATTTTAAAAGTTTTGCTGTTTTATCTCATAAAATGTCCGAGAATAAACAAGATAGTAATAGGAGATTGAATAATCTGTCACGATAATCTCTTTACAACATGAGATCTTTATCTGAAATAGCTTAATCTGCTTCCTTCAAATAATACATGGATGTCCTTTAAAAGTTTTTTATTTCATTGTCATAAGTTTCTGAAGATAAACACGGTAGTAATGAAAGAATGAATTGTTTTTAACGATATTATCTTCAGAACTTAAGATGAAATATTTTTATCTGGTTAGTTCAACCAATGAATTGATAGCATTTAAAAGAATTTTGTTACATTTTTATATGATTTGGTGTATTAACCAGATAGTACTGAAAGAATGAATATTCGATTACGACTTTCTCTTCACTACTTAATATGTTTATCTGAAAATGTTTCAGGGGTACCAAGAATCTTACTTTTTACCTTGTGGTGCAATTTAGCAGTTAGTCACATTTCAGTTTTTTTCCTATCCCTATCAAAGAGAAATGCATAAAATTTTTAATATAGACAACTTAATGTCTATTTTGTTTAATATCTTTTAAATATTCAATATTAAAATTTTATTTTATTTTTTTATGTTTACTTTTATATATATAAAAAAATAATTAAATTGTTCTTTGACTGCGCGCAACATTTCTCAAAAAGTAATAAAATAATTTGCATCAAACATCTTCATTTTGAGTTAAAAAAAAACTTTTGTTTCAAATTTAGTATTATAGTTGTATTAATAATTTAAAATTAGCAATTTTTCAATACAAAATGATTTTTTAAAATTTAACTATTAAAATTAAATTTTTGAATAAATAAATAAAAAAAAATATATAAAAAATATATATATATAAAATATATATATATATATATAAAATTATATATATATATATATATAAATATTATGTATAATATCCCCTTATAAAAAATTATATATATATATATATTTATATATATATAAAAAATTTCAAATGAAATATAAGTTCTAGTTACATTAATTTTATATCATTATTAATATTTTTTTTTTGGGGGGGGGGGGGGTTCTTGAACAAATTACAGTTTTGCGCACAATGGATGCAAATCAAAAAGCAATTTTAATTTTTTTTTTTTATCAATATTAAACATAAAGAAATAAAATTTCAATGTAGAGTATTTGAAAAATTATTTTAAATGGCAAATATATTAAGTTATCTATATTAGAAATATAATGTTAATATTAGTTTTTATATCTCCTCTCTTATTTATTTAATTTTAATCCCCGATGTGGCATATTAATACCATTCCATGAAATTATTTTTTTTTCTCAAAAGCAGCTTTCTAGACTCTGAAGGCTATTATAATTGAGATCAATCTTTCATTTTACATTTTGTTATTGTTTCATATTAATTAACTGAAAGCTTGCACATTTTTAATCTAAAATAAGATATTTTAAGAAATGGTGAGACAAAAAATAAATAAATAAATAAATAAAACAACATTTGTTTCTATTTAAAAAAAAATTAGCATTTTAATTTTTTTATTTGGACATCTCATCTACTTTTCTTCATTTTTAAAAAGATTTGTTTGAATAAAAAAAAGGATTGTATTTTAAATATTTTTTCTAGAAACGCCATTCTTCTATTTAACTGATTAATAAAGTATTCCACTTTGCGCTAATTGATATTTCTAAACTTTATTCTCTTTGACATGAACTGGTGAGAGAAGTGTTAGTTTAACTTAGTATTTTGTTGATATTATATATATATATATATATATATATATATATATATATATTTCAGAAACAGCTTACATGACTTTGAAAGGAATGATAATTGAGATCAATTTTTCAATTTACATTTTAGTATTGTTTAATATTAGTTAACTGAAAGGTTATATACTTTTAATCTAAAATAAGATTTTTTAAGAAGCTTTGAGACAAAAAAAAATTAAAATAAAAAAAACTAAATAAAATTTGTTACTATTCAAAAAAATTTTATCATTGTTATTATTTTTATTTGGGCATTTCCCTTATTTCGTTTATTTTTTTAAAGATTTCGTTATACTTTAAATATTTTATTTGACACTATTCTTCTAATTAAATAATTAATGACCTACTTCTCTTTGCGCTCCTTGACATTTCATAATTTCATTTTCTTTGATTTGAACTACTGAGAGAAGTGTTGATAACTTTTCCTGAACGTGTAACTAATTTGTAACTAACTTGTTGATAACTTTTTATTTCTTATCTCGCGATATTTTGATAAACAAATCCCAGGGATTTAACTAAACAAAGCCCCTTCACATTCCTTATATATTTAATTTTAAAACACGATATGGCATGTTAATGTCATTCCATGAAAATACTATTTTTTTTCAAAAACAATTTTATGGACTTACAAAGGAATGGTAATTGAGATTAATCTTTCAACTTACATATTCTTATTGTTTAATATAAATTAACTAAAAAGTTACATATTTTTAAGCTAAAATAACATATTTTAAGAAACGGTGAGAGAAAAAATAAATAAAATTTGTCACTTTTCTAAAAAATAAAATAAAAATTGTAATTATTTTATTATTCGGACATTTCCTCTTTTTCTTCTTTATTATTACTTTTTTAGATTTCTTTGAGTTAAAAAGGGATTGTACTTTAATGATTTTCTCTTGAGACACCATTCTTCTAATTAACTAATTAATAAAGTACTTCTCTTTGCACTCCTTGATATTTCGAAATTTCATTCTCTTTGACGTGAACTAATGAGAAAAGTGTTAGTTTAACTTAGTTCCTTGTTGATAACTTTTAATTTATTATCTTGTTAAAGATTCTGATAAAGAAATCCCAGGGACTTAACTAAACAGAGCCCCATTTCCTTTCTTGTGGATTTTATTTTAATTCCTCATGTGACACGTTAATACTATTTGATGAAAATATTTTTTTTTACTTATTCATTTATTTATTTATTTATTACAAAAACAGCTTTCTGGACTTTGAAAAGAATGATAATTGAGATAAATCTTTCAATTTACATTATGTTAATGATTAATATTAATTAACTTAAATGTTACATAATTTTAATCTAAAAATAATAAAAAAACAAGGAGGCAAAAAATATATATATAAAAAAATAAATTAAAATTTGTGTCTATTCTAAAAATATATTATTGTAATTATTCTTTTATTTGGGTATTTCTTAATTTTTTTAAAGATTCCCTTTGACAAGAACTAGTGAGAAATGTGTTAGTTTCAATTAGTTCCTTATTAATAACTTTTAATTTATTATCTCGTTAAAGATTCTGATAAACAAGTCCCAGGGATTTAACTAAAGAAACCCCATCTTCTTTCTTTTTTATTTAATTTTTTTCCAATGTGGCAAGTTAATGCCGTTGCAAGAAAGCATTTTTTTCTTTTTAAAAAACAGTTTTCTTGATATTGAAAGAAATTATAATTAAGACCAATCTTTCAATTTACATTTCGTTATCGTTTCATATTAATTAACTGAACGGTTACATATTTTTAATCTAAAATAATATATTTTAAGAAACGGCATGACAAAAAAATTAGAATTTGTCGCTATTCTAAAAACATTATGATAGTAAAAGTTTTTTATTTGGGCATTTCCTTTTACTTTATTTATTTTTTAAAAATTTCTTTGAATACAAAAATGATTTTGTTTAAAACGTTAAATGTTATCTAGAGGCACTATTCTTCCAATTAACTAATTAACTAATAACCTACTTTGCTTTGTACACTTTGATTAGTGATGGGCGATTCTCGAAAATTTCCTATTCGATAAAAATCGTAATCGTAAAAAAACGCATTCGATAAAGTCATCGATTAATAAATATTAAAGTTCATCGAGAATCTACAATCGAGATGTTTTTCCAATCGATTATTAAAATCTTTGTTATTACATGTTTAAAAAACATAATTTAATAAATACATGGTAACTGAAAACAAATGAATTTAAAAAACAACAACAAACCAAAAGGATGTTATAATGGAGCCGCAATAGTAGAAAAGTCACGTAACGGCGTTCCTTGGTTTCAAAAAGTTGTAAAGTCGCGAGTAGCAAAATGGCCAAAGAAAAAATAATCAAAAGCACTCCTAGTGAAAGAACATGAACTAAAAGTGGATATTAAAAGTGATCAAAATCTTTTATTGATTTTTGTACATCAATTGAGATACGATCTACAATTCTCCCATTATTAGAAGACTCTCTATTGAAATTCATTAAACGGACCATTCGGGGGGGCAAAGTAGTGCAGGAGCAATGAAAATGCATAATATGAGTAAATGGTAATTAGGCTTTCCAACAATACATCACATGATGGGTGTCAGTTAAATTTATTAAAGAGTTTCCCTCGGGGGCAAAGTGTGGAGGGATGAGCGCGGGAGGTATATAAAATAAAATGGTAATTACAGAGCTGTCTAATGATATATCACGAAAGAGGAGTCAACAAAAGATATAAAAACACTCCCCTTAGAATTCCAAATATTGCAACACCCGGAATACAGCCTGTCCTCACAGTTTGTGAATTTTTCATACATTATAAATTATATATTGGAAGTCTCCATAAAAAAAAATCAGATCTCAATTCACAAAAACGAAATGATTTCAAAAAAGTTTGAAAAGCGCTTCTGTAAGGAGGCCAAATTGGGGAAAAGAGAAGAAAGATTCATAATAGGAAAGAGTTGATACCGTTGATACATCATATGACGAGTCCATAAAAAGCTTCAAATTTACTCCGCACTACTCCACTATTTTTTTCTTCCCTGAATACATCCGGAAATCACGCAGCCTCGCTTTAAATTGTTTATATTTAATAAAATATTTTTACCAAAGGGCTCCATCAAAAAATCATATTTAAAATGAAATTTATTCTCAAAATAGCTACGTTTTAAAAAATTCACCCCTCATCGCTCCCCTTCCCCCTGCGGAAATTCAACCCCAGGAGGAGAAACGTTCATAATGTGAAAGAATGGTTCAAAAACATTCCAATAATCAATCACATGAAGGGTCCAAAAAAAAGTTTGGAATTTACTCCTTACCCGCAGGTTTACTTTTTCTTAACAGAATACACCCGGAAATTACGCATTCCCCACTTTCAAATGTTTATAGTTAGCAATTTTTATTAGAAGGATCTATCAAAAAACCACTTCTAAAATGATAGTTATTCTCGAAATAGCTACGATTAAAAAAATTCACTGCCCGTCGCTCCCCCATCCTGAAATTAATCTGCAGGAAGAGAAAGGTCCATAATATGAACGAGTATTCCGAAACCTTTCCTATGACATATCACATGACGGATCCAAAAAAAATTTTGAAATTTACTCCTCACCCGTGGCCGTAATGTTACTTTTTCTTCCCAGAATCCACCAAGAAATCACGCAGTTTCCATTTTAAACTTTTGTATTTATGAAATAATATTTACCGGAGCGCTCCTCTGAAAACCACATCTAAAATGATATTAATTGTCAAAATAGCTAAGATTAAAAAAAAAACCCCTCTTATTGCTCCCCTTCCCCCTCCTGAAATTCAACTCCAGGAGGAGAAATGTTCGTAAAATGAAAGAGGTGTGCGAAAAAATTCCGATGATATATACATAACATGACGGGTCCAAAAAAGAGGTTGAAATTTACATGTCACCTGTGGGTTCACTCATTTTTCCAAGAATACACCTAAAAATGACGCACCCCCCACTTTAAAATCTTTATATTTAATAAGTTATATTTACCGAAGAGTTACATAAAAGAAACCTCCACATCTAAAATGATATTTATTGTCGAAATAGCTACGATTTAAAAAATTCACCCTCTTATCACTTTCTCCCCCCCCCCCCTTCCTCCTGAAATTCAACTCCAGGGCGAGAAAGATTCGTAAAATGAAAGGGAGGTGCTAAAACATTCCGATGATGTATATATAACATGACGGGTTTACAAAAAAGGTTCGAAATTTCATGCCACCCGTGGGTTCACTTATTTTTCCTAGAATACATCTAAAAATGATGCAGCCCCCACTTAAAAATCTTTATATTTAATAAATAATATATACCGGAGAGTTCCATAAAAAATCCACATCAAAAATAACATTTATTGTCGAAATAGCTACGATTTAAAAAATTCGCCCCCTGATCACTCCCCCCTCCCCCTCCCCTCCTCCCGCCCTTAAAATTTAACTCCAAAAGTAGAAAGTTTCATAATATGAAAGAAGAGCTTTCATATGTGCCTCTTTTTTCAGCAAATCCCGATAAAGTCAAACATTTCGAAAAAATCATTTCTTCGCGATGAAAATTAACCTCGATTGAAATAGGTTTATCGAAGGACTTGTAACTACGAGATGAAATTTAACCTTGATAAAAGCGGCATTTCGAGAAGGTTGTGTTTTGTTGATGAATGCCTTTTTCGATGAGGATGATTTTCGTTCTCGCTGAGATAGAGATGAGGAGCTATATCGAGGAGCGTTTTGTCGATGAAGCTTTGTGAAATGAAAGTTTTATCGAAAAACGAGGTACAGAAAGAAGCATGAGAATATACAAGTTATCTTGTGAAATGAAGACCTAATTTTCAAAGTTTCTGGTATTTTAGTCTTACCATGCTGTCACGTACCCATAAATGTTATTTATTTTAAAAAAAATTTCAAAGAGGGGGCTGGAGAACATATTTTTAAAACTGTAGCGATTTCTACAATACATATACATTTAAGTGTTTTTTTTTCATCATATCATTCAGTAAATATTATTTATCAAATCCAAAAAAAAAAAAATTAAAATGTCTGCTGCAGGAAATTGGGGGCGAAAGGGTGGACTGACGGGGAGCAGGGGAGGGGACAATTTTCACTTTTTTAAACCCGTCATATTGTATATCATCTTGAAGATCTCGAATTACTCTTTCATATTATGATGCTTTCTTACCCCCCCCCCTTCCGAATTTTGTTCCCAAGGCGGAGGGGGGGAGGGGTTGGCAGTTTTCGAAGCTTTTTGCGTTTTTATCATTTTAGATTAATTTTTTTAATTGAAAACGTCCTTAGGCGTATTGGAAATTTTTTTGAGATGGAAAAAAACCCATTGAACTAGCCACATTGTTACTATAACCTAGGCACATTGTTTTAAAGTTCCCTCTTTGAGGACCTCTTCCAAAGGTGAGGGGCTTGACCTGCCCCCCCCCCCCCCAACATACACTTTAAAATATTGCTCATTTTTTTCTCTACCAATTTTAACTTAAAAGTTTAAGCTATATGGCACAAGCGGGGCTATTGACCCTCACCCCCCTGTTGGTTAATCATCAACATAATTTTGCTCATTTCTTCACTTCATTTCAATTTTTAAAAGGCTATAACTTTGCTTGTATGGGAGCTACAGTGGCGAGAAAAATTATAGCATAGCTAACTTTCCGTCGCCGCTCTTTTTGTAGTTTTACGGTTTTCCCCATAGCACCGGGGTATTTTTTTGGTGTGGGAGGGGGCCAGGGGGGGCATTTTTCATTTTTTGATGTAATATGTTTATTGAAAGCTTATGCTTCATACATTACCAATTTAGCATAAAAATGTTTCTCCCGTCAATCTGGGTCACGTTACGGACCCATAATGGGTTGAAAGTTAAATTTCTCAAACTTCTTCGAAGTTTTCCCTAAATCGGCATCTGGAAAACACCAAGCCAATGTGCTGCATGTCTGACATCTGTATCATATAAATATTGTTCACCACTGCTGGGACTCTGGACTCCTCTTGCTTGTAGGCGTTAATTTACCGCGGTTACTTTCCTTGTATTTCCTGCACAATAAAATATTTCCGGACGATTAAAAAAATACACACGTAATTGTTCAAGTTTTGACTTCTGTCGGCAATCCCATTTTTTTTTTTTTTTTTTTTTTTTTTTTTACGGATTTTGCTATAAATAATATTTATAATATACATAGAGTTTAGAAAAGCAGGAAGTTGTTGTTTGGCATGTGACCACTTATTGATCTTATGCACCTCGATTTTATATATCACCCCCCCCACTTCGTTACCTTGGGGAGGCAGTTTTCAAAATTTAACGTTCAATTCGAGATTACGTTCGCTTGTTCGTTCAATTCGAATTTTGTTGTTGTTGTTGTTGTTGTTGTTTACAAGATTTTGCTGTGCTTGCACACCGCGTTTGGTATATGATGCCGTTTACAACGAGGACCCAGTTCGAGATTTCATATTACAAGATTGCGTATAAATTAGAGACACCAGTGAAAGGAGGGTCTCACTAGCGCGTGAATCCGTCGTGTCTTTATTAACACCGACTCATTCACCTGTAATAGACTCTTGATAAAATTGAATCCTGTATGGTATAAAAGCAATAGCAAACTGGAGTTATCGAGAAAAATTTTACACAATCGAAAGTTATCGAGATGTTCATACAATAGAGAAAATCGAGAAAAACTTCTCGTTATCGCCCATCACTAAACTAAACAAAGCCCCTTCACATTTCTTTCATATTTAATTTTAAATCACGGTATGGCATGTTAATGTCATTCCATGAAAATACTATTTTTTTTTTTCAAAAACAATTTTATGGACTTACAAAGGAATTATAATTGAGATTAATCTTTCAATTTACATATTGTTATTGTTTAATATAAATTAACTAAAAAGTTACATATTTTTAAGCTAAAGTAACATATTTTAAGAAAGGGTGAGAGAAAAAATAAATAAAATTTTTCAATTAAAAAAAAACAAATCTTTATTTTTTTCTTTATTTATTTAGACATTTCCTCTTTTTCTTCTTTCTTCTGTTTTTTAGATTTCTTTGAGTTAAAAAATGATTTGTACTTTAATGATTTTCTCTTGAGACACCATTCTTCTAATTAACTAATTAATGAAGTACTTCTCTTTGCACTCCTTGATATTTCGAAATTTCATTCTCTTTGACGTGAACTAATGAGAAAAGTGTTAGTTTAACTTAGTTCCTTGTTGATAACTTTTAATTTATTATCTCGTTAAAGGTTCTGATAAAGAAATCCCAGGGACTTAACTAAACAGATGTGGATTTTATTTTAATTCCCCATGTGACACGTTAATACTATTCCATGAAAATATTTTTTTTTTTACTTATTCATTTATTTATTTATTTATTTATTACAAAAACAGCTTTCTGGACTTTGAAAAGAATGATAATTGAGATAAATCTTTCAATTTACATTATGTTATTGATCAATATTATTTAACTTAAATGTTACATAATTTTAATCTAAAAATAATTAAGAAAACAAGGAGACAATATATATATATATAAAATAAAATAAAATTTGTGTCTATTCTAAAAAAAATATTATTGTAATTATTCTTTTATTTGGGTATTTCTTAATTTTTTTAAAGATTTTCTTTGACAAGAAATAGTGAGAAATGTGTTAGTTTCAATTAGTTCCTTATAGATAACTTTTAATTTATTATCTCGTTAAAGATTCTGATAAACAAATCCGAGGGATTTAACTAAACAAAACCCCATCTTCTTTCTTTTTTATTTAATTTTTTTCCGATGTGGCAGGTTAAAACCGTTGCAAGAAAACATTTTTTTCTTTTTAAAAAACAGCTTTCTGGATATTGAAAGGAATTATAATTAAGATCATTCTTTCAATTTACATTTTGTTATCGTTTGATTATTAATTAACTGAACGGTTACATATTTTTAATCTAAAATAATATATTTTAAGAAACGGTGTGACAAGAAAATTAGAATTTGTCGCTATTCTAAAAACATTATGAAAGTAAATGTTTTTTATTTGGGCATTTCCTCTTACTTTATTTATTTTTTAAAACTTTCTTTGAATACAAAAATGATTTTGTTTAGAACATTTTATCTCGAGACACTATTCTTCTAATTAACTAATTAACTAATAACCTACTTTGATTTGCACTCTCTGATATTTCTAAATTTCATTCTCTTCGATGTGAACTAATAAGAAAAGAGTTAGTCTAACTTTCTTCATTGTTGATAGCGTTTTATTTATTATCTCGTTAAAGATTTTGATTAAAAAAAATCCAGGGGTTCAACTAAACAAATCCCGATTTCTTTTCTTATTTATTTAATTTTAAATCCCAGTATGGCAAGTTAATACTATTCCACGAAAACTTTTTTTTATTACAAAAAATGTTTTCTGGACTTTGAAAGGAATGATAACTGAGATCAATCTTTTAATTTGCATTATATTATTGTTTAATATTAACTGAAAGGTTACGCATTTTTAATCTAAAATAAGACATTTTAAGAAACGATGAGACAAAAAAAATAATTAAAATTAAATTAAATTTGTTACCATTCGAAAAAAAAATTATCCTCGATATTTTTTTTTTTTTTGGGGGGGGGGAGGCATTTTTTTCTTTTTATTTCTTCATATTTTTTTATAGATTTCTTTGAGTTAAAAAAGGGTTTGTACTTTAATGATTTCCTCTAGAGACTCCATTCTTCTAATTAACTAATTAATGAAGTACTTCTCTTTGGGCTCCTTGGTATTTCTAAATTTCATTCTCTTTGACATGAACTAATGAGAAAAGTGTTATTTCAACTTTGTTCTTGGTTGATAGCTTTTAATTTAATATCTTGTTAATGATTCTGATAAACAAATCCTCGGGACTTAACTAAACAATGCCAATCTCCTTTCTTGTTTAATTAATTTTAATTTCCGATGTGGCAAATTCATACCATTCCATAAAAACATAAAAAAACAGCTCTCTGGACTTTGAAAGAAATGAGAATTGAGATCAATCTTTCAATTTACATTTTGTTATTGTTTAATATTAATTATCTGAAAGCTTGCATATTTTTAATCTAAAATAAGATATTTTAAGAAACGGCGAGACAAAAATAAATAAATAAATAAAATTTGTCACTATTCTAAAAAATTATCATTGCAATTATTTTTTATTTGGACATTTCCTCTTATTTTGTTCATTTTTAAAGATTTCTTTGAAAATAAAAAGAGTTGTACTTCAAAGATTTCTTCTAGAGAAATCAATCTTTTGCTTAACTAATTAATAATGTGCTTGATATTTCTAAATTTCATACTCTTTGACATGGACTAATGAGAAAAGTGTTAGTTCAACTTTCTTCCTTGTTGATAGCTTTTAATTTATTATCTCATTAAAGAGTCTCATACACAAATCCCAGGGATTTAACTAAAGAAAACAATAGGGTGGGCCGAAAAAAACTTTTTTTCGATTTTCGATTATGGCGGGTGCGGAAAAGTGGTCACTGGTGGCACTCAGTTCATACAAAAAATTTGAGATTTTTTGGACATTTCCTTACCCTGCCGCAAACGGCTTGAAGTTTTGCAAAAATGATCATTTTTTAACTTTTTTCGAAGAAAATTAAAAAATGTTAAATTAAATTTTTTTTTGTTGTATTTACTTGAAAAGGAATATTTAATATACCAAATGTTTAAATAAGATCTGATCATGCATTATTTAATATCTATGTGTATTATAATTTAGGCTATTTTTATAGCTTTTTCGCGTATAACAGGCAAAAGTTGTATTTGTTTGAATCGATTGTTAGTTTCTATATTATTTATGTCACTTGGTCTTCTTTATATTTTTTCTATGTGTCAAACGTCATATATTTGAGGAAAAGACAGCCGTATACTTCTAAAACAAATCTGGAAGGTGAGAAAGTGGTGAAGCAGGACTCTAAGCGAGCGCAATGACTCGTCGTAATACTCAGGGAGTGAAGGACGAAATAGCTGAGAGCCAAAATGCGATAAAGAATTCTTATTATTTATTCTTGCCCAGTAACCTGCGACATTTGTTCAGTGTTAACGTGAAAACTTTTTGTAGTGATTATACAGTGCTTTTTGGGTCGTTTAATGTGCCATTATAGTGTTTTGTGCGTTTTATTACAACGAACTTTGAAATGGCTAGTATAAAGGGCCATGACAATGCAAAGACACACAATAGCGTGAAAAGTAACTTTTTGGGGGCGTCATGCATATTGAAAGAATTGCAATTGCCAACTTATGCTGATAATCATGCGCCACTACTACTGGTTGCTTCATCATGTAGAAGTTGTGACAGCAGAGGATACGAATCTCGTCATCGATAAAAACAAAGTCAGAAGAGAGAAATAGAAACTTGTAAAGAAGATACAGGCAGAAGAAGTTATTGAAAGAAGGAAAATTAAAAGCATATTTTTTGATGGTAGAAAGGATAAAAGTATATTAAGAGGAAGAAAAATAACAAGCGGCACCGTCGAGAGAAAGGTGAGGAACACATCATCGCATTCCGATCATGGAAAAGAAAACCACGCAAAATCATTATACAATCTTCCAAGTCACCAAAAGTTAGACTTTTCTGAACTGACGCGAACGAGATATCAACTGACCCGAGAATTCCTAACCAGGATCAAACAACACAGTGATGTGTTCCTCGCGTTTCTCTCTTTTCGCCTCCTTGCCTTTTTCTCTATTATTCTTCCTCTTAATATACTTTTATCCTTTCTACCATCAAAGAATATGCTTTTAATTTTCCTTCTTTCAATAACTTCTGTCTGTATCTTCTTTCCAAGTTTTTATTTCTCTCTTCTGATTTTGTTTTTAACGATGACGAGATTCGTAACCTCTGCTGTCGCAACTTCTACATGGTGAAGCAACCAGTAGTAGTGGCGCATGATTATCAGCATAAGTTGGCAATTGCAATTGTTTCAATATGCATGATGCCCCCAAAAAGTTACTTTTCACGGTATCGCGTGTCTTTGCATTGTCATGGCCCTTTATACAAGCCATTTCTAAGCTCGTCGTAATAAAACGCACAAAACACTATAATGGCACATTAAATTACCCGAAAAGCACTGTATAATCACTACAAAAGGGTTCACGTTAACAGAGAACAAATGTCGCAGGTAACTGAGCAAGGATAAATAATAAGAATCCTTTATCGCATTTTGGCTCTCAACTATTTCGTCCTTCACTCCCTGAGTATTACGCCGAGTCATTGCGTTCGCTTAGAGTCCTGCTTCACCACTTTCTCACCTTCCAGATTTTTTTTTTTTATATACTGCTGTCTTTTCCCCAAATATATGACGTTTGACACATAGAAAAAATATAAAGAAGACCAAGGAACATAAGTAATATAGGAACTAACGATCGATTCAAACAAATACAACTTTTGCCTATTATACGCGAAAAAGCTATAAAATTAGCCTAAGTTATAATACACATAGATATTAAATAATGCATGATCATATCTTATTTAAACATTTGGTACATTAAATATGCCTTTTCAAGTAAATACAATCAAAATAAATTTAATTTAACATTTTTTAATTGTTTTCGAAAAAAGTTCAAAAATGAACATTTTTGCAAAATTCCAAGCCGTTTGCGGCAAGGTAAGGAATTGTCCAAAAAATCTCAAATTTTTTGTATGAACTGAGTGCCACCAGTGACCACTTTTCCGCACCCGCCATAATCGAAAATCGAAAAAAAGTTTTTTTCGGCCCACCCTATTGTCCAGGATAGCTTAATAGACAGTGAGGCGGCAGCGCAGACTATAACCTCACCGAGTTCACGTCTGAAATTCCTGAATTAGTTAAAACTCGATTTACATATTAAAACGCAATCGGTCTGTCAAATCATATCTTTTCGGAAAAAATTTAAATAGCGGTGAATGGTTATTTGGTGGTTATTATAGCGGTGAACTCGTAGTTTATCATTTTGTTTTCTTGCACAAAAAAGTTTGAAAACATGGAGGATTGAGAGCAGGAAAACACGACTACTAGTCCACTCTAAAATCGAAATTTCATTCTCTATCAAGATATGAATTGGCGGACTGATTGCGATTTTATAGGCGAATCGAGTTTTTACCAATTCGGGAATATCAACCGTGAACTCGATGAGGTGATTGCCTGTGCTGCCACTTTTCAATGTCCAACTGATAGAACATTGGCAGCTTAATTCAAAAGTCTTTAGTTCAAATACTGGCCTGGATAATCTTTCACTCAATCTAAAAGTCACATCTCATATTTTTTATTTATTAATTGAAATAATTGCTTTAAATCATTAAGTGGTTTTTCTTGCTTTTGATTTATGTTGTCTTTGTAGCACTAAAAATGCCGTATGAATGCAATGTGTAATGCATAACAAAGAATATTTTGTTATAAAAAAGCAGATTTTTATGATAAGTATTACCGGAGTGAATCGTGTCCGCCAGGTTTTTCAGAAGAGTTCAATTGATAGAGCAGTAGGATCTTAATCCAAAGGTCCATGGTTTAAAATTCTCACTTGGGCACATTTTCACTCATTTAGAAAATGAGAATTCGTTGCATTTATTTAACAATTAGAATAATCGTATTAAATTAATGAAATGGCTTTTCTTGTATTTCATCGATGTCGTTGTGCAGAGCGGAAAGAGCCGTTTGCATGCAATGTGTAGTTTTTAACTGTGATTATTTTGCTTTAAAAAAGGGAACTTTTTATTTTATTTATTTATTTATTTAATTTTTAAAATCTTTCATTTTAACTCAGAGAGTTCAATTGTTGTTCTTAAGGTTTTTCTCGAACTTATACTTAACCTCTTGCTCGCTATAACATACGCTGGGTATGTCATACTATCTTCGTCATTTCCAGAAATACCGTCCTAATGTTCATATTATTACTAAGCTTTGTGGGTGTTGACATACATTCGCTGCATTTTCGCTTCCTTCCCCTTTATAAGATGTTGCGGTTATGCAAGGGACACTAGAGCGCAAAAAGGTTAATGTACCTACATCGGAAATGAATATTCCGTTTACATAATCGGTATGATCACTACGGGCCATTGATTGATCTTTTTTTAATCAAACTGTATCTTGTATTTAAAGAGAATTATAAGATTTTAACAGAATAAATTTTTAAATTAAATTTCTCAAATTTCTTTTCGGTTCCAAAAAATGCGTGTCAGAAGAGGTGATCTAGACACGTGCCTACTTTGTTTAAGTGATAATGAAGCTTTGAAAATACATATTATTTACTAAATGACTGTAAGATTAAAATTTTCTTAGGAATATAATATTGTCTAATTCTACAAAGTTTCATAAAGATAATAACAATTTTTATTTATTCCCTTGTATAATGATGTGTTTTAAGAAAATGATTTTATTGATTACTCCTATAGAATGGAATGTCAATAAAATCAAAAATATTACTTACCTTTATACGACCTAAAAACAAAACAACGGCGCAATATTTTTCAACCAATTATCTATTAAATAAAATATATAATTATATAAAAGTACATTTCGATATTTTAGATGAAAAAGCAATGTGAAGCCGGAAATTAGAAAAAAAGAACGAAGAATTCCAAGAAGTCGTGTTTCTCAAATTTGATTTTTCAAACTTGGAACATTAGCAAAAGTTTCAATTAATATATAAGTCGATGTTTGTTACATAGGGCAGGTTGTTTGTTTGCTAAGTAACTGTCAATATGCTGAAATATGTAATTATAAATATTTTAGGGATAGTACACTTTTACAAATTTTTAATTTTTGCCTGCCGTAATGCCTAAAATGATCTTGTTTTACGGGTGAGTACATTTTTATAAGTTATTTTTATTTTTGTCGTTATGAAAATTTAAAAAAAAATCAATGTTATAACAATTCTTTTCGAAAAACGCTAAAAGAAGACACAAAATAATAAGATTATATATTGTATCGCAACTTAGTTTGACAAGTTAAATTTATATTCTTTGTTAAGGGTCTTTGGTTTATTCCCATATTTTTATTATTCAATTTTTGCCGCTATAAAAGTTTTCAAAACAAAGTTATAACAATTGTTTTCGAAAAACGGGACTTAATTTAGTACTGACAATAAAAATAGGGCATATTTAAATTTCACAAATCTTAATTCACGTAATAATATCTTTTGTATTTACAATTTAGCTAAACTAGAACCCTTATTTCAAGTTTAAACTTGGCATTGTGCTAAGCGCGCTTTGAAAATATGTTGCAAATGTATAACACTGCCATGGTCTGTGCCACGCTTTTTCAGATAGATTTCCATACTAGAAAGACCGGAAATTTTATTCAAATTATTTAAAAATATTTCACATTTGAATTTTGATTTAAAATAGTTTAATTTCTTATTTAACGTTTTTTTCCTTTGTATCTTTTAGACTTTTTCTTCTTAAATTTTTTTCTTTGAACCAAAATATATTCATATGGACAAGTTAAATTTATATTCTTGGTTTAGGGTCTTTGGTTCATTCCCATATTTTTATTATTCAATTTTTGCCGCTATAAAAGTTTTCAAAACAAAGTTATAACAATTGTTTTCGAAAAACGGGACTTAATTTAGTACTGACAATAAAAATAGGGCATATTTAAATTTCTCAAATCTTAATTCATGTAATAATATCTTTTGCATTTACAATTTAGCTAAACTAGAACCCTTATTTCAAGTTTAAACTTGGCATTGTGCTAAGCGCGCTTTGAAAATATGTTGCAAATGTGTAACACTGCCATGGTCTGTGCCACGCTTTTTCAGATAGATTTCCATACTAGAAAGGCCGGAAATTTTATTCAAATTATTTAAAAATATTTCACATTTGAATTTTGATTTAAAATAGTTTAATTTCTTATTTAACATTTTTTTCTTTGTATCTTTTAGACTTTTTCTTCTTAAATTTTTTTCTTTGAACCAAAATATATTCATATGGTAGTAGTTAAAATGACAGCCCGCGGCCATTCTAGTGTTAACTTTTAGAGACAGGAGAGGTACATTAAGTAATCCACACAATGCAAAGTAGTCGGGAATCCTATGGTTTTTATCTGATAAACCCATTAACACCTAATGGCATATTTTTATATCACTAAATTTAGTGAATAAAAAACATCTTTCACATCAGTAGATATCAAGATAAATATATACTCTCTTTTGCAAGGCAAATTTCTTGATGAAATAACATAAAAAAATAATCTTCTTTCAAAAGTGGTGGAAAATCTAAATTTTAACTAAATTTGGGTTAGTTCTAATTAAATTAGTCTGCTTTAATCAACTTGACGTTTATTGCTTTTGTACTGCTACTAGTCACTGCATTACATAACTATATTCTTAAAATTTGTTTCTTATCAAAGCTTCAAAAAGTGATTGTACATAGAGTATGCCGCCTTGTCCTTATGTATGTTCTAACTGTTCGTATCTTTAAAAGTTAATATCTCGTCTAATTTCCAACAATTTTTTAAAATAACTATTAAAAATGCTTTTAAAATTCTATTACAATAGGTACTTCCAACGATTTCTACAAACCTCTCTTGAATTCCCATAAATCGAAATGTGTGTAATGGTAAAATGCTTTTTTCTCAAAAACTATGTGACTTAGGATAATGGCTACAATTTTTCTGCAAGGTTTAAATTAATTAATAAGAATTCTAATATTTTCATAATTTTAGTTTCCGTAGACTTAGAAATAGATGGGAGAGGGGATTTTGCTAAATGTTTTCAACGATTTGTCTAATAGTATAATACCTAAAATTTAAAGATATAGTTTTCTGAATTCAGTATTACAAAAGCTTTCATGTAATACCCTACCCAATATACTACAACAATATATATATTTTTTTTCAAGTAACCTGATTATTCTCTACACTGTAAAACATTTGTGGTAACGTTACTCCATAAAATTGGTGGCAGCTACGATTTACACTTCATTGAGTAATTTTTCACTTACATAATGGTGTAATAAAAACATGCATTACTGGTGTAACATTGCAATGTTACACCGATTATATCGGTTAAAGTACTCCACCAAGTTGGAGGCAGCAAGGCTACCACCAGTTTTATGGAGTAACGTTACACAAATGTTTTACTGTGTATCCATTTTACTAAATATATTTGTGAATGCTTAAAAATCTTTAGATTTCTGAGGTAAAAATTTTTATTACTTCCCCATTCAACGTTCCATCAGTTTATGAGTAAAATGGTTCTGACAGACAGTCACAGAAGTGATCTTCCGTTTTCTTAGGATCTTCCGGTTTTCTTTGCGTTTTGCAGGTTCCGTTTTCACTTTTTAAGTACGGAACCCTAAAAATAAGTGAGAATACTTTTGAATAGATGAGAGAAATAATTGTTATCTATTTTTTTATTCGAAATGTTTTGTTTCTTTTTGTATCAGATTAGAAATTTCAATTTATAGATTTTTTAGTTTTTCATATTTTAAATGAATTTGGATTAATATTGATGAAGCCAATGCACATGCATGTTAGAACTGAACGGTATTTCTGTCTGTTTTTCCGAGATTCGAGAATAATTCACAAATGAATCATTTTTTCTAAAAAAAACGGAAATTAATTGTTAAAGAAAGAGAAATAATTTAGTATATGTAAAATTTTTCTGACCGTTTGTTGTAGTTCCCCTCAGTAAAATACATATGCCTTTCAATGAAAATAGTGTAGTGTTATTAAAATACTATGCAAGTTATTTTTTCTCATAGTTCATAATGTAATGCTAATATTTTGCGCAACCCAATAAATGAACAATAAATGCTACTTAATTTATACTCCATAGAAAGCATTTTGCTTCCATTACAGGATGTTTGATGTATCGTTGCATCATCAAATTTTTTCTTTATTGATTGTTACACCTTGACTAAAACAGTGTGTAACTTTGAATGTGCATGTGTCTGAAAATAACACAAATGCTATATGCACCATTTTAAATACAAAAAATACAATAGTAAATCTCAATATCAATGACATGGCAATACGAATATATTTAGGAGACTTAATGCACGGACAGACAGACAAATGACCAGATAAACCGAAAAACTTTTTAACAATGTTAGAAAAAGTTATAGAATTGTCATACTCAAATTGTCACACTTCAGATTTTATGTTGAAAAATTTATAAATCTATATTATAAAGGACAAACGTATCTGTGCGTAACGCATACGTCATTTTGCAAATGGCAACACATCGCATGCAATTTGGTTTTGCAATTTTCGGTATTATAAATTTTATGCTTCTAAACATCGCACATTTTCAAATTTTACACCGTCGTATAGAAAAAAAAAATATGTACTTTTAAACGCAATTTGTTTGAAAACTGTATCTCAATTTATTTTTAAGATATTAATTTTTTTATAGTTTTTAGTACGAATTTTATAATTGTGGCAACAGAAATACGCCATTTTCTCTTAAAACTGATAAAAATTGAAATGTGCGCATGTAAATTTTGAGAAGATGAAAATTATAACGGGTTTAGATTTCACGTGAAATTCTAAGATCGTAATAATTTGAATTTTTTTTTCTATCACCTGGCCTCACCTATGTCATTTATACCAAACATAAGAGCCTCAATTGATAACTTCATCTTAATAACTAATTTTTATTATATTTTGCTTTATAATTATATTTTTACTTATGCGATTAAAGTTTAATTTTAATAATTTGGACAACTGAGTTTTATAGAAATAGTATTCTTTTTTTAAAATTTTAGCTTTAAATAATATTTGTTTGAGAGTGAAAACTGATCATTGTAAGATGCATTTTTTACTGTAACTAATTTTGTAGGCTTATTATAAATCAATGAAACAGTTCCTTTTTTAAAAATTTACTTTCGTCGAAATTCGACGGGTTCTACATTGTATTTATAGAAGCAGTGAAAAAAATAAATATTCAAATATGTAAGAATGTATATGTTAAATTTATATTGCAAATTTATTGAATCCTCTTCTCTGTTCAGATATCTGGTGTTGGCAGTGCTTTGTGTGACAGCAGACAGCTTTTCTACTCGCGGACAACAATTGACGACTTCTAATTTCTGGCCAACTGTCTTCTACAGAGATCGAAGTAAGAATTTTTGTGAACGTAAAATGTGACATGAAATGTGAAAATGAATTAATTAAAATATCAAAACAATATATTTTTTAAAAATAATTTTTTTAGGTGCTAAACGTGTTTCTGAATACGTCGAGTTACAAGACCACTCGACTTGCTCAAAGAGACCCGGATGATAATGCTAAGCCTATCGGGGCTATATATTTAAAATATCTTGCTCAAATTTTAATTTTTCACATGTTTTTTTTTTTTTTTTTTTTTTTTTTTTTTTTTTTTTTTTTTGTATAGGATACATGAGGATGATCTACAACCGGGCTAGTTTTTACTATTTCGATTTTGATTCGGATTAAAAAAAAAATAATTTTCGAAAAAAATTGGAACCGGCTTCGAATTTGAAAGTATCATAATATTAAATATATATATAACCAAAATCGAAAAAGTTTAAACTAGCTCGCTTGCATTTTACCTTCCTTATCCCATTAGTGCCTAGCGTCCCTTTTAAGGGACGATTATAAAAAAGGCAAGAAAGCACTTTTCACACCAGTAAATAGAAAGATAAATAAACAGTACTTTTCACGAGAAAAAGTTCCTCAATAAACTAAGATAAAAGTTATTTCTTCTTTTAAAAGTGGTGGGAAATCCAAAATTTCATTTTTAATAAAAAAAATAATTTGGGCATTAATGGGTTAACTTGATTAGAGACCAAAGAGAGTTCCTCGGCATCCTGATTGGTCAGCTTCTCTTTCGTCTTTTCTGCTGTTTAAGGTCTTTGGAAATTGGAATTTCTATGACGCCAGTATAATATACTGTGGTATACTCTCGCATGTGGGCTACACTCTCTGTTGCACCTGAATTGGACTGTATTTCCCTCCGCCACTCATTTACCGGAACTCTGCGTCGAGATTAAATAAGTAACGGAAAATAGTGAAGCTGTGTGAGGAGGAAAGGAAAGAAGAAAGTAAATAGAATGTTTTGAACGATGGCAAACGATGTTGATTAAAAACTAAAGTGATGATTCCGACGATTTAAAAGCGAAGATTTAAGACGATTCTTTTAAGAACTATAAAATATTTAAGACGAATTCATGTTCGATAAAGATTGTTGAGATAAGTTACGAAGAATGAATCTATGTTTTTTTTATTTGTTTGTTTTTTGTTCCGTTCGTCAGATAATAAATGTATGTGTCCGTCAGAAACTACTTTTTATTTTGAGTAAGGACTCATCCATCCTATAATACCATTATATATATTTTTTCTTTTTTATATATAAGTGAATCAGCCCTTAACATTCAACATTTTAATCTAACTCGGTTGTTAACAAATGACTAATTAATGAAGAATTCCGAAATTTTTTATTACATTAGAAAACACAAATAAAATGGAACACGTCAGAAAATATATATAATGGCGCCATCTGGTTTTCTTACACGAAACTTCAACGTGATTGTTTGGTCATTTTTTGTCCTTTGCGACCTTTTTTTTTCTTTTGGGGATTACATTACATTTGATTTTAGTTATCATCTTCGAAAATGTTTTAAATGTGTATATATTTTAAGAAATATATATATTCATACATATAAATGTTTTAAATCTCTAATATTTTATATAAAAAACTTTTTTTTCTAAATACTTAACAATACAAGGTTATTAAATAGTGAATACATAATATTGTAAAGTTAAAAACTAAACAAACATTAAATTTAAATATTAATTATCGGCATTTGTTGACGTTTGTTCAGTTTTATTTTTAGAACATTCTATATACATCACTTAGTAACTTTTTATTTTATTTTCACGATTGTTATAAGTAAGTGTTGTTTAGCGTTTTGATAATGGAGCTAAAGCAAATTTATAAAAGAAACTAACCAATCACGAGACTGGAAACATCTCTGTGGTCTCTAATCGAGTAAAGAAAGGTAACATGCAGCCCGGTTGTAGATCGCCATCACCTGTCTTATGCAGAAAATCATGTAAAAATACTAAAATTTGAACGACATATTTGAGAATAACGTCCCCAGAAACCTAACATTATCATCTGGATCTTTTTGAGCAATTCGAGAACCCTCTTTAAAAAAATGGCAAATGGCGCTTTTTTTACAATATGAAAATTAAAAAAAATCGTCATGCAGGTCATGTTAAAGATACTTATTTAAAAAACACCTTCAAAAACAAATAACACGTTTTCATTTCAATTACAAAGACAAACTCTCATTATTGTTTATTAGCGGAGCTTCACCTGCTTCACTGGTGGTTTTGATTTTTATTGAACGAATCTCGGATAAAAGGGCCTCATTGTCTTCGGCAGCGCACGTTAGATATCTGCACGGGCCGGGCCTCGGCCGGAACCCTTCGAGCCGATTTCCATTAACGGCATTCTCACCGAGCCGGGCCCAGTCACTAATCTTTTCGGGCCGGGTGGGGCCGGGCCGGGCTCGGACTTTAATTTTATTTTCCTGGAGTATCGGGCCGGCCGATCCTAACTTATTTTCTCCGTACGAAGCCGAAATTGATTTCGTTCTTCCTAGTCTTCACGGACCAAAATAATCAGTTTCTGTTGAATATTCCGGTATAGAATTCCTTTTCTCGACGTGGAAAAGTCTGTTCATAAATCAGTAAATTTTGGCTTGATCCAAAAATTTTTGCAAAATAGGCATATACTTTTAAGTCGTCATTATTCTACAATTAAACATTAGAATTTATTCTTTTTAAAGAATCGTAGATCACTAGGCGTCTTAAAATAGAATTAAACACATAAAAAGAACATGATTATGACGGAAATTTAGTTTAAACTGAAAACTGCAAATTTCTTTTAAACTGTTCATTCATGCAAAATGAATACAAGAATACGCGAGAAAAAAATATATTAAACATTTACATCTGCTAAGAAGGAAACGTATTTTTTCTTTCCAATGTCTTAGAAGATTTTACTTTTACCATATATCATTTTTTAGATTTTTATATGTATTAAAAATACTAATGATAACTGAAACATTTACATACAACAAACAAAGGTTCGTTAAAAGCGTAAATATCGCAGCCTATAGCACTTCTGCATAAATAGAAATTATAAACATGAAAAACAAGTAAGAAAAATCATGCGTTAAGCATAGATTATGAAGCACTTTCCAACATTTAATGAAATCTTTAACAAAACTTTGTTATTTAGGGAAATAATAGTATATAGCCAAATATACCCGACTATGTATTCCATTACATTAGAACAACCCTGTATTTCATATGTCAGTTCATATAATGGGAAAATTTAGCTTAGCAAGAAAATACCCAGTAGCTTCAAATTTCTTTTTCAGCAATTCATACTATTAGATGGAAACATACTTGAATACTTTTGTTCAGCCCTGTAGTTTACATTGTATCTTTATTACACGTCAGCATTAGGCTAAAATTTATTGTAAACTAAAACACTTTTAAAACAATTGAAATCACATTCTCATAAATCATCATTCATAGGCGTCCAAGTACCGAATTCTTTGCGTGGCCCTGTATCTCCCTTTATCTATATTCTGCAAACATTTCTCAGTAAATTGAATGCAGCTCAGCGTAAAAATGCGTAGCTTATTTAAGAACCAAGTTTAAATAATTTACGCTCATATGCAGTAACGTTGGTGAGCTCTTTTGGGTAGCCCTGTATATCAACTATAACATTTATACACACCATATAATGTGCATATATTTAGCGAAATATAAACGCGAATACCATAATTAATTTGCATTTCATCCCTCCATCAGCCATCATCGGACACATATACGGTACTTCGGAAAGAATATAGGCGAGACAAAAGAATTCCATTAGAATATTCTAATGGAATTCTTTTGTGCGGCCCTGTAAACGAATAATAGCTACATTTTCGCCTTATATTTTATAGAATGCATATTTTAATATGTTTGACAGGGTATAACATCTTTGAAACGATTTTTCCCCATAGGTCGTAATGTAATGGGAAACTTTTGATTCGCCCTGTAGATAAACTAATCATGGTAGAAACTTTATTTTCGATAGGACTTGTGCTAGGGTAAACGTCAATAACGTCCTAAAATTTCATGGCAATCCGAATATATTAACGATTTTTCGCCATAGTAATGTAATGGGAAACTTTTGATTCTCTCTGTAGATAAACTAATAATGGTAGATACTTCATTTTCAGTAGGGTTCGTGCTAGGGTAAACCTTAATAACGTCCTAAAATTTCATGGTAATCCGAGTATATTAACGATTTTTTCCCCATAGGCCGTAATGTAATGGGAAACTTTTGATTCGCCCTGTAGATAAACTAATCATGGTAGAAACTTCATTTTCGATAGGACTTGTGCTAGGGTAAACGTCAATAACGTCCTAAAATTTCATGGCAATCCGAGTATATTAACGATTTTTCCCCATAGGCCGTAATGTAATGGGA
The DNA here is from genome assembly GCA_964019185.1 of Maratus speculifer. Lineage (NCBI taxonomy): Eukaryota > Metazoa > Arthropoda > Arachnida > Araneae > Salticidae > Maratus > Maratus speculifer. Next base: position 368,764,383 of record OZ025290.1, on the reverse strand, counting down.
AACTTTTGATTCTCTTTGTAGATAAACTAATCATGGTAGATACTTCATTTTCAGTAGGGTTTGTGCTAGGGTAAACCTCAATAACGTCCTAAAATTTCATGGCAATCCGAGTATATTAACGATTTTTCTCCATAGGCCGTAATGTAATGGGAAACTTTTGATTCGCCCTGTAGATAAACTAATCATGGTAGAAACTTCATTTTCGATAGGATTTATGCTAGGGTAAACGTCAATAGCGTCCTAAAATTTCATGGCAATCCGAGTATATTAACGATTTTTCCCCATAGGCCGTAATGTAATGGGAAACTTTTGATTTGCCCTGTAGATAAACTAATCATGGTAGAAACTTCATTTTCGATAGGACTTGTGCTAGGGTAAACGTCAATAACGTCCTAAAATTTCATGGCAATCCGAGTATATTAATGGTTTTTCCCCATAGGCCATAATGTAATGGGAAACTTTTGATTCTCTTTGTAGATAAACTAATCATGGTAGATACTTCATTTTCAGTAGGGTTTGTGTTAGGGTAAACCTCAATAACGTCCTAAAATTTCATGGCAATCCGAGTATATTAACGATTTTTCTCCATAGGCCGTAATGTAATGGGAAACTTTTGATTCGCCCTGTAGATAAACTAATCATGGTAGAAACTTCATTTTCGATAGGACTTATGCTAGGGTAAACGTCAATAGCGTCCTAAAATTTCATGGCAATCCGAGTATATTAACGATTTTTCCCCATAGGCCGTAATGTAATGGGAAACTTTTGATTTGCCCTGTAGATAAACTAATCATGGTAGGAACTTCATTTTCGATAGGACTTGTGCTAGGGTAAACGTCAATAACGTCCTAAAATTTCATGGCAATCCGAGTATATTAACGGTTTTTCCCCATAGGCCATAATGTAATGGGAAACTTTTGATTCTCTTTGTAGATAAACTAATCATGGTAGATACTTCATTTTCAGTAGGGTTTGTGCTAGGGTAAACCTCAATAACGTCCTAAAATTTCATGGCAATCCGAGTATATTAACGATTTTTCTCCATAGGCCGTAATGTAATGGGAAACTTTTGATTCGCCCTGTAGATAAACTAATCATGGTAGAAACTTCATTTTCGATAGGACTTGTGCTAGGGTAAACGTCAATAGCGTCCTAAAATTTCATGGTAATCCGAGTATATTAACGATTTTTCCCCATAGGCCGTAATGTAATGGGAAACTTTTGATTCTCTCCGAAGATAAACTAATCATGGTAGATACTTCATTTTCAATGGGTTCGTGCTAGGGTTAACCTCAATAACGTATAAAAATTTTATAGCAATTCGAGTATATTTACGGGAGTTAGAGCGTGGGCAGACGGACAGACAAACCGAATGCATAAGCACTTTTCAACTTTGTTGGAAAGTGCTAAAAAAGACTATGATAAGTTTTTTTGGACTGAATTCTTCCGTTAGAGTAAAGATCAATGTTCTGTAGAAATTCACCTGAGTCGGGCCGGGTTCGGGCCGAATTTTTAATTTTTTCCGGGCCGGGCCGAGCTCGGGCCGAAATTTTAACTTTAAGGCCGGGCCGGGCCGAGCCAATATTTTTTTCGTTCGGCCCGGGTCAGGCTCCGCCGAAATTTTAACTTTCAGGCCTGGTCGGATCGGGCCAATACTTCTTTCGTTCGGGCCGCGCCGGGCTCGGGCCTGGAAATTTCGGCCTGTACAGACCTCTAGTGCACATTAAGCTGGTACACTTGATCCAGTCTCGAATCAAGTGAAATATTACCAATTTTTATTTCTACCCAGATAAAATTCAAATTTTCAACAACATCGTTTAAGTAGCTTCTACTAACAGGTAAGAACAGATTCTCCCAACTTCAGTTTAATCATCTTAATAGCAAAAGTCGCCTGAGAGTTTTTTTTTCCACTTAAGAATTTATTTGTTTTTAAAGGTATTTTGTAAATAAGTATGTTTAATCTAAAATGATCTTCAATGGGAGTTTTTTGGATCTTCATAGTTATATTGTAAAAAAATGAGAAGCCATTTTTTTTCTTGGTGTGTTAAGAAACACATTAAGCACCTAAAATGGCGCAAAAAAATTTCTGAAAAATATACATTGTTTTTAAGTTTTGTGCAAAAAATTTTTGCGATATGTAGAAAAAATACAAATTGCACTAAAAAATCGTGAAAAATTAAAAAATAGCAGCAAACATATTTTACAGCGCTTTACAACATTGTTGAAAAGTGCTTATAAATTCGGTTTTTCTGTCTGTCCTCCTCTCCATCCGTGATCTAACTCGCGTAAATATAGTCAGATTCCATGAAATTGGATCAGTCCATACAAAATGAGCAAAAAAAAAAAAGTTGTGGTCCTATAGCAACTGATATATTTTTTTAATTGACACATAGATTTAGTTAATATTTAAATAGAGGTATGCAATGTATCTTGAAAAAAAGTAAAATATTTTAGCAGTTCTGGACATTTAAAGAACTTTCGATATAGAACAGCATGTGCTCAATCATAACTTTATGTTTATTGTTCCGCATCTTGAAACTGTTCCATAAAAATTAATATTTTTTATATTTTTCTCTGGAAATCTCTGGAATTTCTGGAAAATTAACTTCAAATTTATTTACCAATAAGACTTTGGTAAAAATATACTTAGTATTAAACTCGTTGTAAAAATTCAAAATTTGTCAAATTTGTTAAATTTTCAAAAATTGTTCAACATTTTCCATTGTTTATTTTTTTCTGATTAAGGAATAAAAAAGCAGAAAAGAAAGTTTCTATTTAAAAAAATACTTTTACCTATAGTGTTAAAATCTTTCAAAACTTGTGCTGTCCTTCATTTTGAAACAAATAATTGAAATTCCATTTTTGTCTCAAAAGTTTTCATAATTTATTTCTTTTCATTAAAGAAAATAAAGACGATTAACAAATTAGGCCAAACTGCTATTTATTAATTATCGTTAATTCTAAATTATTTTTGATGCAGTCTTTCTATTCCCAGGGTTAATAATCAAAACTAAAATTTCAAGTATGTAAATAGAGACTCGATATTATATCAACGTTTAATGTAAGTATTAATACTTAAATAAACAATTCTAAAATCGATTATTTTGCACTTTTTCATAAATAAACATGATTTTCTTATATGTTGATTTTCATTAAAATCCGTGATGTGTCAACCCCAACTGATTTGCTCATTTTGTATGCATCATTCAACTGATTTATGATATTTGGGTTTATAGTGACATGCTCGATATTTAAAACGAGGTGCTTAGCATTAATGAGTCATTTACACATTTATAGGAACACTCAAAAGAATACAGTTGCGGCCTATGAAGAAAAACCATTTACGTTTTATTTTGATGATATTACACTATTCTAAATATATTGAAATTCGTACATAAAACTGAGGTGTACCACAAAACAGTGTAAAAACTGATGGGCTTATAATTTATTGTCCATTTACATGGACACATGAAAGTGTTTGATTATGGTACTGCTTATGAAAAATAGTTGCTGCAAAGATATCTTCATTTGTAATATAAATTTAAAAATTTAAATATGTTTTTGCATATTATTTGATTATTTTATATTGTATAGACCATATGTACAGGGATATGCAAAAGGTTCTAGGCGTATTTCCGTTTATTCATGGAAAAAGCTGAATGGAAAATTTTAACAGTGCTCTGTGTTTAACTGAATTAATTTTTAGAATAATATGTCATACATACATGTGAATCTATAGATCATATATCAGAGCTGCACGCACAAAAAAATCGGATATGTTTCAGACTATTCATGGTAATTGAAAAGTTAACACAGTTTTAAGTGTGTTGTGTATTTTCTGAAATTTTTATTTAGACATCTTTCCCCTTATAAACTTATAAATTTTTGCCACAGTATTCTGAATGTGTTGGGAAGTGTTTATAATCTATTACGTATACAGGTTTTTCATTCTTGTTTTACTTGCTCTCTATATAAACTAGATAATTTGTGACACTATCATTGAAACACTTATGCTCATAATTTTATGAGAGTTTCAGACATGGGGAAAAATCGTTTGAGCCTACGAATACCATAACATTTTTTATCTTTCCCTAAAGGAAAAATATGTTGAATTGTAACAGATTGCGCCTTTGTTATAAGATTTTTGGAATGAAAATTCTACTTAAAACGCTAATTTCGATAGCATTTTTTAAAAACTCCTTTATTTTATAGCTATTCGAAAACTATTATTCCATTTCTTTCATTTGAACAAGAATAGTTGCATACTTTATAAATATAAGGAAAAAAAGTACTTTTGTAGTTTATGTTTGAGGAATATTTTTAACTGAAAAAAAGTTATAATGAAATTTACTATAATAAATACGAATAATATTTATTTTTAGGACGAGAAGATCCATTGTTCATTGTAGAATTAGAAGACCACAATGAGCACGTGCAGGAAGACTTTCAGTCAAATGCCAAAGAAAAATATAAATATGCTTTACCTAGCAAAAGCTTTACCGAGGTGCCAACAGCAGAAACCTCGACTTATTCTGAAAATGATGTTCAGATTTTGGAAATTAAAGAAGAAAAGTTTAAAGTAAAAAGGGCGGCAACGAAAAATACACCAAAATCAAAAAAGAAAGCAAAATTGAAATCTAAACCAACTATCAAAAGAACAAATAAAAAGCTCACAAAAAATACAAAAACAGTTCCTAAAAATACAAAGAATAGCCCTCCAGCAAAATCAAGAAATCCAAAAAAGAAGCAGACAACCAAGAAAACTGCCAAGGAAAAACTCTCAAAAAATAATAAAAAACCACTTAAATCCCCTACTAAAAACCAAGGCAAACGCACAAAACAAATCAAAAAGAATGCAAAAACGACTAAAGCTATGAAAAAGTCCAGCGGAACTAAACGAAAATATATTATGAACACAAAACTGGCAACTGTCAAAAGAACAAAACCAACAAACAAAAAGGGGCTCACGACTGTAAAAAGAAGAAAAGCAAATAAAAAACAAAAAAATAATAACAAACCACTTAAACCCTCTGCTAAAAACCAAGGCAAGCCCATAAAACAAATCGAAATCAATACAAAAACGACTAAAGCTATGAAAAATTCCAATGAAACTAAACGAAAATATATTAAGAACACAAAATTGAAAACTGTAAAAAGAACAAAACCGTCAAATAAAAAGGGGATCACAACTGTAAAAATAACAAAACCTTTAAAGAAAATGGCACTGAAAACAGTAAAAAGAGCAAAACCGACGAACAAAATGGTACTGCCTATCCTAAAAAGAACAAATCTATCAAAGAAAACAGTACTAACAACCATAAAAACAACAAAAACTATTACAGAAATATTTAGATCGGTTACAAAGAAAGAAACTTCATCTGTTAAAGCCGCACAAAATAATTCTTCAAAAAATTTTTACAGACTATTTAAAATCAAAACGAAACAGAAAATTACTGAAAACGGTGAAGTAATAAGATCAACAAGAAATTTTCCTGTTTTGCAAGATTTAAATGAAAATACATTCATGGATAAATATCAAGAAATATTTTCTATAAAATCAAGAAGGAATGAAGTTCACCCAGAAGGAAAATTATTCAAATTAGAAGAAGAACGAAAGGGTACAACGGAAATCATAAAAAGAACAAAGCTGACCGAAAAAACGGCTATAACAACTAAACCAAAATCCACAAATAAGGAAATGGCGAAAATAACAGGAAAAACTATAACACCTACTGTGGAAACATTTCTATCAGTTACAAAGAAAGAAATTCCAGCAGTCGAAAAAAGAGCACTAAGTAATACTTCAAAATCAATTTACGGGCTATTCAAAATGAAGAAGAAACAGATGCTTCCTGAAAATAGTAAAATCCTAGGTATAACAAAAAATTTTTCTCTTTTACAAGAATTCAGTTGGAACACCTCCATGGATAAATATCAAAGAGTGTATCCCATAAAACCAAGAAAGAGTGTAGACATCTCAACAGGAAAATTATTCAATTTAGAAGAACTTCAAACTCAAGCAAAAGATATCGAAATAAGAACAAAATCGATCACAAGAATGACAACAAAACCAACAAATAAAACATCTTTAAAAGTTGTAAAAAGAACAAAATCTACAACAAAAATGGCTTTAACAACTGTAAACAGAACAAAATTTACTAAGGGAATGATTGCAATGGTTGCAAAAGAAAAAATTCCATTTGTTGAAAATGTCACGCAACATTATTCTACAAAGAACTTATACGGGTTTTTTAAAATCAAGACGAAACGTAAACCTCCTGAAAATAGTGAAGTGCTAGATACTACAATAACAAAATTCCCCTCTCTGACAAAATTCAATGGAAATACTCTGATGAGTAAGTATCAAGAAGTTTTTACTTGAAAACCAAGAAAGAAGGATGCCAATTCAGCTTGGGAATAATTCGATTTAGATACACTGCCAATATTGGCATAGCAAGGATCTTTCCTTTGGTGTTGCTAGTAATCAATAATAATTCTTAGTGCATTTGCTAAGAAAAATTTCCTTCATGGAATATCAAAATACCCTCATCCGATATATTTGTTAAGTTTTTCTAATTAATATTTCTGAAGGAGCAAACCTCTCCTTTAGAAAACCACAATGCCCACCACCACCCTAATAATGCATAAATCTGTAATACCCTAAAACTAGAGTAAAACATGGTTTCCACACCACTTTATGTATCGGAAGCCACCAAACACAATTATTTTTTCTTGTTGGAGACCTATTATCTTATCTGATTGTTGAAATATTTGATACAAAGCACATTTCTTTGCCTTCTGCATTTTGCAATCATTGAAAAGAGAGAAAGGATAAGGAGCCAATTCATTTTGCAAGTAATTTTCTAAATCCATTGGAATATAATTAATGGATCTACATTTATAGTGATAGCATGAAATTTGATTGAATTGTGCATGCTGTGAGGGATTGTGCTATACCTATCCGAATTATTTTCATATTTGAGTCGCATTTGCCAGCCACCTGAATCATCTTTAACTCCCGATTTCCAAAGCTTTGAAACAGGTGACACTTTTTCATCTTCAGTAAATCCAGAAGACATTGATATAGATTAATCTATCTAAAGAAAGGGAGGACGATTTTCAAGCCAAGTTGAAAGTCGCGGCATCTCTGCAGCATCTCTATTTATCCGAGTTTTACGAAAATCTTCATGTCGTTCACCAAAAGAAAAAGTCAAACCACAGAATTTTTCTAGAGTGATAATAATATGAAAGGTAGCTGTGGCGTCCAGAACTAACCTACTAAAAACATTATCACTTACCTCTTGCCCATGTGTAAGTCCTCCAGAGCATCTCCTCAATAGTCATATCGGACCAAATTCCTGTTCAAAACTAACTCTTTGTCGAATTGTGAAATTGCTTTGTCGAAAAAACTTGTCGTATTTCTCTTTGGTCATTACTCATTGAAGTCTCCATATGTCCATAATCTATGTAAGAAAGTATACCAAAAAAAAGTTACATAAGGAAATTAAATTGGAGTTAAGCCACTCGTTTTAAAATGACAGTAAACCTGATTACGCGACATGTAATCTATATAACATAACCTACAGTTAAGAACAATGTCATTTGTTGAGTTAATTGTTCAGTATCCCATTCACCTGACCGCAAAATTTAATAATGCTCGATTAAATTTAGTTTAAGCAGGTACAATATATGTATCATTGACTCGCTCTCTGGTGCAGGTATAACTTTTGACAAATTTCTTCATTTTTGAATGCAATTATCTCGTAAACTATGTACTCTGGAAAAAAAGTATGGAACCCTTTTTATAGAAAAAATAATTGTCCTTATTTTTTATATTGATAAGTTTTCTGTAGGATTTATAGATTACGATATGTTAACTAAAACTTGAAAAAAGGTACCTTTTTTAGCTCCCCCTCCTCGCGCTCACCCGCTATTCATCAGGAATTTTAGTATGCTCATTAGTTGAACCTGGCAAGTAATATATCAAAGTTTCAAAACTTTTGGAATTATATCCTGAAAAAGCCTAATTAGACTGGAGAAATTTGTTATTTATTCAATCTGAATCATTTTATTATTATTAATATTTAATTGAAAACCCATAAAACTTCTTAATTTGTTACATTTTTAACCAAAAATATTTGTTATAAAATTATAACTTACACTTATTACTGACTTACACTTATGACACTAACTTGTGTATTGCTTTTTATTTCCTTATTCTATTGAAACTGAATTAAGATTGCCACTGTCTTCACTTATAGTCAGAAATTTTGCACGTATTAATCAACTCGACAGTTTTTTTTTTAAATTGTTATCGCCATCTGTATATAACGTCATCTTTGTAATATAGGCATGTAAATTTTATGTATCATTTCGTTCATATATAAAGATCGTCAATAAAGTATGTTAATATTTTTTAAAAATTCTTTTGCACGTTCATTGTTTTTGAGGAATTTAAAACTCAACAATAAAACAGTGTTTGTACGCATCGAAGTACTTTCAAGGAATTTTACAAGAATTTTCTTAAAATATTACTTGTTTTATTTAAAAGTAAAAAAAAAATCTATCTTTAGATATACAAATATAGCATCTACACATGAGAAAAATTTCAAGGATCAAGATGTGATAATTTTGGCGTTATTCGCGGTTAGGAATATAGGCAGACAGACATCTCTCATTTTATGCATATATATACATTAGTGTAAGTGGATAATCTTATAGTTGATCTACTTGAGCATATTAATTTACTAAAAAAGTTCAAAAATAATTAATATCAAAATGATTGCAATTAACTGGAAATATATTTTCAAAATATAAAAGGAACATTATTGAGTATGATTTTAACATGAGTTTTAGTTAATGTGAATGACATGTATAGATCCAACATACATATAGTACATATTTTGCCAAAAAATATGAGACAAAAAGGAAAAATGTGGTGTGATATTGTTTCAACAGAACTTATATATCATGTTTCCCAAGTTATTGAATTTTTCCGCCATTTATCACACATTATTCTCTGTCAGAAGATATTAAATAAAACAGAAAATATGGCCTGTAGCTGGCACTTCGAAAACCTCTGCATCATATTTCATTCGCAAAAAGAATTTTTTCTTTTAAATTATAAAAGAGAAATTTTATAAGATTTTTACTTTTATCTTATTAAAAATCTGTGTTTAAAAGGAATCGGATTTCCCATAATTTCCGGTCTGTAATCCACAGTTCAAACAATAATGTTTCGACCAGAAGTTTTATTTAATATATGGAGTTAAATATTTACCGCGATTTAATATCTTGCATTTTATGAAATAAGATTTCTGTGCCCGAACATAATTATTTGATCCGCAGATTAACCCCTTCGCGACGGGAGTCTTTTACAAAAATTTTAATGCTTTACCACCAATTTTGAAACACAAAAATTTCTTGCTTATTAAATCGAGAAAATGCTCCGCTTGAAAAAGGCAAATTTTACTGTATAATTTTACCGGTGGGAATAAACAAGGATTCTCAATCCTTTTTGTGGCACATATACGTGTCGCTCGTCCGCAAGGGGTTATAGGTCTGAAATTACAGTAATTTAAAAAATATAAAACTATCTTATTGTTAATTATATTTGCAAATGTAAAGCATGATATTAAGACTATCACTTCATAAATAAAAACTGTCTATTTTTGCCATTGATTGATTGAGAATCCAGATGTTTAAAAACATCTAAAAATTAAAAAGTGAGCTAAAATTAATTTATTTGTATATATCTTACTTCTAAAAATATTTAAATGTTCTATTGCCATCGTAAAAAAAGCGTGTGTTTCCAATTTTCATATTTCTAGCTTATGATGAAATAAAGTGGAAAATCGATTCCAAAATTATATCTATAGAAGAATGAACCAAGTTAACTTAAACAAGTCGGAAATTGTACATCAAGCATAAAAAATGAGGTGCTTTCGTACTATAACGAAGTTTTAAAAATATTCAGATCTTGGTTTAATAGCAATTCGAATTTAGTATAGTAGCCGAAATCATTATGTGTCCCTATAAATACTATCTGCTTTCTATTATAGAATAGGGAACTTGTATTAAACCTGAATGATGTTTATGAATTTCATAAAATGTTTAATAGTTTAATACAATTAAAATGCACCCCGAGAAATGTTCCACCTATACCGTTATGTGATAAAATACTTTGGTGTGGCTTTTAAAATGAATAACAAATATTCTTTGAACTACAGATTGTACAGAATCTATATTATAGATATACTTTGTAGATGCATATCAGTTTTATTATGTGCGAAAGAGTATAACATAACTAAAATGTTCTTGAAACATTTTCCAATTAACCGTAATACAGCTCATATTCAAAATATTAGAATAATTACCTTTTTTTTAGAAATTGAAAATATCGTTTGGTAATTTAATGTCTTTTAATGAAAATATGCAAACGATATTTTTATTAAGAACTTATTGTTGATTAAACTTACTTGTTATCTTAAATTTAATATCATTTTTGAAAAGATTAATTGCAAAAAAAATTATTTTGAAAAGTCAAAATATTAGAATATTTATTCATGTGGTTCAAAATATTAGAATATTTCACATTAATTCTCCTTTAATTATTACCAATTCTTAACTGGTGGCATCATTGATTAAATTCAGACTATTTTATTTAAAATCAGTATTCTTTTTTGCAGTTTGTTTCTTTTTCGTCTTAAAATGGGCCGTGTGAGTGATATTCCTGAATCTACTAAACTTCGTATGGTTGATTTGTATCGGCACGGTAAAAATCAATGTTTTATAGCGAATTATTTACATTGTTCGCAATCGAGCGTTAGTAAAATACTAACACAATATTCAAAAATTGGAAAATTTCAAAATAATCGCCGAAATGGTGGCCGAAAACCAAAAACATCTGCTAGAGATGACAGGAAACTGAAGCGTATAGTTAAGAAAAACCGTTTTAAAAGTGTGCGATTATTGCACCAAAAATGGAAAGAAGAAGGAGTTGAAGTTTCTACATCGACAACATTAAGACGTCTCCATAAATTTAAATTTGAATCTCGTGTACCGAAAACAAAACCTCTCATGACTGCAAGACAAAAGCGTATAAGATTGAATTGGTGTAAATCAAGACGTTTATGGAGCAATGAAGATTGGAAAAATATATTATTTAGTGATGAAAGTATATTTTGTGTTTCATATGGTAATCAAGGTATTGGAGTTTGGAGAATGAAGCAAGAAGCATTTGATAAAGAATGCCTTAAACGTTCCATAAAATTTGCTGCTAGTGTCATGGTTTGGGGTTGTATGAGTGCAGAAGGACCTGGAAAGTTATGCATCGTCTACGAAAAGGTTAACTCTCTGATATATCAAGAAATTTTAGAATATTACATGATTCCATCATCAGAAGATTTATTTGAAGATGATTTCATCTTTCAACAAGATTTAGCGTCCCCGCATACCTCGGTGTCAACTAAGAATTGGTTCCGCCAACGCAACATTAAAGTACTTCCTTGGCCACCAAATTCACCAGATCTTAATCCCATCGAAAACTTATGGTGTATAATGAAGAAAAAACTTCAAGAAAATCCTCCTTCAAGTAAAACTGAGTTAGTGGCACGTATAAAGTCTATTTGGGCTAATATTGATAGAAATGTTTGTAAACACCTTGTGTATAGTATGCAAAACCGATTGTACGCTGTTATGAAAGCTAAAGGGGGATGCTACAAAATATTAACTACCATTTATTTCATATTCATAACCTAATATTGTTGCTTAAAATAAAATATTCTAATATTTTGAACCAATCTAAATTTTATTCTAATATTCTGGTGTGTTTAAGGAAGCTGTATACCTAATTTATTGTGCTGTATTTTATATTTTATAAATGTTAAAATCTTATCTAAACATTCCAGATTTAATTTATAAGAAATTTAATTGCATTTACTTAGTATAAAAAATAAATAAATGACAAATAATTTTTTCTTATTACTTTTTCTCAATTATTCTAATATTTTGAATATGAGCTGTATAACAGAATATCTGTGTTGAACTATATGGATTGTCCATGTAATTGATCTATGCATCCGATCTTCATAAAATTTGAAATGACTGGACAAAATTATATTATATATTTTAAATTTCAAATGACTCATTTGGGTAGTTTTTGCGTTGTTATATGCAGACAGACGGACAGACGGAAGGATTAAATGACAACTATAAGTGCTACGGAATTACCGACGCACCCAATAAAACAGTATCATAAAAAGAATAACTAACGAAAGGTTTTTACCAAAGCTAACACACTGAGAGGCGATCTCACCTCATTGGTTAAAGGCTAAAATTCTAGAATCAGATAAAAATCGATTCGCATATTAAAATGTGGCTGCTATGTCAAATTCTATACTGGTGGAAACCACTCATACACACAATCTTAGGCATTTAGTCATTTTTATAAATTTATTTTCCAATATTCAAAGATATGAAAATATAGAGGAGGGGGAGTAGGAAAGCACAATCGCAAACCTTCTGGTCAATTATTAAACCTGAGTTGGCGAGTATTTTACACCGAGACAGAACCTAGCAGACCAATTGCATTCTAATATGCGGATCGAGTTTCAGATAATGCGGGAATTTCAGCCATCAACTCGATCAGGTAATGGCTTGTGCAGCCATCTTTCAGTCTATGAAGTAGATGTGATGAACCGCGTGATGTATAAGGAGTGTGATGAAGCGTAAAATTAAAAAAGTAAATCTATTTTAAGTAATCGGCCTACATATAAACAAAACGAATTGAAACAAAGTTTCCATAAAGTCGATATAAGTGCTTCTACAGGAAAAGGCTATTTTGCCCCATTTTGAGTCACTCAAATGTATAAAGCTGGGTTATAATAGTACGATTGATAGGAGCTTGGTCAGAGGTTTGAAACAAACAGAAAAAATAAAGATATCATGAACCAGCACACAAATTTAGTTTGATTTTAGGTACAACAATAGTTTCTTTTATAATACCGAATCTGTACACTGTTAAAAATTTGAAACTTTTACTTTTATAGAAAACGATTACTTCAGTGTATTATGGAGCATTCTCATTGGTCAAAATAGAGATATTCTATAAAAGCGGTAGAGTGGCGATGCAACAAAAGTTCAAATTTTTAACAATGTTCTAGAATGTGTACCAGTATGGGGAAAATTCTTTTTTTTTTCGGGTAACATTTCCAGATAGAAAAGTGTAAGAAACTAAAAAAAAATAACTAAGGAAGTATTACTTTGTTATAAGCAGTCTGAAAAATGGAAGCGTTACAGTATGCGTTTTGAATTGAGCACACTTAACTTACTTTTCATGTCAAATAAACTGTACCTTGTTTACATGTTCTATTACTAAATGTTAGTCTGCCTTATAATGCTACATTTTACACAGGTTTCCAAACGTAAAGGTAGATCTAGTATCCTTAGTCCAATTTGAAAAGAAATGACATAAAAAAAACTAAAATTTATAAGGATTGTACTTTAAACAGTTATTTATTCAATTTTGCACAATTTTAGTATCAAACATGGTTTACACATAATTTTTTTTTATTATTTATTTTGCGAAAAGCAGTTTGATAAGAAAAATTAAACAGAGATTTTTGTTAGAATATTAAATAAATGGGTTTTAATACGGATTGTGTCCATCCTTCTCTGTAATACATTAGTGGCATTAAATTACCAGACATGAATTATGTTGCCAGATATTAAGGCGAAAAGAAATCCCATGCATTGATTAAGGGGTCTCAGGAGTCTTATTTTTTACCTGGTAGTGCGATTTAGCAAAATATACATTTGATTTTTTTTCTCAGTCCCTATTAAACTTAAATGCATAAAACTTTTTATATAGACAACTTAATATCTCTTTTATTTAAAGTAATTTTTTAACATTCTATATTGAATTTTTATTATATATTTTTTATGTTTAATTTTGATTTAAAATTTAAATTGTTCTTTGACTGCGCGCAACATTTCTCAAAAAATAATAAAGCAATTTGTATGAAACTTGGTAAATATCTTTATTTTAAGTTTAAGAACAACTTATACCTCAAATTTAGAATTTTAATTACAGTAATTATTGATAATTGACAATTTTTTTAATAAAAAATGATTTTTTTTTCAATTTTTTCAAATTTAATTTAAATTTTAAATAAATAAAGGCATAAATTGCTTTAAAATGAGGTATAAGTTCGAGATACATTAATTTTACACCACTATCAACTTTTTTAGCGGTTCTTGAACTAATAGTTTTGCTAGAATCCTGCGCGCAATGGATACAAGTCTAATTTTTTTTAATCAAAATTAAACATTAAAAAAATAAAATAGAATTTCAATGTAGAATGTTAAAAAATTATTTTAAATAGAAGAGATATTAAGGTGTCTATATTAAAAATTTTATGCATTTATGTTTTATAGGGACTGAGAAAAAAATCAAATGTGACATGTTGCTAAGTTGCACTACCAGGTAAAAAGTAAGACTCCTGAGACCCCTTAATGTTTGTATAGTCGGATTTAATGAGCTCAGAAGGATACTTACAGCAGCCACCTGGATGCCGCGATGGGTCCAAAGATGCTGTATTGGAATATTAAATTCCGGATATTGAGCTGGGGTTTCCTTTCACTTCAACATTAATTTTCTCGATAATCATCATCAAGTATACTTCCGTGAGCTTAAGTTTTATTATTCCTTTAAATGGATTATTTCCCAATTGCTCCAGTGCAGCATACCACTTAAGGACCAAAAACCTTGCACCAAGTATCTCACAGTAATCAGAATTCCACGATGGAACATACTTAGTTCAAATTGATCACTTACAAAGATTCCTGTCAATGATGACGCCTCTCCCACAACTGTGTCTTTCAACAATTTTACAATGTAGTACTAATGTGTGTGTTTGTTCTCCCTATAACAGTACAGAACCGGAATCCCTATCCAAAATAAACCAGACCGCATATATAAAAAGGACATCATTACTGTCTGGTCCAAGTCAGTGTTCTCTTTCCCGGGCATAATCGATTACCTCTGTGTCCTCGAAAGAGATGAACAGACAAAACGGATCGTCATAGGTATTGTTCATGTTTGCAAAGAAGTCTGTGTACCTTAGTAGAAGGTATTATGATCTCTGTTTCCTTACGAGCATCTTAAATGAACTTATCCACAGTAACGCGTTAATGTGGATAAGTTCATTTAAGATCCTCGTAAGAAAACAGAGATCATAATACCTCAAACCATAATACCTCCAGAGATCATAATACCTCCGTGCTGCCATCAATGTGCCAGAGTAGCTAGTAATCAAACTTTCTCAGTGATTTTAACCCGTAGGCGATCCGGAACAGGTCTTATTGGTACTGAATTTTCGTATTCAGCTTTATCCTAGTGTCTTTTGAAGAGAGACACATAACGACGCGGCGTATAGCAGCATCATCTTATGATAACCCCATTTCCATCCATGCGATATCCGCCATTTTAACTTATCTGGAAATGGCATGTCCTACATATGACCGATAGTATCTTGGTAACTATAATTAAAGATTTACATGCATAAAAAACTCACACAAATTAAAAAAGTAAAACATTCACAGTTACTTCCGACTGCCACGCTTGTGTCTATACAGTTTAAAATAATTAAAAGTAAGTGTAATTATTTCTTGAGGTTTTATTGGTTGCTTTTTATCATTTATACGGACCGCATTTTTATCCATCATTTTAACGTTGAACATAGAAAACTGTCTGTACCGTATTTTTTCAGGCCAATGTACTTGAAATTAGAGACGTGTTTAAGTTGGTGAATGGATATAAAAAAATTACATTTCAGGGGTTCTGATAAAGTTAATTTTAGTTCTGATACATCAATTGTTACAAATATAGTACGTTCCATAGCATTTTATTGGACTCTTTTTAGTATTTCGTATCGTTTTGAGTTTGTTACGCTAAATTGAGAGTTTTTCGCTAGACGGCGCTGTAAGCGGCAGTTAGTTCACTGGGTAGAGCATAGCTACTTTACTTTCGCACTTCCACCATGATTATACTACTTTGGTGAAAAAATACACACGGGCATCTACTTTTTTATTATCATCCTTTTTAAAATTGCCTTTATGGTATGGTATACTCTTTTACTATAATTTTTTCTTAGTAGTAATTGTTTTAGATGAGTTTTTTCCCTATTGTTTATAAAACTAGTAAATCTGCAGATCAAGAGCCTCAATGTCAGCTTTTCACTTCTTTTTTTTTAAACACACTTAGCGTAATATTCAACTTCCTGGAAACTGTAATTTAAAATTTTCGAATTACGTAATTATTTATAAGAATAAAATAAGAATAAGAAATTTCAAGCCATCAAAAGCCGTTAAATTAAAGATTTAGTTATTTTAGGCTATTCTGAAAAATTCATGATCTATTATTTTTGTTTTTTTATTATACCACAGTAGATTTCTTCAGGGGGGCGGAGCCCCCCTGAACCCCCCGTGGTCTCATTAAATTTAAATTTCTAACTTTCTATCAATCTGCTAATGATTATCGTATATCTTGTATTTTTTTCTACATTTTGATTTATAAGGATAAGTGACAGTTTTAATAAGCATTTTTCATTATCCTCATACTTCCAGATACCTGCCCACCAAAAACACCTAAATCTGGTGTATCCGGAGCTTTTGAAAGTGTAAACTCAGTAATCTAGGGTTTTACAATTATGTTTACGAAAAAAAGAAGTTTTGATTGCATTTTGTGGCAGTTATCGGGGACTGACAGATAGACAGAAGAACAGACTGAGAGATGGAAAACAATAAATTTTGCATCGTCAAAATAAGCCTTCGCCGATATTTCGGCAATGACGTCATTATTCATGAGTTATTGCTGTCCATGTTTCTTGTATTTTTAATGACAACTATAAAATACCTGTTTTATTTCAATTATGACGTCAAATTTTATCAATTGAAATATTTGTTAAAAATATAATTATTTTTTATTTCTTTTACTTCTAATTATGCCCCCATTTTTGTCAGAAAAATTCTTATTAACGAAACAAATTTCTGTGTTTAATATTTAACAAAGCACTATTTTAATTTTTATTTTAACTCTGACGTCATATTTATTTTTTCTTAGTTTAATTTTTCGAATGGAAACTGCTCAATTGAAACTTATTGCCGTTGAAAAATTATTCCAGATTTTTTTTTTTTTTTGGCAACAATAAAGGAAATTGTTTAAATTTTATCTAAAAAATCTCTCTTGATTCTGTGTGAAAAAGAAGGAAATTTTGAATTATTAAGGAAAATATTTGAATAAAATTTATAAAACATAGCCTATATTCCTTTCTGGGCTGTGTTATATTTATCCGCAAAGATACAAAGACATTAATTCATCAGTTTTGACGTTGACTTCATTTAAATTTTCGTATTTACTTTCAAATTTATAACATTAAAATATAATAAGGATTAGGATGAATGGTTGCTTAGCAACCATTAAGAGAAAATAAAGAAAATTAAATAAATACATTTTAAATAAGTAAATCGCTAAAACAAATTAGTTTATATTATTGGAACACATTTATAAAAAATCTCCAAAATTTACAATAATAATTTAAAAAATCTGACAAATGTGTAGACAAAATTTCAAAACAATAGGAATAATTTAACTGGTAAATTTCAGTGTCCATTTATCTATGAATTCCATTAATGAAATGTGTCATTTTCTCTCAAGGAGAAAAAAAATTGAAAGTCATTGGATTTGCCATAGAAAAGCATTATTGCGCAAAATAAAATATTCTATATTTTACGAACGAATGAATCAAATCTAACAAAAAACTATACAGCTTAATCCCAGTGCCTCACTAACATACCCACTTAATTTCAAGTCAATCGGATGTTTTTTGCGTTAGTTATCGCGGAACAGACAGACTGACAGACTGACTGTCTGACAGACAGACAGAACCAAAAAATTTCGTGTCTCCAAAGTAAGCCTTCACTGACGTTTCCCCAATTAAGTTAGAGGAACAACTAAGCTAAGTTTTATTTTAAACTAGCAAATCTGCAGATCAGGAGCCTCAACGTCAGCTTTGCACATCATTTTTTTTAAACACACTTTGGGTAATATTCAACTTCCTGCAAACTCTAATTTAAAATTTTCAAATTACGTAATTATTTATAAGAATAAAATAAGAATAAGAAGTTTTCAGCCATCAAAAGCGTTAAATTAAAGATTTAGTTATGTTAGGATATTCTGAGATTTTCATGATCTATTATTTTTGTTTTTTTTTATTATAACATTGTAGATTTCTTCAGGGGGGCTCCGCCCCCCTGAACCCCCCCCCCCCGTAATCTCATTAAACTTAAATTTGTAACTTTCTATCAATTTGCTAATGGTTATCGTATATCTTGTATTTCTTTATACATTTTTATTTATAAGGATAAGTAACAGTTTTGATAAGCATTTTTCATTATACTCATACTACTACATACCTGCCCACCACAAACACTTAGTCTGATGTATCAGGAACTTTTGAAAGTGTAAACTCAGTAATCTAGGGTTTTACAATTTTGTTTCCGAAAAAAATATGTTTTGATTGCATTTTGTGGCAGTTATCGCGGTCAGACAGACTGACAGGCGGAAAACAATAAATTTTGTGTCGCCAAAATAAACCTTCACTGAAGTTTTGGCCATGACGTCATTATTCATGAGTTATTGATATCCATGTTTCTAATATTTTTTACGACTACTATAAAATACCTGTTTTATTTCAATTATGACGTCAAATTTTATCAGGTGAAATAATTGTTAAAAAAATATATATATTTTTTTTTTTTTTACTTCTAATAATGCCCCCATTTTTGTCAGAAAAATTCTTATTAACGAAACAAATTTCCGTGTTTAATATTTAACAAAATTCTACATTTATTTTTATTTTTATTCTTACGTCATATTTATTTTTTCTTAGTTTAATTTTTCGAATGGAAATTGCTCAATTGAAACTTATTGCCGTTGAAAAATTAATTCATATTTTGATTTTTTTTTTTTTTGGCAACGATAAAGGAAATTGGTTAAATTTTATCTAAAAAATCGCTATTGATTCTGCATGAAAAAGAAGAAATTTTGAATTATTAAGGAAAATATGTTAATAAAATTAATAAAACATAGCCTATGTTCTTTTCTGGTCTATGTTATAGTTATACACAAAGATACAAACACATTAATTCATCAGTTTTGACGTTGACTTCATTCAAATTTATAACATTATAAAATTAAGGATTATGATGAATGGTTGCTTAGCAACCATTAAGAGAAAATAAAGAAAATGAAATAAATACATTTGAAATAAGTAAATCTCTAAAACAAATTAGTTTATATTATTGGAACACATATATAAAAAATTTCCAAAATTTACAGTAATAATTCAAAAAATCTGACAAATTTGTAGACAAAATTTCAAAACAAAACGAACAAATTAAACGGCAAATTTCAGTATCCATTTATGATTGAATTCCATTAATGAAATGTGACATTTTCTCTCAAGAAAAAAGAAATTAAAAATCATTGGATTTGCCATAGAAAAGCATTATTGCGCAAAATAAAATATTCTATATTTTTCGAACGAATGAATCAAATCTTACAAAAAACTATACAGCTTAATCCCAGTGCCTCACTAACATACCCACTTAATTTCAAGCCAATCGGGTGTTTTTTGCGTTAGTTATCGCGGAACAGACAGACTGACAAACTGACAGACAACCAGACAGACAGACAGACTCAAAAAAATTTCGTGTCTCCAAAGTAAGCCTTCACTGACGTTTCGGCAATTATGCTAAAACTTTTTAAATACCTGTGAAAGGGCAACATAAATAATCTTTTTTTTTTATTCTTGAATGTAGAGAAAATCCATATTCTTTTACGCAGAGTCATCAGAATAGAATTGTTTGCTAAGTGTTGACTGATCTTCCAAAAGAAGGTCTCTGAAAAAAGAAACTGTCTGAAGCCGAATGACTTCCATTGATTAATGAGTGTTTTATCTCTCTCATGTCTTCTTCTGATTTGACTTGTATAAAAGCAGTGGCCAAAAGCTTGGTTTTCTTGGGTTTTTTTTTCTTTTTTTTTTGCAAGTCGATGGAAGAAACATGATTCTTTTGAGAAAGAAAGAAAAATAGCTGAAATAATTTTTTTCTTTCTTTTTAATGTATTTCCATCAAAATTCTGTCTAAGGAAATATCTTTAATTTCAAAATTATTTCAAATTATAGAATACGTGTACGAGGAATAAATACAGTCACTTAAACATGATGCGCGATAATTATTCGTCAGCACCATTTTTTATGGCAGCAATATTCCAATTACATATTCATTTCAAGTTATACTAAAAAGATTTTTTAAATACATATTAACAGAGCAACATAAATACTATTTTTTCAGTCTTCAATGTAAAGATTATTCATATTCTTTTACGTTCAGTCATCAGAATTGTTTGCTAAGAGTTGACTGATCTTTCCAAAAGAAGGTCGCTGGGAAAAGAAACTGTCTGAAACCCAGTGACTTCCATTGATTAATGAGTATTTATCTCTCTCATGTCTTCTTCTGACTTGCCGTGTAGAAAAGCTGTGGCCGACAGCTTGGTTTTCTTGGGGGGGGGGGGGGGATCTGCAAGTCAATGAATGAAATATGAATCCTTCGAAAAAAATAGATGAAATATTTTTTCTGTTTTTTTTTAAATGCATTTTCATCCATTTAAGGTAATATCTTTTAAATTCAAAATTCTTCCAAATTACATAATACGTGTGCAAGGAACAAATACAGTCACTTACACGTCGTTTACGATAGTTATTCTTCTATATCACTTCCTTTTGGAAAGTAATATTCCAATTACACATTATGCCGTTAAATAAGAACAGAATTCCTTTTCAGAGATAATTGTTTCGAAACAAACTTAGTAAATCACGTAGAATTGAGAGATCACTGTGCTAGATCAAGAATACATAATAAAAATCAACTGATAATAAGAAAAGTGATATTTAGAGAAAAATATGTCAATTCATTTTACACTAAATCTGTACTCAGGAGGTCGTTATAACTCGAGAAGTAGTTGAAATATTGGAGAGATTGCCGCTACATTCATAGTAGACGCACGTCTTTTCGGGCCTGACGAAGAAAGACCAAGTTATTTCGAAAGGCCTTGCACAATTTAATTTATTTTAAGGTGTTTAAAAGAACTTCAATTGATTAAAATCAGTTTCAACTTATTATATTAAATGTAGTACACGTCTTTACATTGACAAAATGCTTGCCTTACCGATTACTTTCATTTTTATGTATGTGTATAAAAGGAGTGTTTTTTTTTATGAAGTGTTTTTAAAATTGGCAGCAACTTTTTTTTCCCTTCACAGTCAATTTGACAGTTGTATGATAATTTGTGTTCATTAGTTTTGCCATTTCGCCATGGATAGACGACAGAACAACGTAATTCAATTTTAGAACTATACTGCAGTTTAGGTTATAAAACATTAGGATTGATCCACATTAATAATACATTTATGATTCTTTTTTATATAAATTCTTTTGCAATACCGTCGTTTTTGAACCACTTTTTCTTTTATGACCACTTTTTTTTACCACAATTTCAATTATTAAAAAATATTTTTTTATGATTTTTTGTACATCAAAAATGAGTTGAAAATAATTAACATGAAGCAATGAAGCAAACTGCATGGCTTTAAAGAGGAAAATTTTCAATTATTTTTTATTTTTCAATTATTTTTAAAATTTTGGAGCAAAGTAGACCCTGATGGGGGGGCTTCTTTAGTTCATTCACTTAGTTTCATGTAAAATGAATACATTCCATATACACATTAATGCATTTTTATTGAAATCGCCTTGCAATAGCACCTGCTAATGAATCAACACTGCAAATTCAATAAACATTTTTTCTTTTTTACTTACCCATCATAGTATAGGGTATATCATGCAATCGTCTTCAAGTCGAAAAAAAAATCTTTTGACGGATTTACCCGTTTCAAACACTGGGGATTCCGAAAAACACATTTTAAAAAATTGAAGTTCGTCTGTCGGTGTGTCTGTCTGTAAATGCTCTATATCCCAAACAAATTGAGATAGAGACTTGAAATTTGGTGTGTACTTAATATATAATAATGGGAAGAAGCCTGTTTAATATCACCAACCTCGATTATCCGGAACTTTTTTTGGACTCTCAAAGTATTCGTTCTGATAAAAGGTACATAAAATTTTTCGAAATTTCTTATTTGAGAAAATGAATGTAAAAAACAGTAAAATAACACATATTTTGCATTAAGAAAGAAGTCGATCGAAAAATGAGTTGTTTGAGATATATGTAATCATATTTTCCGCACTCATCGATTTTTCATGACCCTGTATTTCATTCAAATTTCAATTCAATGATGTATTTTAATTGGATGTAAGACGCTTCATCCGATGCAGTAAACCAGCGGTTTTCCCAAACATTATTGGACGCGACCCACCTTTAAGTAAAAATAATTTTCGTGACCCACCTAATATAAGGGTGTATATCAAATATGGAAATTGTTGTATGACCTGTATAAGATAATAGGCTATCCTATTCTACGAAAAAGCAAATTTTCGTACGAAGGATACACTATCAAAGAAATCAACAATTCGTAATTCCAATGTGTGTAAGTGGAATGATAATTAAAACAACACACAAACTAGTAAGATAATTAAAAATACATTTAATTACTATCAAAATACAACTTTGTAATTAACGTGTTTTCTGGCATTGGTGTTTACCGATGAAAGCATCTATTTCAGGGTTAGAATTTCTTAATTTTCAACCTTTATTCACTTTCATCACACAGTTTTTTCTATACTTGTTTTTCAAAAACAGCCAAAGTACACAAAAACATGTTCACACTAGTATTTTGTATTGAACTCCATAAAGGAATTCAAAGATCTTTTAGATGTTTCTGGATAATCTGCTCGTATGGAAATTAAGGAATTTCCCTTCAAATATTATTTGCTGGTGAAATTGCTATATATTGTTTTAACAAATGAAATACATTATATATTTTTCTGACAAACCTCGATTGTTTCTGCGACCCACAAAAACAGCCGCCGCGACCCACCAGTGGGTCGCGACACATAGTTTGGGAGCCGCGGCAGTAAACTGTTAGTTAATATAATTATTATTTTTGGAGTTATAAGAATGTTTATTTTACGCAGTTTGGTACTACTTGAGTAGTTTGGCGTTTTATATAATTTATCAAAATTGGTTCATCAGCAATTCATTAATAGAGCATTACTTACTATGCGTTAAAAATGATTAAATATACGTTTACATTTTATTTTGGAATGGCGATGCATTTTTAAATAGTTTACACATCTTTTATTTTCATATTTTATGTTGTGCATATTCATGATTGGTAAGTATTAAGGTGCCCCCACCCCCAACGACTAGTTATTTTTAACATTCAAACACAATTAACCAATCGTTAATATCAGAGAAACACTAAACAGTTTTCGCCATATTATCCTCAGGAATTCTTACAAACACAATTAATGTAACAGTTTGCTACCGTAATATTAGAAAAAAGGTTAATAAAGGCATTTTTTAAGACATTTGGCTGCATAAAAGGCATTTCTATGCAATTCAGACCAAAAAAGACCTGGCACAAAGTAGACCCAAAATACTTGTTTTCATGATAGCTTTATGAAAACCCAAACTTTTCTTGTCAAAATAATAAGTTAAAAGAAAAATTATGATCACACATGGATTATAGGTTACTCAGGAGAACATTTCGGCACATGCCTTATTTGCAGCACTTATTCAGATTGTTTCACTATAGAAAATTTGGAGGGTAAAAATTTACACACGAAAACAGTTATTTAGAAACACAACCGTGTTGCCACTAAAAAAGTTCAATTACCTGAAACTGTTCAAATATCCTATAGTAGGGCACAAAATGTTTTCAAAAATTCCAAATTATGTTGTAATTGTTTGTTCAATACAAAGAATAAAGCCTTTTTTATGGGATGGATCAAAGTAACCCCGCAAAGTCCAAAATACCTCCAAAAACCAACCCCTATTAACAGTAAAGTAAAAAATAAATAAAAATAAATAATAAAAGATTGTAATTTAACAAATTACCCCGACTATTTGGAAAATTATATTTTCAAAGACTAAAATTTTAAAGACTTTATAAATATTCTAGTTTAAAATTCTATTTTTTAAAAAATAATTTTATTTAATTTATATTCTATATTAAAAAAATAATAATAATAAACATAATTTTTATGATGATCAAAACGTGGTTTACGTAATAACATAGTCTTACATTACGTACGCTATGGATTAAAAATTAATATTCCTGTACCAAGTTATATACAAATTTTAAATGAAATTTTTGTTTTACTGTAAATTTTTAAACTTCCGAACATCACACATTTTCAGTTTTTACACCGTTTTATAGAGGAAAAAAATGTAGTTTTAAATGCAATTTGTGTTACAGCTGTATCTCAATTTGTTTTAAGTTAATTTTGTTGTAGTTTTTTATAATTTTTTTTTGCCATTGTGGCAACAGAAGTATTTCATTTCTGGACATTATACAAGGACCGATCAGAAAACAAATAAAATAAAAAACAGAAGTATTCCATTTCTAGACATTAAGTATGGACCAATGAGAAAAAAAATAAAATATGTTGCGAAATTTAACCAATAAAAAGATATACTTCAGATTTCCCAATTCACTAACGAGGACAGAAACTATTTTCCGAATAGTTAAAAAATACTACTTTTAATTTGGAGTTTTCCAAATAATTGGGTATTTTTATGTGAAATCGAATAGTTATTGCTTATTCTTTTATACATAGTGAAAATTTTTAGATAATTTTAAATTTTTTGAACGTTAACTGTTACACAGATGTTTCCTTTCTAATCCATGAAATGACTAGCATAAATTTTTATTTTTCGTATGTTACTAAAAAGTAACGATACATTTCTATCGTAAAGCTCAGTTATGGATTTTCTTGCAACAGTTCGTTTAATGCAGAATCAATACTGAAATTATATATATTCAACCCAGAATGCAATATCAAGTCCATGCAATATCCACAAACAGATGAGATTGATAAACGCAGGCGGCCGACTGATTCCACTGTATGTTATTTTATCTAATCATGAAATAAAACAGCGTACTGTGATCCCATATATTGGATATGTAATCCACGTATATTCCGAACATGTTATTAAAAACATCAAATAAGCATATGATAAAAGAACAGAATTTTATGCAACTGAAAATTGGGGACCTGCAAATTATCGGATACTCTGTATGTGCAATCAAATAATTCTTATTTATTCGTTTTCACATAGTCAAAATATTTAGATACATAATTTCAAATATTTTTAAGTGTTAACAATAACATATAAATTTTCCTTCTTATTCATGAACAGACTAGATTGAATCTTATCATGTTTCGTATGTCACTAAATTTAATAACAGATTTGGGTCATAAAGCTCTTTTATAGATTTTTCCGCAGCATTTCGTTTAATATAGTATCAATACCGAAATTCCATATATTTAGTAGAAAATGCAATATCCAAACACAGATAAGCTTGAGAAATACAGGTGGCCGATTGAATTTATTCTATATTATTTTATCCAGTCATATATAACAAAGCAATGTACTGTGATCCCATATATTGAATATGAAATCCTCGTATATACTCAGAAAATGTTATTAAAAAACACATGAAATAAGCATGTGATAAAAGAACAGAATTTTGTGCAGTTGCTAAAATTATTTTCTTATCAATAACATATGTCACGATGATAAATACAATAAACAAACATATTGTTATAAAGAATAGTAGATTGGTCGACTGATAAAGAAAGATTTATTATAATCTATAAAATAGCGAGAAAAAAATATAAAGAATCTCACTTTACATATTTTGGTAAAAATACTCTGTGTTTCCAATCAAAATTTTTAAAGGATTTCATAAATTTGTTAAACTTTCGAAAAAATTGTGTCGAATAAGAGGCTTTGTGTGTTGAAATGAAATACATGGATATTGAGATGAAAATAGTTATTCATAAGAATTGGCGTATTACATCGGTTTTACAATCCCCAAAATTAAAATTAATATTACATATTAAAAATACATCAAATGAGAAAATTTAGAAACTTGAAAAGGAATTAATTCAACATTTTCGAAATTTAGTATTATTCGAATGAAGACTAGTCGGATGTGGCAGTTCCAAAACTCTCGGTACTACTTGGTTACCCCGTCGACCAATTTTGCCAAATTATACAAATCGTCAAACTAATAGCCAAATTATATATATTGACATAATTGTTATTTTAAATAACAAAAAAATAATTAGTAGAATATTAATAAAAATACAAATAAAAAAATCGAAATAAAAATCACTTAATGACGTTTTAAACACATGTATCGTATTTAATGCCATTGAGTGTGACATTCATGATCATCATTTATTGGCATTTAATCTTATAGTTTGGCGATCGCTTTTTGGTCGACGGGGTAACCAAGTAGTACCACTTTCTTGTATCTCATACCACGCTAATATTTCCAGAAAAATGAAACATAACATCATCACCGGTTAGGTTATTTACACCAAAACCTAATCTGCAAAACTTATTTCAAATTCTAACTGAATCTGAAATTTGATGAAAATTCGTGTGTTAGTATTTGCGATAGAATTATCACAGAAATCGTAAAAAACTGGATAGAAGCGCTATTTGTGGAGACATTTACACCAAAAAACTAACGAATATTAATTTATATCAGGGACAAACTGAATTTGAATTTTGATGAAAATCCGCGCACTAGTTCCTGGGATAGAGCTCTTGCGATAATTCATGAATAATGCCTTATAACAGCGCCACCTGTTCAGCGATTTACTCCAAAAACTAATGAATACTTATTTGTATCAGGGACTGACTCTGAAGTTTGATGAAAATTCGCGCATTAGATCCTGAGAAAGAGCTATTGCGATAATCTTGAATAATGTACAGTTTATTTTGTATGAAAATAAAAAGTTTTGAGTCTAAACGCAGACCGAGCTACCTTGCACCATACGTATAGTTTATTAATAATTATGTATGTTTAATAAATACGCATATTCAATTAATAATTTTATATGTCTCATAAATACAGATTAATAATTAATAATTATGTAGATTGATGTATGTATTAATTAGTTTAAAATGTTTTGAGCCTTATTACTTTCGTCTTCGACCAAAAATAGGAAAATCGCAGAAATTCGGTTTCGATTTCTTATTTAAAAAACTGTTTCGGTCGATCCTTAATAAAAAAAAACATATAGTCGTTACACACATAATATAGTATCACATTTTCGCTATTTTTTTTATCTTTTAGCTTGTAATTTGGCGCTAAAAATTACATAAAAAAGCAATTAACAAAATTAAAAATAAAATAAAATTGCAGGCTTGTTTTTCCAATATATAAACAAAAGAATTTTTAAATAAATCCCTAAATTTCTTTTTTTTTCTATTTACAGAATACTATTTTTTATTCCTCTTTCTTGTTGAATTTTCCTAATTTCCTTTAGTATTTCGAATCTGATCATCGTAATTCCCTTAGAAGTGACTATCGATTAAGAGGAAAACAAAAGGTAAGAAATTTTCCACTTAGACAATGAAGAGTTAACATCTTGTCTTTTTCGTATTCTTCACAGCTGATGAAGAGGATTTACGCTGTCTTTTTTTTTTTCTTTTTTTATCTTTCGGAAGCTCCAGAATGCATGAAAGAGAGAAGTAAATAAAGAAGATTTTGTTGTAGTACTCTTCTTGTACGTCTTATACGTTGTTAAAAATATTTATATGTAGTATTTTCCGATTATAGCGTGACGCCAGTCAATAGTTGATAAAATAAAAACAGTAGTATGGTGTTTTTTATTGTACCGTTGTGAAGAAAAAAAAATAAGTAAACACCCCCTATTAACACCTTAATTATCGTAGAAGAAAGTGACTGGTACAGAACGATTGAAAATACAGTCTACTTTTAAATGATGTATATTAAATTTGCTTACGGGGCCATCTACAGATTGAAACGAACTCAAACTTCATCTTTTTTCAATAGCAATACCTGATTTCGGTCTTAAAAACCTGTTTCTGTCAATCCTTAATAATAAAAAAAATAGCCGTTACACCCATAATATAATATTATGTGTTTCGCTATATTTTTCTTTTTTAACTTTGAAATTAGAGAAAATTCCTGATTTGATGATTCAACGTGAAGGCTATTTTCGGATTTGGCGCTAAAAATTACATAAAAAGCAATTAACAAAATTTAGAAAATAAAATCATTGTTGGTATGTTTTTCTAATATATCAGTAAAAGAATTTTTAAAACAAATACCTAAAATTTCCATTTTTTCCATTTACTGAATATTATTACTTTTTTTTCTCTTTCTTCTTGCATGTTCCGAATTCCCTTAAGCATTTCGAATCTGATCATCGTAATTCCCTTAGAAGTGCCTATCGATTAAGAGGAAAACAAAAGGTAAGAAATTTTCCACTTGCGCAATGAAGAGTTAACATCTTGTCTTTTTCATGCTCTTCACAGCTGATGGAGAGGATTTACGCTTTGTGTCTTTTTTTATCCTCCCGGAAGTTCAAGGATACTTGAAAGAGAGATGTATAATAAAAAAGATTCTGTTATAGTACGTCTTATATGTTGTTAAAAAACATTTATATCTAGTATTTTCCAATTATAGCGTGACGCAGTTAATAGTTAATCAAATTAAGTCAGTAATATGGTGTTTTTTATTGTACTGTCGTGAAAAAAGAACAAACATCCCCTACTAACTCCCCGATAAATTATCGTAGAAGAATGTTACTGATATCGAACGATTGGAAATAAAATGTACTTTTAAATAATGCATATACATTTTGCTTAGTGGGACATCTACTTATTAAAACGAAACCAAATTTCTGTTTTTTCAATGGTAATATCTCATATTATCAAGATATTTCGAATCTTCGGTTCAATCTATATATAAACATCAAATTTCAAGTCATTTGAATGATAAGATTTTGAATTATAACTATTCAAAATTTATATTTGCACTTCTGATGTATATTTTTATATTTTTATTAATGTCTCCAGGAATTATATTCCTAAAGTGCTAATTTTTTATGTAGAAATAATACTTAAATAACCCAAACATAAATACATCCAGTTTGCAATTTTTATAATTTAATTATATGAATTATGAATTAAGAAATAAATATTGGAAAACATTATGAATTGCAACCTAAAATTTTTTTCTGATGGATATAGATTTATTAAGTCCTGCTTTATGAAAATCCAACATTTCAAATTTTTCTTCTAAGTAGTTTTCAAATTATGTTTAAAAAATTGCAAAGTGATGGTTTAAAGGCCGTTTACAATATTAGAAGTGACAAGATATTTTGAAATTTCTTATAATCCAAGAGCCGACAGCACAAAAACCTATGTTATCAAGTAAAAGAAAATCCTTTATTTTATGGAAGAGTAGTCATAGGAGAATATAAAGATCCATGCCGGTAGTGAAATGGTGCATAAGCCAAAAATTAATACCACTAGTGGCTTACTCGTAGGTTTATCACTGTGTTTTCCTGCTATCAGTTTTCCATGTTTTCATACCTTTGATTGTACGACAAACACAATGATAAACCTACGAGTAAACCATTAGTAGTACTAATTTTTGGCTTATGCACTACTTCACTTCCGGAAAACATGGATCATTTGAGTCCCCTATTACTAGTCTTCCATTAAGTAAAGGTTTTTTCTTGTGCTGGATTTTTCTTGTGTTCTCCATAAGTTTTTGTGCCGACCGCTCTTGGACCCTATCTCCTACCCTATCTTGTTATCTAGCAGTCTTTAATGATAAATTCGACTAATTTGTCTTGATGAAGAAGGGGAAACAATCGAATATCGAACTTCAATTTGGATACAGCCACTAAAATATGCTCGTTTTAAAATAATTAATTTCTCGGAAATTTATCGTACAAATTACATGAAATTTTTTTTATAGATTAACTGAAGGTGTGTAGTTCATTTATGTTGCCAGAATTGACTATTACTATTGAAAAAAAAAAGTTAGAGATTATTTTAATTTGTAGATGCCCCCCGAAGCAAATTCCATATACATAATTTTAAAGTAGGCTTTATTTCCAATCGTTTGGTAACAGTAACTTATTTCCATTATATTTTTATTGCAGAGTTAGTAAGGGGCGTTTGCTTTTTTCCCCATGACTGTACTTCCTTTAAATTTTAGAAGTAAACTAACATGATTGCTACAATAATAAATGAATGTCCTATCAAGAACTCCATGCTGCCATTTACTCTTTCAATCAAAACAAGGCCCCTGGGCCCGACAAAATAGACCATTTCATAATAAGAAATCTTTATAAAACACAGAAGAATTTACTCTTATCAATCTACAATACGCTACTGAAATTGAATTACTTCCCTTCAAATTGGAAAATTGGAGAATTAGTATATTTTAAAAAGAAAAACAAATCTTCTGACGATTATCAATCCTATAGACCAATAACTCTTCTCCCAATATTTGGCAAAATATTAGAAAAAATGCTTTTGAAACGAGTAAATTATTTCTTATCACACTCACAATCTCTACAATCATCTCAACATGGTTTTGAACAAGGTCGTTCAACAGAAACGGCATTACAAGATCTTTTCTCTAATATAGAAATCAAATCTCAAGAAGATAAGTATATCTCTTTAATTTCTATAGATTTTCAAAACGCACTTGATCGCCTGCCATGGGACATAACTATAGAAGAACTTGAACTTTTAAAGTTAGACATACCCTATCTTAATCTGTTTAGGTCATTTTTAACATTAAGAGCAGCCTACTATAATTGGCAATCAAATTCACTACATTGGTTTGGCAGGGGCTGCCCACAAGGCTCCTGCCTGGGACCCTTTCTTTGGAAAATCTTCTTAAATAAATTATTAAAACTTCTTAAAAGACATGGTTATAAAATAATAGCCTACGCCGATGATATACTATTAGTAATCTCAGGCTCCACAAGGAGAAGCTTAGAAGATTCGGCAAATCATGCTTTACAACTCATCAGCGACTGGGCAGATGTTAATCGTTAGTCAATTTCCTTCGACAAATGCTCAGTACTTCATCTTAAAAAACCCAAATCTCTAAAACGTCCACCAATTTTTAAGATAAGAAATAAAAATTTAAAATCAAATCCAACATTGCTTTATTTGGGTGTTACCTTAGATAGTAATCTTACTTTTCTTCCTCATCTTAGAAATAAGAAAATTGAAATATTAAAAACTATTCAAAATCTTTTCAAATTCTCTTCCTCGTATCGTCTTCCAAAATATATTTTAAAAGTGTGGTATCAAACAATATTCGAGAAAAAAATATCTTACGGTGCACCAATCTGGTTCCCAAGATTGCAAAAATCCCATGGCTTACGCATTTTATCATCAATACAAGCAGAATGTCTCTTGATGATTTCTAAAGCATACAGGAAAACGGCAACCTCTGCCTTATGCACATTAACTGGAATAATTCCGCTACAATACCAAATATAAAGAGAATCTCAAGCTGGGCAAGTATTAAGACTTGGCATACCATCTGAAGAGTTCGATCCAACCCTAATACAAACAAGACTAAAAACGTGCCAGATAAAACCATTTAAAAAGTATTTACATTGGATAGAAGACATACTCTCTTAAAACGAAAGAGTGGATTTGGCTGCTCAAGAAAGAGTTCTAATTTATTGGATCGTGAATGAGTTGATTTTTAACCGATTCAGTCATCTTGGTTTGATTTTTTCTCTTTCTAATCCACTCATACAGCTTTAAAACTAAACAACTCAACTCAATAACGAAACAACTCTTTTCCCGCGCTGATTTTCGCCGCTGACTCGTCACGTGACCTTGCAAGATAAGATGGAGACTTCTTCCGCCGTTCGCTAAACAATTTGCTGAAAATGCCTTTTTTACGAAGTAAGTAAGTTTTATATAAGTATTTTATTTTAATTATGCTTTCTTTTAATAAATTTCCCTTCTCTTTTTAACAGACTAAAATTCATAACAGTATCATACCTTGAAATTAAAATGTCGTGTCACGCGGTAATATTGAGGATGTGTTTAATGCATTTCTATATTAATAATTGGTGTTACAGTGCTGCTACAAAACTTTCGTGCTTTAATAAAATAAATTAGTATATTTAATCAG
Organism: Maratus speculifer; assembly: GCA_964019185.1. NCBI lineage: Eukaryota > Metazoa > Arthropoda > Arachnida > Araneae > Salticidae > Maratus > Maratus speculifer. The sequence goes on along the minus strand of OZ025290.1, from coordinate 368,732,131 downwards.
AGTAAAAATTGTTAATGCAATGTAAATATCTCGTTATTTAATTGCCTTGTATTAAAGTTTTGTAATTATTATATCTTTATTCATAGAAACTTATCAAAACATTGTATTTACTTCTTGTTTGCAGTGTCTTAGTAAAAACGTGCTCCGGATTACATATATATTTATATAGAGAGGCTACATATATGGCATAATATGTAGTTTTTGAACACTTTCCAAGATTTTTTTTTCATTCTTAATGTTGAACTTGTGTTACTGGTTTGTTTGGCAAAGTTTCATACTATTATTGGACAAAATTATTGCATGCATGGTCTGTATTATAATAATCTGCTTAATATTTATAAGTTGTTACATAATGCATGCAGAAATAATAGTTTTCTTGTGCCTGCTTCCCAGGTAGAGGTTAAATGAGAATTTATAAATAAAACGAAAACAGTGGACAAAAGTTTGTCTTTCTATACTGGTAAATGCAAGTATTATTTCCTAAATATTATGCAACGATAACCAAAAAGCAAATCCTCTTTCTCTTTAGAAAATACCTTGTAATATCATTGCTTTCCCTTTCCCTTAGCATTTTTTATGCATAGCCCAGTGGTAGAATTGATTTTAAAAAAAGTTACTGGTCCCAAAGACCAGTACGCATGAAAGTTTACTGGTCAGAAATAGTCATCAGTAGCCTGCTACATAAAATTCTATAAAATACTTTTAACCATCCCCCCCCCTCTTCACACACACACACCTACTTGAATGTAAAATAAACCAAACTTCCTTTGCAGTTATACAAAATTTTTGGCATAATAAAATGGAAAATTACTATTTTATAAAAAAGTATGTAGTATGTAAACTAAAACTATAAAATTGCGTATTTTATTTCCGATAATTTATTTAACAGATAGTAAGGATTAATGCAATATTTTCTTATAATTATTTTTTCAAGTAATATTTTATGGTTTGTGTTTGGTACGGTTTTCTCAGGCAGGAAAATTTATTTACTTGTCAGAGATGAAGTGGGTGTGCACGTGCAGTGGTGTAGCTAGGATGGGTGACATCCCGGGACAGATGTAAAAGGTGTCAAGCCCCCCCCCCCTCTTCCTCCTTCTTTCCAATCTGTCATATTTTTTCAATCTCAATTCTACATTCTTATAAAAAATAACCTTACCATTCCTTATTTACCTTTTGTCCTTCTGCATAAAAAAACCGCAGCAGTGAATCATCACTCGAACCATAGTCTGCATAAGTCAATGCCGTGTCTATACGTAGAAGAAAATTCTTTCCTTTAAAGTTTACTTTTTTACCCACTCGTTGAATCGGTTGGTTTTTGTTCCCTGGTGCATATCTTATTTAGACACACCATTCTGTATAAAACTTCACTTTAGCAAAGAAAAAAAAACTAGCTGTATTGCATCGTGAGCTAAAAATCTCATTTTATTTCCTAATTAGACTCCAAAGTCTTATAAAATTGTATTTTTTATTTGCAAATAAAGATTTGGTGTCACCCTTTAGAGGATGACACCCGGGCAGGGCAATCGCTAAGACTTTTAATTGGTGGGGGAGAAGACCTTAAATTGCCAAGTCAAATTTTCATATTTGCCAACTCGTTTTATAATTTTGCCAAGTTACCACACTTAGAAAATGTAATACAGTTCTTATTTGTAAAAAGTTTAATAATATTTCCAATTAGAGTTGTAACTTTTGCAAATTCTATCAAAAATAGAAAATGTACTACAATTTTTATTAAAATTTTAATTAAATTTGCCAAGTGTAACAGCATTTACGAAAGTATGGGGGGGAGGCTCCCCCTGCCCCCCCCCTTAGCGAGGCCTCTGCACCCGGGTAATTTTCCTAATCAAGAAGAATTTCTTTTACAGCTTGACTAAAATCTTAAAGATCAATGAGTTATGTGTCTCTATATTCAAAATCACCATTACATATACATGCATATTTATTGATAAAAATAGACATTGGATTATAAACTGTAACTTCATTTTAAAATGATTTAAATTAAATATTTACAATAAATTTATGTAAAAAATAAAAGAAATTAAAATTTAATTTAAACAGTATTAGCAAACTGTCTTATGTTCTAAGAATAAAGTGCTGTATACAGTGAAGAATTGATACTCTGAAAATATTTAAACTAATCTTTTAATTACAGATTAAAATATGCTCTTTATGTATTTAATGTAAATTGAAAGTAGTCTGATAAATAAAATATTCTTCTCCATAGCTATCCAAATAATAAATTTCAAATACTTCTTGAGATTTTGTTTCTTGAATGACAATTTGAAGTCAACATTTTTGGTCATAGATTTAGTAGATAACTAACAGGGGGGAAAAATCACTATTATTAAAATGCTATAAGTAGCATCCAATCTTTGAAAACTCTCTTATTCGACTTCATATTTTGATTTTAATGCTTAAGATAACCTCCCCAATTAAGATTGGGTATTTCCTTTACAGTTTGAAATCTTATGGATTGTGTTATGTTATTGCGTTAAATAATCTGCAGTTTTCAAAAAATTAAGATTTTTCTATTAAATATTGAATATTTTTAATCTATTTTATATTAGATCAATTCACATGTTCGAAGCTTTTTCTAAAGAGAAATAAATATATTCACCAATGCAGACTGATTTTAATCCTATACCCAAAAAATGATCTAAACCTGCTACATCCAATGCTTATTGCTGATATAAAGTGTTAAAAATAGAAGTTATTTATATTCAATAATCTGACATACATAAATTATTAAGAAAAAGAGAAAATGTCATTAGATTTCTTCTGAAAAAAAAAACAATTTTCTTTTTTTAGAAAAAAACCAGTTTGTTTAAACTAAACCGTTGTTTAAACCAAAAGGAGTAAACAGTTGTTTAAACCATAGTTAAAACCAATTGGTTTAAACCGTGCCAACCCTGGTCTAATTGTTGTAGGTTCTATCTTGTATTATATAAATATGCAAATATATAGAAAAACAACTAAAAATCCACAAAAACCTGTATTGGTTGGGTATTTGCCAACGCTGATACATTTTGAAAGTAGCAACAAAGGTGAATTTTCAACAATATTTTGTAATGTTGCTTTAAGAACTTTCATTTTAAATTTGTTTTTAAAATGGTGATTTATTTTAAGATTGTATCAGAAGTAACACCATGATTTAAACAAGCAGATAAGTGTAATCGCACAGGATTTATTTATTCAATTTCCATTTTATTCATGATTGGCTGAATTTTCAGTAGTGTAATATTTATAAAGCTAAAATTTTTAGTGTGTGGTTCATTTTTTGTTTAGACTATGGAGGGAAATTTTATAAAACATTTAATCTGAAAACTGCAAAATATTTTAATATGTTCATAATCATTCCTTAACATTATATTTATTTCTATTTAACTTAATTTCAATATTTTCTTTTAACACAGGAAGATGATTTCATGGAGCAGTAAAATTCTACTGTGAGGAGTCAAATTCAACAATCTTATTTAATCTCAAGGATCTTCAAGAAAGTGTCCATTTTGCCTAAGATTTTAAAAGTTGGACAAACCAGTGGACAGATTACAATATGCTCTTTATGTATTTAATGTTTAATGCAAATGGACTGTTATATTTATAAAGGTCCTGATAAAGATATTATTGAAACTTGTTTATCTGATGTTGGAAAGAATTATTATCAATTAATGTTAGGTTTATTTTGTTCTTGCTAAATAAAATGTTTTTGTTGTTAAATAAAATTAGTTTTTTTTTCTTTCTTGCAACATTCTAAATTGCACATTTGGCTCTAACTTTTGACATAAAATGCTGCAGTCTTATGCTTTTATATTTATTTAAAAGTTAGTTGATTTAAGAAACATTGAAAAAAATAAAAAATTAAAAGATTAATTAAGAAGAAATAAGTTATTCTTGAATATAAATTCAAGTTTTAACAAATTTTTTAAATGATATAAAGAACAATTGCACATGGTCAATAAATCCATTTCTCAGTTATTTCTGCATTTAACTTTTGTAATACAATATTTAGTTGAAGGTTCTTCATACAATAAAATAATTGTCCATAATCCAAATTTTAGCTATACAAGTTTTTTAATGGCATTCCTCCACATTTCCCAATTGCAATGTGCTTATATAAATGCTATGGATAACAATTATTTTATCTAAGATTTCAAAGCCATTTCAGATTTCAAACTAAAGAATTAAAATATCTTTTTAAAATTTAGTCAGTTTAAGAAATATAAGATTTTGATTGAAATTTAAATCGAGGAATAATTACAACAAGGTATCATGGGTTGATGTTTATCCATTTAAAATATTTTCAATTTCATTTATTTAGACCCTGCACTGTCCATGTGTGTGGGGGGGGGGGGGAAATACTTTTTTAAATTTAGGTTTTATGTTTTTTAATACTTTCTTTTTCAAAACTGGTTCTGAAACTCCTATTAATATACAAAAAAACTAACCAAAATTGCAAAAGTAAAAACTAACCCACTTACAGATCATCCTCAAATATTCTATCCCCCCCCCCAAAAAAAAGGTAAAAATTTTAAAATCCAAACAAGATATTTGAAAATAACTTCTGCATAGGATTATTTAAACTCTTAAGGGGAACAATCAGCTTCTGACATTGTGGTGCTGAAGTTGAGTCGTTGGGCTGATATCAAGTTTATTTTTTCAATATTTTTTTAGTAAGATGCCTAAGATTGGTTTATTTGATTGAAATCGTAAATTTTTAATAAAAAAATAATTGTTATTTGCAATTAAATCAGAAGCTAATGAAAAAATTAAAATTGTATATAAGCATATCTGAAGCTATAAGTATCATTGGAAAATATGTAAACTTGAAATTGCCCAAGAAAAGAAAGGAAAAATCCCATTAGCACCACAGCATCAGAAGCTGATATTCTGTTTAATTTTGTTCGGGTGCTGTTGTACAGTTATGCAATTTTAGGCAGTTTGCATGAATAAGTGTTTTCAAATTTGCAATTTTGAGATCACCAGTATTTTCAATTTAATGAATATATGTACTTTTAAATTTAACAAAAGAAAATACTGATGTTTAAAATTTCTGATTTGACAGAATAATAAAAAATTCATGTAAGCTCTATTTAATTTTGTATAACGATTCAATTGCCTTTTCCCCTAAATTGACATAGGAAACAGTTTCATTGAATTAGAAAGAAAAAAAAATGTTTTTATGATTCATTAGAGAACTTTCAGTCATATAAATTAGAATGTTTTAAGTCTTGTTAATTAAAGACTTGGAAGAAATATTGGAGAATCCATGTTACAGTTTTCCAATCTCTCTCTCTCTCTCTCTCTCTTTCTATATATATATATACCCTTGTAATGTCAATAAACAGAAATTTAAATCCGAAATGAGAATTTAATTGCAACACTTTAAAATGTGGCAATAATTCCATGTTATATTGAATTTCATTGATAAAAATTAATCGAGGATTACTGAATTTAGTTTTAAATGATGTGATTTTATTTAGACGATTTAGAAATCGCTTGAAGATTTTTGTAATTTTAAGCAATTTCGCTTTTTTAAAGAGTGAATTTATTCAATTCTACAAATTCAAGGAGTTTTGGATTAATTCTTAAATGAGTTGATTTCATTCATGTATGAATTGGTTACAAATCGCCTAAGTGCTACTGGATTAAATCAAAAATGACAACATTTCACTCCAACTTGAATTGATAACAAATCGCTCAAGTGCTACTGGATTTGCCTTAAATTATTTCACTTCACTCAAATACGAGTTGGCTGCAGCTAACTCAAGTGCTACTCGATTTAATCCTAAAGTCTTCATTTCACTCAAGTATGATTTGGTTACAAATCGCTCAAGTGCTACGAGATTCAGTCTTAAATGACTTCATTTCACTCAAGTATGACTTGATTACAAATCACTCAAGTACTACTGGATTTAACCTTTATTGATTTGATTTCACTCAAGTATGAGTAAAATAGAGATCACTCAATCATGAGTTGATTAAAAACAGCTCATTTACTTGAGTTGTTCCAGCTCTTCTTGAGAAGGTTCCTTTCAACATGGGAAAAGAGTGGATTTCAGCTCAACTTGAGTTAATTCAGCTTTTTCGTTTTAAGAGAGTACCTCCGAATTTAGCTAACTTAGTGGAAATATACACCGATGGCTCAAAAACTGAATCTGGCACAGCCTATGCCTTCTGTACTTTCTATAACAATCAATTAATTCAAACATATCAAAAGTCCTTAATAAATGACAATAGTGTTTATCAAGCAGAATTGTTAGCTATCCATGACGCAATAATCTGGGCAAATTCAAGCAATTTTCAAAATATATTAATTCAAACAGACAGTTTATCAAGCCTACAAGCCTTAAAAGACATTAATACAAGAGATATATTAGTAACCTCAATCATAATACTATTACAGAAAACTACTAAAAATTTTGTTTTCAAATGGATTAGAGGCCACACGGGCATAAAAGGAAACGAATTAGCGGATACCTTGGCAAAAGAAGCTACACTGGAATCATCACAAATAGAATCAAAATTTTATCCATTACCAGCATCCTTAGTAAAAAGAAAATTAAAGCTAGATTCGCTTCAACACTGGCAAAACTATTGGGACTATGCAGATACCGGCAGATACACATACGAATTTCTACCGAAAATTTCAGAAGACTTTTTACTTTTTCATCGAAATCTATATTTATTCGCTACCAATCATGGTCCTTTTTCTTCATATCTAGTTAAATTTAATAAAGTAGATTCTGACCTCTGTACTTGTGGGAACAGAAGTACCTCCTTGCATTTCATGTTAAATTGTCCACTAACTTCAACCTTTCATCTGCGAAAGCCATCAAATATGAAATTAAATGAGTGGTTTTCATATGTATTGAAATGTCCGAAATTATTACAGAAAATAATTGACTGCATCACCCTCGTTGAAAAGAATCAGTATATATTTCAACTTGCGCATTAGCAAGCTTATCAAATCATATCTCTGTTTTAAACATTTCTAAAAACATTTACTATATCATACTTATGATAGTTGAACTTAGTTGAACTTTCTAAATAAAAAGTGCATCTAAAAATTTTTATAGACAACAAACTCTTAATTGTCTTAATTAACTCTTCTATTTTAAATTTTGAAATTTATGCATTTTAATATTGTAAAAACTTTAGGTTCGCCCAGAAGAAATTGGGCAACCATTTGTGAAATAATTGTACTTTTTTTTTTTTTTTTTTTTTTTTTTTAATAATAAATGTTGGGTGGGGCTTGTTGAGCTCAAGCCATATGGTAGGCCTCCCCACCTAACTGAATCTGAATCTGTAATGAACAAAAAGGAAATTCGTTGAAATGAAATAGTAAAAAAAAATAAGAATATTTATTAATTCCCATTATCCCAGTGATTGATTACACAGAAGAAGTCAATCAGAAATATAAAATTTATCTTTAAAATATCATTCCTGGCCTGTAATTAACAACCATTTGTATAAAAATATTACTTGAAATAAGTAAAATAGAAGTGGATTATTTTAATTTAACATAATAGTCTGCAACTAATCAAAAATGAAATGTCAGGGCTGCCACAGTTGACTAATTTTTAATTCGAACTGGCACCACTTTCTTAAAACAGAAATCCTTAATGCACACTTTGACGACATTTGCAAGAAAAATCTACTTCAAAATTCCTGTTAGAAAAATACTAGTAATAGCGGAATATAAAAACTAGTCGTTGGGGGCCACAGTAGTACTTACCCATCATATATATGCATATATAATATATGAAAATAATACGTTTGAAAACTATTTATAAAATGGATTGCAATTCCAAAACAAAATTTAAACGTGTATTTATATTTTTATTGTGCATAGTAATGCTGTATTAATGAGTTGCTGATGAATCTCTTTCGATAAACGATACAACACGCCCTAACAGTTTATTGCGTCGGATTAAGCGTCTCATTTCCAATTGAAATATATCTTTGAATTGAAATTTGAATGAAATACAGGGTCATGAAAAATCGAAGAATGTGGAAAACAGGATTACAAATATCTCGGCAACTAATAATCCGATCAACTTCGTTCTTTATGCAAAATTTGTGTTATTTTATTGCCTTTTACAGACACTCCTTAAAATAAAAAAAATCGAAAATTTTTATGTACCTTTCATCAGAACGAATTTTTCGAGAGTCCGAAAAAAATAGTTCCGGATAATCGAGGTTACTGATATTAAATAGGCTTCCTCCCATTCTTACATACTAAGTATATACAAAATTTCAAATCTCTATCTCAATTCGTTCGGGAGATAGAGCGTTTACAGACAGACAGACTGACAGACAGACAGACGGCGAAATTTTTTTTCTAAAAATATGTTTTTGAAATCTCTTGTGTCGAAAACGTGTAAATCCGTTAAAAAATTTTCGATTTTCAAAACGATTGCAAGACTTACCCTATACTACGTATGATTGTCATTTTAAATTTTTTACAGAGTACAACTATTTATTTTACTAGAAGATCTACAGGGGCGCCGAATATTCTTTCGAAACAATACAAAAGTTTGATTGTTCGCACAATTCTAAGAAAAATAAGTTAGAAATTGCACGTCAAATGTTGCAAATGAGGTGCGATATTACTATAAATATTTTTATAAATATTCAAATTTTGATGCAATACTTGTTAAATTCTCATGCAAAAATGCATGACTACAAAATATGATACGATAATATATCAATTACAGAGAAATTTAACTATATTAACGCAAGTTGGAGTACGACCGGACAAACCGAATTCTTAAACATTTTCAACTACAGTTGACTCTCGTTAATTCGAAATCGGATAATTCGAATCTTCGCTTAATTCGAACTAAACATGAAGTCCTGAAATTTTCAATAGAGGAATAACGTTAAAAATGTTCACTAATTCGAATTCATTTTCTCTTGACTTCGTTTAATTCGAACTAATGATAATTCCGATTTTTTCATTTTTCTTTTCTTTCTCACGGATTTTAAATCATTTGAATAACTTTCTTTCTTTGATTTTTGTGAAAATTGTTCCGAACGAGTATACATGTAAGCCCATGCATTTGATATCCACTTTCTTAGTGCCCCGTCTGTCTATCAGTGACACTTCAAATTATTCTTCTATTGTGCTTGTTTCTAATCTTTTAATTAGCTTATGTATTTATTCATTTTTATTTAACATTAAGTAATATTCTAATGATAGCAGGCGAAATAAATTTAAAAAAACACTATAACATTAATTCCTTTGTAATAGTACCATATTAAACATGTTTTCCATAATTCGAACTTCGGATAATTCGAACATTTCTTGTGGTCCTGGCGAGTTCGAATTAAAGAGAGCCGACTTATGTTGTAAAGTGTCAAAACGCTTAGGTTGAAATTTGATTCTCAGAAATTTGTACCAAATAGTTTGTAGCATATTTTAATTCTCAAACAGCTAAACTTCTCAACAGCTCGTTTGTACAGCCGTGAATTTTGTCCACATCTTTACATACTTATATGCCACTATAAAATTTAATTAAGACTAAAACACGCTTAAATCTAGTGGAACAACACTTCCAGAGATTATCTTCTATTAACAGCCATGGATCTAATTATTTGTGTGACCCTGTTTATCATTCTTCTACATTCTATAAACATATCTTAGTTTATTAAATACAGTTCAGCGTAAAAATGCATAACTTATTTAAAAACCACCTTTAAGCTACTTTTGTTCGTATTGTGTAACCTGTGCAGTTTCTATTGTGTTACCCTGTATATGATCTAAATAACAACAACGTAATAAGCAAAATTTTAGTTAAACTTAAAAACTCGTATCTCAACTAAAAATGCTCCTCTAGCGATCATATCTAATTTACAGTATTTCGGTTGCAGTATAGAATCCGAAATCTTCTGTATGCCCCGGTAAATACTATACACTTTCTACGACACAGTAAGTAACTCATAGTAAATTTCAGCAACATATATCAATTTCATTATGTGTGATATAACTTAACATGATTAAAATACGCCGAAAAAAAAAATTTCATCCTATGCCATTATGTAACGTAATTCTTTTGTGTGGCCTTGTAAATGAAAAATAAAATTTTTTTACACCACATATTGTAACAGAGTGTATAATTTAATACATTTCAGTAAAAACATATCGATTTCATTTTGTTTGAAAGGCTGCAACATCATTAAAATGCACTTAAAAATGTTTTTTCCATTGGCCGAAATATAACGAAAAAATTTACCATCGCTGTATTTAAACTATACACCCGATTTTCATAAAATTTGAAATGACTCGACAAATTTTTGCAATAATTATACATTTATTTCAAAGCATTCGGTTGGGTGTTTTTGTTCGGTTATATACAGACGGACAGACGGACTGAATGACGACTATAGATTCTATGAATCTATATTATAAAGGCAAAACGTATCTGTGCGTAACGCATACGTCATTTTGCGCATGGCAACACTTTCAAATTTTAAATGAATTTCGGTATTGCAGTTTTTCCTACTAAAAATTTTTAAAGTTTAAATGTCGCACATTTTCATTTTATACACCATCATGTAGGGAAAAAATGTGCTTTTAAATGAAATTTGTTTGAAAGCTGTATCTCAATTTGTTTTTGAAATATTAATTTTTTTGTAGTTTTTAATACCTTTTTTCTAATTGTGGCAACAGGAGTACTCCATTTCTATTAAAAGCAAAGGAAAAAAGGGAAAAAATTGATTGCTATATCTTTATGTTGCCATTTTCTTATTAAAAGGGAACAATTAAAATTTAAATATCTTCTGTTATAAAACCTGGTGAATTTTGATTTCATTTATAAAATTAGATTTACACGTAAAAGAATATCAAAAGTGTAATATCTGTTTCAGGTAATAGCATTGAAACTTGAAGTTTTGAATCAAAATGATCAAATTAAAATGCCAATTTTATTGAAAAGGTGAATACAGATTTGAAATGTGCTTTTGTAAATTTTGTTTTGGTGAAAATGATGCCGGGTTTAGATTTCACGGGGAAAAAATTCTGTGATTGAGTCAAAGTTGAATAAATTTTGCTTTTTTCATTTTTGATTACTAACATAAGAACCTTAATTGATAACTTTATCATAATAACACATCTTTATTATTTTTTACTGCTTACATGTACGATTAAAGTTTAATTTTAACAATTTCTACAACTGCGTTTTATAGAAATAGTAGTTTGTTAATTTTGACGATAAATATCATTTGGTTAAGAATTAGACGTACCAATATAAAATGCATTTTTTATTATAACTAATTTTTTAGATTTATTATAAGTCAATGAAACAGTTCCATCTTAAACATTTTCTTTCATCCAAATTTGACGGGTTCTACCTTGTTTATATAATTACGAACGCACCTAAATTGACAGTAAAGAAAAACGGAATTCAAATAAAGACGCCAGTAATGGTATTATAGGATGAAAGCTGAAGAATAAAGTTGTTCTTAAACGTTCTTAAAAAATGTAAAAAAAAAAACATCGGTGTTCGAGTTTAACCCTTAAATGCATAGGATAGAACGCGTTCCAAAAAAATGCGCAATTCAAAGAATCAGAATTCATACCAGAAAAATCTAAATAGTAATTTTTTCTTTATTTAATTACGAATGGTCTGTCATTAAGTAAAGTGAAAATTGCTCTTTTAAATTTCTGGTGAGAATACGGAATATGTGAATAAAACCCCCAATAAATCGGGAACACTTATGGTATCGAAAATGATACAATATGCATTCAAGGGTTAACATCAGGCAAGGAAAAAGCGGCATTCCGTTTTCAGACAATACCTAAAGCAACAATCGAATGGGTCTAAAATTATCTTCTGTGCATCAGTTTAATTTCGATATTCCGGATGGCATTCATTCATATTGGCATGGAATTGTGCACATATTTTCCACGCGTCAATTACATGTAGGCTCCCTAATTGTTTGGGCTGTTTTTTAACGGAAGGTAAGTTTAGGTAAGCCTTTCTAGACTGATAAACAAAACAGAATTATCTATATTCACATATTAGAAAGTAATTTGTTCAAATTGAAGGAAAAAAATTACCGGTTTTAACGAAATTTACAACAGGACTATAATAAAATTCATTCTCAATAAGACACAATGAAGTAGTTGGAAGATAACCAACATTCCGAAATTTCATTTGCCAATGAGTGTTTTAAACCTAAGAAGCGGGAACAACGTTTGGGGTATTATAAGGTACAATATATAGCGAAAAATGGTCAAATTTTACAGTATAATTTGTACAGTATCTGATATTTGGGACATGTGACAAGGTTTGCCATCTTAGCAAATTTGAAACTATGTAAACTCTGTGCTACAATTTTACATTGAAGTTATTAAATAAAAAAGATGACCAATTGACATGTAACATTTCTATAATTAAGAAAAACCTGTTCCATTCTTATCATTTTGCTCCCAGTGCATATCGAGTAAAAATGCAACGTATATTTTATTCATAACAACTGTTTTAGGACTTTTTTTATTTTTACATCGACTATTTAATTTGATAAATTAAATTTACATGGTTTATATCTGGGTTAATATATTTAGACTCTTAATTTAGACAATAACATTATCGTTCCTATCAGTTGGTAATCCTGTGTAGAACAAGTTTTAATTATCGTGAACTGTGTTATATTCCTCCATGAATGTTCTTAGAAAATAATGCAGTTACATGAATGAACAATTTATATGCATTTGTTTATAGCGTAGCTCATACCGTTCCTGGATATTTCAGAATTTGACTACAGAGCACCTTCCAAATGTTGTCCTCTACATATCACAGAATCTGAAAAAGGAAGACAATTTCTTTATTACAAAAACTGTAACATTTGACGAATATAATTCTAACTTTAAAACACAAAAATGCTAATGTGTGTAGTAGTTATTAAGAATTTTGTTCAGAATAGCAAGGCAAGACCTAATTTAATTCATGACAATTTAAAAATTATTATTCTTTAAAAATGATTGGGTCAAAGTGTACGCCAATCTTCATTTAACCAAACAAGGACCAATAAATATAGTTTCTTTTTCATTATTACATTCTAAATGTTTTATAACACAGATAAAAATGGACTATTTATGAATTTTCTGGCCACTGATACATAAGAATAAAATTATTATTAACAAAATGGAAATATGCAACAAACATAAAACCTAAAGCTCTCTTAAAATATTGAATTTATATCAAAAAGAAAAGCACTGAAGGGCTTAGAATAAAAATTAGATTTTACGTCAGCCTAGACAAAAACTATCGATTTTATGTCAGTCTTACTTATGTACGCTTTCCAAATGGCTTATGAACGATGCTCTGCAATTATTGTGAAATGAATTGGGTTGGGAAATATTATTTTAGAAAGATGTGCTTAAAATTTAACATTGCGGTCGATAGTTGAAAAATCAGTTTTTGACACCTTGAAACTTTCTTGATGAAACTTAATATTATGAGGCTTGATTAGAAAAATGTTGCTTGAATTACAGGATGAAAACTCTTGTAATTTAACATGTATATTCAATAAAAAATCCTTTAACTGTTTTTTATATCAGTTGGAAATGCAGACATTTTGTTTTCTTGTTATTATTTCGCTAAAAGCACTCTCGATTATGCTTTTAAAATACATTTTAAAAAAATACTGTCATTCCATGCTTTGCATTTATTGTTTTTCATTCTTGTGGCTTATCAAGAGAAAAACGAATACTACAGAGGGTGTTTTGCCAATTTTTAGACTATTTTTATCACATTTACAGAGTTATTTTATCCAAAATAATTGTTTTTTTAATGTTCTGTTTAGCAGCAAGTTTTTTGATCTACCTTTCAACACCATAATATCTATCACAATAATGCCTTTTATAGTTTTGGAAGAGATATTTTGGCCCGATTCACTTGGAGATCTTTTTAATTCCATGAAACTTTGTAGTTCGACATATGGACAGCGTGCTTATTAAAAGTCCAAAATGCAAAATCTATTTGTAATGCATGTAGATGTTAGACATTTACATCAGTGGTAGTTATAATCCTGATACCTGATTTTCGTTCTAATTTTCCCTTCAAATTAACAGTGGATTATGATATGTTCGTCGTTATGAAATAATGGTTTATGTTTTAACAATAATAGAATGACAGAGGATAAAAATTGTTACATACTAGAAATCTTATACCATAATACGATAAAAAAATTGTATGTGTGTAAATTTTATTTTAAAAAAGGCTCTAACTATTATAAAAAAACTTTGTATTTTACCATTTTTATGTACGAGAAGACCATTGGGCTTTGTGACATGTTCGAGAAAAATCGATTAGTGGGTCATTTTGGGTCATAATGGATCAGGGTGAAGCTATTTATAGCTAAAGAACGGCTGGATCGATTTTAACGAAATTTTGTATCCAACAGTTTTTTGGCACGAGAAAATTATAAGGCTGGCTGGATCCCATGTTTAAAAAACTTCAATTAATGGATCACTTTTGGATCCAGTTTTCAAACCAATTTTATCTAAAAACGGATCTAACGATTTTCACCAAATTTTCTATTCTACCGATTTCGATTACAAGAAGATCATTGGGTTCAGTCACATGTTACAGAAAACTCGTTTAGTGGGTCATTTTTGGGTCATTGTGAGTCACTCTAATTTTATCTAAAAAATGGCTTGCTCGATTTTGACTAAATTTTGTATTATTTGTATTTTAGGACATAAGAAAATCATTGGGCTAGGTCACATGTTCGAGAAAATTCGATTAATGGGTCATTTTGGGTCATAATGGATCAGGGTCGAGTGAATTGTATCTAAAAAACGACTCAATCCATTTTTGATAAATTTTGTATCCAAACGTTTTTCGACAAGAAAAAGATATTGGGCTTGATTATATAAACGAGAAACTTCAATTATAAGGATCAATTATGGGTCATGATAAGAAAAGGCTAATTTTATCTAGAAAATGGCTTTCGTCATTTTGATTTACATTGCATTATATCGTTTCTAGACAAGAAAAAAAATCATTAGGCTAGGATATATTTTTGTGAAAATTTGATTAATGGGTCATTTTGGGTCATAATGGGTCAAGGCCATTCTAATTATATATAAACAAAGACTCAATCCATTTTTTACTAAATTTCGAATAGACACACTGAGAAAAAAATACAGTTCTGGAATCTAGAATCTAAATTGTGGCTCTAGAAAAAATTGTTCCATGTCATCCTTAAAAATTCTAATTGCCTTTATATGAGAGTTCTGGAATCTACTACAGGAATTCAAGAGAGCTTTCCTTTATTCTCGTTGTAATATTTATTTAAAAATCTCAGCAAATAGATGCGAACACAAGAGGTTTGATTTAGTAACTATAATTCTAGTTTTTGAAACTATTTCCAAAATCAAGCTATAATTTCTCGTTACTGAGACGAGTCACTATCGTTTCGTCACCTTAAAAACAAGAGACTAGAAATGTTAGGTCATTTCGGCTATTCAGCTTTGTGGTTCAGCCTATTCGCATATTTCGGTCATCTATAATTCTAGCTTAGGTATTCAGAAAGTGACTAACTATTCATTCTAGGTGAAGGCGGTATATTTTTTTCTCAGTGCACGTTTTTTGGCACGAGAAGGCCATTCAGCGTTGTGGCATGTTAGAAAATTTTTTTTATTGTGTCATTTTTGGATCTCTGTGGGTAGCGCTAATTTCAACAAGAAAATGGTTCTCACGATTTGACTAAAGTTTGTGTTATATCTTTTTCGGGTACGAGAAAATCGTTGAACTTGGTCACATGTTCGAGAAAATTCGATTAGCGGATCATTTTGGGTCATAATGGGTCAGTATCAAGCTAATTATACCTCAAATTCTGCTCAAACAATGAATTGACAAGAATTTATATCATTTTGGGCACAAGATCTTCGGGTTAGATCACATGTTAGACTAATTTCAATTAATTGGTCATTTTGGGGTCACTGAGGATCAAGCTAATTTTACCTAAAACATGGCTTTATTGAATTTCAATTCATTATGCATTTTTTCGCTTTCGAGGGGAAGAAGACAAATGGGCTAGGTTGCATGTTCAAGAAAATTCAATTAGTGGATCGTTTTGAATCACAATGGGTCGGATTCAAGTTAATTATTTCTGAAAAAAACTCAAAAGATTTTGACAAAATTTTGTATCATGCCATTACAAAGCACGGGAAGCTCATTGCACTGTAAAAAATGTCATATGTTTCTGGATATATAAAAATGTACTGTAATCAAAAACGAAAATATACAGTAACCTCTTCTAACTCACCTAAGGTTTAGAAAACCATTCCTTTACCTTTAAAAATCCCAGAAAACTATTTGTTTTCGAAATTTAAATAAAAATTTATTTTTTATTAGCTGCCCGTCCTTTTCGGAAACGTTTCTAAGTAGAGTTTACAGTACAATAATCACGTTTCTCAAATCAAAGTATCACTTTTTCGAATTCTGTTAATTCTCAAGTTAACATTTTCAGCTGCATAACTGATTTTGTGCATGCAATTGTAGCAAAATAATGTTAATTTTCATATTAATGTTAATACTGTTAAAATTGTATGTTCGTCTATTAAACATGTTCTCTGAATATCAAAATATTTTTGTGTGAATTGGTAGGATCCGAAAAAGTGATATTTTGATTTGAGAAATGTGATTATTGTACTGTAAAAGCTACTTAGAAACGTTTCCGAAAAATACGGGCAGCTAATAAAAATTAACGAATAAACTAAAATTAAAAAAATAAACGATCCACTAATTGAATTTTATTTAAATTTCGAAAACAAATAGTTTTCTGGTATTTTTAAAGGTAAAGGAACGGTTTTCGAAATCTTAGGTGAGTTAGAAGAGGTTGCTGTATATTTTCGTTTTTGATTACAGTACATTTTTATATATTCAGAAATATCTGACATTTTTTACAGTGTGGGATAAGTTGCTCGAAAATACGAAAATGTCACGCGATTTGGCTAGCAGCATTCTCCCTCGCCAAAAACAAACGATTTTAATGGAACTGAAAATTTCTCGTCAATAAATTTTTAGAATATGTGTAAATAGTATTTAGTGAATTTTTATTTGAACAATGAGAGAGTTTGACACATTTTTGATATTTCGTATTACATATTTCTGTTGCTTTTGCTGCAGTTATTTAATTTTATCACTTTAAAAACAAGTTCCTATATAAAAAAATTTTCATATTGAAAAGTATTTTTTCATACATTTAAGCGTATGACAAAATAAAGGCCAGATGAAGAAAGCTGTAATGCATTTCAATATCGGAGCAAGTTTTTGTGTCCATAGCAACAAAATTGTATCGACAGAGATCAAATAGATTGGAGTTAACTTTGAGATTGAAACGACTTTAATTAAGTTAAATTTCGTTTTAATTCATAAAATTTCACACTTAATTTTCATTCTAAATAGATAATGGCAAAAATATAGTTAAAATAAACAACAGCTGACAAAACTAACGTTATATAAATTAAATTTCTTTAAAGAAGTTCAACGTGAAGCATTTTTACCTTAAAGAGAATATGACAAAAAAAAAAGTATATTTTGAAATTTTATTTTGTCGCCAACCGATGATAAATCGCCAAGTAAAAGACATGTTTATTACTTTTTTACAAATGTTCTATCGGGGTTCCGCCAAAAAATTTTTTACAAACTTATATATCTACATGAGAAGAACATTCTGTAATTTTTTATGAATTTTCTGAGTATGTCTGTATGGAGACCTTCCTTGTAAGTCACGTGTTTGAACAAATCTGATTAGTAAGTCATTTTGGGTAATAGGGGTGAGGGTCACGAGAATGACCAGCCAATCAGTTGGCGATCTTTGACAAAATATTGGCGACATTTATCCGAAAAATCGACAATCAAGATTAGGAAAGCAAAAACACGTACTTGGCGCCAAATGAAAGAATTTCGCCAAATTTTGGCTATATTTGGCAAAAAAATATTGGTTTTCAGAGAGCGAAGAAATTTTTTAGCCATTCTTAATAAAAATAAAAATGCATGGTTAGACCAATCAGAGTCAAGTTTAAAATGTGATTTGGATTGATGTTTTTTCGTTGTAAATTTTTAAGTAATGTAAAATTTATGAACATGTAAAGCCCATACGTAGCTTTTTATAGTAATAATACAGAGAGAATAATACAGTGAAATTATTATACTGAGTTTAATACAAAGTTAATTTTGACTCAGCTAAACTCAGTCACCCCTGCTAGTATTTTTAATAAGACATAATTTGATTGTTCGACATAAAATGTGAATACTAAATTTGAAATTAAATTCGAGGGGAAAGGTTTGCTTTTTCGTATAAAATCGTTTTTTTAATTGATTAAACTCTACATAATTTTTAAATATGTTCATTTGGAATATATTTTGTATGCGACTTTTTTTCATACTCTAAAAAATTGATTAAGTGTGCAAGTAAGTATTAATTGATTTAGTTTAAATAAATAATAAAATGGCTACTTATCTGAATTTGAAAGCATTATTTTTGTTCGTTCGTGTTTAAACAAATTATTATATATCTATATTATAAAGACCAAATGTATCTGAGCATAACGCATATGTCATTTTGCGAATGGCAACACTTTCATATGCAATTCAGTTTTGCAATTCTTGTTACTGCAAATTTTACATTGCTAAACATCGCACATCTTAAATTTTGACACAGTCGTATAGAGAAAAAAATATACTTTTAAATGCAATTTGTTTAATAGCTGTATCTCAATTTGTTTTTGATACAATTATTTTTTATGGTTTTTAGTGCAAATTTTGTAATTGTGGCAACAGAACACTTTTTTCTCTTAAAATTAAAAAATAAATAAAATACATACACTATGTCAAATATATTGTCTGTGATTGTGTCAAATTAGAATATTTTTTATTTTCATTCGCATTTATACCAAAGACAAGAGTCTGAATTGATACAGGTTGTCCATTAAATGAGTGATCCATTTTGAATGTAAACAAATAAAAAAAAACGGTTTGAGATAAAATGTGCGGTTCACTGTACTATTATCATAAAACAAATAAACTTTTAGATATACACTTTCTTAAAATAGTGTGAATTACGACCAACAGATGCCGCTGGCGGCGGCATTAGACTGTCGAAATTCAGACATTACTCTAGTTGTGATACGCATGAGTTTTTCGGCTCATTTAGCAGACTCCAATCTCAGTCGACATGTTAAAGCGACTCTCCACTCACCTGCACAAATAGAATTTGTTGGATGGAAAGATATTTATAATAATATTTATGATTGAATAATGTCTATTATACTTAATAAAAACCAACAAAACGTACGCTTTAATCAGCATTGACTTTTTACACATTTATCATAAATAAATTGTATTCAAAAAATGTTTTTTGTAACCGCATAACTGATTCTCTTTTACGTACAATAAATTGAAAATATAGAATAAACACCAATTTTTTAATTTAACAAAATCTTAATATTTAATCTAAACATTTCTTTCATTAAAAGTATAAAATTGTATTTAAAAAAATCGTGGTGTCAAAAAGCTTTAAGTGATAGATCAAGGAAACTCTTCTTGCCTACGTCAAGCAGTGAAATCAGTTAAATTGTTAAAACAGTGGTACAGAAATAATGTTGGCAAGTTCCCTGTCTAAAAAAAAGCGGGGCAGTGACTTATAAATCGGCACATAAAAATATAATAAACCTTAGAGTTAAGAAATCCGTTTATAAAAAATCCTATTTTAAACGTAAGAATTATTGACTTCGATGTTGAAAATAACATACAAAACCAGCTGTTGAGACGTAAACCTGCCTAAAACGAAATATTGTTCATTTTTTCGAAAACCGAATTCATCCCAACATTATATTCATATTTTGACATTTAACACATCTGAAAATTTTATTACGAAAGCCACGAGAGATTGTAAGATGACTTTTACACACACATTTCCCTCCCCCCCCCCCACTTTAAATACATCTACGCTGAAATGGAAGGATGTTTAAAAGAAAAAAAAAGCATCGTAAATGTTTTATATCCTGCGAGTTACTTCTTTTCAAAATTTCATTACAAAAAGCATCATAGATCCTGAAATTTATATTTTTCGTCCTCTTTCCCCCCATTAATATAGAAAGATAAATTCTGAAAATTCCTCTTGCATCTGATTTGAAATATACTAGAGTAATAATATTAAAATTATTATTTTTTTAAATAATAATGGTAATATTATTTTAAAAAAATGATTCCAAAAACTTTTCATAAATTTTATAAGAAAAATACTAATGCTCCAGTAATTTGATAATATTTATATTTATAAAACTGAACTAAAATAAGTAGAACTATGACGATTCAAGATCTATTATGCTTTCTAGAATGAAATTTTGAAAGGGGAGAATAGCAGTATATAAAAACAGCTAATTTTGTTTTCTGAGCATTTTTTTATATTTGTGTAGATGGCTTTGCAGTCAGGGGAAGAAGAGGGAAGGGTTGTGTGTAAAAAGCATTTAAAATCTCTCGTGGCTTTTGTAATAAAATTTTCAGATATGTTAAATATCAAAATATGAATATAATGAAGGGATGAATTCGCTTTGGAAAAAATTAAAAATATTTCGTTTTAGAAATATCCGTCTTAGCAGGTAGTTTTGTATGTTACTTTCTCCGTCGTGATCAATATTTTTTATATTTAAGAAAGGATTTGTTATAGACGAAATATTGACTAACCTTTATTCGAAAATTTAATATTGTTTTATGTGCCGATTTACAAGTCATTGCCCCACTTTTACTTACTACACGTAACTTGCCCCAACACTATTTTCGTACCACTGTTTTAACCTTTATTTCACTACACGACGTACAGGCAAGAAGAGTTTGATCCATCCATTAAAGCTTTTTGACATCACTAATTTTTTTAAATACAATTTCATATTAATTTATCGCAGAAATGTTTAGAATAAATATTAAGTTTTTTTAATTTAAAAAAGCGGTGTTTATCCCATTTTTTCAATTTAATGTACGTAAAAAGAGAATCAGTTAACCGGTTACAATTTACATAATGTAAATGCGTGTCAAGCCAATGCTTATTAAAAATTATGTTTTGTTGGTTTTAATTAAGATATAATAGTGTTACGAATTTTGTAAATAGTTAGTGTTTGTACTGTAAAATAATGTAAATAATCTTATTAAGCTCCATTTCTTTACTAATATTAGTTTTTGTTACATTGTCTCTGTTATCAAGCAAACTTGTCTATTATTTTCAGTGAATGTCTATGGCAGCTTTGCGAAATATTTGAGATATCGCCAAGTTGGCGTCACTTTTGGCGACTAATTTTGGTCGCCAAATTTGGCGATATATCGCCAAGTTGGCGACAAACTTGGCGATTGTTGGCGATGGTAACCCTTCCCTATTTATGGTAACCCCCCCTTAGGTCTACTGATACATTGAATGTTGTTCCGTGGTTTTCCAGGTTTTTCTAGAAGGTCGTAGAAATTTCTACCGCATGCGGCGAGACTATATATAGGAGAGCCGGATGCGAGCTTTGTGGTTATTATTTACCAGTCAGTCATTGAGTGAACAACGCGTTTGTTAAGCAAGTTTGCCTGAGTGTTATTTACGTTATTTTGAATGTGATTTAGTGTTGAGACGTTGTATAAAGAGTCTCTGGAACCTATATCGGCACTTATACGATAGATTTGAACAATTATTTTTGAATATCTAGAAATATTTGTGAGTTTCGAAGACTCTGTTGTTCTGAAGTTCTTTAAATAAATTATTTTCTACTTTTCTATAGGCAAGAGTTTGAAGTTGTCTAACCATAAGATCAAAAGAACCGTATATACACTGCAACATTTGGTGTCAGGAGTCGGGATCTTAAGGCGAAAACGAGAACAATGGACGGACAACTGAAAGAACTGTTAGATGCTATCAATGGCATAAAGACAGAA
Source organism: Maratus speculifer (assembly GCA_964019185.1). NCBI lineage: Eukaryota > Metazoa > Arthropoda > Arachnida > Araneae > Salticidae > Maratus > Maratus speculifer. Next base: position 368,710,208 of record OZ025290.1, on the reverse strand, counting down.
ATGAATAAAGGCAAAGAAGAGTTGGCGGAAAAAATAAATAAATGCCAAGAAGAAGTGACTGAAAAAATGAATAAAGGCCAAGAACAGTTGGCGGAAAAAATGAATAAAGGCCAAGAAGCGTTGACTAAAGAAATGAGAAGAAGCCAAGAGAGAATGGAAGAATTAAAGGAGGAAGTTAATAAAAGCCAAGAAGAAATGAAAAAAACTTTGGAAGATAAGTTCTCGTCGGTAGAGAGAAGAATAGATTCGGTAGAAGAGAAAATTCAGAATGAAGTTAGTAATGTTGAAGAGAAAATGGAAAGGAAAATGGCGGAAGTAGAAGAGAAAATTCAGAATGAAGTTTGTAACGTTGAAGAGAAAATCAGTAACGTTGAAGAGAAAATAGGTGAAGTAGATAAAAAGCTAAATAAAAAAGTACAAGATCTTGAGAAGAAGCTTTCAGCGTCCAGTGGTAATTATGAAGAAATTAGAAATCCGCCTGCTTCTCCCGTGCACATCAAGCTGTCGACATACGACGGAAAGAGTTCTTGGCAAGTTTACAAGACCCAATTCACCATTGTAGCCGAAGCGAACAAATGGAGTGACGAGGTGAAAGCTTGTCAACTGGCAGCATCTTTAAGAGGAGAAGCCGCCGACGTGCTGCAAACATTGCCCGATATGACGCAACTCAATTTTGAGACTCTAAGTTGTGCACTTGAAATGAGGTTCGGCGAAAAATTCTTCAAGGATTATACGAGAATACAACTGAAGAGCCGCCATCAAAAATCGAGTGAAACCCTTCAAGAGTTTGCCTCGGAAATTGAACGGCTTGCAAATTTAGCATTCATTGACTGTCCAACAAATGTACGGGAAATGCTTTCACTGCAATATTTTGTAGACGGAATAAAAGATCCAGAAGTGCAGAGAGCGGTACGAATGGCAGATGTACAGGATTTAAAGGCTGCACTACTATATTCCTTAAAGTTGGAAGCAGCTACACAAGCCAGCCGAAGAGATCGTCATTCAGTCCGAGGGGCAACGGTGAACAAAAGCTCAGACACTGAGAACGACGTCTTGAAAGAAATTAGGAAATTAAATCAAGAGATTGAAGCTTTAAAATATGGAAGAACAAGTTCAAGAAGACAGAATCTCACGTGCTGGGGATGCGGGTGATACAGGACATCTCCGGGGAAATTGCCCCAAAATCCACGAACGTGAGATAAATTCAAACAGTCAGCGGGGAAACTAAATTTTGGCCATCTCGCGGGGCGGAGGTTGCCAGAGAATGAAAAGCCTCACCTGAAGATCCTCCAGATATCAAAAATGAGTGGCGGTGATAATGAATTATATGTGATAGGCTTTATTAACGGAATTCAGTGCCGTGTGATTGTCGATACAGGAGCCAATGTGACAATAATAAGAGAAGATTTGGCTCGAAAATTGAAATCTAAACTCATCTGGACTCCACCATGCATTACCCTGCAAACTGTGACGGGCGACAAGATAGGCATATATGGAAAGGCCAATTTAACTATCAACTTTGGAGGAACGAAATATTACCATACGGCATATGTGGCTGACATAACAGATCCTTGCTTAATCGGACTAGATTTTCTGAAGAAGTTTGACTTCAGACTTGATTTCAAAAATAACAAAATGATCTCAAAATTTGAAGAAATAAGTCTTTTTGGATTAAATAACGAAATTGAATGTAAACAAATAGTAATAGCCAAAGAAGACATTAATCTAGATGCAAGAACAGAATGTTTGGTTCCTGCTGTAATTAAAAATAAAACTAATTATCGATTTGGCCATATAGATTATCCAGAAGACAATAGTACACAAGCAGGAGTATTGGTGGCTTCTTCTGTGGTAGACCTCCCGAAAAAGACCACACTGTAAAAAATATGACTATTTTGCTGCATCGTCACTCCACCGCTTTTATAGAAAACGACTACTTCAGGCTATCATGGAGCATTCTCATTGGCCAAAGGAGTGATATTCTATAAAAGCCGGGGAGTGACGATGCAGCAAAATAGTCATATTTTTACAGTGCATTCCAGTCAGAATTGCTAACATCAGTGATAAGACGAGGACTATCAAGAAAGGAGAGGTGATAGCGTCATGTGCTCCTGTGACGTGCATAAGTCAAAATTCCAGTCACTCTGAGAAATCTTCAGATAATTTAGTCAAGGATTTGTTACAAAATACAGACTTAAATCCAAAACAGATGGAAGCTGCGGAAAATTTAATTAGAGAATTCCAAAGTTTATTTTCCCAAACATCTGAAGACTTTGGACGAACTAAAATGGCACAACACCGAATTGACACGGGAGATCACTCTCCTATTAAACAGCACCCTAGACGATTACCTTTTGCCAAGCAAGAAGAGGTGCAGAATTTAATTAAAGATATGGAAGAAAATGACGTCATCGAACCATCAACAAGTCCATGGGCGTCTCCCATTGTATTAGTAAGAAAGAAGGATGGTTCTATAAGATTTTGTGTAGACTACCGCCGACTGAATGACGTCACCAAAAAGGATAGTTACCCTCTGCCAAGGATTGACGACACTCTTGACACACTTGCGGGCAACACTTGGTTCTCGACTCTGGATCTGAAGAGTGGTTACTGGCAGGTAGAGATCCATCCGGACGACCGCGAGAAGACTGCCTTTACAACGGGACAAGGATTATGGCAGTTCAAAGTAATGCCTTTTGGTCTATGTAACGCACCTGCAACTTTCGAACGGCTTATGGAAACGGTTCTCCGGGGACTGTCATATGAAGCATGTCTTGTTTATTTAGATGATATCATAATCATAGGAAAATCTTTTGATGAACATCTGAACAACCTCAGGCGGGTGCTACAAAAATTAAAGGAAGCTAATTTGAAGTTAAGCCCTTCGAAGTGCAGTTTGTTTCGCAATGAAGTCGCCTACCTTGGACACATCATTTCGGCGGAAGGAGTTAGGACTGATCCGGAGAAGATATCGGCCGTGAAAAATTGGAGTCGTCCAGCAGATGTTCACCAGCTTCGGAGCTTTCTAGGATTATGCACCTATTATAGAAAATTTGTCAAAGGCTTCTCCATGATTGCAAGACCACTTCATAAATTAACAGAAGCCAATCAAAAATTCATGTGGACACAGGAATGTGACGCTGCTTTCGAAAAGCTTAAGGAGGCCTTAACATCCACTCCAATTCTGTCATATCCTCAAATCGATAAACAGTTTATACTTGATACGGATGCAAGTAACGAAAGCATTGGCGCTGTACTGTCCCAGGAAATCGACGGCAAGGAGCGTGTTATCGCCTATTTCAGCAAGTGCTTATCAAAGGCAGAGCGAAACTACTGCGTAACAAGAAAAGAGCTTCTTGCTGTAGTGAAAGACATAGACCATTTTCATCACTATTTTTACGGTCGAAAATTCCTGATCCGAACTGATCATGCTTCTCTAACTTGGCTATTGAATTTTAAGAACCCTGAAGGCCAGATAGCCAGGTGGATACAAAAGCTTCAAGAGTACGATATTGAGATACGCCATCGAAAAGGCTCATCACATGGAAATGCAGATGCTCTCTCAAGAAGACCCTGCTCAGAGAATTGTAGATACTGCGACCGGGTTGAGAAGAAATTTAATGTCAAAGGTCCTATAGTAAGACAAGTTACAACTGGGTCTACATCATCGCAAGATCCGTGGAGTGACGAGAGCCTGCGTAAAGATCAACTTGCTGATCCTGAAATTAAGCCAATTCTAGAGCTGAAAGAGGAGTCCAACAGGAAGCCCAGCTGGCAAGACATGGCCCATTACCATCCTACGACTAAACGTTATTGGGCTCTCTGGGATTCCTTACATTTGAAGAACGGCATCTTGTACCGAAAATGGGAGTCTGACGATGGAAAGACATGTAGATGGCAACTACTACTCCCTAAGTCGAGAATTTCTATGGTCCTTCAAGAACTGCATGGTAGTCCCACAGGAGGTCATTTTGGTGTAATGAAGACCCTGCAGAAAGTTCGAGAGCGTTTCTACTGGAATAATGTTCGCAGTGATGTGGAGAAGTGGTGTCGAACTTGTGACACCTTTGTAGCACGTAAAGGTCCAAAGAGGCGCACCCGTGGACGATTGCAACGTTATAATGTAGGAGCTCCTTTCGAACGAATTGCTCTAGACATCTTGGGTCCTCTTCCTAGAACATCTGATGGCAACAAGTACATCCTCGTTGTCATGGACTACTTCACTAAGTGGCCTGAAGCCTACGCCATTCCTAATCAAGAGGCGGTAACCGTAGCAGACATACTGGTTCAACACTGGGTTTCCAGATACGGAGTTCCTCTTGAGATCCTTTCCGATCAAGGAAGAAACTTTGATTCGGCTGTGTTTAAGGAAATGTGTGGACTACTCGGCATGGACAAAACTCGAACTACACCTCTACATCCGCAATCGGACGGCATGGTGGAGCGGTTCAATCGTACAATCTTAAATAGCCTCTCTCTCCTGGTGTCTAGAGACCAACAGGACTGGGACAAGAAATTACCTTTTTTCCTGCTTGCCTACAGGAGTGCCATTCATGAGGCCACTGGTTACTCCCCTTCTCAAATGCTCTTTGGTCGTGATCTTCGTCTGCCTGCGGATCTTTTGTTTGGCCGTCCTCCTGATGCTCCTTCATCGCCTGAGGAATATGTCGATGAACTCCAGGCGCGGATTGAGGAGATTCATCGTCTAGCGAGGAACCGAATCGGACTGGCAACGGAAAAGATGAAGACACGGTACGACACAAAGGCAACAGGACATGAGTTCAACGAAGGTGACAAAGTTTGGTTGTGGAATCCGATACGTCGTAAGGGACTGTCGCCAAAATTACAAAGAAACTGGGACGGTCCTTACACAGTCGTCAACAGGCTGAATGACGTCGTTGTACGTATACAAAAATCGCCACACGCCAAACCCAAGGTCGTACATTATTAGCGGCTAGCCCCTTATTTTGGCCAAAGTGATTAGAAATTCGAAACTTGAATTTCAGACCATGGTCATGAAAGTCACTTTTTGTAAATATGTAAATAGTAATTAGTTCTTATTTATGTAAATTTTATTATTATTGTTATTATTTATTTATTTGTTTTTTTATTTTAAGTGTTTTCCTCTAACTCAAGGATTGCACTGCCCGGGACGTGCAGTCTTTGAGGAGGGGGTAGTGTTACGAATTTTGTAAATAGTTAGTGTTTGTACTGTAAAATAATGTAAATAATCTTATTAAGCTCCATTTCTTTACTAATATTAGTTTTTGTTACATTGTCTCTGTTATCAAGCAAACTTGTCTATTATTTTCAGTGAATGTCTATGGCAGCTTTGCGAAATATTTGAGATATCGCCAAGTTGGCGTCACTTTTGGCGATATATCGCCAAGTTGGCGACAAACTTGGAGATTGTTGGCGATGGTAACCCGTCCCTATTTATGGTAACCCCTCTTAGGTCTACTGATACATTGAATGTTGTTCCGTGGTTTTCCAGGTTTTTCTAGAAGGTCGTAGAAATTTCTACCGCATGCGGCGAGACTATATATAGGAGAGCCGGATGCGAGCTGTGTGGTTATTATTTACCAGTCAGTCATTGAGTGAACAACGCGTTTGTTAAGCAAGTTTGCCTGAGTGTTATTTACGTTATTTTGAATGTGATTTAGTGTTGAGACGTTGTATAAAGAGTCTCTGGAACCTATATCGGCACTTATACGATAGATTTGAACAATTATTTTTGAATATCTAGAAATATTTGTGAGTTTCGAAGACTCTGTTGTTCTGAAGTTCTGTAAATAAATTATTTTCTACTTTTCTATAGGCAAGAGTTTGAAGTTGTCTAACCATAAGATCAAAAGAACCGTATATACACTGCAACAATAGATATTATCTAATCATAAATATTATTTTAAATCTTTTTTCCTCCAAAAAACTTTATTTCTTTGTTGATTGAAAAGTCTATTAAACATGTCAACTAATATTTGACTCTGCGAAATGAGCCAAACAAATCATGAGTATGAAAACTAGAATAATGTCTGAATTGTCACCGCCAGCGCCATCTTTTGGCCGAAATTCGAGCTATTTTAAGAAAATGTATATCCAAAAATTTATTGATTTTCTATTAACAATGCAGCAAACCGCGCATTTTTATCTAAAAGCGTTTTTTTTTGTTATTTACATTCAAAATGTGTCAGTCATTTACTGGACACCCTGTAACTTCATCATAATAACAGAACTTTATTATGTTTTACTTATTACATATGCAATTAAAGTTTAATTTTAATAATTTGGACAACTGAGTTTAACAGAAATATTATTTTGTTAATTTTAGATTAAAAAAGTATTTGTTTGAGAGTCAGATTGAACAATATAAGATGGATTTTTTTACCGTAACTAATTTTGTAGATTTATTATAAATCGATGAAACAGTTCTTTCTTAAACCTTTTCTTTCATCGAATTCCGACGGGTTCCACAAATTTATTTTTAATTCCTTGAATTTTTTTGTTTTTTTATTTTAAAAATAAATTTGAACTCTATTATTAATCCAGACAGTACGCATGCGTGCAAAGAATAAATGGAATTTTCCCGTTTTTTTGTGACTTTCGAGAAAAATCTACGGAAAAACATGCTTTCTAGGAAATATGGACATTATTTGTGTCAAAATGACGAATAATTTAGTGTCTAAAATAAAACTTTCTGTCAGCAACAACCATTTCAATCCTAAACTTTCTTTAAATACATCGAACCAAATTTTAACTAATATTTTCCCTTTGATGATAATAAGTAGATCTCTTTCTATTATAGTCATTTGAATAGACCTTAAATTCATCTGTCGAAAAAACATTTTTCCATTTTTCCGCGGATAAATGTTTATCATAAAGAATTCTATAAGTGTTCAACGCTTCGCGATGAATCGCAGAGAAAGACGATGAACTTTGTAACCTTTTTAAAATTGAAATCAGTGTTGGTAATTTTGATAAGTTTGTCACTGGGCATTTAACGACTTTATAACAAGTTCTTTGATTTTACGTTTATCTTTTACCATAAAATATCCTAACTTTGTAATATTCGAAGAAGGTGCTTTTTGTTCTTGATTACATATTTGGTTACTTTCCGGTTAGCCGGACGCCAATGTTTTATATACATATATATATATGGAAATATATAATTATAGATACACACATATATCTACATATCTACATATATCTATGTACATGTATACAGGCATCTGTATGTATATAAAATCCTGGAACCCCGCTAACCGAAAAGTACCCATATTTGGAATAATATTTCCACTCTAAGCCAGACTTTTACCTATTTTTCTTGTCTTATTGCAAATATTACTTACGATGTCTTTATCTATTGAAACAAACTTACCTGAATAGCATCCTTTTCACAGAATTATTTAATAATCGACAAAATCTGATTCTTTAAAAAAAGCATAAATATAGCTTCTATCTATCCATTTGTTCTGTAAAAGCGCGTCATTTTAAATGTAAACAAAAATTTCAGATGTCAGACGAAATTTTATATATTCAAAAACATTTTAGCTGTGAAAAATTATTTCTCCGTGCAGACGATTTTTTTTTCAAAAGAAAGTCATCTAAAAACATGCTAATAGTCTCCGTGTATCTCAAGTATCAGCCAAGATAATTAAATGAAATTTCCAGAAAGAGTTTTTGATAAGATTGTTAATGAAATAAAATAAAATACTTCAGTGGATCTAATTTTTTTTTTTTAATTATTTATGAAGTTTTATCTTTAAAATAAGTCGAAAAGGGGAAAAATTCTTAAAGTTTAAAATTATGTGATTTTTTTTATCTCCATTAATTATTTTTACTTTCTTCTCTCTGTACAAAAAAAAGATACTGGATTTGGAAAATTTTTCAAATTCGAGTTTTTAACGTATTTACACGTTTTAGGGTTCAGAAATTACAAAACACATGTTTTTACAAAATGTCTCTCAGTGATTTTGTGGTTATGTGAGTCTGAGACTCTGTCTGTTTGTGACAAATTTTCTGGGCGCTCTATCTCCAGAACTAATCCTCAGAATTTAATAATAAATTATATTCAGGTATTTCCTGATGCTGATTAGTTCTTGGTGTTTGGTGTGAATCGCTCAACATGTGATGCTGCTATGTTGCATTTTTTGCGATCTACATAACAGCTACATCTCAATAATTAAGGCACCGATTCTTATAAAACTTCAGAATCTATTAGTTCTTGACATAAATTGATTCTGTTTATATTTTGGTGGAAATCGCTCAACAGTTGGCGCTCTTATACTACATTTTTCCTGATTTTTGCAATAGATTTTTCTCAAGAACTAACGCACAGAATTTAATACGAATTTATTTTCAGGTAGTGCATGATATAGATTGATGCTGGTTAGTTTTTTGTGCATATCTCTCAACAGGGGCACTGCTATGCTGCATTTTTTTACGTTTTACACAACAATGCTATCTCAATAACTGATCGACGGATTTTCATCATTCTGATTTAATTAGATCTTGACACGAGTTGATGTTGTTTACCTTTTGGTTTATATCGCTCAACAGATGGCGCTACAATGCTGCATTTTTCTCAATTTTCGCAATCGTTCTATCTCAAGAACTAATGTACGGATTTTCATCTAACTTTAGATTTAGTAAATCCGTGACAGGAACTAGGATAACATCCCCAGTAATTGGCAGGCACCAGTAATTGGCACATCCTACAAAAAGGCTTAAAATAAGATGTATATCCAGTCTTTTGAAAATGAAAGCCCATGTACCAGTTATATGCTCATTTACTTTCTTCAAAGATTATAACTTTGATTTATGCTACTGGATGACAATAGTGCCTAGGAAAGAGAAACAATTATGGCTTGTATCAAATTAGCCATTTTTGTTGCAAATGCTTCTTTTCTGGCTTAAGAAAGGCATGCATTTCAATTTATTATTATCTGATTTATAATATGTTTTAAATTTTAACTGACAATAGCTTTGTTTAGTTGAAAAGGGTTACTTTAATTGTGTAAAAGTTTAGGTGACGATTACTGGTGATTACAGCAACTTTTTATAAATATTTTTTTTTATAAAAATACTTTTTCAAATATTTTTGCTTTTAGTGGGCAAAATAGGTGCAAAGATATGCACTCTTTGATTTTAAAAAATTGCAAGTAAATATTTTATTTCTTAGTAATGAAAACAGAAGTAAGTTTAAAGACAATTTCTTAATGTGCCAATTACTGGGGATGTGACCCTAGTTCAGTTTTTGTTTTGCTGTTAGATGCCCTACAGGTGACGCTGCTATGATGAATTCTCCAGATTTCTTCAATAGTTCTATTTCAAAAACTAATGCCCGAATTTTTTCCTCAATCATCAGATTCAAGTATAGCTTGATAAACATTATTACTTTATATGTTTTGGTAAAAATCGTTCAACAAGTGACGCTTTTTTGTTGCATTTTTCCCGATATCCACCCAAGTCGTCCTATTTTAAGAACTATTGTACGGAGTTTCATGTCTTAATTATCACGATAAGCATAGATTGTCACTTAATTTGGGCACTGTGGTATCGACTTTTGAAGTAACGAGCACAATGAGGTAGAAGATAGTTTTCAGATTGCCATATCCTGCTACTTAAATGTTGTAAATATCGCAGAAAAGTACATGCATTTAAGTTCTTTACCAAGAAAATTTGATAATAATAGATACTTTTACAAAGATAACTGCTGCGTTTTCGCACTATTTACTTTTGATGCCAAAAAAAAAAAAAAAAAAAAAAAGACAAAAAGGGGCGTAAAAAACACACAGCTATTTTTCACCTGGTTTTAGCATAACAAGAATGAAAAATCATGCTTCAGATATATAATTTGAAATCCTTTCTAAGGATAATAGAATGTTATTAAAAAAATTCATTTTCTCATACATTAAAAACGTATGTATTCCACTTTTAAAAGTGTCATTTATGCTTTCCTCTAAAGGAATTGTAAATGGTGCATATTATGTATTCCCTTAAAAACATGTTCTATTCCATCTTAGTGATGCATATCAATTTCATTATTGTTGACGTAACGCAACATCAATGAAATGCGTCGAATGTAATTTCACACCAAAGACCATAATCTATTGGAATTATTTTGAGTTCCCCTGTAATAGAAATATATTCTGTAGTACTTTATTTTCAATGTCATACATTCTCTGGTAAACATTAATTACATATAGAAATTACAAAGTTATCCCAACATAGTTATGAGATTTAGCGCACAGATCGACGGACAAACAGTCAGACAGACAATCTAAATTCATCAACATTTTTCAGCTATATTCTAAAGTGATAAAAAAGTACCTTTGATTTTAATGCCATTTTTCATAAAAATTCAGAAAAAACGCTTATTTCAGCCTACTGTTATTAAATAGATAAAACAATTATTTTTTTTGTGTGTCCAACCTTTTCAGACTACACTAAAAAAATTATCTCTAATTTTCTAAAATTTTGTATACCATTATTCATTATTAAAAGAGAAAGCCTGAAGGAAATTTTTAAACGTAATTTTCTTCAAGCTTATACAGCTATTATTATTACTTTCTTTATACAGGAAAATAAAAAAAAAACAGATCCAATTTAAGTCATTTTCTACGTAAACACTATTAAAAAGAATATATAAGAACGTCGCCCAAAGACTTCATTTACTTTTATCACTTTTTTAATTAAAATTCAGTAAAAGAAGAAAATTACTTTTCAGATTTTTTTTAATGTATCCTTGAACACTGTTTTTTAATATTTTAATGGGAAAACTGAGATACATTCTAAAAAATGTATAAAAAATTAAAAAAAAAAGAAACAGTGTTTGCATCGTAAACTATGTAAGAATTTATCGAATCTAAAGCAAAAAACATAACATTTGAATTTTGGTTGATTTTCTATTAACTTTCAAGAATAAAGTTGAGATAAAATATTAATAGTAAACACAGGATTTTATTTAGTTTAAGGAAATTATAATTTCTACATTTTCTAAAAAATTTGTAGCTACTCTGTTCATGAAGGCAGTCTAAAATCTAAAGTGTTGTTGAGTGTGTTGAGTGAACGTGTTGATTCGTGTTGAACGGGTGGAATCCAACATTTGTGCTTGAAATAATTTATGTTTTTTTTTTCACTTTCGCGAATGTGAGGTCTCTATGGCCGAGTGGTTAAGACACCACTCTGCTAATCGATTGCGAGCGTAGGAGATTGTGAGTTCGAATCCCACTGGCTCCATTGTACACACTCTTTGTGTGGATCTCCCGGTTGTACGTCTCTTGTGTTGAAAAAATTTCCTTGTGCTATCTCGTTCCTGTAAAAATTGACTATGACTCATACGCAGGCTTCACGTCGAGCACACAAGTCAGATGTATGTTGATGTTGTTGTTACTTTCGCAAATGTTAATCTCATTGTCGCAGTTATTTTATGCAGTAATGCATTAATTACGTTGTTGTAGTTAATTAATTAGTAATATGAGACATTAAATAAATGATAAAGTAAAAAAATTATTCAGTAGATTCTGCCAAGTCCGGATTTTTGTGAAAATTTCAAACAGTTTAAGAACTTTCATCAAGAATTGTGTCGTTAACCGCGACGTTTCAGTCAGACAGAGCATGGGTGTTAGCTCTGTGTCGTTAAGCTTCAACTGTTGGTTGCAGAAACTATCACTATCTTAGTACATTTTTGTGTAATACATATATATTAGAGTTCTTAGCGTATCCGTATTTTTCTTTCTGATTTAAAAAAAATTAGACTTAGGGGCTGTCCATAAATTATGTCACTCATTTTTGCAACATTTGTTACACTCTGTCCCCGCCCCTTTGTCGCAAAGTGTCACACTTCACTATAACCCCTACCCCCTTTGTCATATGTCACATTATTTTACATAAACATATATTTGTAGCTTTATAATATATATTTAAAATTTTATTTTTAAATTTAACTATGTGTTTTAATGACATTTGTGAGCAAACATTAAAAATGATCCCTTGAAACCTCACGATTTATTAAAATTGTCATAACTCTCTGACTTTTGAAGATATCAAAATGATTTTTTTGTTCATTTCAGGAATGGATAAGGAAAAAATTTCTAGATGGAAGTTTTATCCTCTGGGGGCCGTATAAAAATTTAATATTCGTATTTTTTAAAAAAGACCCCCTATGGAGTTGCAACTTATCGTATAAAAAAAATTCATCCTTTTTTATGAAACTTCGCAATTGGAAGTATGTGTCTAGGGGCAATATTTAAGGAGATAGCCTATCGTTTCGATATTTATGATTCACCCTGAATGTATAACCAAAATAGAAAAAGTAAAAACTAGCCCGGTTGTAGATCGTCCTCAGCTATCCTACGCAAAAAAATCATGTTAAAATATTAAAACTTGAGCGAGATATTTGAAAATAATGCCCCTATAGACTTTACATTATCATCCGGGTCTTTTTCTGTGACTAGTGTGGTGCTTTGAGTACTAATTTCATTCACAAAAACTAAATCATGATTAGAAATAAACATAGATTAGTAAATCTGCAGATCAGGAGCCTCAATGTCAGCTTTGCACATCATTTTTTTAAACACACTTTGGGCAAAATTCAACTGGAAACTGAAAATTAAAATTTTCAAATTACGTAATTATTTATAAGAATAAAATAAGAATAAGAAGTTTTCAGCCATCAAATCCGTTAAATTAAAATTTTAGTTATGTTAGGAAAGTCTGAAAATTTCATAATATATTATTTTTGTTTTTTTATTATAACATAGTAGATCTCTTCAGGGGGCTCTGCCCCCCTGAACCCCCCGCAGTCTCCTTAAATTTAAAATTTCAATTTTCTATTAATTCTGCTAATGGTTATCGTATATCTTGCGTTTCTTTATACATTTTGATTTATAAGGATAAGTAACAGTTTGGCCAAGCATTTTTCATTAACCTCATACTTCTACATGCCTGCCAACCACAAACACCTAAAATCTGATGTATAAGAAAATTTTTAAAGTGTAAAATTGGTAATCTAGAGTTTTAATTTTTTTCCGAAAACAAAAGTTTGATTGCATTTAGCAGCAGTTATCGTGGAACAGACAGACAGAAGAACAGACTGACAGGAGACGGAATAAACAATTTCATGAACAATAAATTTCGAGTCACCAAAGTAAGCCTTCATTGAAGTTTCGGCAATGACGTCATTATTTATGAGTTATTGATATCCATGTTTCTTGTATTTTTAACAACTACTATAAAATTAATATTTAACAAAAAGTACTATATCTATTTTTATTTTAATTCTGACGTCATATTTATTTATTTTTTCTTAGTTTAATTTCTCGAATGGAAATTGCTCAATTGAAATTTATTGCCGTTGAAAAATAATTATTCCATATTTTAATTTTTTTTTGGCAACGATAAAGGAAATTGGTTAAATTGTATCTAAAAAGTCTCTATTGATTGTGTATGAAAAAAAATGAAACTTTGAATTATTAAGGAAAATATTTGAATAAAATTAATAAAACATAACCTATGTTCTTTTCTGGGCTATGTTATATTTATACGCAAAGATACAAAGACATTAATTAATTCATCAGTTTTGATGTTGACTTCATTTAAATTTTCGTACACGCTTTCAAATTATGGATAAGAATTAGGATGAATGGTTGCTTAGCAACCAATATTGGAAAATAAAGAAAATGATATAAATACATTTGAAATAAGTAAATCACTAAAACAAATTAGTCTATATTATTGGAACACATTTATAAACTAGTCGTTGGGGGCCACCGTAATACTTACCCATTATGGATATGTATATGAAAATAAAATATGTGAAAATTATTTATACAATGCATTGCAATTCACAAACAAATCACAAACAATTCACAAATAAATATTGTTAATATACATAGTAATGCTCTATTAAAGAACTGCTGATTACCGATTTCGACAAATTATATAAAACGCCAAACTACTCAAGTAGTACCGAACTGCGTAAAAGAAACATTCTTATAACTCTAAAAATATTAACTCTATTAACTAACAATTAACTGCGTCGGATTAAGCGTCTAATTTCCAATTCAAATATACCTCTAAATTGAAATTTGAATGAAATACAGGGTCATGAAAAATCGAAGAATGTGGAAAACAGGATTACAAATATCTCGGCAACTAATAATCCGATCGACTTCGTCCTATATGCAAAATGTGTGTTATTTTTATGCCTTTTACGTCCATTCCTTAGAACAAAAAATTCGAAAATTTTTATATACCTTTCATCAGAACGAATTTTTCGAGAGTCCGAAAAAATAGTTCCGGATAATCGAGGTTGCTGATATTAAATAGGCTTCGTCCCATTCTTACATACTAACTACATACAAAATTTAAAGTCTCTATCTCAATTCGTTCGAGAGATAAAGCGTTTACAGACAGACAGACTGACAGACAGACAGACAGACAGACAGACAGACAGACGGACGGCAAAAATTTTTTTCTAAAAATATGTTTTTCGGAATCTCCACTATCTAAAACGTGTAAATCCGTCAAAAAAAATTTTTCGATTTTCAAAATGATTGCAAGACTTACCCTATACTACGTATGATGGGTAAGTAAAAATCTCCAAAATTTACAGCAATAATTTAAAAAATCTGACAAATGCGTACAGAAAATTTCAAAACAATACGAATAAATTATCCGGTAAATTTCAGTATCTATTTATCATTGAATTCCATTAATCAAATGCGTCATTTTCTCTCAAGAAAAAAAAAATAAATTGAAAATCATTGGATTTGCCATAGAAAAGCATTATTGCGGAAAATAAAATATTTTATACTTTCCGAACGAATGTATCAAATCTAACAAAAAACTATACAGCTTAATCCCAGTGCCTCACTAACATACCCACTTAATTTCAAGTCAATCGAATGCTTTTTACGTCAGTTATCACGGAACAGACAGACTGACAGACAGACAGACAGACAGAAACAAAAAAATTTCGTGTCTCCAAAGTAAGCCTTCACTGACGTTTCGCCAATAATTTTTGGTCCTTTACAGAGAAGTAATAATATTTTGTAACAGTTTCAATATAATTATTGCCGAAATGTCCGAAAACCACTTATTCTATTTTGTGTTAGTTGTATGAAATGTACTATTGGCCAATTAAATTTTTTCCATCGGTTAGGACCGAAATTTTATAGCAGTTTTTTGTGTATATTTTCCCCATGGTAAATCAAAAATAGCTATTTGTAGTTTTTATCTGGATTGCTAAAAAACTACGTGAAACATTTTTTATATTTAGGAGACATTTAGAATGTACTTATTTTTAGTATATCCCATAGCTGATAGTTAAATTTCTGTTTTATAAGCAAATGCAAAAAAATAAAAAATAAAAATAAAATATTATTCTTTTTATTATTATTTTAGAACCTATTCAATAAAAGAGATGTTGATTTTTCAGGGATTCTTGTGAATTTATTTACTAAACTTTCTTTTCATTTGGCTAGTGCTTTTTATTTTGAATTCTACAAATCGCTTGTTTACGCGAGAAGACAGCGAGAACTCTGGTTGTAGCATGCATTTTTTTGTTTAGTTAAATTTGTAAACATGTGTAATTTTTTAAGGGTTGTTTTAAGTTGAGGAATTCTTCTGTGAAATTATTGCAGCAGCGATTCCAAATATAAAGTTCCATTTAAAAATGGCTTTTTCCCCTTGATAAGTAGGCTGTCTCCCTTCATAAACAGGTTTTCTCACAAACAGATGAAATGTACGGAATTTACGGCCATTTAGATTGTAAAGGGAGAATTTTCCGTTACAGTACTGCAAATCACGGTAAACTATCTTTGGGCTTACAGTTTTATTTTTTTTCATATTCTTTACAGTCAGATGTACATGTTTGTAAAACTATAGGCATCTTTAAAACACGTTACTGATCGATTGATCACATTAGTCAATTTCTAATCAATTAAACGGTTAAACTTTAATATTTTTTAATTAAAAAAATTCCATAAACTAACTTTCACTTTCAAAAATATGCGCGTTTTCACACCAACCGTTTTTATTTTTCGGCAAATTTTTCATAATCGAGTTTCGACAGCAAAGTAATACATTTGAAAATATTTTTTAGAACTGCGCGAATTACAATAATGAAATTAGACGTAAATTTCAGGATAAACATTGAATACTTAAGCAAGTCGGAAATTGCGTATTAAGCGTACCATTTGAGGTGCGTTCGCACTGTAACGAAGTTTTTAAAATATTCGGATTTTGGTGTAATAGTATATAGTACTTCGGATACAGTATAATGGAGGAAATGTTTTGTGTGCTTCTGTAAATACTATCTGCTTTCTATTTTACCGGAAGTAACTTGTAGTACACCTCATCAACGTACATCAACAATATTATTAAAACGCGCCTAAAACCATATTTTTCGTTTTGGAATTATGCAATGGAATATTTCCGCGCGGCCCCGTAAATTAATAACAAATATTCGTTGAACCGCAGATTGTACAGATTATATATTTTAGTATATACTCCATAGACGCATATCAATTTTATTATGTTCGAAAGAGTGTAACATCATTAAAATGTACTTGAAATTACTTTTTTCTTCGAACGTAATGTATCGGAATGCATTTGATTTTCCCTGTAATTGAACTATAAATATAGTTTTCAAAAATTTGAAATGATTCGACAAAATTATGCAGAAATTATATATTTCAAATTTCAAACAATTAAGTTTGGTAGATTTGCGTCCTTATTTATGGACGGACTGAACGACAATTATAGGTGCTATATTACGTATTTGCATAATTAAGAACGCATTTAAAAAGAGTGCTCTTTAGGAATACCTTTTTTTTTTTTTAAACTTTTATAATTATTTAAGTAAAGCTTTTATCTTTTTCTTATTTCACCCATTTGTATAACATTATTTAAAATAATTTTATGTACTTCTTTTACTTAAAACAATTAATTCATCAATGAATAAAATATGTTTATCTGATAAAATGGCGAAAACAAAGATTCCAAAATTCAGGGAAGTTTTCTTGATTTTATCTCTATTTTATCATGAAAAGTTAATAAAAAGTATTCAATCCGAAAAACAGCAACAAATTCTTGTTGGTTATTGTTTTGATGACCCATTCTCTAGGGAGTAGGAATTGAATTTATTTGGAATGATGTGCCACGTCGAAGACATTTACGACCCACGCAATTTATATCCCAAGGACGTACTAGAATTTTGTTTACTGGGTGCATGAAAACAAGGAATAATATAATCAAGGCCACTTACTTAATGCTGTTTTCAGATAGATGTTTTTCTCTGCTGAACAATACAAAACGTTCTAATGTATTTACGCGCTCGTTTATAAATGGACTAGAACGAAAAACAACACATTTCACATTTTTTATATACTTTTGATGAAATACCTATTTTCATATTATACTACATCTTACTAATGAAAAGCGATATTTAAAAAAACCTATCACGTCACATTTTTTACTTCTAAACAGGGGTTCACTCTTAATCGTGTCCAATGCTGATTCCTAAGACGGTAGTCATAGACATTACAATTCCAGTTAGAACTTACATTAATTTAATTAATGTAAGCTCGTAAGTTTGTAAGTATGTAATTAATTATAATTAATGAAACTTTTAAAATAATTAATGTAATTTGACTAATTAATAATTATTAATTAGTCAAATTACATTAATTATTTAAAAAAGTATCACACTTAGTCAAAAACATAAATGAATTTATAATTGTGAAATTAGTTAGATATACTTAATTAGATAAACATATTTTGTTATGAAATTTAGTTTCTAAAAGTGTATTTTTGAGTATTTTGTACATTTTAATAATATAATTTCTTATTAAAAATAAAGGTCAATCAATACAATTTTCTTTTATGCAACCTAAATTAATTTTTAAATAAAAAGAAACAGACTTTTTTTTCATATAGGCATGAAATTAGTTTCTATAATATTATTTGCTCTAAATTCAAAAAGGCACATGAAATTTTCTAAAATATTTTTGTTTCTTATTTAAATATGTAAGTAATAGTAATAATAACAATAATGATGATGATTTTGGTTCTTATAAAATGATTAGAAATTTATTTTTTTGTGAAATTAATTCTTTAAACGTTAGCAACATTCGACAATTTCGTAATTAATATGTTTGCTACACATATTTTCAAATTAATCTAAAGTAATTAAAGAGAAATGTATGAAAGAAATAAAAGCAAGAAATATAAAATTGGAAGATATTATCACAGTACAAAAAAAAAAAAAAAAAAAAAAAAAACCTTATTACTTTTTTCTATCTTTACAAGAAGAAAGTATTGGATTCATGAAAATTTTCGACTTCCGGTTTTCGACGGATTTATACGTTTTAGAAGGTCCTGAATACGGTTTGACTATTTTTAGAAAATGTCTGTCTGCGAGTCTGTCTGTATGTGAGAAAAAATTTGTGGGCGCTCTATCTCAAGAACTAATGCTCGAAATTTAATAAAATTTTATATTCAGTTAGACCTTGATATGAATTAGTGCCTATTGGTTTTTGGTGAAAATTGGCCTGCAGGAGGCGCTGCTGTACTACGTTTTTCATGATTTTCAAGATTGCTATATCTCAAGAACTAATGCACAGAATTTCACCAAACTTCAGATTCTGTGACCCCTTGATATACATAGACGCTGATTAAGTTTTGGCGTAAATTGGCCAGCAGGTGGCGATGCTATGCATCTCAAGAACTAATGCACAGAATTTCATCAAACTTCAGATTCTTTTACATCATAACATAATTAGACACTTTTTTACGTTTTGGCATAAATTATCAAAGATATGGTGTTGCTGTGCTACGTTTTGCAAATTTTTTGTTATAAATATATCTCAAGAACTAATGGACGAAATTCCATCAAATTTCAGATTCTGTTAGGTCTTGACATCAATAGATGCTTATTAGGTTTTAGTATAAATTACCCAACATGAGGCACTACTAAGCTCATTTTCTCAGAATATTAATTAAATTTTTCGTTTTAGGCTTTTCGGATACCAGAATCTCATTAGGCTAGGTCAAATGTTCGAGGAAATTCGATAGTGGGTAACTTTGGAGTCACCACGATTTTTTTTTTTTTTTTTTTTTTATTAAATTGTACTAATGAGATAGAAGAAAGTTTCGGGATTGACGCATCCAACTAGTTTTTTCCTGAAATCAAATCTAAAATAACACTGCTTTTGAAGAGAAAAAAAATGTTAATGCAAAGAATAAAAATTAAAATTCGATAGGTATATGATCAAAATTTTTCGTAAAATTAAGTAACGCGGATTTAGTTTTTTATTTACTCTATACAATGCGTTCATTCATGAGCAAAAAATACAGTTTCTACAGCTTAAAAAATAATAATGATAAATTTTTTAAAAACTACGTTATAATCCCTAATTTATTCCTTTTCTTGTATTCTAATGGCTTTCTTTGCAATTTGTCACATAAATGATTTTGAATATTTTTTTTAATCCATTAAAAAAAAAGAAAAATTAAACACCCCATTATCGATTAAGAAATTTTTTACAAGAGAAAAAAAAAACATGTCTTAATGCCAAATTAAAGAAGTCCATAAAAATGTATTGCCAGACATTCATGCACTTTAATGAAAATTTTTATCAAAATAGAAATTTTTAAGATTTCATAAAACTGCACAAAGAAATCTGCTGCAATAACAAAAACGGAATGTAACTTAGGAAAATTTATGTATATATATATATATATATATATATATATATATATGTATGTATGTTTGAAAGGCTTTAAAATATTGTAATGGATGTATTTTAACAAAATACTGATTTTGAAAATTTTTGAGATTTTTCAATGAATCAAAAATACAAATGAATTCACAATTTTAAAACAATGATTAAATTAGGTTTCGTTTTCATTTTCGACCTCAAATTAGACTTTCATATATTCATTTTTTCATTCATATTTCAGTTATTCATTTTCTGCTAAAATGATGTCTGAAATTCATCAACATTCTTCTGTCGTGAAAATTATCTGCATTCCAAAAGTCTTGTTTCTTCTTTGAGTAATTTTCACCATACATTGATTTGAGCTGTATCGGCTCAAAATAGACGTTCTTTCTTTATTGCTAGGTATTTCGTTGATTATCACTATCAGTCATGACGCAAGTGTAAATTATAAAGCAAGAAATGCATGCATGACTAAATTTTGAAGGCTAGTTTCAAGTGCTCATTAAAAACTGCAGAGTTAAGAGCAATTAGTTAACAGTGACAGATTTTTTTTTAGTTTGAAATTAAAGAAGAGTTTCGAATACTCCTTGAGAAAACTGTAGTATAACAAATGATGATTTACAAAAATCATTATAAAGTATAAATCGAAGTATGTACAACAAAAACATTTTTTAGTTAGGTAAAATTCGTATAATTATCAAATCATTTTATGTCGTTGATAAAGCAATTACATTTTATTATTAACCAACCCCCTCCCCCTTTTTTGTAAAGATAGAAGAAAGTAGAAATTAGTTGCTTACTAAAACGTTGATTTTAGTTCTACATTTGATAGATTTACTAGAATTCTATGTAGAAATGTATGTACTAAGTTAACACCAGACGCTTTCTAGAATTAGAGAGGGAAGAAAGGTTTGTTCCTACAAGGGATTGGGGAGTGGAGGGGAAGGGATGGAAAAGTATGTATTGTTTAACAAATTATTCGAACTTATTTAGGGCGATGAACGTGAAAGAGTGAAATTTGACATAATGAAAAGGAATGGCATAATTCGTAGTCGGAACTAGTGCAAGTTTAAAGTTTGAGAACTGAAAAAACGTACGAACTGTGTACGTAATAAAGGATCAGTGAAAATTAGCGGCGGAATCGCTGTAGAAAACGTGCAAGAAAATAAAATCCTTTCGACTATTTGGGGTGAAAAGACGAAAGTATCACACGATTTGGCGAGCAGAACTTTTGCCCCGCCAAAAGAAAACGATTTTAATGCAATTGAAAACTTTTCGATTTTTAGAATTAGTGTAAATGGTATTTAATGAAATTAAACATAAACAATGAATATATTATTGAATTTAATATATTATATACACATATATATATTAAATTGCATATATGTATATTATTTGTTGCTGTAGTTATTTAATTTACCTCTGGAAAAATATTTTCATATATAAAAAATTCTTATTCAGTAAAATGATTTTCATACATTTAAGCGTATTCAAAAATAAAAGCCAGATGTTTCCATAGCAACAAAATTGAATTGACAATGCTCAACTGGACTTTCAACTTGAAACAGTTTTACTTAATTTAAATTTGAATTTCCTGTTAAATTTCAAATTTTGATGGTTAAATTTAAACATAAATACATGTAAATATTAATATAATGAAATTATTCTTTAAACAAACTAAAGCTGACAAAACCCAAGATATTTAATTTATCTAAACACATTGAACAAAAATTTGTTTTCCTTTAAAATGCATTTGACATTAAAAAAAAAAAAATCATTTTTTGAACTTGCTTTTCATCGCCAACCGATGATAAATTGCCAAATAACGAAATTTTCATTATTTTTTTATGGATAGGGTACGTAGGTTCCACCGAAATTATTTTATAAACATATATATCCTCACGAGAACAAGATTCTGTAATTTTTCAGATTTTTCGGAGTGTGCTCGTATGGAGACCTTCCTTGTAATTTCTCTAATGAAGCTTAAGAAACTATACATGAGGTGTATACATACTAATGCAAGTGCTTTTATTGTACAGCGACTATAGCACAGCGTGCTCTGACTGCAAATACTGAGCAAAGGAAATGTGTGAATCAGCAATATATTAAAATTCTGTCTACTATGAGCAGTGGTTGCATTTTTATGATTCGGAAGTACAGTACTTTTTTTTGTAAAGATACAAGAAAGTAGAAATAGTTGCTTACTAAAATGTTGATTTTACTTCTACATGAATTTATTAGAATTCTATGTAGCAAGTCAACACCAGATGCTTATTTCTAGAGTTAGAGAGGGAAGAAAGGTTTGTTCCTACAACGGATTGGGGAGTGAAGAGGAAAGGAAGAAAAAGCATGCGCTGGTTAACAACTTATTCAAACTTATTTAACCCCCGTTGATTTTGCAAACCTCTTCTCAAAATTCATGTAGTTTAAAAGGAATTTGTACTTGCAGGACAGACGGTCAACGTAGTCTACATGGATGTTCTCAAAAATTCAGAAAAAAGCTTCTTCCACGTGAGAAAGGAGATTATCTCTACCAGAGTGCGCCATCATGGTAACGCTCGCATCAATCCAGCATCTGTGATTTTCGGACGATGAACATCTTGATTAAGCTGCAAGAGCCCCCTAGGATTAAGGCTGCGTTCAGAACTGAAAATTTCTACCCTTCTACACTTTTTCAGGAAATCGTTACTTTTGGACCGTTCTTCGGTTTATTCACAAAAGGATGTGGGCGATCAACAGTGGATCAGTAGATAAAGAGTTTATCTCTGCTTGACAGAAATATTTCCCTCCTACAGGACATCGGTGAGTTTCCTTGTAAAGCTGTTAAATATAAAAAACGCGTGACCATAAGAAAATACACTGATTCACATAAAAGTAGAATTATGTGTCTATTAGCACCTTAAGACTGCTCTCAAAGGACACCGTTTAGATGGCAATAAGCCAATTTAATCCGCCTAGACCACCACTCTGAACGAGGTTCACGCTAAGGTCTTCCTGTCCGTGCATAGTGCCTGGGAAAATTGTTAGACAAAATATGTACATGCTTGAGAGATGTATTTTGAAGTTTTCTAAACGTTTATAAGTATATCTTAAAGACTTTGTTTCTTATGACAACATTTGCATTATTTTTTTAATACACCCTGTATATCTGCGGGGAAAATTGATTAAACAAAAAATAAATATTGTAAAGGCAGAATTAATTGTCATGTACGAGAAATGCGGATTGACGAATGCTTCCGATGTCCGAATACTTGAGCGCTACAAAATCAATGATGAATCCTATGAGGGGTTGGGGTACCAATGAAATAATGCAGAAGGATACAAAATGTTTGCCTACTTTCTGTCGAAGTCATCTAAAAAATCTGATTTGACTAAACTATATTTTTGAATTTAGCTTCTGGGTAGTTAAATTGATGGAAATTTACAATAACTAAACATTCCTTGAATTTCAACCACCAATTTAATCATCCAGAGGATAAAATTATTCAAAAATTTAGTTCATTTTGGATCTAAATTTCTGTGAGACTTATTATATTCATAAATATACTTCTTGTTTTGTTAATGATATGACAATCACTCCTTTTTCCTCATTACTGTAGAGGAATCCTCCGCAGTGACTTATTTCAGTTATTTCTGGTCAGTTAAGTCATTTCTTTAAGATACGTAACTCTTCCATTATGCATCCTCGAAACAGCCGTATGTGATTTTTTTAGGGTCATGGTCTGCGAATTTATAAATTATAATACTGTTCAAAGATCTTTGCTGATGCATTCTGATTTTATTATTTTAAAATTTGCAAATTAAATAACTAGCTCACCTTGGGCGACCTATTGCGACCGCATTTCTCAAGACCCATTGACGGGAATACATTCATTTTATATTATTATTCTGATATTATATTCGAAAAGTATATTTTGCGCATTTTATTTTCCGTTTTTAGGTGCGTTCGTAATTGTGTAAATACGTAGCACCTATTGTTGTCGCTCAGTCCGTCCGTCTGTCTGTCTCTCCGTCTGTCTGTCCGTCTGTCCGCATATAACAACGCAAAAACTACCCAACCGAATCGTTTGAAATTTAAAATACATAATTATAACATAATTTTGTCGAGTCATTTCAAATTTTATGAAAATCGGATGGATACATCAGTTACAGGGACAATCAAAAGGATTCCGTTACATTACGGTCAATAGGGAAAAAAGTTCAAAATGTATTTTAATCGTTTGAAATTTAAAACATATAATTATTGCGTAATTTTATCGAGTCATTTCAAATGTTATGAAAATTGAATGCATAGATCAATTACAGGGATAATCAAAAGGATTCCGTTACATTACGGTCAATGGGGAAAAAATTTCAAATGCATTTTAATCGCTTGAAATTTAAAACGTATAATTATTACGTAATTTTGTCGAGTCATTTCAAATGTTATGAAAGTCGGATGCATAGATCAATCAAAAGTATTCCATTACATTACGGTCAATGGGAAAAAAAGTTTCGAATGCATTTTAATGATGTTACATTTATTCGAACATAATAGAATTGGCATGAATCTATGAAATATATACTAAAATATGCTTTCCATACAATCTGTGATGCAAATAATTTTTATTATTAAATTACAGGGCCACACAAAAGTATCCCACTACATAATGCTATACGGGGAAACATTGTTTGGGGCGTGTTTTAATTATATTCAACTATTTCACATTTTATGAATAAGATATACGTTGCTGAGGTGTAATAAAAATTACTTCCTGCATATTTACAGAAACACAAAGATTTCGACTACTATACTGTATCCGAAGTACGCTCAACTATCAAGATCTGAATATTTTAAAAACTTTGTTATCGTACGAACGCACCTCATTTGCTACGCTCACGTGCAATTTCCAACTTGTTTTATTTAATAGAGAAAAAATTGATGAGTACGACAAGATAGTTTTTCTAACATAAAAAATTAAATAAGATATATGCCATTGAATTAACTATATTGTAGGCTAACATAATCATGTTTTTATTATTATGAAATTATGATTTATTGACAAATAATTAAAAGGAATGAAAAGAACTTTAAGGCGTTTTTTTTTCCTGACAGCACTCTATTGTTATTCACATTGGAGTCCTGTAAGAGTTGGTGGATACCCGACCACATTCTATTTTCAGTTAACCAGTTTAGAGTAACTTTTTTTAACACTTTCCTACATAGCAGAAAATTGTTTTGAGCATTTTGATTTCAGTTTTGGGGGCTGCTTGTCGGTCTGTCCTTAAATATGGATTACCATGTGACTGATAAATGATATTGATGTTTACTATGGCATGTTCTTTATTCAGACTTAAATGTGTACAATTTATAGCTCATTTAGAGGGACACTAAAAAAAATTCTATTACATTACATAGATAGCATGCACATTATCAGCAAGTTTTTTTTTCTGGTATTACCTTTCCTGGAGAAATTTAAGTTAGCAAATTCGCAGCGAATTTTCCATTAGGTAGATAATCACTCACTTCCATGAGTAATTCGTTGGAAACTTTGATGCAAGACTCTATTCAATTCACGAAATTGACGAAAACAAAAAAAATCCCTGTGTTGAGAGAATAATCAACTTTCGAGACTTGCATCCCTTACATAAGTTTTATTCATTAACATCGCTTTTTTAAAAAAGCTTTACTTCTTCTGTAAATATTTCACTGCTAAAATTTTCTTATTGGAATCCATACCATAAAATCATTCTTATCACAAAATTTTTAAATCAAGATTTCAGAGCAACACAATAGTTATTTAAAAATAAAATAACTCTTTGCCTCCATTTTTAGCTACCTTTCATTACAAAAAGTAAAAAGCTACCTATTGCAGCCGTCCGGAGGAAAGCACTTCCAGACAATTTTGGTATATTTTCATCGATCATGACTCCCAGACCCCAAAACCACCGTCCGTTCAAATGTTGACATATATATATGTATATATATATATATATATCCGATTTTTGTCATGCGATAACTAACGTATTTATGAACCTATTTGAATGAAACTTGGTATGTACATAGTACATACAAATATCTCGACCGAGTTCGTTGGCCAGCATCATCCGCCGCCTTGTTTCAAAATAGCGGCCATTTAAAAAATTTTAAAAAAATTTAAAATTTAAAATTAAATGCGAAAAAATTAAAAGTTGAAAAATATTTATATTTTATGTTTTACATCTTAACACACCAATTCCAGAACATTTTTTATTTTGTCTATATCTTAAAAAATGATTGAGTTATAGCACTTTGAATTTTTCTTATGGCTGACATATTGAAACGATCTGATATTTGTCATGCTATAACTAACGAATTTATGAACCGATTTGAATGAAACTTGGTATGTATATATTACATACAAATATCTCGACCGAGTTCGTTGGCCAGCATTATCTGCCATTTTGTTCCAAATGGCGGCCATTTAAAAAAATTTTTAAAATGTTAAAATTTAAAATTAAATGCGAAAAAACTGAAAGTTGAAAAATATTTTTATTTTATGTATTAGAACTTAAAACACCATATCCAGAACACTTTTTACTTTGTCTATATCTTAAAAAATGATTGAGTTATATCACTTTGAATTTTTCTTATGCCTGACATTTTGAAACGATCTGCTTTTTTCATGCTATAACTAACGTATTTATGAACCGATTTGAATGAAACTTGGTATGTACATAGTACATGCAAATATCTCGACCGAGTTCGTTGGCCAGCATCATCCGCCATCTTGTTTCAAAATAGTGGCTATTTAATTTTTTTTAATTTAAAATTTAAAAATAAATGCGAAAAAATTAAAAGTTGACAAATATTTTTAGCTTATGTGTTAGATCCCAAAACGCGAATTCTAGAACACTTTTTACTTTATATATATCTTAAAGAATGATTGAGTTATAGCACTTTGAATTTTTCTTATGGCTGACATTATGAAACGATCTGATTTTTGTCACGTGATAACACTCGTATTTATAAATGTATTTGGATGTAACTTGATGTGTACATAGTACTTAATAAAGCTTGGACCGAATTCGTTAACCAGTTCCATCCGCCATCTTTTTTCAAAATGGCGGCCATTTAATTTTTTTTTAATTTAAAATTTGAAATAGGTACAAAAAAGTGAGATATTGAAAAAGATTTTTTTTATGCATTTGACCTTGATACAAAGATTCCAAAGCATTTTTTGTTTCGTCTGTATCTTAAAAAATGTCTGAGTTATAGTACTTTTAATTTATAGTGTTGCTCACATTTTGAAATGATCTTGTTATCGTCACGTGATAACACGCGTATTTATACACCGATTTGGATGAAACTTTGTGCGTAGATAGGACATACTGATGCCTGGACCGAGTTCGTTGGCCAGTTCCAGCCGCCTTCTTGTTTTGAAAATGGCGGAATATTATATTTTTTAATTTAAATTTTAAAATTAGGTGCAAAAAAGTAAGAAATTGAAAAAGATTTTTCTTTTGTGTTTTGACCTTGATACAAAGATTCCAGAGCATTTTTTGTTTTTCTATATCTTGAAAAATGGCTGAGTTTTAGCACTTTCAATTTCCAGTAAGATTGACATTTTGAAACAGTATGAAATTTGTCACGCGTTAATACGTATATTTATAAACTGATTTCGATATAACTCTGTGTGTTCATTGTACATACCAATATCTTGACCGAGTTCACGGGCCAACTTTATCCGCCATCTCTTGTTTCAAAATGGCGGCCATTTAAATTTGTCAAAAATCTTTTAAATGTATAATGATGCATAAACAAAAAATTAGAAATTGAAAAAAGGTTCTTTCTAAAGTATTTATCTTAATAATGAATTCCGGAGTATTTTTTGCTTTGTCTTTACTTTGAAAAACGCCTGGGATATAGCAGTTTGAATTTCTAATGTGGGTGACATTTTTTTAAAGTCAATTTGCCCGCGACAGCACTCGTATATATTAATCGATTTCGATGTGAGTGTGCATGTTCACATGAATTAAGATTTCGATCAGGAACATTGCCTTTTTTTATCCATCATGCTGCTTTCAAAAGGATATAGTGGAATTTGGCGACCCTATAAATCGCTTAAAATAAAACGAGGTTGAATAAAATATGACTAATTTCTAAAAATTCCTATTAATATTCAATATTCACAAAAATTAGTATCCAATCTTATATAATCGTGTTCCACTATTTTGAGCTTCGTATGTTTGATTTATATAACTTAATTTAAAATAAATAAATAAGTATATGAAAGCTAACTCTTCCTCCCGGCACTGCCGGAAGGAGTTTTTTTTATTTCGATATGCAGCTGAAGAAAACCACACTTTTTTTACATGAAGTTTAAAACTTAGCAACAACGGAAAACAACTCATTATGCCTGAAACTAAAACCTTATCATGCTTAATGGTTAAAAAATAACTTATCATTCTTGAATTTCCAAATACATTTTGTTGACCTGCTTTTAATTATAACAATAATGATTTCAGAGTTAACTAAACGCACATAATTTCCGCATATAATGATTATTTTTATCTCAATAAAACTTTCTTTTTGAAAATAAGCCAGTGGTTTTGATAGATTTTTATATGCACGCATAATTTGTTTAGGTGGTTTCCAATTACCACAACAATGGAAAACAGATTATCTACCTTTCGTAAATATTTTAAAACTTCGTTTGCAAAATTGTACAGTTCATAATTATCTAGATTTTTAATCTGTCATTAACTAACCGGTAAGAGTTAAATAACATTAAATAAAATTTATTCGATAAACAGATATTCATTCTGTTTTTGGTATGCATTAAGTACAGTTTTATAGGTATTATAATACATTAAAGCATTAAATTGTATGAATAAATTATATGATTCAATAATGAAAATCTCAGCTGCGCTTTGATAAAAATAGAAAATGCAATTTAAAATTTTATATTATATTCAACAAATTATAATAGGAGTAAATATGTGTATGTGTGCATGCGAATTTTATCTAAAAAACGGTTTCAAGAATTTTGACTAAATTTTGAATCCTACCGTTTTGATTCATGAGAAGACCATTGAGCTAAGTCACATGTTCGAGAAAATTCGATTAGTCAGTCATTTCAGGGTCATTATGGTTTGGTTTGGTTTATTTTTTGTCGTCCGATTATCTACGCTAGGGATATAGGACCGGGAGGGAGTGCCCTTCGTGGGAGTCTTTCTAAGGGAACCTAACCCGTATTTACGCAAGGTTCGAAGAAAACCACGAAAACTCCGAACGGTTAGGCCGACAGCCGCGATTGGGTTCGAACCCAGCACCTGCCGTCTACCAGTTGAGAGGTCAGACCCTCTCGGCCACTGGTGGGGCCAGGGTCATTATGATTCAATACTTTTCAATGAGAAGAAATGTCAAAACATTTATTAAGTTGTTAAAAAGTTGGCAGTAAACGAAGATGCAAAATTGGTAATGTATGAGAAAAGAGTGAGAATATTTTCTTAAACTCCAGAAGCCAAACTTAAATGTTAAAATGCACATAAGTTTAATAAGTTATAATAAGTTTAATTAGGCATCCTTGGTACCCTAATATTTTCAGGAGAATAATAAATTACATTCATCACTTTATGTTTACTCGTATGAGTACTTTATGTTGGATGGAAGTAAACATTTTAAGCATAGAGCAGATGCCTCTGTAATGCATATATTATGTAATAAATAACCAATTTGGCATTATCATTATTTTTTTAGTCTATTTCAGAATACCAGACTATTTGAACTTGCGAAAATACACTCACATAACTGATGAAATATTGTTGAATGTATCTCGAATTATAATACTTATTTATTTTATGTTAATTTATATAATTAGTGCTTCTAACTCAGACCTTATTAAAAATATTAAAATTAAAAATATTAAGATTGAAATTCTATCTATTTTTCGCTCACGCACTTTTTACTTTTCGTCTGCTTTCATTTTTTTCCTTTATAAATTCCATAATATTCTCATAATTCCCATTGCTTTCCAATTAGTTTTTTCCATACTACGAGATTTTTCTTTACAAATTCACAAAGTTTTTAAGAAAACTAGATTCCACAGTACATCATAATGATTTAAGATCATAGTTTTCTACAGGAAATTTTAGATCGATATTTTATTCAGATTACGTTTTGTCTTGGTAAAGTGAACATGCACGCTCGCGGTTGTCAAAAATGACAGATATTTCTTTATTATGTTCGAGAGCATTTATGTTAGCGTGCTGCATTCTTATGTGAAAATTTATTTAGATTACGGTTTGTCGCGGACAAGTTAACCCGCACAATTCGTGTTGTTGAAAATGAAAAGATATTTCTTTTTATTGCTAGTGAACGTTTGTGTATATTTGCCGCATTCCTGGTGTTTGATATGCTCAGATTTCTCATATTCTGCAAAATAAAGACAATTTAGTCAAGATGTTTATAAACTGGCTTTTTTAACAAAGCATGCTTATATAACTTTGTTCCAGAAAAAAAGTAAAAATATGGACCTGGTGTATTCTACAATATTGAATTACGATCTCGGCCAATCTCATAAAGGTGGCTTTTATTACACATATTTTTGCCACCATAGAGATCGTTGCATTTCCGATTTTTAAAAGGTTTGTAACACTTGTAACACGCTCCGAGTTTTTTCAATTTTGCAAAAAAAATATTATTACGTAATAATGTTAACAGTATGTTTCCAGATTGATTTATTTACCTTTAACGACAATTTCGTTGTCTGAAATTGTACGAATGTCGTTATTTTGCGTACAATTTTATTCATATTCATATGAAAATAGGTTAAGGGAGACTTTTTGGAGATGTTTGGAAAATATCATTTACAACAAGAATGAACAAATATTACAATTTTCTAATATTTTTTTGCGTTTTATCCCATGTGATTAATTTCAAAAAGTAACCTACATAGTAAATATAAAGATTGAAATGTATGTTTAAAATAAAGGAACTGACAATTGTGCAAAGAGAATTATGCAAACTTTTATTATTATATTGTTCTAAATGCCTTAACGCAAATGAAGTCACAAAAAGAAATGTATAGACATATATACTATATGGCCAACTGTGACCGGCCACTTGCGATTTTAGGCATTTTTAACTATACATGAACTATACATGAAAAATGCATGAGGAATTTATCCTAAAACTCTAAGTTTGTAAACATAGTAGTACAATTCATACATTTATGTGAAAATTTCTTCCCAAAACTGCACAGGGGTCCGTCAACAAATTGAAAAACAACAAATATCTTAAGAATAATCTTGTAAAAACAAATGTAGAAAAAGCGTTTAAACTGTACATTATAATTAAGTGGCTTACTGTAATACACTGTACTAATTTTTATGAGGATAGCATGTATATTTGTACAGAAATTAAGGTTTTTGTAAAAACAGTTCCAAATTTTTCCAAGTTTTTCTTTATAATTTGTAGCGTTTTTAATGTAAAATAATGTCCTTTTTCGGAAATATGAAAAACAACATTGTACCTAATACCTTGTAATCAAAATTAAAAAATAATAAAAATTGTATAAAAAATGAGGAAATTTATTTAATATTTTTTTTTTTACTGATCATGCGTGAACGCTATTAAAATTTCATTTACGTATTGTGTTAGCCAAATGTATAGAGCAACTTTTGAGAAAGTCTGAAATACATAGCTTGAAAATTTTTGAAGTGATCGTCGGTAGAATAGACTCAAAATCCGTTATTCTCAAAATGAAGCAAAGATATGAGGAAATGTATCCATATATACATTGATTAGCGTCCTAATAGAATACACAACACAATACCTACTACTATATTTGGATATAACCCCTCATTTTTTGCTTCATTTTGGGAACAATGGATTTTAATTTTATTCCATAGACGATCACTTTCAGAAGAAATTTTCAAACTATGTTTTTGAGACTTTCAGAAAAGTTGCTCTATTCATTTAGCTAACACAATATTCAAATGAAATATTAATAACTTTCACGTACGCGCAGTAAAAAATTACTTAGTAAACCTGTTCATTTTTCATAGAATTTTTATTATTTTTTAATTCTTATAACAGGGTGTTGTGTAGAATATTGTTTATCATATTTTTGAAAAAGAACATTATTTTATAATAAGATCTGTGCAAATTATAAGCAAAAAAACATAAAAAAAATCTGGGAGTGTTTTTATAAAAACCTGCATTTTTCTACGAGTATACATGCTAGCCATACAAAAATAAACACAGTTTATTTCAATAAGCCTCTTATTCATAATCTATAGTTTGAACCCTTTTGCTTCATTAGTTTTGACAGGGTCATCCAAAAGATGTTCGTTCTTTTTCAATTTGTTAACGATCACCTATGGATTTTCGAAAAAAAAAAAACTCTTCACGGTATTATATGACCTCTACTATTTTGCTTACGCACCTAGAATTTAAGAAAAATTCCTCATGTGTGTTTTTTAAATATTTAACAAAATGTCTAAAATCACAAATCGTTGGTTACTTTTGGCTATATAGTGTACAATCCCTACTGCATGTAAACAGTAATAAAATTACTTGTTAAGATAAAATAATACGCAATCAAAACACATGTACTAAATAGTGCGCCAGACCTGAACGTGTTAAAAAATAGGGAGAACCAACCAACCCATAAATCATTCAATGTCCCAAAATGCGGAAAGTAATTGATTAATTTTAATAAATATTACAATGCTTAGAAAAATCTAATAAAAATTTATAACTAATAATTCTGATTATAATCTGCATTTTGTCCCATTCCTATATCAAAAGTAGTTCTAAAGACGATAATACACACACACACACACACATATATATATATGGAAAAACCTCAAAATCAATCAATCAAACAATCATTTTATACTCAAGAATTTGAGAACTATCTGGCTGATTTTAAGGAATCTCGTGGCGATTAAAAGATCTAATTATAATAAATAAGTGATAATAATTATATTTTAGGTTATTACTTAGATATTTTAATTTTAGAGCTGGATAGGTGAGTATTCCAGTAAAATAGTCGAAAGAAATTTTAAAATACAAATACCATACGACAGGTCGACATTTGACTACTTGAACTTTAAGATTTACTGCACATATACAAATATGATATTTAATTACATTAATTTTATTTCATCCAGAATATTTATATTTTAAAACAAATCTTTCGTTGTTTAAAAAAAGTACAAATTTATGTTTAACGCAAAACCTGTTTGGCTAGTTTCCAGCTACCACAACAATAGGAAACACACTGTTTACCTGCCGTAAATATTTATGAACTCAGTTTACAAAATTATACGGTTCATAATTACCTTGTTTTTAAAACTTTTTATTTAATAACCGCCAAATATTCGATGACATAGAAAAAAATATGCTTAACATTTATTTTTTCTCGTTTCATTAATTGAAGTTTCATAACTGCTCTAATATAGTTAACATTAAATTTAAAAACAATTTTATTTAATTATCCAGAAGCTGATCTGATAATCATTCTGATACTATCTATAAACAAGAAATTTTTATAAAAGGATTTTTATGTTCTGGATAATTTTATTTTTTAAACACATTTTTATTTAATCATTTTTGTGTGTGAATAATTTGATTTTTAATGATTAAATATAGAATAACAGCAATGCTTATTAAAGCTTCACGTAAAATATTAGCTGGTGTTTAAAACTAGAAATGGCGAAAATTTCATTTCGAGATTTATTTAAATAAATGTACACCCGAATTTTTATTTAAAGCTTTTTAGCTTATCTATTTAATGTACTTTTGTGATATACATTTATAGTAGTTTTCTAATTACAGTTATATTATTATTTTATTATTTAAGACTTAATTACATCTTAATTCGCCTTAATATAATGCACGATTTTTATTTAATTATCTTTTTTATTCTTATGATTATTACTTAAATTTAATTTTCCATTTAATATCTTAATATTTAATTTGTGTAGTATATCCATAATTTTCCTTTTTCCCAATAGCTCTTAAAGAACATAAGCTACTTCAATTCAATAGAATGGGTGTTAAGTTCCTTGCAACTGGGAAACCTCTCAAAACTGCTCTACTGTTCAGCATTATTTATTGTGATGTATATATATACATTGGTGTGCAAAATTTAAGGACGAGTTTCAAAATGCCAATTTTCCAAAGATGTTCAAGCGATAATTTTGACGCGAATATTCAAAAGGAAGTAATATAATTCGAATAATTACTAACCCTGTATAACAGCTAGTCCATATAACATCTCATTCAGGTCATACATGGTCACAAGAGTTACAGTCACTGCGGCGAAACCAAAAATAGGAAATTCCATAAGTCTCTTTTGTGAGTCTCAAATGACTACTATATGTGACTCCACTGACAGGTCATTGATCTTTAGGTTTTGGTCCTCATTTTTGGTTTAAACTGAAAACGAAAATTCCCCAAATATCTTTTAAGTAATTAAATGGTATTTATTAAAGTAATTAATCTGTACAAATATTGCCTTGTCATATTGAACATATATCCAAAATTCGAAGCAAATCGGATAATTCTGCATAACAAACCATTTATTTAATTTAACAAGAGTTATTTTCCGTTCCCCCCTTTATGCTTAGCTATTAAACTTCCAAAACTATTCAAGGATTCGCCTTATCAGAAAGAACCTATGCTTAAAATTTAATGCAAATCGGGTAATTCTGCATAAAACCCTCATTTATCTATTTTAAGGAGGAGAGTAATCGCCTATTCTCTCCTTTATAGTTAACAAAAGACCAACAAAACAAATCCGAGAAGAGTCTTATCAGCATGTCCATTCTGCTAAGGAATTCCGAAATTTCAAATATTTAAGTCCAGAAATCGTTAAAATATGACACTGTAATCCGAAAAACTCGTTCTCTGCAAGGAATCTAAAACAAGAAAAATGTTAAGTCAAATATCCTTGTGCAATCAGAACACAATCTTTTCAAAATATTCACCGTTCAAAACTTCTGTATAAGATTTTTACAGCTTACCTAATAAATAAACCATTTGCAGCATAATTCTATCGACCTTTGTTTTTGAGAAATTTAATTTTCAAATCAGGGTCTTATTTGCTGGACATCCTGTACTTACGTATATACCGGGTGTCCCAAAAATGACTGATGGAATATAAAATTCAATAACTTGCAAACGGTGACAGCTATTTAAAAAAATTTTGCAGCAGGGTTATGTACAATATCAGGAGTTTTTTTACCGTAATTTTTTATTTTAGTTCGCATATCAAACAATAGGGGGCGCTGACGGGGATTGAACCCAGGCCGGCGCTTCACTCAGCATTGATTATCTGGCCATCAATCGCCGTCAGCGCCACCTATTGTTTGATATGCGAACTAAAATAAAAGATTACGGTAAAAAAATTTCCTGACATTGTACATAACCCTGCTGCAAAATTTTTTTAAATAGCTGTCACCAATTGCAAGTTATTGAATTTTAAAATCCACCAGTCATTTTTGGGACACCCGGTACATACAGAAAAGGCGGGCACATGAGCTTTCAGGCTTTGGTAGCCTCAGAGATAAAACTTGACAAAACACCAGAAAAAATACTGTTTTAACATCATTTGCCGCTTAATCTAACAATGGACATCCATTATCTCTATTATTGTTTCATTTATAGTCTTAAAAATAGATGCAACTAGAATTACCTTAACTCCCTCTCCATGATATCCTACACTCGAACGATTAATCCTTTTACCTTGTACATTAAAAAAGTCAAAATGTAATTTATCGAAAACATTCAGCTCATTCTTATACATTTATGTATCATTTTTCTATATTTTTCATCACTGATCATTTTTCTTTTAGTTTTCAATTTCTTCTCACGTTTTCTGACAGGCTATTGGAAAACAAAACTTGTCTTCCTTTAAAAGTGACGTATGAATCGATGAAGTATACAGTAATGTTCACTATTAAAAATGACATTAAGAATTAATTTTGAAACAGTAGCTCTAGCATTTTTCATTGCTATTATATTACACAATAAAAGAAATAACTCTTAAAGATACAAAATATTTACACACACCCTTTCCTCACTTTTAATAATGCACATAAAAAACTGTATTTTATAGAATGAGCCGCGGCCTTTTTTAAATGAAATATTATAGTATATGATTTAAATTAGTTTTTATTCAAGAAATCTAAACCATTCATAGATTAATAAAGTCGTTTTGGCAGTGCCGAGAGGAAGAGATAGCTTTCATATAACTTATTTATTTATATGTTTATTTATTTTAAATTAATTGATGCTAACATAAGAAGCTCAAATTATTTGTACCCGATTATATAAGATTGAATACTAGTTTTTTTCAATAATGAATATTAAAGGGAATTTTTAGAAAATAGTAATCTTTTATTCAAGTTAAATTTATTTTAAGCGATTTATAGGGTTGCCAAATTTTACGATATCATAAAGTGTATGCCATTTTAAAACAACATGGTGGATAAAACAAACCAATGATTTTGATCTAAATTTTAATTCATGTGCACAAGCACATTTACATCGTAAACGATTAATATATACGAGTGATGTCGTGGGCAAATTGATATTTAAAAAAATCTCATCCACATTAGAAATTCAAACTGCAATATCTCAGGCGTTTTTTAAGATAAAAACAAAACAAAAAATACTCGGGAATTCATCATTTTTAATTTCTTATTTTTTGTTTGTACTTCATTATACATTTAGAAGATTTTTCACGAGGCAGCTATTTTGAAACAAAATGACGGATGAAGTTGGCCAGTGAACTCGTATAAGACATTGGTATGTACTATGTACACAGGGAATTATATCCAAATCAGTTTATAAATATTCGTATTATCGCGTGACAAATTTCAGACCGTTTCAGAATGTCTTAAAACACTCACATACTGGAAATTGAAAGTGCTATAACTCAGCCATTTTTCAAGATATAGATGAAGCAAAAAATGCTCTGGAATCTTTGTATCAAGGTCAAAACACACAATAGAAAAAACTTTATCAATTTCTTACTTTTCACGCCTAATTTTAAAATTTAAATTAAAAAAATATATATTTCGCCATATTTTAACAAGATGGCAGATGGAACTGGCCATCGAACTCGATCCAGACATCGGTATGTACTATATACACACCATGTTACTTCAAAATCAATTCATAAATACGCGTGTTATCATGTGAGAAAACTCAGATCATTTCAAAATGTCAGCCATACTTGAAATTCAAAGTGCTGTAACTCACTCATTTTTTAAGATATAGACAAAATAAAAAGTGTTCTGAAATCGTTGTTTTAAGTTCTAACACATAAAAGAAAAATATTTCTCAACTCTTATTTTTCTCGCACTTATTTTTTAATTTTTAATTTAAAAAATATTAAATGGAAGCAATTTTGAAACAAAATGTCGGATGATGCTGGCCAACGAACTCTTTCGAGACATTTATATATACTATCTATATACCAAGTTTCATTCAAATCGGTTCATAAATATGTTAGTTACAGCATGACAAAAATTAGATATATATATACGTCAACATTTGAACGGAGGGTTGTTTCGGGGTCTGGGGATCATGATCGGTGAAAATAAACCAAAATTTTCCGGAAGTGCTTTCCTCCTGACGGCTGCAATAGGTAGCTTTTTACTTTTTGTAATGAAAGCTACCTAAAAATGAAGAAAAAAATGTTCAACAGAATTTAAATATATTTTTAAGCATAAAATAAAGCATAAAATACTTTTTACTCGGATTTTAGGCTGATATTAGAATCCTGAGAATTGTCGGAATTTGTTCGTACCCGAGCGAGGATTAGAGATAATGATATTATTATTATTATTCGTTGCGATTCGAGTTTAGATAATTTGTTGCAGGTTTCGGTTTGTTAGATTTTTCTTAAAATAGTACAGAGTATTTTTTTTTTCAAATAAAAAAATCTACATATTTGAGCATTAATGAGTACATTTTTATTCATCTTAGAATGCAAAATTGGTATTGAAGATATAAATGTAGATTATTTTTCTATCATTGTTTTAATTAATTTTTTTCAATTTGGGTTCGAGTGAAACTTGTGTTGAAGTGTTTTGAGTTAAATAAAATCTTTTCTTTCTGAGGAAAATTTAAGCCGTGAGATAGATGAAATTCCGAATGAGACAAATCAGGTGAAAAAAGGTGGATGTTGCAACAGATCATACTTGAGTTCATTCAACTTTCCCATTGTTACCAGGCTTGTATGAAGACGGTCATTGTCCTGTTGGAAAATAATCTTCTTACCCAAACCTGAGCTCTTTTCCTGAATTTTTCTATACACATGGTCTAGAAATTTAGCGTAATATTTACCATTTCTTAAGGAGATAATCAGTTAGTAATATTTCCGTAGCATCCCAAAATAGTGACGCCTTAACATTTCCAACTGATTTCACGGACAATACCTTTTTTGATGGCCTGAGAACCACTATGTCTTCGTTGTTTTGTTTGCTTGCTTGGCTTCAAGTCTCAGGTATATAATAGTGAATCCAAGATTCATCTGTGGTATTAAACCGACAAGCGAAATTGGTTTTATTTTCATTAAAACAGTTTAAATACTCTTGACAAATCTCACTCTCTGGCCCTTTTTATCTATTGTAAATAGGTGCTTCATCCACATTGCTGAAAGCTTCTCTTAAAGTATAATGCATGTCTTTATGCATTTTTGATACCTACCATTTCTTCCTTCAAAATATCTTATAACAGCGCATCTTTATCTATTTTGTACTCTCACAAAACTAGCTTTATTCAAATCCAAAAATAAATAAATAAATAATAAAAATAAGAATAAAAATAAATAAATAAATAAATAAATAAATAAAATAAAAATAAATAAATAAATGTTTAACAGAATATTTGATGTTTAACAATGTCTAATTTGAGCTTTGTGTAGAAGACAGTTGGTGCGATCTTTTACGAATATTTTATTCCAAATAATGCTACTATCTGTGATCCATTTCAAAAACATTTCAAATCAACCTCGTATATTAGTTTCTAAGATTTTTAAAGACAAAGAACGCTTTTTCAGAATCGTGGGTAAATTAGAAGTGGTTATGGTATATTCGTATTTTAATTCGTAGTTATATTTCCTAGATTAGTTTAAATTAAATCAGAATATCAAAGATAAATTCTTCTAGACTTTTATATTTTTTATTTTTAAGTGCGTTCATAATTATATAAATATGTAGCCCCTTTAGTTATTAGCTAGTCCGTCCCTCTGTCCAAAAAATTACTCGTTGACGTTTAAAATTTAATATATATAATCGTTGCAAAACTTTGTCGAGTCACTTCAATTTTTTTATAAAAATCGAATCACAATTAAAGAAAATGTACATAAATA
This sequence comes from Maratus speculifer, assembly GCA_964019185.1. Lineage (NCBI taxonomy): Eukaryota > Metazoa > Arthropoda > Arachnida > Araneae > Salticidae > Maratus > Maratus speculifer. The sequence continues at coordinate 368,671,129 of OZ025290.1, read as the reverse complement.
ATTTTTTTCTTGATTCTATTAAACTCTATCATACGTAATTAATTCAATGATATTCCATGATAGGCGATGATTCTAAGTTACCATGGCGATTACGTTTTATTTCAAATGGAGTCCTATTATTTCCGTTTTACTGAATTTAGTATACATCGTAATCAGTTTCGTATTCATTCCTTTTTGCATAAGAGTGCAACAGCTATTGCACTAACAAGGAAGGTCTCTATACTGGGCATACTCAGAATTTTATGAAAAAAATACTAATTAAAGTACTTATGTATGTAATAAAGGATCAGTCAAAATGAGCGGCGGAATCACATTAGAAAATATGTAAAAAAATAAAATATTTTCGAATATTTGGCGTGAAAAGATGAAAGAGTCACTCCATTTGGCGAGCAGCCTTTTTCCTCGCCAAAAGCAAACGATTATAATGCAACTCAAAACTATTGGATATTTACAATGCGTGTAAACGGTCTTTAATAAATTTAAACATAAACAATGAGAGACTTTAATATATTATCTAATATATAAAATTCTCGTGTCACAGTGTTAGTTGCCATACTCCTTCAAAACGGCTTAACCAATTGTGATGAAATTTTATATGTATACTCAGTAGGTATGAGAATAGGTTGTTATCTATTTTTATACCCCTAAGTGATAAGGGCAGGCCCACCCCAAAAAATTTCTGCGAAATAACTTAAATGATAGCGTCTCCAATTTACATACTATGACGTCATAAGAATTATTGTCCATGCCCATTCATTGTTGGACTGCTTTGCGAATTATTATCTTCGTGGTTTAATATATTTTAACGTTCATGCGATTGAATCTCTTGCATTTTTTTCTCTTTATGATGTCGGATAGTAAGTTGTCAACTTAATTTCAACTAAGGTTATCGTAGAATGTATATTTATTACAATGTAAATTAGAAACAACAACGTTTGATGTTTAAATAAAATATTTGGCACAGATGTCATATACGCACTGCATTTGGCGCGATGTTTTTTATAACAATTTGGCGATAACCTAATTTTTTAATATCACTTACACACATATTTTTAAATTATTTTCAAATATTTAAAAGAAGAAATAATAAATGAACGATATTTTATGAAACAACTAAGTAGAAAAAAAAATTGTTTGTTTGTAGGGGCTAATCTTCGGGCCTGCCGAACCGATTTCAAAAGTAACGGTACCAAAATCAGTTGTTCGCCTGGAATCAAACATAGACTATATCTTATGTTGCCTATATATATACCTATATTATAAAGAGGAAAAGTGTGTTTGTTTGTAGGGGCTAATCTCTGGAACTACCGAACCGATTCCAAAGCTAATGGTACCAAAATGATGGTGTTCACTCCTAATCCAACCTAGGCTATATCTTATGTTGTCTATACCTATATTATAAAGAGTAAGAGTTTGTTTGTAGGGGCTAATTTTCGGAACTACTGAACCGATTTCAAATGTAGTGGTACCAAAACGGTTGTGTTCGCCGGAATCAAACATAGGTCATATCTTATGTCGCCTATACCTATATTATAAAGAGGAAAAGTTTGTTTGTTTGTAAGGGCTAATCTCCGGAACAATCGAACCTATTTCAAAAATAATTTTACCAAACAGATGGTGTTTGCCCGGAATTAAACATAGTCTATATCTTATGTGGTCTATACTTATAATATAAAGAGGAAAAATTTGTTTGTTTGTAGGGGCTAATCTCCGGAACTACCGAACTGATTTCAAAACTAATGGTACCTTAATGATGGTGTTCATCCGTAATCCAACATAGGCTATATCTTATGTTATCTATACCTATATTAAAATGAGGAAAAGTTTGTATGTTTGTTTGTTTGATTGATTGTAGGGGCTAATCTCCGGAACAACCGAACAAATTTCAAAAGTAATGGTACCAAAATGATTGTGTTCGCCCGGAATGAAACATAGGTTATATCTTATGTTGATGCCACAAATCCAAGAGAGGCGCAGCAACAAAAAACTTTCTAAAAATGCGTTTTTTGTGTTACTGAAGGGACTACAAGTATGAAATTTAACATGGTAATTACTTATAAGATTAAAATGATCTCTAGCATTTCTTTAAAAATTCGAATTTTAAAAGGGGGAGGAGGTACACGAAAAAGCGTCATAACACTGTTAAAAATCTGCATGATTTGCTTCATCATCATTCCACCGGTTTGACAAAAATCTATTTCTTGACTAAATAGTTAGGCATTCTCATTGGTCAGAATAAATATAGTCTGTAAAAGAAGTAGAGTTTCGATGCAGCAAATGCTGCACACTAATAAAGTAAAAACTTTCTGAATGGCAATCTGTAAGCAATCTAAGCACGTGTCAAACTGATTTCAAAAATAAATTGGTGATGATAGAATCTGCTAAAACATAACAAACGTAAGCTACATTTTATTTCAGTGACATTATCAACAGAGGGTGCAGGATCCAAAAGTATTCAAACTGAAGATTTTTACTGTACTAAAGAGTCTATAAACTTGAAATTCGGCATGGTAGTTACTTACAAAATATAAATGTCTTCTACGAAATGTCGGGAATAAATGTGAAATTAAAAGTTGTGAAGCGAAGGAGCGGTGCGAAAAGCGTTCTAAAAAATTCGTAAATTACGATTTCTGCGCAAGATCAGGAATTAATAAGCCGATTATAAAAGAGATGGTTTTGTATCAACGGTAACACTCTCTGCTCCTACATAGATCATTCTAATGATCCTACACTCTAATGATCCTCTATGTTCTATGCCAGTACCGCGACCACATGGGTAAGCAGAAGCAATAAATACTTAATAAAAGTCTTTAAAAACTTTCTAAATTACGTTTCTTTGGTATATTAGAAAATATCAAACCGATTTCAAAATTAAAATTTTTAATTTTTAACTGCCCCTTTTCTATCATAGGCATTTTATGTTAATACCACTACCCCTCGAGAGATGGTAGACCCTCAGAAAACAAACTTGAATTGTGATATGATTAATTTAAAAATGTAAATGCATAAGAATATTGTTTTTAAAAAAGAACAACTACTTCAGATGAATACTGAATGGAATATAAGAATTGGGCATAAAAGTTTCAATATATTTTCTAAGTTATCGTTTATTTAGAAGTATTTTTAGTTCTTCGTATTATTTTATGCCTTAATTTCGGAATAATGCATGCAATAATGAAATTCAGTCAAACTGTGGCTTAAATGGAAGTTTTTGAATTATTACTCAATACATTATTATATCAAATGAAAATCAGATATGTATGCTATATAAGTATCACTTGGCATATTTCAACTATTACGCGAGCAAAGCCGCGGGTTTTGCTAGTATACATATATATACATATTGTATTTCATATATATATTACTTGTTGAAGTAGTTATTTAATTAATCTTTGGAAAAAAACGTTTTCATAGATAAAAAAAAATCACATTGAGAAAAATTATCTTCATACATTTAAGCGTATTCAAATATAAATCCAGTTGTTTCCATGGCAACAAAATCTAATCGACAGTTTTCAATTGGACTTTGAGCTTGAAACAAATTTAATTAATTTAAATTATGAATTTAGTTTTAAATCTCAAATTTTAATGATTAAATTTGGATATAATTACACATATCGATATAACAAAATTATACTTAAAACAAACTAAAACTTACAAAACTAAAGTTATTTAAATTAAATTTATCAAAACAAGTTGAACATGAAGCTTTTTTTTCCTTGAAGTGTATTTGACATAAAGTATTTTTTGAAATTACATTCCATCGCCAACCGGCGATAAACAGCCAAATAACAAAATTTTCATTATTTTTTTTACGGTTACTTAATGGAGATTCCGCCGAAATTTTTTTTATAAACGTATATACCCATATGAGACGAACATTCTGTAACTTTTTCAGATTTTTCGGGGTATGCCCGTATGGAGACCTTCCTTGTAAGATATGAATATTTATAAAACTTAGTTATATAGCACTATGTGTTTCATTTCCACGTTTGAAGTGCAGTTACCAACTTAAGAGGTCACTCGACTCGCTCAAAAAGGCCCGGATGGTAATGTTAAGTCTATGGGTGCGTTCTTTTAAAATATCTCGCTCAAATTATAATATTTTTACACGATTATGTTTGGATAGAATAGCTAAGTTTTAAAGCCATATTTTACTTTTTCGATTTCGGTTTTCGATTACTTTTTCGATTTTTTTATTACTGTAACTTTTGGAACCAATCGAAACGGATTCTGACATTGAAACTATCATAATAATTAATAAATATAACCAAATTCCAAAAAGTAAAACCTAGACCAGTTGTAGATCGTCCTCTGCTATCCTATAAAAAAATCATGTAAATATATTAAAATCCGTACAAGATATTTGAAAATAACGCTCCCATTGACTTATCATTATTGCCTCTTCATTTACAGTGTGTTCTTTGGCCGATTTACAAAATATGTAAGAGTAATAAACTAGTCCAATAATTTCTCAGGTATTCTTAATAAGCATTTTTTTTTGGTCTTACACAGAAATTTTACCCCTCCCCAACCCCACACGCAGAAAAAAAAGAAACTGTGATGAAAAAAAATTCTTATTCAGTTTTTCAGAAATTTGTTCATTAAAAGTATAAAAAGAGCAAATATTTATATATAGCTTTGACCTTAATTTTATTTAACTTAGTAAAATACTTCATAATTAATTAGACGAAATGAAAAATTTGTTTGCAGTCCATTTGCATAATTGCTATTAATTTAAGAAATACGTCTTCCATGGAGCTGTTTGTAGTCTTTATAGTCCAATGCTAATTTATTTCAAAGCTAATATACTTCATTTTTTTAAAGATTAAAATAAAAAACTATTTAAAATGTAAGTATTTGATTCAAACATAGGTTCTACTAAAAAAAATGGAATGTTTCTGAATAAGTTTCTTTCAAAGCCGTTCAAATCAATTACCAAATTTTTTAACTTTAAACAAGCATACGTAGGTATGAAATTTAATTGAATTTGTTTTAATTGACATTTCAGAATATTGAAATTGGAATTTAAACAAGTGCTCTGAGTCATATACATAATTGCAATTATTTAATTAAGGAATTTCTATTTTTAATGTTTGTATATTTTATTCTTATTTTTCTTTTGGAGTCTGGTTTATATTTTTATTTATTTTAACACGATATTCTGAACTATTTGAAGTACATAATCTTGCTCATGTCTCATTTGTATGTTCTACTGCTGCTACATAACTTTTAAGTAACTTAATTTTTTATCAAAATTCCATTGGAGTTATTTCCTGCACCAACGCATTTTTGATTTGTTCAGAGCAAGGGTACCTTATCATAATATCGAGGCTTGTCATTCGTTAAGTTTCCTTTGACCGCAGTACACGTGGTCAGAAACCCCATGATTTTCCCGTTGGTAGCACCATCTAATGTGAGAAACTGAAATATTTTCAATTTTTTCCTATGAATTTGTGCATGGATTATTAACAGTAGTATGCACCAGGTGGCGTTACTTATGAGACAAAGTCATATAATAAGTTGGCAATTATAGGGACAATTTCAACAATAGATTTTCTCCTGAATGCGAGGCCTTGTTATTATGATAAGGTGGCCTTAGTTCAGAGATTTCAACGTAATGAGATTTTACGAGTAATAATGAGAAAAATCTATCAAATTTGCCCTCTCCGTTGCGTAACGTGAATTCTTCACTCAATCATGAGTCTAATGAAAATTACATCAGACTCCGTTCAGAAAAGAGATATGCAGCCTTTCATTCTAAAGCAATAAAAATGTCAACTGACCTTTCTTTTCCAACCATACTTGTGATTTTAAACAAAAAGATAGGAGATTCAATAATGGCGAAAGTTTAAAATTGAGTCAAAGAAAAGATTTTTCTTCTTCAGGCTCACCATCCATTTCCTTCTAAAGAAAGATATTAAAAATGAAAAGTACTGAGTGACTAATACAAAGAGACCCGACAATTGAAGGTAATTCAATAATACGTGTATGGACTTTACCCACGAATGGCAACAGTCACGCCTCTGTGGAGAAAATCCCTCTGAAAAAGGTTGCTTATTGGACGAAGGGGAGCAGTGTAAAAATGTTCTTCATGTCTATTGATGTTTTTTCTGTTTACCCACGGTTGGTGTCCATGGGAAAAGTCCATTCGGACCTTAATGTTTTGCGCAGACTAACCTCTTAACTGTTAGAAGTATAGATTTCTTGTGCCGATGCGGTATTTTTAAATTTTTATTGACTTTTAGGGGAAGTAACTGATGTCCTGCAAAACAGGAATCTTTCCCTCAAGCAGGGTTAAGTTCCTTATCTCCTGACCCATTGTAGATGTTCCCTCATTCTTTTGTAAATAAACTGCACACGAGATTTGAACAGAAGGTTTTCTAGAATACTGTTGAAGAATGGTAAAACAAGCGTGTGCATGCAGATTAAGGCTTCGTTCAAATAATTGTTTTGCAATTATTCAACACTTTTCCAGGAACAATATTTTTATCTATACCTCTATAGTTAATGCACAAAAGGACGGGGACATTCAACAGTTTCTCAGAAGATAAAAAGATTAAATCAACCTCGAGTAAATGCTCCCGTCTTGCTAGACGTCCTTCAGTTTTCTTTCAAGGCATTAAAGATTCAAAAAACGCTCCTTGACCAGAAGAATAAGATAGCGAGTAGAATGTATGCCTACCTGGAGCGTAATTCTCTGTATTAGGTAGACTGACATATTGTGATGTTTTGATACACTAGTAATTAAGAGAGGAAAATAATATTTTTTACAAGATCACTTGAATGTTTTAGAAATAAACAGACTAATAGCTTTAAACAATATTAATAGGGTCGCGCTTCATTTTATTTTACTTTTTAAACTGTAAAATAAAAAGGTGCGTGTGTTTACTAAAATCATATGTCTGTTTTTCTACATTTTTTTTTTTACTTTCAGGTAAATATAATATTTTTAGGTACTACTCTGTTATCCCGTCGACCAGTTTCGCCAAATTATACAAATCGCCAAACTAATAGCCAAATTATACATATTGACATAATTGACATTAATAATAAAGAAAAAAACAAATAATTAGTAGAATATTAATAAAAATACAAATAAAGAGTCGAAATAAAAATCACTTAATGACATTTTAAACACGTGAATCGCATTTAATGTCATTGAATGTGGCATTTACGATCATCCATTATTGGATTTTAACCTTATAATTTGGCGATAATTTTTTGGTCGACGGGATAACCTAGTAGTACCAAGGTATGTAACGTTAATGATGGAATTGTTCTCAGATTGTTAAAGAAACAAAAATAGATTGTGTTTAAATAAATATATTAACGATCTTAATGATCAATATTTTTGAAAAATATTTTCAAATGATGTCTATTTCTTTTTTCGGTACTTCTAGGTTATCCTGTCGACCAATTTCACCATATTATACAAATCGCCAAACTAATAGCCAAATTATATATGTTGACATAATTTTTATTTTAAATAACGAAAAAACAAATAATTAGTAGAATATTAATAAAAATATTAATAGAAAGTCGAAATAAAAATCACTCAATGACATTTTAAACACGTGAATCGTATTTAATGTCATTGAATGTGGCATTCACGACCATCCATTATTGGCATTCAATCTTATAGTTTGGCGATAATTTTTTGGTCGACGGGATAACCTAGTAGTACCTATTTTTATTAACTTTAAATGATTTTTTTAACAGAGAAAATTCTGTTTATATTCTTCACTAAAATAAATATATTTTTTAATTCTTTTAATCGCTTTCTGTTTTGCCTGTACGTCATATGGGCATCGTGTTTTTGCCAATCATCATTTTCCTGTAAATTGTACGGGCATCTGTATTCCAACTATGACTTATTATACTCACCAGTAAATTTTTATTGTAAATTTTGCATTATATAATTGGAACATAAATTTTTTTTTATTCAAAATTTTTGTTTTGAAATAACCGGTGACAAAAGATTAAAAATTCTGCGAAAGATATGAAAAAAGGGTACTTCTAGGTTATCCCGTCGACCAAAAAATTATCGCCAAACTGTAAGATTAAATGCCAATAATGGATGATCGTGAATGTCACATTCAATGACATTAAATGTGATTCACGTGTTTAAAATGCCATTAAGTGATTTTTTTCGACTTTCTATTAATATTTTTATTAATATTCTACTAATTATTTGTTATTTCGTTATTTAAAATAAAAATTATGTCAACATATATAATTTGGCTATTAGTTTGGCGATTTGTATAATTTGGCGAAATTGGTCGACGGGATAACCTAGAAGTAACCTAGAAGTTCAAAAATATTGATCATTAAGATCGTTAATATATTTATTTAAACAACAATCTATTTTTGTTTCTTTAACAATCTGAGAACAATTCCATCATTAACGTTACATACCTTTAAAAATTTATTAATGTGACGTTCTTTTGTTTCACACTTTTAGAACTCTTATAACGAGCAATTAACCACTTAATGTCGCATTAAATTACAGTTAAAAAATTCAAATTCATTATTGCCACCACTTCTTTGAAAAAAATATTTATCTTAATCAATGACAAGTAAAATGATACCAGAATAAGATCAATTACATTATATTATAAAACTGGTCGGAATCAAACATTTCTGAATCAAAGCCGTGGAACTTGCAGCCCGTGAATGTCTCGTTCGCGACAATTAAATGGTTAATTTGTAAAATAATAACGAGAAATATGTTCAAAATTTAATTTTCTTTTCTTTTTTATTTTGAGCTATATTAAAAATGTGGTGACTACGATATAAAATTAATGAGAGATTTTGCTGCAATCGAGACAGACGCCGGAGATTTCTTTTAATGGTTTTACTCTCATATATTACAAATCACACACAGCATAAACGCGCATAATATTTACATATTTACATTAAAATAATTTCGTTTCATAATATTGATTCTTTTAACATTAAATATCAAAATAAACAGTAGCTTTTAACATTCATTACTACCGTTTTCAATCTCTCTCTCTCTCTCTCTTCATCTCATCCTCTATGAGATCGAAATTGTAGTGTATATGGCGCGAAGCGCCATTTATACTAACATGATTGTTGTAAAATGAAATGAAGTGAAACTAATTGAACGCGTAAATTAAATTGGAATAAAATTTTAAAAGAAACCATGACGCATAAAATTGTTTGGAAATTTATACCTCCCACCGCAGCTTGGTGGGGAGGCTGGTGGGAAAGGTTAGTTCGCATTGTAAAATAATTGTTAGTACGTACTTTAGGTAGATCTGTATTGACTTATGAAGAATTGAATACACTTATATGTGATTGTGAATCTGTGATTAACTGCAGACCTCTAACCTATATCTCAGAGGACCCACTGGAGCTAGTACCTCTCACTCCCGCTATGTTTCTTACTGAAAACCGAAGTTTCAGTAATTCGGTAATTCGGTCCATTCGGTTCGGACCAGGTAAATGTATAATTGAACGCGTAAATTAAGAAAATGAAAATATCGTCTGATTTTATTTGTTATTATTCGAAGAACTTTGACAAGTGTATGAGAACGATGGAGTTCTCTGGATGTAATGATGGATGTGGCTTTTGGAATTAAACGACAATTTTTATAATATATGGACTTTTAGATTAATTTGAACTTAGAATAAGTTTATCTTAACAGATGAGTATGAATTCAATTCAAGAGCTCCAAAAGCATCGCGTAGATGCAACCCGCAAAATGAAGACATGCATGATTAGTAAGTAATTTTTAAACTAACCCTATTTTCGAATTCTAACATACTGGTACCCTCGGTTCGGGACAGGAGTTTTGAATTTTAATTAATTTTAAATGAAAAAATGAATCTGAGTAGTTTGAAAACTCAGAGAAAAGGACTGAGAGCTGCTTTTACTCTCATGTTTAAGAAAATTGAAACTGAATTAACTAAAGAAACATGTGACATTAAAGAACGTTCTATTTTGAAAACTCAACTGTTTGATAAATTTCAAGGGATGGACACTTGTCAAAGTAAAATTTCGGAAATATTGTTACAAGATAAGGACGAAAAGTTGTTTACCGAAGATTTTGAAGGTGCTGAAGAATATCGAGAAAAATATATAGAAATATGTGCACGTATTGATGAAAAGATACAGTTTTCTTCATCTCCTGGCGAAGAAGTAAAACGCAAATTTAAATTACCGGAGATCGAGCTGAAAAAATTTAACGGCGAACCAAAGGAATTTTTATCATTTTGGAGCCAGTTTAAGAAAATACATGAAGACGATTCTATTGCCGCGGAGGATAAGATGCAGTATCTATTCCAATGTATGGAACCGAAATCAAAAGCGGAGCGTTTAATATCAAGCTATCCAGCTACCGCGGAAAATTATCCGAAGGCTATCGATCAATTGAAACAGAGATTTGGACGAGATGATCTTCTTGTGCAAATTTACGTCAGGGAATTATTAACCCTCGTAATGAAAAATGCCACTGCACCTAAAATGAAAGTTGACTTAGCCTCTTTATACGATGAATTAGAAAGCAAACTCCGTGCCTTAGAAAGTTTGGGAAGAACTCAAGAGAAGTATGGAGACTTTCTCATGCCCTTGGTTGAGAGCTGCTTGCCTGAAGAAGTTCTTTTGACCTGGGAAAGAAGCCGAAATCATGATACATATTCCAGTGAGAATTCCAGAACTTTAAAAAAACTGATGGACTTTCTACGCCAAGAAGTTCAAGGAGATGAAATGGTATTTTTAGCAAGAAAAGGTTTTGAATCTGTTGTTAGAAAAAAGAACATTTCATCTGAAATTATTAGCAAACCTGATCCAGCCACCGCATCTGCATTGGTGAGTATAGAAAATAAAGGTAAGAAAAACAACTGCATATTCTGTGATAGGTTTCACCCCTCTAATAAATGTTTTGGGGCTAAAAAAATATCTTTAACTGAAAAACAAAAAAATTTGTTAAAAAAGGGGGGTTGTTTCACTTGTTTGCAAAAAGCTGGTCATCTGAGTAAGAATTGTAATATTAAAAATAAATTAAAATGTAATTATTGCCATAAACCTCATTTTGAAATAATGTGTCCAGAACAAAATATAAATAATAATCAAAATGATACTTTGAAATCTGAAAATTCTCTTTCTAATTGTAGTAGAAATAAAGTTGTGTATATGCAAACGCTTGGCGTGCGCATTCAATCGCAAGGTCGCCAAAAAGTCGTACGCGCACTGCTGGATTCAGCGAGCCAAAGTAGTTACGTAAGCGAGAGAATAACGAAATCACTAAAAATGCATCCTATAAGAAAAGAAATAATTATTCACGCGCTGTTCGGGGGGGATGAAACGAAACCTAAAAAACATGATGTGTTTTCGGTAGAAATCAGTGAATTAGATGGAAATAATGCTTTTTGTTTTGAAGCATTTTCCGAAAAAAAGATTTGCGGATTTGTACCTAAAATTAAAGATTACAGAATCTTAAATGAATTAAAAAGAAATAAAATAAATCTATCTGATGATTTTTGTAAGGAATCTGAAATTGATCTTTTGGTGGGGGCTGATATGATAGGAAAATTATTGACAGGAAATTTAATTCAATTAAATTGCGATTTGACTGCCATAGAAACCAAGCTCGGTTGGACAGTAATGGGGAAACAAACGTGTGGCAAGAAACATAACGTTTTGACAACATTGTCTATGCACGTTAGAAATATTCCTTTGAATGAATTATGGAAACTTGAAACCATAGGAATTTCTGACCCCATTCAGAGTTTTGAAAAACGGGAAAACTTTGATTTAAACGATTTTAAGGAAAAAATGAAAATTCTTCCCGATGGCAGATATGAAGTAGGGCTTCCATGGAAGTGTAATTTTAAGAACTTGCCCGACAATAAAATTTTAGCTTGGAAGAGATATGAAAAAATGATTAATAAATTGAAATGTGGGGGATTTTTCGATGAATATCAGGAAGTATTTAAGAATTGAGAAAAATGAATATTATTGAACGTGTTCCAGAAAATGAATTAAGTAATGAATGTCATTATTTACCGCATAGGCCCGTCATCAGGTTAGATAAGGAAACCACAAAAATACGCCCTGTATTTGATGCGTCTGCTTCTGAGAAAGGGAAACCCTCGTTAAATGAATGTTTGTATAAAGGCATCAATCTTATAGAATTAATACCTGATATTCTTGATCGTTTTAGAATGTATCCTATCGGTATAACTGCAGATATAGAAAAGGCTTATTTAATGTTATCTGTTATGCCTAAAGATAGAGATTTTCTTAGATTCTATTTCCCATGTAATGAAGGACAATTGATTTATAGACATTGTAGAGTTGTATTTGGTGTCTCTTCTAGCTCTTATTTACTAAGTGCATCTATAATGCATCTTTTAGAAAATAGTCCTCCTGAATATAAGGAAACTGCTGAAAAATTAAAATGTTCATTTTATGTAGATAATTGTGTATCAGGTGTTTCTAACATTAATGAAGCTGAAATGTTTATTGAAAATGCAAAGTTATTAATGTCTAAAGGATGTTTCAATTTGCGTTGTTTTGAAAGCAATGTAGCTTGCAAGAATGTTGATAAACATTCTGGGGATACTTCAGTTTTGGGGATTATTTGGAATTTAGATAATGATTCTTTGAAATGTTGTTTAGATTTAGAAACATTAACATGTGAAAGGAAAATTACTAAGAGATTAATTTTGAGCATTGTGCAAAAGATTTTTGATCTTATCGGCTTATTCTCTCCTGCTACATTGCTTCCAAAATTATTGCTACAAGACTCATGGAAACAGAAAATTCCATGGGATCGAGAATTACCTTGTAACATTGTGAGTGCTTTTCTGAAATGGTTGAAGAGTATTGATGTTTTAAAAGAAGTAGCTATACCTCGATACTTAGAAATTAATGCTTCATCTGAACTTCATGTTTTTGTTGATGCGAGTAAAGGGGCATATGCAGCGTGCGTCTTCGCTAGATCAATAATTGATTCCGAAGTCAAGGTTACGCTTGTTAGAGCGAAGTCTAGGGTTGCTCCCCTCAAAACTTTGAGCATGCCGCGTTTAGAGTTAATGGCTTGTTGTATAGGTACTCGACTTGCGAGTTCTATCGTCAAGGCAATAAATATGCCAGGTCTAAAAATCACATTCTGGTCAGATTCTACTACCGCAATTTGGTGGAAAAAGGAACATGGAAATTGGTCGGTTTTCGTGAGCAACAGAGTCAAATAAATTCGGCAGATGTCCAATATAGAGTCATGGAAGCACGTTCCAGGAAATTTGAATATAGCTGATATACTTTCACGTGGATGTTCTCCACAGAAAATGCTTAGTTCGCGATGGTGGGAAGGTCCTAAGTGGTTAAAAGAAAATCCTGAATTTTGGCCAATTGGCGCGATTGACTGTCAGCCAAAAGATGTTGATTTAGAAAGAAAAAAGGTCGAAATTACGAATATTGATCTAGCTAAAGACGCACCCTTTTGGCTCTTAGATAATATATCTAATTATGATAAGATGATAAGAATATTTGCTTGGATTCTGAGATTTGTAAATAATTGCCGAAATGTTTCTAATAAGTGTAAAGTTTCTAATCTTACTCAAAATGAAATTGAAAATTCTGAAAAATATCTAATCCGTTTAGTTCAGAGCTGTTATTTGTATAATAAAAGGTCATTAAATGATATAGTAACATTCACAGATGATAATGGAATTTTAAGAATAAAAACTAAAATAACTGAAAGAAATGACCGAGAATCATTTTTGTATCCAATATTGTTGCCAGGTAAATGTGAATTTACTAAGTTATTGATTAGATCAATACACCAAAAGAATTGTCATGCAGGTATAAGAACAATGCAATCTTTAATAAGAGAAAGATTTTGGATAATTAGAGCTAGAAGAACTATTAAAAATGTATTGTACGACTGTATTGCATGTAAACGTTTTAAGGTAAAGTCTTTGTCAAGCGAACCAACACCTTTGCCACCAGATCGCGTAACAGATTGTGCTGTCTTTGAAATTATTGGAGTAGACTTAGCCGGGCCTTTATTCCTAAAAAATGGCGAGAAAGTTTGGATAGCATTGTTTACTTGTGCCGTTTATCGCGCGATTCACCTTGAACTAGTCAATTCGCTATCTTCTGATGCTTTCCTGCTAGCACTTAGACGTTTTATAGCTAGACGCGGTAGGCCCAGCACTATTTATTGTGATAACGGAACAAACTTTAGGGGGGCTTTCAATGAACTTTCGAAATTAAATTGGAATAAAATTTTAAAAGAAACCATGACGCATAAAATTGTTTGGAAATTTATACCTCCCACCGCAGCTTGGTGGGGAGGCTGGTGGGAAAGGTTAGTTCGCATTGTAAAAGAATTGTTAGTACGTACTTTAGGTAGATCTGTATTGACTTATGAAGAATTGAATACACTTATATGTGATTGTGAATCTGTGATTAACTGCAGACCTCTAACCTATATCTCAGAGGACCCACTGGAGCTAGTACCTCTCACTCCCGCTATGTTTCTTACTGAAAACCGAAGTTTCAGTAATTCGGATATTATCGAATTAGATTCTCAAAAATTAAGGAGGAGGTTGAATTACAGAGCTAAACTTCTTACAGATTTTAGGCAGCGTTTTAGAAAGGAATACCTCAGCGAATTAGTTCAAAAACATACTGAGAAACATACACGTGAACCGCGAGTGGGAGAAGTAGTCTTAGTTGGGGATGATAACAAAAAACGTTTATTTTGGCCTTTAGCAAAGGTGATTCATTTAATTCCAGGACGGGATGGTAAAGTTCGTGCTGTTAAGTTGAAAACTCAGCACGGCACGGTTTTACGTCCGGTGCAGCGCATCTTTCCTTTGGAAATATATTCGAATGAAATGATTGAAATTGCATCCAAACCGTCGGGTGAAGAGAAAACTAGTTCCAGTGAGCATGATGATCATGAAAATGTGTCTTCTCCTGATAGTGTCATACTTAAGAAATATACCTCTTCTGGAAGATGTGTAAAAGCTCCAAAGAGGTTGGATCTTTTTAATGATAATTGTTATGTATTTGAAACTCTCCCCAAGTTTCAAAGGGGGGAGGATGTTGTAAAATGAAATGAAGTGAAACTAATTGAACGCGTAAATTAAGAAAATGAAAATATCGTCTGATTTTATTTGTTATTATTCGAAGAACTTTGACAAGTGTATGAGAACGATGGAGTTCTCTGGATGTAATGATGGATGTGGCTTTTGGAATTAAACGACAATTTTTATAATATATGGACTTTTAAATTAATTTGAACTTAGAATAAGTTTATCTTAACAGATGAGTATGAATTCAATTCAAGAGCTCCAAAAGCATCGCGTAGATGCAACCCGCAAAATGAAGACATGCATGGTTAGTAAGTAATTTTTAAACTAACCCTATTTTCGAATTCTACCAATGATCTTGAACCCGTTTTCATTTTTTTTTCTTTCTTGTTTTTAACAATGGCGGAATTTGATTCAAATTCTTGGTTCATTATAAACTATCTAAAAAATCATTTACATTACACTTTAGTTTATCATTATTGTTTTCTAATTATAAAAAAATAAATACTTAAATACTTCGTTAAAAAAAGAGAAAAAGGAGCATTCATAATTTTACGTTTCTTAACTTCATGTAATGAACATTTCAGTCCAAATTCAAAAAGTGTATGTTTCATCCTTATTCAAATTATTTCTGGAAAAATGATGTACTTCCACTCTCAAAATAGATTAAAACATCTCACTTAAGACACTTTCCGACAAATTACAACTTTTGTCGCTAGAAGTAGAAAGCCCACTGAAGTTACTTTTTGTTACCATTTTCAATTCTTCGAACAACAACATTCCATCATAACATTCTATCATAACAAACCTGTCATTGCCATTTGCAACAAACAAAAAGTAACTTCAGTGGGCTTTCTACTTCTAGCGACAAAAGTTGTAATTTGTCGGAAAGTGTCTTAAGTGAGATGTTTTAATCTATTTTGAGAGTGGAAGTACATCATTTTTCCAGAAATAATTTGAATAAGGATGAAACATACACTTTTTGAATTTGGACTGAAATGTTCATTACATGAAGTTAAGAAACGTAAAATTATGAATGCTCCTTTTTCTCTTTTTTTTAACGAAGTATTTAAGTATTTATTTTTTTATAATTAGAAAACAATAATGATAAACTAAAGTGTAATGTAAATGATTTTTTAGATAGTTTATAATGAACCAAGAATTTGAATCAAATTCCGCCATTGTTAAAAACAAGAAAGAAAAAAATGTGACAAGCATAAATTATGAAACACTTTCTAACATATTCAGAATAATGTAACAAAAATGCACTGTACAGTCAGCTAAAATATTCTATCTAATTCAATAATATGGAAACGCATTTTCTATAACACAGCATGGAATTTGTAGTAAATATAAGTAATGTATATCGATTTTATTACATATACAATAGTTTAACATAATTAAAATATTCTGTACATAATGTCCCTTCCATACTATTATGTGACAGAAATAATTTGTCATGACCTGTATAGGAATAATAAATGTATTTTAGTGGCCTTCATAAATGCACACCGATTTCATGATGTTTCGGCGGATATAACATCATTAAAAATATTTGAAACTACTTTCTCCCATCGGCCGTAATGTCACGGATTACTCTTGACTGTCCCTGTAGATCAATCACATATCCGATTTTAATAAAGTTTGAAATGGCTCAACAAAATTCTGCAGCAAATATTATATCTTAAAATACAAATGATTACTTTTCAATTAATTTAATTAATTAATTTTTACTTTTTACGTTTTCGATTTTGGTTTCAGGTTTTTCATTACAAATTGCTTTAAATTTCTGAACCGGTACTGAAATTGAAACTATCATAATAATAATAAAAAATAATATATATATATAACCAGAATCGAAAGGGTAAAAACTAGCTTAATTGTAGATCGTTTTCAGCTACACTGTAAAAAAAAAAAAAAAGGTCGATCTACTGAAAAAATTTTAGTGATCCTTGTAATTACAAAATTTTTTTTTGTAATCTTACTCGGTTACTAGGAAATCTGTAAGAATTACTAGAAAAAAGCTAGTAACGGATAGAGTTAATTGTTTTATATTTTTAATAGCTATTACTAAAACTCACTTGGTGTGGCCGTGATAGCCTAGTGGTCATAGCACCGATCTCCAGGCTGAAAGGTCTCGGGTCCGATGCTGGACGCCACCGAATGCGCCCTTGAATGTATGCAGTATAAGTACTCTTTAAAGAAAGAGATTATGAAAGTCCTGACGGAGCAGGTAGCAATGTTTGGTGCTGCCATCTATTGCGGCTTATTATTAAAAATAATTTTGGAGCTATTACTAAAATTTGCTTGGTGGCACATATTAAAAAGTTTTAAGTTAGTTATGGGTCATTCCATGTCAATTCAACCAGACCTTGTAACCCGACCCTCAGGGATTTTGATGAAATTTAGTGTACACACTAATTCTATCATGAAATGATTCCATCAGAAATTTTTCCTTCTTAGACCTCATAGTTTGTGAGATATGGGGGGTCCAATTCTTGAGTTTTTCTCAAATCCCATATTTCTGAGTCTGTATTTTGAGATTGCAGTTCCATCTTCAAAAAATTGTTTCTCTGGATCTAAAACATGAATCATCCTAAAAATATCACTGTAAGAAGATAAAAAGATGCAGATTTTAATAAAAAATATTTAAAAAATTTACATGTAATATTTAGGATAAAAAAAGTCAGCCAAAGTTGAGAGTAATGGTTATTTTTTCAAATTTTTGTCACTTCACGAAAAAGGCTGTACACAAAAAGGCAAATTAAATTTCCAATTTCTTTTTGTTTTAAATAAAAGTTTTCACTTTGGGCTTTCTATTTATGCAATAAAAATGATGTGTTTCGCATGGCTTATGCAAAAATTTTGGGTACTTTCCAATTAGCCGGATAAGTGCTTTATTTTTATATATGACATATGCACACAAAAAAGCAAATGAAATTTCCAATTTCTTTTTGTTTTAAATAAAAGTTTACACTTTGGGCTTTCTATCTGTGAAATAAAAATGATGTCTTCCGCATGGTTTATCCAAAAATTTTGGGTACTTTCCAATTAGCCAGATGCGTGTTTTATTTTTACATATGTAGATATGTATAGATCTATATAAATACAGATGTATTATACATGTACATATGTATGCGTATATATACAGTATATTGATATATATATGTATCACACTGGTTCCCGTCTAACCGAAAAGTACCAGATTTTGCCTTGTTTTGAGAATCTGCACCAATTAAGAGGGAAAAATCTGACTAAGTTTAGCTGTGGTACTTAAATAATTACTGGAATTTCTATGAGTTATTGAATTTAATGTTATTTGATGCATGTTTTTTATTTGCAAAGTAAAGTTTAGGCTTTGTTTTTTAATGATTAAAAAAAAATCTGACTGTAATATGTTTCCCCATTAAATTTAGTGAATGGTCCATATATTTCATTTAGTTATTTAATAATGGGCATTTTTGCTAATTTAAAGAATCTCTTACTTTTATTTTCAATAATTAAACTCAAAACAGATTTTTTTTTTTTTTTTTTTTTTTTTTTTTTTTTTTGTACACTGTAAAATAAATAATTTTTTCTTCTCACATTTCCATTCTTTCTTTCGAATGCTTATACATTAATTATTTGTGTTTAAAATTGTTCAAAACCTTGTATTTCCTTTCCTTGGTTAATTTTAATCAGTTTAAATATTTATATTGGCAAGTTTAAATACACAAATGTTTAACAGAACTTAAATTTGTTTCTATAGTCTAAAAGATTTAGTTGCACCTGCCTTGTATAAACACCTTCTGAACTTCTTATAAAGGCAGGGTAATGTTCGTAGTGAAAGCAGATGTTTTGAAATCATTTTAATCAAATTATTGTCATTCTGTTGTTTCTTATCATAGAAGAATGATCTAACTTTTACTGTGCTACTAAAAATATATTTTGATTGTTACATATTTTATAGTTTGTGATAAATATTTTTTTACTTTATTATTTTAATATGGAGCCTGATATTAAACCTTCTACTAGTTTTCAGGCTTGCAGTATTGAAATATTAACTGGTTTAGAATGTCACAAAACCAGCTATACAAATAAAAGAGAAATAGACTACATTGATAATCTCTGTTATTCAGAAAAATAACTTTTATTAGTTAGGACTATTGCATTTATAAGACAAAAATTAAGTGAAAACCGTTTGATTAATATATGTGAGCATCACAGAATTTGGCTCTTAATGGAATATGAATTTTATCAATATAAATGTGCAGATCCATTTAAGCGGCATAAAAAGCAAGTGAAAAAAAGCAATTATGGCAGTTAATAGAGATTTATATACGGCCGAAAAGGTAAACCAAAGTTGAAAATTATGATTATTTTTCCGAAATTTTGTGACTTTATGATAAAGTCTCTACACAAAAAGACAAATGAAATTTCCAATTTATTTTTGTATCAAACAACATTAAATTTAATAACTCATAGAAACTTCACTAATTATTTAAGTACCACATCTAAACTTAGTCAGATTTTTTTCCCCTTAATTGGTGCAAATTTTCAAAACAAGGCAAAAATTGGTACTTTTCGGTTAGACGCGCACCAGTGTTATACATATATATATATCAATATACTGTATATATACATACATATGTACATGTATAATACATCTATATTTATATAGATCTATATATATGTACATATGTAAAAATAAAACACGCATCCGGCTAATTGGAAAGTACCCAAAATTTTTGTATAAGCCATGCGAAAGACATCATTTTTATTTCACAAATAGAAAGCCCAAAGTTTAAACTTGTATTTAAATCAAAAAGGAATTGGAAATTTCATTTGCTTTTTTGTGTGCATATGTCATATATAAAAATAAAGCACTTATCCGGCTAATTGGAAAGTACCCAAAATTTTTGCATAAGCCATGCGAAACACATCATTTTTATTTCATAGATAGAAAGCCCAGAGTGTAAAATTTTATTTAAAACAAAAAGAAATTGGAAATTTCATTTACTTTTTTGTGTGCATATGTCATATATAAAAATAAAGCACTTATCCGGCTAATTGGAAAATACCCAAAATTTTTGCATAAGCCATGCGAAACACATCATTTTTATTTCATAGATAGAAAGCTCAAAGTGTAAACTTTTATTTAAAACAAAAATAAATTTAAAATTTAATTTGCCTTTTTGTGTACAGCCTTTTTCGTGAAGTCACAAAAATTTGGAAAAATAACCATTACTCTCAACTTTGGCTGACTTTTTTTATCCTAAATATTACAAGTAAATTTTTCAAATATTTTTTTATTAAAATTTGCATCTTTTTATCTTCGTACAGTGATATTTTTAGGATGATTCATGTTTTAGATCCAGAGAAACAATTTTTTGAAGATGGAACTGCAATCTCAAAATACAGACTCAGAAATGTGCGATTTGAGAAAAACCCAAGAATTGGACCCCCCATATCTCTCAAACTATGAGGTCTGGGAAGGAAAAATTCCTGATGGAATCATTTCATGATAGAATTAGTGTGTACACAAAGTTTCATCCAAATCCCTGTTGGTCGGGTTACAAATGGGGGAAAAATTGGTTGAATTGACATGGAATGACCCTTATACGAAAAATTCTTTTATTCAGTTTACAAAAAAAAAAAAAAAAAAAAAAAAAAAAAAAAATGTTTGTTTCACTTGAAAAAAAAAGTTTGTAATGGTTACTAAAAAATGCTGTGGAATACAAATTAACTAAAATTTTTTTAGTAACCTCTTGCTTCTTTTTACAGTGTATATGCAAAAACATCATGTAAAATATTAAAATTTGGGCGAGATATTTAAAAATAATGCACACATTAGACTTAACTTTATCATCCGGGTCTTTTTGGGAGACTCTTGTGGCATCTTAAAGGGTAATTTAGCTTTAAATTAAACTCTAATTATTTATTTTTACACTGATTTCTAAAATAGCCTATTATATGGTTTTTTTTTAGATACTTAAAAAGTAGGATAAATTAGGTTAATCACACTTTTAGTATGTTTCTAAAATAATTTTAAATTAAGCTATTTTTCTATAATAAAAAAACAAATAAAAAATAGAAAAATGAACGACTTGGAATTAATTTGGCGAGTTTCCAGTTATCATAACAATAAACCGCAGATTATCCAGTCAAAAAAGCTTTTAAACTCTGATTACTTCATAACAGGTTACTATAGAATTTTACGGCTTTAAAACTTTATCCATTAATTAGTCTCCATATGGTGAGTGATATAGTGTGAAAATTATTTAATGTACATTTTTTTAGCTCACAGGCTATCATAGCCTGAGCCCGTTCTGTATGTATGTGCGTATGTGCGTAACGCGATAACTCATGATAAAAATATCCGATCCTCTTAAAATTTTGTATGTAGGTATATCCTGACAAGGCGCTTCCCTGATTAGTTTTTGAAGTTCATTCGATATGTATAAGAGGGGGAACGGGGGGCTCATGTCCCCCGTTAGTTGATATAAATGGGATTTTCATGCAGAATTAAGTTTTCAAAATTTAGATTAGGATCATTCTGATGAGGCGATTCCGTGACTGTTATTAGGTGTTCATTGAATAAGTATAAATAGGGGGAACAGGGGTTCTAATCCCCCCCACCCGTTAGTTGATATAAATGGGATTTTCATGCAGAATTAAGTTTTCGTTCAAAATTTAGATTAAGATCATTCTGATGAGGCGATTCCGTGACTGTTATTAGGTGTTCATTGAATAAGTATAAATAGGGGGAACAGGGGTTCTAATGCCCCCCCCCCGTTAGTTGATATAAATGGGATTTTCATGCAGAATTAAGTTTTCGCTCAAAATTTAGATTAGGATCATTCTGATGAGGCGATTCCGTGACTGTTATTAGGTATTTATTAAATAAGTATAAATAGGGGGAACAGGGGTTCTAATGCCCCCCCCCGTTAGTTGATATAAATGGGATTTTCATGCAGAATTAAGTTTTCGTTCAAAATTTAGATTAGGATCATTCTGATGAGGCGATTCCGTGGCTGTTATTAGGTGTTCATTGAATAAGTATAAATAGGGGGAACAGGGGTTCTAATGCCCCCCCCGTTAGTTGATATAAATGGGATTTTCATGCAGAATTAAATTTTCGTTCAAAATTTAGATTAGGATCATTCTGATGAGGCGATTCCGTGACTGTTATTAGGTGTTCATTGAATAAGTATAAATAGGGGGAACGGGGGTTCTAATCCCCCCTCCCTTAATTTATATAAATGGATTTTTTAAGCAGAATTTTCAGATTTTTTTCAAATCTCTCAATAGTTTTGGAAGTTTAATGGTTAAGTATAAAAGAGGGGGATAACTCCTTTGAAATTATATAAATGCTAAATGGGTTTTTATTAAGAATTATCTAATTTGCTCTGAATTTTGGATATAGATTTTTTATATGATAAAGCATGTCTTTGATAGTATAGGAGGTTCAATGATTAAGTATAAAAAAAGAGGAAAGGGGAGAGCTGTTTCCCCTTCTTAATTTTTTTTTCGAACGGAATTAACCCTTGAAAATATAAGGCTTTAATGTACAATTAGTATTTGTAGCCTGTGAGCTCAATGCCATCAGTTTAACTGGGCAGTATTCTTTATTTTCTCTTTTCCTGCAGTTTCCAAACTATTCGATATAAATGGCTGTTAAATTAAACACGGTATGTATTAATTACTAAAATATCAAATTATAATAGTTACACTGATTATTATCGATGTCACGAACACTGTTTTATTTTATCGAATTATTCAAACACTGAGAAGTTTTAGAATATTTATATTTGTTTAATTGAATATTTATATTTGTATTAATTTGAAACTCGAAAAGTACTTTCGGTATGTGCCGGGAGGGAAAAGTAGCTTTTATATTCCTTTTTTTATATAGTTCATTTTACTTAAACATACGAAGCTAAAATTAGTGGAAATCGATTAGATGATTCAACAAAAATTCCTTATTACTTGATTTTAATACTTTGAAAATTTTATTCAAATTTTAAGAAGTTAAAATAATATTGAATTCAGACACTTATCCCCGGGAAGGACTTTTGTGGCTCCGGAGGAACATTATAGAGTTCCGGGGGAGAAATTGCACTTTTTGTCCATTGAAATACCAAAATCTCAAATTTTCCGGGGGGGGGGGATTCATTCTCCGTGGGGGAATATCCCTCCGTTCCATCCACTGAATTCAACAATGAGCTAAAACGCGGCGAACCCCATAAAAGAAGTTTCGTCAATGCTGAATTTGAATGAGAACTGCCCCAGATTAGTAGCTATGGCCAAATTGGCATCTTTTATGATTGCTTAAATTTTGACGTCGAATTTGGCGATATATCGACAAATGTCGCCAAGTTTGGTGAGATTTTTTTAGGTGCCAAATTTGGCGATATTTGGCCAAGTATCCCCAAGTTTGACGATAATTCGAAGCTAACATTCACTAAAATTCATAAATAAATACTTGAATTTTCTTTCATTGTTGTCTTGTATTAAAATGTCAACCACCTTAGAATTTTAAACTGCTATACTTCATCCATTTTTTTCAAGTTAGACACGAAACAGTAATTACCGGAATCCTTGTGTCATGGCCTAACACTTAATCATAAAAGAAATTTGGATTTCTAAATTTTTTGTGTATTTTGTTTATTTAAAAACATTTAAATGGCCGTCATTTTGAAACAAGGTGGCGGGTGAAACTGACCAATGAACTCGGTCGAGACATTATCCAGAGAAAGAAACAGTGGGCCATTAGCTGGAAAAAAGATGGCAGCCAGCTGTGCCATAAGCGGTAAAGTGCAATAGTGGCATTACTTAAAGCAGTATAAAAGTGTTCGTGCGAAAAAAAGCTGGCCCATCAGTGATGGCCAACAGCAGGCCAGCATTAG
The DNA here is from genome assembly GCA_964019185.1 of Maratus speculifer. NCBI lineage: Eukaryota > Metazoa > Arthropoda > Arachnida > Araneae > Salticidae > Maratus > Maratus speculifer. The sequence goes on along the minus strand of OZ025290.1, from coordinate 368,647,169 downwards.
TATGCCATCACATTACTTCTATCCGGCACTTTTCCTTCAGTCCTAGCACATATCCTACTGCTATTCCTTTGCTGGGGGCCAGCACAGTTAATCCAGCACCATCACTTATCCTGTAGTGTTTATACACTGATAAACTATCAGACAGCTTTTTTTGGTACTACTCTGTTATCCTGTCGACCAATTTCACCAAATTATACAAATCGCCAAACTAATAGCCAAATTATACATATTGACATAGTTTTTATTCTAAATAACGAAAAAACAAATGATTAGTAGAATATTAATAAAAATACAAATAAAAAGTCGAAATAAAAATCACTTAATGACATTTTAAACATGTGAGTCGTATTTAATGTCATTGAATGTGACATTTACGATCAACCATTATTGGAATTTAATCTTATAGTTTTGCGATAATGTTTTAGTCGAAGGGATAACCTAGTAGTACCCTTTTTTAAACGCTCAGAAACCCATCGAGCAACCTGACAAAAATTTGCAATAGAATTCTATAGAAAAAGCATTATAGAATTCTAAATATATAACTTATGCGAATAAACGCTTGTTACCATATTTTCACATTCGTGCAGTTAATTGATTTTAAGATTAATTCATTCATAGAGAATTATTATAGACTAATACTTACTTTTTTAAGTTAATTTAATTATTAATTCTTTTTGCCATGTTTTCCTTTCTTTTGAGAGTTTTTTAAAAAGTTTTTTAATGTATATAATTTAAATTTTATTTGAAATTCTGCTTTGCTAATATTAAGTTACATTCTGAATAACATTTTTTTTCGCTCTAAAATAACATTAAAGTCAATTAACGAAACTTTTTTATACATATGTAAAAAACCACTCGACATCTTTTTTCTAACTTTTGCATTAAATTTATGTTAATTAAAGTTTCGAAATACGGAAAATGAACAAATATTTTAAATGAGTTTGTATAATTACAATTAATTAATTAGCAGATTAATTAATTAAGCAATTTCTGGTTGTTATAATTTTGTACTTTGTTTATTTTTTCGATCTTTTTTCCCCTTGATTTATTCTTAATCTTTAAAGAAGAATTTTCATTAACGGTACTCTTTAGAGTCTAATTTTATTCAAGGGTGTATTTTACTACTACAAGATTACTCTTTGGAAAAAAGCCTTTTTTAACTTCAAATTCTCATTGAAGTATTTTCTGGACAGGAAACGCCATTCAATGAATATTTGAAAAAAAAAATTGTAAAACATTTCCCCTACATTTTAATTTATTTTGAATTAAAAAGAAAAGAATTGAGGATATTTTATACTGATACACTGATATAAACACTTTTTTTGACTGTGTTTTTCCTGAGAACTCGCATTCCTGACTTATATTAATGACATTTTTTTCTACAAACAATAAAGAATTTCTTAAGTATTTTTAAACTTCTTCTATTGTTATTCTTTTTTACTTTTAAAATGCATTTAAATTTTACCACATACATGAAAAAACAGATAATATTTTTTATACAATATTTTAATTGTTTCGATTTAATTTTGCAAATAAACGCGCGTTACTGTGTTTTCACATTCTTGCAATTAACTAATTTTAAGATTAATTCACTCTTGGACAATTTTTATAGTCTAATGCTTACTTTTTCTATGTTAAATTTATCACTAATTCTTTTTGCCATTTTCTTTCTTTTAAAAGCTTTTTTAAATAGTTTATATATACATATATATTAAATTTTATTTGAAATTGCATTTTGCTAATATTAGCTTACATTGTGAATAACATTTTTTTTTTCGCTTCAAAATCCCATTAAAGTCAATTAATGCATGGCACGAAGCTTTTTTATTCACATATAAAAAACCGCTCGACATTTAATTCTAACATTTGCATTATATTTATTTTAATTAAAGCTTCGAAATACTGAAAATGAACAAGTATTTTAAATGAGTTTGTATAATTACAATTAATTAACGGATTAGTTAATTAAGCAATTTTTGGTTGTTATTGTTCAGTACTTTTTGTTTATTTTTTTTCTCTTGATTTATTGTTTATTTTTAGGTAGATTTTCATTAACGGTACTCTTTGGAGTCTAATTTCATTCAAGCGTGTATTTTACTACTACATGATTGCTCTTTGGATAAAGAGGCCTTTTTTAACTTCAAATTCTCATTGAAGTATTTTCTGGACAGAAAACGCCTTCAAAGGAATATATTTTTTAATAATGTGTAAAGCATATCGCATTCATTATAATTAAAAATAAAAGAGTTGAGGATATTTATCAAATCACTTGTTTAATTTTGTTAGGTGCGTTCGTAATAACACAATATGTAGTACGTAGAGTAATCGTCTGATCTGTCCGTCATCCCTCATATAGGAGCGCAAAAACTACCCAATGGAATGGATTGAAATTTGATACATGAAACTGTGTCAAAAATTTGTCGACTCATTTCAAATTTTATAAAAGTAGAATCAAAACTAAAAAAAAAACCTGTCGGCTAGGCCTACAAACACAGGTAAATTTCAATTTCAAAATTTACAAATTTCACCTTTTTTTTTTTTTATAAGAAGAAAGTATTGGATTTGTGAAAATTTTGTTTTCTTCTTGCTCTTTCTAAAGCCAAATAAAAGCAGCATGATACATTGCTCCGCATATATTTAAGGGAGATCAAACTGGTCGCCAAGGGCGGCCAGCTTACTCAGTAATTAAAAAAAATCATAGCTTTACTGTGCAACAATTACGTACAAGAATCATCTAAGTGTATGGTTCCATAAAAGTATGTTTCACTTTCAATGATATGTTACAACAGTTACATCAACCTGAAGATTTAACTAATACAGTTTTTCTTACAAATGTTTACCTATATTTATATATGTGTACCTTTAGATATACGGCATACATCCAACCTAAGGTCTAATTCTTCCCACCCATGGGTGAACAAGCCCGCAGTAATGACAGCCCTGACTTCTTCAACTCAGTGCCCCAACTCACGTAAATTAGGTTGCAACGGAACGTACACACGGTCTTTTATACAGTATCAAAGGAAACTTTTCGGATGTAGAAATCACAAAACTTTCTTCTAACTCATACACGCTAATACTTCCAGAAAAATGAAACATTGCAGTGTCACCAGTTAGCTAATTTACGCCAAAATCTAAACAGCAACTGTATATTTCATGTTCTAACTGAATCTGAAATTTGCTGAAAATCCGTGTATTAGAATTTGAGATAAAATTATCACAGAAATCTGAAAAAATGCATAGAAGCGCCACCTGTTGAGCGATTTACTCTAAAAACGAAAGAATACTAATTTATATCAGGGACTATCTGAATTTGAAGTTTGATGGAAATTCGTTCATTAGTTCCTAAGATACGGCTATTGCGATAACCATGAATAATATCGCATAGCAGCGCCAACTGATGTGCGATTTACGCCAAAATGCAATCAGAACAATATTATATCAAGGACTAACGGAATCTGAAGTTTTATAAAAATCCGTTGATTAGTTCTTGAGATATAGCTATTGTAGAAATCGTGAAAAGGGTAACATAACATCGCCACCTGTTCGAGAATATACATTAAAAACTAATAAGGTCCAGTTTATCAAGGTCTAACTGATTATAAAGTTTTGCGAATTTTGTGCATTAACTCTTGCGATAGATCACCCACAAAATTTATGTCACATACAGACAGACAGGCTCACAGACAGACATTTTGTAAAATCATGTTTTTTGGAATCGCTAACCCCGAAAACGTGATAATCCTTCGAAAACCGGGTTTCGAAAATTTCCACGAATCCAATACTTTCTTCTTGTAAAGATAGAAGAAAGTAAACATTGCCTAGCATTATTTCAGGTGAAATCATCCACCCAGCAATAATACGAGCTGTTAATTCCCAAATTGGCTCAGTTTAAACTTTTATATATTATGTAGAAAAACGGGCAAATCTGTTTCTGTACTCTTTAATATTCAAATATAGTAAAACTTCTGAATAGCATAATCTTCATTGAACAGATTTCTGCATCGGGCTCCATTGTTCTTATTTTTTTTAGCACCGTTTCGAATCTACGTCTCTTCCTCCTGTTTTATAGCCAATCAGACTGCTGAGATCGGCTAAGCCAATTTGGGAATTAACGGTTCGTAGCAATAACGCTTTGCGCCCAGGAGTCTTCATTTGGTGTATGGGGCGCTGCAAGTAAGTCAATAACAAAGTATTATTCGCGCATGCGCTTATGTAAAACTGTTTGAGATACTTTTTATTTGTTATTTTGAACCAATGCTCTACAATATTTACATTCGTCGCTATTAAAATTTATAACTTGAGATTTTTTATGGACATCCTGTATAAGAAAGTAAACTTTTTTTTTGTACGTTTGTTAATAAACTAAGCACATACTAAGCTTTGCGGTAATAGGGCTTAATGATGCAGCACCTTGAAGGATGCGAATCCTTAATGCATTTGTCATGTTTTTCCCTTCATATATTTTTTAAGTTATTGGATCGATTACATTCCGCATTTCGATATATTCGCTATTTTTATTTTCTTCTATCTTTACTTGAAGAAAGTATTGGAATCGTTAAAATTTTCGAAATCCGGTTTTCGACGGATATACAAGTTTTAGGGATCAAAGAGCACGAAAAACATGTTTTTACAAAATGTCTGTCTGTGAGTCTGTCAGTCAGACTGTATGTGACAAAAAATTTTTGGGTGATCTATCTCAACAACTAATGCATGGACTTTCACCAAACTTTAGATTCTGTGAGAACTTGATATAAAATAAATCTGAATAGTTTTTGCTGTATATCTCTCAAAAGGTGGCGCTGCTATGCTGCATAATTTACAATTTCCCCAATAGTCATATCTCAGTAACTAGTGCATGAATTTTTATAAAACTTTATATTTAGTTAGTGCTTAATATAACATGCTTTTTGTTAAGTTTTGGTAGAAATCGTTAAACAGGTAGAGTTGCAATTATACAATATTTGTGATTACTGCAATAGTTCTATCTCAAGAACTAAAGTACAGAATTTCGTCAATTTTCAGATTCGATTAATATATGATAAAAAATTGATCCTGATTAGTTTTTAGTGTACATCACCCAACATGTGACGCTGTCATACAGATTTATCTTTTATCATTTTGCAACTATATCAAAAACTAATGCTCGTATTTTCAACAAACTTCAGATTCAGTAATAAGTTGACACAAGTTGTTGCAAACTAGATTTTGGTTTAAACCACCTAACCAGTGGCTTTGCTAGGCTGTATTTTTCAGGAAGTATTAGCATGTATAAGATAGAAGAAAGTTTTGGGATTGCTACATTTAACTAGTTTTTTTTTTTCATTTTGATAATCAAGATATTAAGAGGGGACACTTATCTCTTTAAACTATATAGTATAAAAAAATCATTTTTTTTATTTAATAAAAACGCATATTAGTGTCTACAGAAAATTTCTACATACTATTAGTTAACAAGCGATGATTTTTCTGCCAAGATATGCAAAATACGAGTAATTTTTAACATTTTCTTAATAGGAAAATAATTTTTTTCGAAAGATGAAGATACATTTATAAATTACAAAATTTTATCTAAATAAATTCATATGCATGTTAAGTTCTTCAAAATATTTTCTTCCATAAATAATAAACGTTCTACGACAGGCTATTAAAAAGATAGTATACGTCACATAAAGTTTAATTTTAGAATATTTCGATCAATGTTATTCCAAATTAAAAGAAATTTTTCGAAAAACTTTGCTGCTAAATTTACACAGTAAAACTAATTTGGCGAATTTCCAGTTATCGTAACATTAAAGAACAGATTATCTGTCAGAAAAAGTTACTAATTCTGTTTACAAAATAACTAATTATGATGTTTTCTAGTTTGGAAAACATACCCTTTAATTAACGTCCGTGTTTTATATGATGTAGCTTTAAAACTATTTAACAAATTTTCGCTCGATTTTTTTCCTCTTTCATCATAGTTTCCAAACTATTGTACAAAAGTGATTGTTATAATTTATAAGCAGAGCTAACTGATTACCAAAATAGCGATAAATAATAATTACTCTAATAGTTATCCATACCACTAAACTTGTTATATTTTTATCACATTTATCAAATGTTTGTATATTGTATATAAATCACGAAATTAATTTTACATGTTATTCAAGGATTTTGTTATGAAGCTGCAAAAATTCAATCAATAAGTTTTATGCAATTACCGTATTTTTCAGCATATACCGCGATCTTGGATGGAAGAAAGTTGAAAGAAACTTACAGGTGTGCAATATATAGCGGTTAAAAAGTAAAAGAAAAAAGGAAACAAGAAAAAAATAATGCGTCAAGCATTGGTTATGAAACACTTTTAAACGTGTTCATACCGTAAAAAACTTGCTATTATTATTAACATTCTTAAAAAAACTTTTTTTTTGTACAATCCTGTATATGATCTGTCGATCTCTATCTATGCTTCATAGTAATGCTAATAGTTAGTTCTGTTAAATGAATACTACAGTTCAAAGTTTTCATTTACCAAGTATCGCTTCAACAAACGGAAACGTACCTGATAATTTTCGTATACCATATGATTTACAAAATTTATACCCACTAAGTAATATAAAAACAAGAATGACTAGTCGTTGGGGGCCACCGTAATACTTACCCATCATGGATATGTATATGAAAATAAAACATATGAAAACTATTTATACAATGCATTGTAGTTCATAAACAAAATTTAAATATTGTTAATATACATAGTAATGCTATATTAAAGAACTGCTGATGTACCAATTTCGACAAATTATATAAAACGCCAAACTACTCAAGTAGTACCGAACTGCGTAAAAGAAACATCCTTATAACTCCAAAAATAATAATTCTATTAACTAACAATTAATTGCGTCGGATTAATCGTCTCATTTCCAATTAAAATATACCTCTGAATTGAAATTTGAATGAAATATAGGGTCATGAAAAATCGAAGAATGTGGAAAACAGGATTACAAATATCTCGGCAACTAATAATTCGATCGACTTCGTTCTATATGCAAAATGTGTGTTATTTTATTGCCTTTTACGTCCATTCCTTAGAACAAAAAAATTGGAAAATTTTTACATACCTTTCACCAGAACGAATTTTTCGAGAGTCCGAAAAAAATAGTTCCGGATAATCGAGGTTGCTGATATTAAATAGGGTTCGTCCCATTCTTACATACTAACTACATACAAAATTTCAAGTCTCTATCTCAATTTGTTCGGGAGATAGAGCGTTTACAGACAGACAGACTGACAGACAGATAGACAGACAAACAGACAGACAGACAGACAGACAGACAGACGAACGGCAAAAATTTTTTTTCTAAAAATATGTTTTTCGGAATCTTCACTATCTAAAACGTGTAAATCCCTCAAAAAAAAAATTTTCGATTTTCAAAACGATTGCAAGACTTACCCTATACTACGTATGATGGATAAGTAAAAAAGTATGCGATCAACGTAAATTACGTAGCACTTTCCAACTCTGTAAGACATTCTCATGCTTTAATACAATGATATATAAAGGGGAAAAAATGAAAATATCTTAGGGCATTTAAAAAAAAAACAGTTTTTGTTATTACAATTAGTATTGCAAAAAATATCATTTTTTGTTTTCAAATCTATAAATGAGCTACATATTTTGGGTGCATTCTACTTAGTCTAATTAAATTTAAGTACAAAATTTGAAACATTCCATTATAGAACGAGAGGTGACAGCAGAGACAATCACCTCATCGATTTCACGGGCGAAAATCTAGGATTTGTTAAATCTCGATTCTCATATTAAAATGAAATAGTTCTGCCAAATCATATCTTGTTGAATTAAATGTAAAATTGAAGTGAAAAAAACATCTTTAAAACACTATAAAATAAATTAAATGTAAAATTGAAGCGAAAAACATCTCTAAAACAACATAAAATAAATTAAATATAAAATTGAAGAGAAAAAACATCGTTAAAACACCATAAAATAAATTAAATGTAAAATTGAAGTGAAAAACATCTTTAAAACACCATAAAATAAATTAAATGTAAAACTGAAAAGAAAAAACTTCTTTAAAACACCATAAAATAATGTATGTTGTAAATGTAAATTGATAAACACGATTTTCAACTTATTATACTGATTTCTGCTTATTCTGGCATTTCAACCGCCCACCATAGTAGATGAATGTCTTTTTGCGCCTGACGAAGAAGGACTAAGTTCTTTCGAAAGGCCTTGATTAACACCAGTTTCAACTTATTATATTGACTTGTGCTTATTCTGGCATTTCAATCGCCCACCATAGTAGACGCACATCTTTTCGAGCCTGACGCAGAAAGACTAAGTTCTTTCGAAAGGCCTTGATTAACACCAGTTTTAACTTATTATATTCATATCTTGTTGAAAAACCACCTAAATATTCGATTTTAGCAGTTGACTCGCAGGTTTACCTTTGTGCTTTCTTGCACTCAAAAGTATGAAAACATGGAGGAATGGAAGCAGGAAATTATAATGGCAAACCTCTGAGTCAACCACTAAAATCGGCTCTTTAGGTATTTTCCACCAAGATATCATTCGGCAGATCGATTGAATTTTAATATGCGAATAGAGATATAACTAATCCTAGATTTTAATTCGTGAAATCGATGATGATTGTCTATGTTGCCGCCTACCGTCCTATTAGATAATTTCTGTGAGTAAACGGAAATGTACTTGAAAAGATTTGCGTAACCCTGTATATGATCTATAGAATTTATAAACACCAAATAACATTGAAAAAATTTAAGATTTAAAATCGCGTAATACAATTGAAAACGCATTTCCAGTAATTATTTTTCGTTGGCTCAATGATTCAATTTGTTCTGCAGCTAAACTCTTTTGTATGTCCCTATAAATGGGAAAAAAAAATTCTATGAACTTTTTATTCACAGTTAGCGCTGTAAATACATGTTAACTATATACATAAATTCCAAAATGTTGCAAAAAGTGTAATCATTAAAATATACTACAAACGATTTCCGTAATGTAACTCAATCCTTTTGAGTGTCCCTGTAAATGAACTATAAATGTTACATGCTTCCATTTTTATACCGAGCGTGCAATATGATATCTAAATTACATACCAATCCCAGAATATTTCGACAAGTTAAGCATGGACTGATAGACTGTAAGACAAACCGAATTTATAAACACTTTTCAAATATGCTGGAAAATGTTAAAAAGAAAATAACAAAGCGATCTATTAGAGCCGTTAATACCTTAGTTGTATATTACGCATGTTTGGTAACAATGCTTAGATTTTCATAAATAGGGGAAATCAGGGCAGAAGGGGGTACAGGGGCATTTTTTGGTGTCAAGGAGGTGTTGTCAGCGAATGGCAATAAGGAGAAAAAAGTAAACCTGTTGCCGTTCAATTTACGCAACTATATTAGTCGTTTTCAAGAGCGTTGATGTAAGAAATTTTCATTGTATGACCTTTGGTTGCTGTATTAAAATTTTTAGATGATTCTGTAGCCAAAGTAAGGCATACATATACGTTTACATTACAAATGTAGTTAATTCATGCTTGAAGTGTGTTTAATTGTCTTTAGTTTTGTGTACTTAAACGTTTGTTTATATTTCTTTTTCGAGTGGCCTTACCTCCCTAATCTAAAATAGGTCCCTGGGGTAAATGAGTGAGGGAATAAGGGAAGTACCCCATTGCAAATATTTATAACTAACTTCTTATGATGTGAATGTGAAATTCCAGTAAACTTTACTGAAAGTCAGTTGAAGGTCGGGTCACTTGTTCATTGTCTTAAAAATGGGCACACAACTCCTGTGCAGAAGTAGATAGCGAGGATAATGATACTGTCATAGAGTCTGAATTTTGCCAATGAGCTTAAGAAAAGGACACAATCAACGAAAACTATAGTTAAACATTTATAGTCACGTAAAGCTAAGTAAATATAGAGAAAAGTTTTTTTTTACTTTTTTGCATTTCCACTAGATTTATATGTTTCTATAAATACTTGCCCTGAATCCGGGGCAGAATAGAGCAAGTGACATAAACACATGGTCTACTTCTTAAAAAAGATGCATTTGTCTCTATTATAGCACTTTTTATTATTTAAAATGTATATGAGAATTTTAGAATGTAAACCTTTGTTCTATTTAATCAGGGAATTTTTATAATTAAATGAAGAGAAAATGACTTTTGACGAATTCTCATAAATATTTTATTAAACCCCTCTAAATTATGAACATTGCCGAACAACAATACATTAAAAAATAAATTATTAAGATAATTATGCCCCGTATCGTACTTAGGTATAATTGTACGTAACACGTTTCAGCTTCAGAAAATTAACCAATTTGTAAAAATTGCATTGTATGTCACAAAAACAACTCAAAACATACACTGTGAAAAAAATTCCGTTAAAATACGTAAATTGTACTGATAATCTGACGTTAGTACTATTTCCGTATTTTAACACGTTCGCTGCCGCTTACGTGAAGATGTGATGATAGTTAATGCCGCACGTTAGAAGTGGGTTTTTCCCAGAAGACGATTTACATTTTACAACAAAGAATCAGTGAAAGATTTTTTCGCGCCACCGCGTGACTGGTTATGGAGACATCACCTTACAAATATTTCCGTTTTTTAACAAAATATTTCTGTTTGTTTTCATATTTCTTTATATAAAATTTTTCGCTTGAAAGGCAATAAAGAATTTTTAAAGGACAAACTAACATCATTATGGTTTTTTACTCGTTACTTCACAACAACACAGGGACAACATCAGGGACAGCAAATTTAAATCAAACAACAGTGAAAAAATGTCACTTACCCTCCACGGGGATTGAACCAGGGAACTGTCTTCTCGTAGTTTGCGGTATAATATCGTTGCGCCAGGGTTACACGAACCACGATTTCAAGTATCTTTCTTTATTTCGGATACATTTTATAAAGCGAAGGCAGGATGTTGAATGCAGGATTTCTTTTTGTACAAATAATATTTTTCTATTGCGTGTACAGTTCTGAATGTTTACAGATTTTTTACCCATAATTTCGAATATTTAGCTTTTTAATTTCAGCTTTATAAAAAACAAATTTTAGCCTTTAAAATATTACATGCATGAAAGATTGTATTAAGAGTTTGGTTTCCTTCTTTTTTGGAAGAGTTTTAAGATTTTGTTACAATATTATTCATATTTATTTATTTTTGAAAGGATACTAACATATTAAAAATAAATAAAAACATGTATTTTTACAAATTACTTGAATGACGATATTCTGTAAACACAATAAAGATAATTACTACGGGATATTAAAATAAATTTTCTTTATTTACGTTATTTTCAAATATCACGCTAAAATTGTAATACATGTTAATGATTCTTTTGCATAGGATTGCAGAGGATTGGCTAGTTTTTACTTTTTCAATTTTAATTTCAGATTTTTTTTTATTACGTTAACTTTCGGAACCGGTTATGAAATTGAAACTATCCTAATAATAAAGTTAAAAAAATAACTAAAATCGAAAAATTAAAAACCAGCCTTAGAATTAGCCATCCTCAGCTATCCAATCCAAAGATAAAAATAAATAAATAAATAAATAAATAAAAGTTTAAAATTATTTCAAGTTACATTTCACAATTCACAACTCACAATGCTTTTTCTTTACTTTTTTTCTATGGGTAAAAATAAATTATCATAATTTATCATCAACAAATTACAGTATCGAAATAAACGTCGAAACAATATTCAAAATATAAACACTAAATTGCGTTTGAAAATTCACCTAAAAATTATACATTAGTCTCAAGATCAAAATAACTTTTTGAAGATCACTACTTTTCATTTTAACTTTTTAAGCAACATTCTACTTTCTTCAAAAAAAAAAAAAAAAAAAAAAAAAAAAAAAAAAAAAAAAAAACATACACATTTAAAATTTGTAAAATTTATATTTAATAATTACAACTGTGTATAAAAATACAATTTATGAAGAAGAGGAAGGAAGTCCGACAAACGGAATGAAAAATACAAACTTATTTGTCATGGGAGACACATGTCACCCGCACGCCTAACTTTGGATTAAAAAAAAACAATCTTAACGTTAACTTTCACAATTCACAAGTTACAATGTTTTTTCCTTGCTTTTTTTTCTTCTATTAAAAAAAACAAACAAATGCATTCCACGATTATTTTTTTCTATGGCAAAAAAAATATTTTCATAATTTATCATCAGCAAATTACGTTACCGAAATAGACGTCGAAACAAAATTCAAACTGTAAACATTAAATTGCAATTTTAAAATCATCTAAAATTACACATTAGTCTCAAGATCAAAATATATTTTTGAAGGTCACTAGTTTTCATTTTAACTTTTCCACACGGAGCTATGTAATCAAAATTCTGATCGTGACGTTTTACTCTTTCCAAATTTCCAAAACTATGCCAAAACTGTTTGTTTTTCTATCTCTAACCGGGCGAAGATTATGTTATTCAAATATAAAAACATTTCTTGCCAAACAAATACTTCTAAAATGTCAGATGTATCTAATAAGATGAAAATTGAAACTATTCCAGAAAATAGAATAGGTTAGAAGTTTTGATATAGTAAATATGACACAACTAAAAATATATAATTCGCGTAATACGTTTTACATGTTAAGGAAAAATAATTCATTTCATTTTTCTATCGATGAAAAACATTTATACTGAAGAACATTCTTATCAATAAGAACATTTTTTTGCTTTTTCTTCCTGCTTAAATAAATTATAATTGAAAAAAAAAAAAACCAAGAATGTTTGAAGACTCAAATAGAGATTATTAGTAGTAAAATAATGCTTACTATACTTTCATATCATTTCATAAAAACTAGGGATTTCCAGGTTTGGCGGAGTATATATAAGGACGAATACCTCACAAATTACAGTGGCGCACTATATGTACAAATGTAATTGAATTTCCATCACTAATTTTTTAACAATAATTTCATCGTAAAAAATGTGATTTATCATGCATTTTACGTTGTAATTTTGAAACCACCTATGTTTTAAAATCGATTTCGAAAATTTATGCTGCGAAAGCTAATACGCACAACAAATTAAGTAAAAATTGATTCATTTTTGGTACACGCACCATGCAGCCAAAAACAACGACTTTCTTCAGACTTGAGAAGCTTTTCAACACACTCTTAAAAATGCAACTTTTGAATTTTATAGCAACTGTTTTAGAAGCTACTGTGCCACCATCCTTTGTTATAAAATCCAGTGGATTTTCCTGCACTTCAAGTTGTCCCATTTCATCCATCAGAGTTGTGAAATGAAATTCAAGGATTGATGCAATGAAAGCGAAATTAAAACAACAATTCAAGTAGAAATTCAAATAATTTTCTCCCCTGAACCAAGTAGCAAATAGCATCATGACTTTCGTCAGACTTGAAAAAAATTTCAGCATTGTTAAAGCAACAGCTTTTAAGTTTTACATCAACTGTGTTGGAAGACAGGTTTCCATCATCTCTTCTTCTGAAATACGGATATTCTTTCTGCACTTTATGTTTTAATTTTTCAAGCAACTACGCTGCGAACTCGAATTCAAGCACCAATGATGTAAAGAAAATTCAAGCAACAAGTGAAAAAAAGTCGAATTATTTTTATTACGTGCAACGCAAACAATAGAAACTCGACTTTCCCCAACTTCAGAATTTTTACAGCACTATTAAAGAGGAGATCTTGAAAAGTTTGCAGTAGATGCGTTGGCGGCTGGGATGCCAGCACTTTTTTGATGTAAACTGTATTGATTAGTTTACAGTGTTGTACAAGATCTCAAATTATCATCATATCGATTTTATTTCTACATATTATATTATATTTCATTCTTTTATGTATCGGAATTTGATTTGGTAATAGAGATGAAATTTCGTATTCAATACATTTAAATTTATTTGGCGTTACTTTGCTAAAATATGGGAACTCGTACATATCAGTTTCTGCAATAATTCATTAATGTAAAAATTCATAACAAGGCTTTCTATAAACTCTAATTCTACCTATAAAAATATACTTATTATTAATTTGAAAAAACCGTTCATTTTCACTTTATAAGCAAATATGTACATTCGTGTTGTCTAATAAAATATAAAACAGAAAAACTTATGAAAACAGAAGCTACAGTACTTTTTGACATAATATGTGATTTGAATTCGTGTAGATTTAAATGTATAGTGTAATGCAGGCATTACAAAAAACTTTCGTTTTCTATTTGGATTTTTTATTAGTAAAGACTCATAACTGAACTGAAATTTGCTTAAAATATGTAGAATTGTGTATGAATTACAAATATAAGTTATTTACCAATTAAATTAAAAGTTAACTTTAACAATTAAAGACAGATATTTCTTAGAGATCCACGATGTTTCAAAGTAGAAAAATGTAGTCTTAGTATCTGATTTCCCATGGAAAAGAATTGCCTACAAATCAGTGACGTGAATCCATATTCGAAAAATCTCATGCGTTCCTAAATAACTATAATGACTACAATTTATTTAAAAATAAATTAGAAGAACAATACACTCAAAATAATTTTTTCAATTTTTTTAATTAGTGAAGATTTTATAACTCAATCTTATTTTGCTCAGAACAATTCGGATTGAACAAGAATTACGAATATATTATTTGCCAATAAAATTGAAAGTTAACATTAACTATTAATGACTACTGTTAACTATTGATCTACAATGTTACAGTGTAAGGAAGGAAAGTTTTGGTTCCTGTCTGTTCATAAAAGGTTGTTTTATATCCAGAAGTCTGTGCCGGCCTCTAATATGCTCCTACAAACAACTATAATGTATGGAATATATCTAAAGGAAGGAAATACAGATACGGAAATAAGACCGTTCTAAATAGAATTTTCACAGCGTACGAAAAGGGAGTAAGAATTAAATTCATTACAATATATTACATGAATGTTTTAAAGGTTTCTTTCTATTTTTATCTGATACAATATTTTTGAATTTTATTAAAAAGTTTACTGTTTTGAAATGTTTATTTTTCAATGCAAAGTAAATGATTTTTGAAAAAAAAAATCTTAAAAGGTTTTTTTATTTTATCAGATTAAAAAATTTGATTTCAAATAAATATGCTGGTCATAGTCAAAACATTTATATTAAAAATAGTTCTATTCTAAGATAATTTAATCACTTTTCAATGATACAAAAAGGACACATTCATATGCTCAGACACATGGTCAGACAGACATTTTGTAAAAAATTGTTTTCAAATTCTCTAACTCATAAATTTGAAAATATGTCAGAAATCGCCCATGTCCTTAAAATAAGTTCGATTTCAATGCTTCTTTCAAATATAAGTGAAAGAAAATAAAAAAAAAAAACAAAGAATATAGGCTACCGAGATTCGATATAACTTCAGATCCCATGAGATTACCTTAATATATTTCGCATGATTTTTCAAAAATTTTGATTACGTTGAAACTTAACCTCTTCTGACCTGGCGTATTCTATAGGTTATACATTTTTAATTTTTTGTGGCATATATAAATAAAGTTAAAACAAGTTGTAAATTGCACATAAAACATAGCAAATAAGGTGTGTTCGTACTAAAACAGAGCTTTAGAAATATTCAAATCTTGGTGTAATAGTATACAGTACATGGGATACAGTATAGTGGCCAAAAACTTTTGTGTGTCCCTGTAAACACTATCTACTTTCTATTAAATGGAAAGTTGTAGTAAACTTCAACAACGTATATATTTCATAAAATGTGAAATAGTTTAATAATATTAAAACGCACTCCAAACAGTAATTTCCCCTATGTAATTGTGTAAGGCAATAGTTTTGTGTAACCCTGTGAATTAATAAATTTGCACCAAAGATTGTGTAAAATGTATTTTTTAGTATATACTTCATAGATACATATCAATTCTATTATGTTTGAAAGAGTATAACATCAATATATGCACCTGAAGCTATATTTTCATGATGTAACGGAATGCTTTTGATTGTCCCCATAATTAAACTATACATTTGATTTTCATAAAATTTAAGATGACTTGACAAAATAATGTAACAATTATATATTTTACATTTCAAACAATTGGGTTTGGTAGTTTTTCTCTGTTACATATTGACAGAAGGACGGACTGAAGGATGACTATAGGAGCTACGTATTTATATAATTACAAAGAACCTAAAAAAGGCAAACTGGTGTGAATGGAGCCTAATAGATAGAAGAACTAAAGAAAATAGCAATTTGTTTTTATAGCTTTTTTTATCAAGCTATGTTTTACATAAATATGACTTGCAGTAGAAATGATCGAAAGATACAAAAATGAAAACATAAATAACTTTGCTGTGCGTTAAGATATCATCTGTAGAGTCCATTAGAAATACACTGTTAAAACTAATGGTGACACATTGCACCTTTTAGGGGTGAAAGGCTTGTCTCACTGGTGACACCCCTAGAGGAGCTAAAATGGCACCCTTAACTAGGGTGAAAGGATAGCACCCCTAATCCAGGGTGTATCAGGGGGGTGAAAGGATGGCACCTCAGGGGAGAATAATGACACCCCTTATCCAGAGTGTCCAAGAGGGTGAAACAATGGCATCTCGGGGAGAATAATGACACCCCTTATACAGGGTGCCCCAGGGGGTGAAAGGATGGCATCTCAGGGGGAGAATAATGGCATCCCTTATCCAAGGTGCCCCAAGGGGTGAAAGGATGGCACTTTAGGGGAGAATAAGGACACCCCTTATCCAGAGTGCCCAAGAGGGTGAAACAATGGCATCTCGGGGAGAATAATGACACCCCTTATACAGGGTGCCCCAGGGGGTGAAAGGATGGCATCTCAGGGGGAGAATAATGGCATCCCTTATCCAAGGTACCCCAAGGGGTGAAAGGATGGCACTTTAGGGGAGAATAAGGACACCTCTTATCCAGAGTGCCCAAGAGGGTGAAATGATGGCATCTCAGGGTAGAATAATGGCACCCTTTACCCAGGATGCCCCAGGGGGTGAAAGGATCGCACATCTAATTCAGAATGCCCTGTGGCACCCTACAAGTAAAATCATTCACAATCTATGGTCCACAGTGGCACCCTCTCCCCGCTTGTCTAGAAATTGTAATGGATTGAATCATGAAACACAAGTGTTCATCTCTTTTTAAATTGAATTCTGCCGAGAAAATTATCAGGATCAGTCTGAGTTTTTTTTTTCTTTTTGATTGATGGAATATATTTTTAAACTCATTAACTGGTGTCCAAAGAAAATTTAGCATATTTTTGTAACTATAAGAAGTATAATATGAAATAGTTATAGAAAGGCAAAGAAATCAAATTGAACTTTCATTTACG
Organism: Maratus speculifer; assembly: GCA_964019185.1. Classification (NCBI taxonomy): domain Eukaryota; kingdom Metazoa; phylum Arthropoda; class Arachnida; order Araneae; family Salticidae; genus Maratus; species Maratus speculifer. The sequence goes on along the minus strand of OZ025290.1, from coordinate 368,629,807 downwards.
TGGAGAGTATTTTAAGAAAAATTCAAAATTTTATTTTTTATACAGTTCCTGCATTTCAAAATCTCTCTAATCACAAGTCATCACTGTCGCACTTTTAGTCATACCCAAAAGGTTTTGTTTGAATAAATCGAAAAATTCACACAACCACTAGACATACTTTCTACCTCCAAAAATCATAGAGGTATATTCATATATTGTGACTTTGTCATGAAATTTGAAGACTGATTTTCGATTTCATGTTTTGAATTTCTTGGTAAAATGAAATAAATCATTATTTTTGACTGTCTATAACATATTTTCGGATCAAACTTTCAGGATATGATTAAGAATGGGACAGTAACTATTTTTGCGATTGTGCATTTTTAGATACAGGAACAGTATAAAAATTTCATGTTTTTTTGTCCCCAAAATAAGAAAAAGTACAATTTGAATTATCTACCTACATATGAATATTTTTATAATTTCTCTTATAGTTTTAAAAATAATCTGTTACCATCTTTTTTTTAAAAACAGTATATTGCTTGACATGTATTTTCATTAATTATATACAGGGCAACTGAAAAATATGGGTGCACAGAAAAATGCTATATCCTGTAAAATAATAAAACAAAAATATAAGAAATAACAATATTTTAACAAATTGCTCACTGACTTGACATTTACTTTAACAAGTTTGAAAACGAAGGATCACAGAATTGAAAGTTCGCTGCAGATAATACTGATTTAAATCATTCTATGCCTTAATAATTTCGTATCACATACAATGTAAACTGGAGATTTTCTTGTTCTAATTTTTCTACAGAAGTTGGTTAAGATCCAATTGTTTGAAGGCAGTTAAATATCAATGTTGACGGGTGTTGAAGGTCATTGTTGATTTTGCTCCATGTGAAGGCCCCAATACTGCTGCAAGTTCAATTAAAATTATTTTGTTTTCATGAAGCCAAAACCTCGTCTTACTACATTTTAGTATTAAACTTAGTAACACTAATTAAAGGATTAATAAAAATTAAAGGTGTTTTTCCACTATGGGAAGTCTTCCCAAAACCATTAATCTTTTCAGAAAAAGTGCGATGAGTTATTTTTTCTTTTTGTATTGAACATATCAGTTGCTGATCATTTTGGCGGTTGTGCACTTTTCTGACGGTTAAGATTTTTATATAATAATAGAAAAAAATGCTACAAAATTTTAAAATAAGCATTTCTCAGATTTTAGTAGAGAAATATCAATGTCAAACAACGCACCCATACTTTTGAGCCACCCTGTATCTAATAAAAAATATAAAACACAAATTAGAGATGAATATGTAATAAATGCTGCAACTTTTAAATTAGTAAAAATATTTCATATCTTTAAAAAATTTCCAAAAAGTTCTCCATCAAGCTATGAAATGAACTATAGAAAATAAGATAATTTTATAGTTGTGGTAAAAATCACAGATGAAATTGAGCCAAAAAACCATTCTTGCATTATATGTAGTACTTACCTTTATACTGAACTTATGCAAATCCATATTTTATTGCATATATCCACACAGAGTGCAATTAAGAACTGTATGTAAGGTGGTAAAATAGTGCCTACAACTTTTTTTTCTATGTGCCAACTGCATTTCATATATTTTTTTTATTTCTTTGCACAATCATGTTAAAAATAATAATATTGCATTGCATTTTTAATTTTTATGTATTGAAGGCAAGTGGGGAGGAGACTTTATATATTAAACACTTTATCATACTAAAACAAAATAAAAACTGGCTTTCCATAAGTATGAAACCTGATTAAACTACAATATTTAAATTCTGGAAAAACTTATTCTTTTTATAAAACTAATATGCATACAAAACAGATAATCAAGCAAATATGTCCACAGAAAGTAAATATAAACTTTTAGATAAAACTAGCGATAAGCCAAATTGAAAAAAAAATACTGAGACCAACATCAGAAAATAAAAAGTTAGCAAATAAATGAATCTTTGGTTACCAATTAAGGTGCGGTATTTAAAACATTCCCAAATCACACATAAGTTTTTTTTTTTGTGTGTGTGTTTGTTTGAAGGAAGCAGAAAAAAAAAACTTCAAAAATATTCTTGATACAGTTTCTTATTTTAGGAACATAAGAATGAAGAAATATCTCATAATAAAAGATAATCTTGTTTATAGGGACGTAATCCCAAAGTCCAGTTTTATCAGTCATTGGTTAAAATGAAGTTAACTTAGAGGTTATTGACAGGTGCAAAAGAGTCTTAAGCAGGTGCTGCTGTCATGGTGCAGGTTGTATGTGGGGGGGGGGGGGGGGTACGCGAAAATACAAGTGAAAGCGTTTGTTAAAAATAAAAGTAAAATAAAGCTGGGCATCAAGTTTTGTCGACTAGGAATAATTCTTGTATAATTTAGTTGCATTTGACGACTAACGACCTGCTGATTTCTAACCCAGTGTCCACATCAAGACACTTTCTCTCAATTTATGTTTTGACTTATTGAATCTGAAATTTTAATCTACAGAGTAAATATAATGAAATGAATAAAACACTGAATAAAAAAATACTTTTACTTCAAATAATATTTTTATTGTAAACACAAGAATGTACTAAATATTATTAAACAAAGACTTTACACTGCGTGGAACTGATGCCACTGAGAAATTTTTGAACACATAAGTATCTAAAAATGATAAAAAATTAAGTTGGTTTTTGCTATAGCCAACGTCAAAAAGCCAAAATAATGTATACCACAAAGTAACTGCAGTTATAAAATTTTCAGTTTTTGTAATAAACTGTTTGTCTAAAAATAATTCATAATATGAGGAATTTAACACATTGCTTGAGTTGCGGTGGACAATCACAGGTTGAAGAACAGAAATTTCTGCACCTTCTTCATGATAAAGAGTCGGAAATTTTTCTCGCATCAAGCATGGTAATGTAAGTACTGTAAATGCAAGCTCACTATCTGAAATAATAATAACACTATAAGGAAAACGCACAAGACAGTCCATTTAAAATATATCATCAAAGCACAGCAAAAAAAAAGGTAGATGAACAAAAAAGAAAATTTAAAAAAAGAACAGATTTATTGTGTTTGCAGTGCTAAAAATTTAAATTCATGACTTTTTAACTCACAAGGCTATCAAAGCCTGACAGCTAATGTGCCCGCAAGTTCTGTATGTAACGCGATAACTCTTGATATAAATATCAGATTTGCTTCAAATTTTATATGTAGGTTCATTCTGATAAGGTTAGCTGGTTAGCTTTGGAGGTTCAATGGTTAGATATGAAGGGGGGTGGTAGCTAATCCCCTGCCCACTAACTTACAGTTGATTTCTTTTATTTTTGAAAAGGCATTATTCTTTGAAGTAAGAGTGTAATATACAGCTGTATATATAGCCTGTGAGTTCAATGCCATCAATTTAACTGGACACTTTTCTCTTTATTGCCTATTTTCAGACACCACGAGAAAATTGCATGGCCAACTGATGCGTGTCATACATATATTCTTTTTCTGTATTATCATTAAGAGTTACAAACTATTTACATTATTAACCATCTTTACAAAGCATATTTTGCAACAAGGTGTTTATTCCAGATTAGTTACGAATTTCCCTAACATGTCTAGGTTTTCCTTAGCAATAATAATAAAAATTCTAGGTATCGAGATTTTGTAACGTTATACACATTTTTTTTAAATTCTGAATTTGAGAGTGGAACTTTCACGACCCATTTTGAGGCATAAACTACTGATTTGTTATTTAATTTTTTGCCAAATTAACAAATTGTTGAATATTTTGCATGCTATACAGTTTGCAAACACACTTTTAACATCAGATTCTATCCATTTTGTCAAATCAGTGTGAAATTCTTTATCACATCAGTCACAGTTAATACAGATTGCTTTGACATTTTAATACTAATAATAAGTATTCAATAAATTAAGCTAATAAATGTTCAGTTTATAAACAAAGATAAGTAAGCAGACCTAATTAATCGAACACCATTCAGTAGAAAGTTTCCGTGAAGCTGAAACTGAAAATCTCTGTTACAAAGAAGGACTATGCAAAATGATATGCACGAGATGTTGAAACTTTTTACAGTACTAATGAGGAGCAAACTTTAATTTTCATGGTGCATCAATTTCAAATCCTTAGTTTATTAAGAAACATTTACATTTTTTTCTTGAAAGTTCAAAATTTTCTTACTTTTTCTTGGAATTTTGAAATTTTTCTGAAATTTTTGTAACAAACAATTGTATGCATTTATTCTGAATTCCCATATAAGAGCATACCAATATCTTAACTTTTAATGACTTCAGTGATTCCAAAAAAAATTATCCAATTATAAGAGAAACGCGAAACATGGATTGATATTTTTAGTTCCATATAAATAAAGAGTGAAAGTATAAGTTATTGATCACATAAAAAATTATATATATATATTTGTAATAGGAAATTCTGAAGAAAAAATAGTTCAACATAATTTTTTATTCAAGTATAAAGCAGTAAAATGTTTTAGCAATATTAAGAAATAATATTAAAATTAATAATCATATACGTTTTGAAAATTACTTAAAATTTACATTTAAATACTACCATAAAAAATATTAGAATGAGCTAATAAATATGTGACTTATAAGTGTAATCAATTATACAATAAGTATTAGCTTGTTATTTACTTAATCTGCTTTAAAAGTAATAATCCTACATAGAAAACAACTGTACAGGTTTACTTCACCAACATGCTTGTAAATAGGGGGAGGGGAGGAACATCTAGAAAAATAGAACAGTATTAAAAGCGAGTGATATTAATCCGCATTTTTACTTTGCATCTATAATTTAATTTTTTTTTTTAATGTTGGGTTCATTTTTTTTAAATAATGAGTTATATTTTTAATACAAATTTTATTACATACATTTAAAAAAAAATTATTCCATTACCTGCTAATTGCATTTAAATAATCCTCAATATTCTTTTAGTCTCTTTTTCAAAAATAAATAGCAAAATTTATCCTTATTCTAATAATAACCGATCTAAAAACGAAAGCCAAATTAAATCAAAGATTTTTTTAAAAAATCATTCGATTGTAAACAGGATTTAAATTGGCTGATCAAGACCAAATAACTCGGTACCCCCTCACTTGATGAGGTTACTGACTAAAAACTAACTACACTCTGTTACCTTCTGTACATGCACATTCTGCCTCAGCTATTAGCAGCTGTGACAATCCTTTGTTTTTTGATTTTCTTTTTTGCACCAGTTGTGAGAGACTATCCTTTTTAATGGTTAGAAAATCTCTCAAATCAGCTTCATATATTTGTAGCCGTTTTGCTTCATTCAGTAGCTGAAAAAAAAGTGTGGTCAAATTTTTTAAACTGCTCGTAAAATGACTTGTGCTACAAAATAAATTTGCAGTTATTGTAATTGAATATACCTCATTAGTTTGTTGAAGTGGGGGGAAACATTTTAATGTTTCAGCCACGGAATGGGTTGTTATATACTGAGCTCGGTGGAAAAATGTCCGTTCCATTTTGTCTTTAATTAAATCCTCATTCGGTTTTCTTTTTTGGCACTCTTCTTGCAACACTTTAATGTGGATGGCAAGGGAAAACTCATCCTCCTCATAGTCACTTGATTGTGGAACCTGCGAGTAAGGGAAAATAACTCTGCACAACAAATGTAACATACCAATGAATGAAACATTATGTCGTTGTAAAACTTTTAAATGACTTTTAATGATGAAAAAAGTAGGGCAAAAATAACCAGTTCTGTTAGCACACAAAAGCTTTTAATTTAATAATTATTTATTGGCTAGCTGTAATAATATTTGCAATGCAGCTTATTATTAGTTCGATTACTCTGTGTCAGACAGAAACCATGTTTTATTGTTATTATTAGTGTGATTTAAAAAACAGTATTACATTCTTTACAATTCATATAATCTCACAACATATACCTTTTTTTCAATCCTATTTTTTGCTTAATAAAAGTAGAATTGTATAATTTTACACTACAGCCAGTTATTTATTGCATTAATAAAAACAGTCAATTACAATCAAATTAATATCTTTCTTTCGAACTGCTATCAATTTTTGAATTTATATGAAAAATAGTATTTAAATAAAATGTTGATTTGCAGTGCTAATTTAAAAAAAATAATTTAACCAGGGGAATTGAGAGAGAAATTGGATCCTTTAAAGGTCCCTTCAAAATTTATTTTCATTTCAAAACAGAAAGAATCCTTCACAAAAACAGTTTTACATATACAAGATATAAGTATGTTTTACATATATGTATCTTATTAAAATGTATAAACAAGAACCTGAATAAAAGGATCATTTCAAATGCACAAGATTATGATTAGATTTTTTTTTTTTTACAAATGTAAAAAAAAAAAAAAAAATGTTTAGTTTCACAAAAACAGGACCTGGGAGCAAAGTGTTGACAAATTCCTCGTAACTCAAGTTAATAAAATAAATGTACCCTACTTGAAGACATAATGTTTCCTAATGAATAGCAAGCAAACTCAGAATTAAGCTATTGTTAAATACGTTAAGAAAATTAATATGTATATTTTTATTATTACATTTCAGTAAAAATTAAAAAGAAATTAAAAAAAAGAGGTATTTATTCAACTAAATAAAAAACAACAACAATAAAAATAAAAAACTATGAAAATCTCTAAAATTATTGCCCAAATTTTTATAATAAAACAATTACCTTCATACGTTTTACCGATATTAATGAGTCGTCAAGGCCATTGTCCAAATCAGATTGACTTTTGTTCCTTTTTCTCCCAAACTTTATTTTCATTTTTTCCAATTCATCAGCATTGCACAGTTCTGCATGTCTTGATCGATGTTTTTTAAATTTATCCCTAAGTCTTAGAACCCAGCTGTCCTGTAATATAATTCAGTGAAGATTAATTGTTGCTAAAATACTTTTTACATCAAACTTATTTCTTAAAATTCATAAATATTTACATGAGGTTTGGCATTAGCAAACTGCTTGTCCTTGAGAATTGGATATGTTTCAACCAATGTTCTAGATGTTTCTAGAAACATTCGGGGTGTTGGGTAGCTGTAAAAGATGATATTCTCAATGATACAATTCCTAAGTATTAATCATCATTATTTATTAAAAATATAAATAAATATAACACTAAAAATAGAGACAAAGACAAATAACAAATAAAGCTTGATAACAAATATGTCACCTACATATATATTTTTTTCCAGCTGTTGCAATTATCCACACTTGGTGGAGTTGTCATCATTCTAATTGCCACTGGCGAGTGGATTTTCTGACATTTTTGGTAGTCTTAAAAAACTCAGGTTTTGTTAAACTAAAATAACAGACACTTTGTTATATATAGGATATATAAAAAAATTATATATTTTTATGTCTTAGCCATATATTGCATCTCACACAATTGCCTCTGTAAACATGGCACCAAGTTCTATACTTAAGTGCTCAACTTTTCCTGTTGTAGACGTTTCTTAAGTTTATTTTTTTTAAGAATGAAGGAATATCTAACAATTTAAAGAAATGTTAGTACAAAAATGCATTGCAGTAATGAATTATCTTTGTAGACATGTCAATTTTGAACTATACGTTGTATCTTGCTGGCTTGTAAAATAAATCCTTGGCTGGTAAGATCTGAAAAAAATTTTCCATCCCTGCTTATCGTAAAGCTATTACTATGTAAATCCAATTCTACCTCTAAATAATAAACACAATGTAACGATTCCGGAGCGAATCTATCACTCTTACCAGTCTCCGATAAGATGGAGCCACGTTCGGATTAATTTCGATTTGAAATGTGTATGAGAAAACTTTTCTACCTACATACAAATATTTTATACCTAAAATACTTTCTGTTGAACATAATTTTGTTCAAAATTAACATAATTTCAATGATTTGCGCAGTCAAAAAACATTTCAGAAATCCAGTTGAAAACAAACGTAGCATACAGCGTAAACAAGAAAGTTTGGTATCCAGTCATTCACTTCAATGATTCATAGAGAAAAAAAAAAGAATTTTTTTTCCGTGGGGTGCAAATCAACTACGGTAAAGGTCGAATTTAAGGCGCTCCACACACCAAGGAGACAAGAGATACAGCACACGTCGCATGTCTCATGAAATCGCGAGTCACTAAAGAGGCAAGTTGAATTTTTAATTTTTTTCGTCCTCATACCAGAGAGACACGGCACGCGCGATACAATCACCTGGCGCTATCTATCACGAATTAATAAAGGAACCTTATCTTGATAAGTATTTTAAACCCTTTAAAATTTTATTCAGTGTAAATAAAATGAACATTATTATTTTTCGTAAAATTTTAATTTAATGGTATCATTTGTAAAAAACTTAGTTTATGTTCACGTGCATTAAAATTTTTATTAGTTGCAGCAGATTTTTTTAATAAGCAGTTCTATTGCATATTTGTTTTATTAAGAAAACTTAATTTTGTTATGATATATTAGCAGGAAACCCTGTTTTATCGCTGAAGAATTGTAAATGCTAATAGTGTGTTTATTGGAACATAAAAAGTCGAACTTTGCTAATCTGAATGTTTGCTTGGTGAATGTCTTCTGCATTGCTTTTATGTGCAATAACATACTGAAGGAAATTGAATTTTGTTGTTACTCTTGATCCCATTTTATGCGTGTACTTTTTAATATTTATATGTTCAGTAAGGTAAACTCAATATGTTCTACATGCTGATTCAGTTGTTACAAGTTTGGCTCATTATCAATCTCCCTTTTTTCCATTTATTTATTTTATTTTATTTTATTTTATTTTTACAAAAAATACTTTTGTATTTGCCTCTTACCAAAATTTAATACAAAATCGCCAAATAATTTTAATAGTTGAAGCAGACTTTTTAAATTATGCAGTTTATAGCATATATGTTATTTTATTTTATTAAGACGTTTTAATTGTTCTGCGGTATATTAGACGGGAAATCTGGTTTACCTAGACATTTTGTAAACGCTAATAGTGTGTTTATGAAACATAAACTAGCCGAACTTTGCTCATCTAAGCGCTTCCATATTCTCAATCATTTTATCAGTGTTTTCAAATTTTAAGTGAAAAACACATTTTTTACCCATCATCCTAGGACGGACATTTACACTAGAATCAATATATATGTCACAGTAACTTAATGAGTAAAAGAAGTACTTCGTAAACAACGTCTTATTCACAAGTGCAGGAAAATAGTACAGAGCACTTACGAGCCATAGCGAAGCAAATCATCGAATAATGCATTAGTAACAGCACGCCGACACTTTGGTTCCTTGCACAGAGGGCTACGTGTTTCCAACATGGTCTGCAACCACGGAGGAAAATGGGGCAACTTGTAGACATATGGAAAATTTTCACTGCAAAATATTAGAGAATGGAAGATTAGTGTTGATTTTATCATAGTTAAATATGTGAAAAAGTTTGAAAAGGAAAATTATGATTTATATAAAACATAGTGAAATTAACATGTAATGTCACATGAGAGGGAGTGATGGAAGCTACTGTTTTGTGACGAATTATGTAAAGTGGAATAGGATGTGTTCACGGCTTTATGACGTCCGAAAACCAATACCTAATACAGTGAAATAATGAAAAAATTAATCGAACGGTCAAAATTTTCCACTCTTTGCACTGCAACTCATTCGGCAATAATAAAATGAACCATTTTAAAATTTCTTAATTTAAATACTTATTTTTTGAGCATGTAATTTTTTATTGAAAGTACTTTTTGATAAGATGTTGGGTTTTGTAATTCCATAACAATTTTGTAGATAATTTGAATTTCTAAAACTTTAGTTAAAATATATTAGCGTGTGTTTTGAGAGGGGGGGGGGGTAATAATGAAAATCTTTGACATCTATAAAGGGAGAGTTGTAAATTTGTGACATGGGGAGATGGAGAGGAGAGGTTATATTTTTCAGGAAACTTAATATAAAAAAAAGTACTTTTCAGAAAAAATGACAAATAATATTCTACAAAAAACTCTGTAGTGAAAATTAAAAAAAAAAAAAATTGTATGAAAAAGAGCAGGTTTACTAAAACATTTTTCCCTATGCAATCGTAAAAGAAATCAACATAATTTGCATAATACGTTAGCTAAATTAATAGAGCAACTTTTGTGAAGTCTCAAACATTGCTTGAAAATTCTGAAAATTATAGTTCATCGCGTTGATATCGTTAAGTTCAAAATCCGTTTATCCCAAAATGAAACAAAAAGATGAGGGTCTGTTTCCAAATATAGTAATACGTGCAATATCATGTATGCTGCATTGGCACTAGTTAATGGATATACGGATACAGCCCCTTATCTTTTTGGGACAACGGATTTTGAGTTTATTCTATCGACTATCACTGTCAGAATTTAACCCCCTGACTGCCCGGCAAAAGGGTAAAATTGTAATGTTCTTTTCTCTGTATTTTATTAAAAATATAAAAAAAAGATTTTTTTCAAACCTGATACAAAATATGTTATTATCTATAATCTTTGACAGTATTAATCCTAACTTGATTTTTCAAAACTGGGTTAGCCGCAATTTCCATTGTTGCAAAAAAATCTGCCCATAATAATTCATTAAATTTACCTATCTCTGAGTCGATACAAAACTTTAGCATCAATATTCGTACAACACAGTTTGTTACAGCACTACAGATCCTGAAATAATAAAAACCAAATAAGTAATTAAGTTTTTCAAAACAAGTCAGTATAATACACTTTAAAAACTTAGAGCATGAATGTTTTGATAAGGTATGCTGTAAAGATGTAAAGGTAATTAAAGTAACAATTTTAGCACAAAAATGTTGAGAGTAGTGAAATTCGAAAATTTCAACCCGTGAAAAACTTGAAATTTATTTTGTGGTAAATATCGGTACTCCAAAACTATTACAGGTGTTCTTAAGGTTTTCCACAATAAATTACATAAATATACCTGTGCTATGAACTAAAAGTTAAGATATAAATTCTGAATTGTTCAATTTTCTGACATTCAAACTGAATAAAAAAAGGAATTTCTAGAAAGAAAAGAGACTTTATCGATAAAAATTTGCGATTTTAAGTTATTTCTGAGAAGTTTAGAAACTTATATCTGCAGAACAACAAGGCATTTAAAATAACTTTTAATATATTTAGTTAAATTTCGTGCGAATTTATTTGTGTTAAAAACGTCATGTTTTGGTAAATGCTTGTTACAAATTGCAACTTTTTACAAAAGATACATGAAGCAGTGTTAAAATATTGTCAATAAAAATACATATTGATGAGTTACTTCTCATTTTATTACTAGAAGAGTAATTTTTAATTTCAAGCTTACTCTGTCAAACAAATGTTAATTGTTAGTGCTTGATGAATTTCATTCATTGTCAAAAATTGCTTTTATTTGACCATTCAAAATATACAGCAGCCTAGCAAAAGAACATTTTAAAACGAAAGAAAAAATACCTGCATAAATATACATTTAAATGCAATATGGAATAGGATAGATAAATTTAATACTATTTCTGGCTATTATTATAGTTGCAACTTTAACATTAACCAAAACACGGTGTTTGCTTACACTAGCAAATTCACTCGAAATTTAGCTAAAGATATTAAAAACTAGAAGGTAGCCCTTCAAAATGACGTGTTTCGATTTTTGAAAGGATGATAAAACATTACAACAACTTTGGTCAATCATAGCCACTTTAGGCTTAAACAATTTTGAAAAATTCAAAGATTGAACATAAGGAAAAAATCTTAAAAAAAAAAAAAAATCAGTAGAAATTTGCATTTAAAATTACAGCAAAACTCTCTAGTGGATGAGGAGGGATTGTAATGAACAAATGGTAAATGCATAAATTTTAAAAGTATAAAGTAAGGTAAAATATCAATTATAAAAGAATACATTGTGAAACTACAGCCAAAAAATATTTTAAAATACTGAGAGAAAATAATAAAAATATCCAAAATGTATAAACATTTTCCTCATTTTGGCCATTTTCAGACGAATATGAGAGGGTAGCCAAATTATTAATTGAATGGGTAAAATAATGGCATAGAATATGCAGCTAATGAATTTCACTCACAAAATTACAGTAATTATTTCACAAAAAACATGCAAAATAACATGCTTTAATAATGCGAAACATGCACTAATAATGCTATTTTAAAACATTTGTGAATTTTAAAGAATATCTCTTTTATGACCAATAAGAATGCTCCATATCACAGTAAAATAACCGTTTTATATAAAAGCAGTAGAGTGATGCTCCAGAAAATGGGTCAAATTTTTAACAGTTGCTGCAGCATCACTCCAACGCTTTTATAGAAAACGGTTACTTTGTGTGTGTTGCTTACAGTGTATTCTATAAAAGCTGGGGAGTGATGATGCAGCAAAAGGGTCAAATTTTTAGCAGTGTATTGCTAAAAATTTGACCCATTTACTTCAGCGTCACTCCACAGCTTTTATAGAATGTCTCTTTTATGACCAATGAGAATGCTCCATAACACAGCAAAGTAATCGTTTTCGTGTAGTGATGCTGAAGCAAATGAGTCAAAATTTTAACAGTGTGAATATTGTGTTTGAAATAGGGAAAAGATTTCAAAGCACAGTAAAATGTAGTGACGTCATTTACAGCTCAAACTGTAAATCTGGCAAATGAGAACGCCCCATTACGACTCTGGAACGTTTGCATTGGACAAAAAATTGATAGCCTTTAAAATCGGAGATAACTTTTCACAATGGAATTTGTCATTGGTCACAATAAGTGTTTTTTCTCGTGGATAGGTTGACCCCGGAATCGTTATACACGGAGGGATTTTATATATATAATTCTTTTAAACTCCTTTTTGTTCTGAAGAGAGAAGTTTCTAAATTTCTCATAAATAGCTTAAAATTGCTAATTTATATTTTAAAAAAGTCAAATTTCATTAAAAAAATTCCATTTTTTCAATGTAAATGTAAAAAAATATGACAATTCTGAACCTACATTTTTACTTTTAGTTCATAGCACAGTTGACTTTGCATTTGACTGTGTTTGTTATTTTTATGAAAATTTATCGACAAAGTTTTCATTTTCCCAGGGGTAAAACTTTTTTGGAGTTAATATACCGTAATTCCATATAACAATATTCACTAATTTAGTTTCCAATTAGGTAAACCTTTTTAAGTGTGTATTCTGAATCAGTAAAAAAATACTAAATAAAAAAGTGGGTTTTCATAAACATAAAAAGCCCGGAAGACTTTCATCTTTGTTTACCTCCTGCAAGAATTCACAATTTAAAAGATATTATTGTACATTTTTCATTACCAAGTCTAAAACTTATCATAACTATTATGGGAATGCACATTACAAAATTCATTATATTTCATCATGATGGAGAATAACTTACTAATTTTTATTTAAACTAAATAAAACACTATAACTAAACAAAAAACTATAAGTACACATTTTCTACACTTAAAAATCCTAATCATTTTGATAAAAAACAAACGCTTACAAATATTAACAGACCTTTAATGCAGTATGTACACACAAATATTAATATATTTTACCAATCTATGTCCTTAGAGCATCTTAGCATTTTATAACAAAAAAACAAGCTTAGTAACTTTCTGTATACCAAGTTTCTCTCTTAATTTACTATGCATATATGAAAAGTAAAAAAAAAAAAAATTCGCTCTATGGGTGAAAAACTACAAGGAGTAAAGAATGATCGTTAAATGTGGGAATTCAAGATTTCATTATTATTAAGTGTTTTCCAACAAATTTTGCCTTTAAGGTATTTTTATTTAAAAAGCCTCCTTGGAAATGAGTACAAATGGAAAAGAGCACGATTGAAACGCAAACTTTTTTTGTGATACAGTAAACAGTTAACATCTGTTGTATAGATTTGGAACAGAAAATATAAAAAGTCCTTATGTTTAAAGTGTATCAGCAGCTTTAGGGAACTGACTAATTCTTTATTTCCCCTTTTGTTATACATATAGAGGAAAGTCGGGTGAAATTGGACAGTAAGGTTTTCCTCTTTATGCATTATTCTAAACATTTCATCCATCGCACACAAGATGAGGCAGTGGTAATCCATTCTTCAGTTTAAAAGAAAATGTTGATCAGTATAAACTTGCAAAGGCATGAAGAAAAAAATTATTTCAAGATTCAAATTTCAATTTGCTTTCAATATATTAAAGACTTGTTTATGTATATATGTAATAGTTTCCCTGTTTATGGAACATTTTACTGTATATTATCCGTAATTTAAACTAAACCTAGAAGCAGCATTTTTGTTTTTACAAGAAGTTTCATACAAAACAAGGAAGTGGCGAGAAATGGGACATGCCAGCAAAGGGAGGAATGGGACGTGTCCAGTTCCTTTTTTTAATCAAGAATAATGTAAATTGCTAACATGCAAACCTTTTTAGAGGATAATATATTAATTATAAAAATGACTTGCATTTATATTTCAAAATGTAAATAAATTGATAATTTTATAATGCCATCCCCTATGACAGAGAATTTAGAATTTTCATTCCAGTCATGAAGATACTGAATTTTATATTGTGACACATACATTATCAACTTACAATCTTTGTTTGATTATTTATCTTGCCGACGTTAGGTTATTTGTGCCTTATAGATTTTTTTTTATTGCTGTCCAAAAACTCTTAGTGGGGAGGAATGGGATACGTTTTGAGACTTACATCTTCTTTAAAATAAAATAGCTTTTGCACGTTATGTTTCTATATTGTTCAGGGGGAATAAAAAGTGTTTTATCTTGCACGCTAAAAATTGAAAGTTTTCTTTTTGCATCAAACAAAGTTTATTTGTTTCTTTTGTCAAAATGCCCCACACCCCTCCACTCTCTCCTATATAGATATTATATATCAATACACCAATTACATGAAAATAGAATTTTTATCAATAGTATCAATACAGTTTAACGGTTTAGAGTTTATTGTATATCATTAGATTTTTACCACTTTTTCCCCCAGGTTTTTACTATCTGCTGATAAAAACCAGTTTTTACCGGTAAAAAGCCAACCCTGTTTATTGGCCTTGTTTCAGACCGGGTGGGATGAAAGATTGTTAAAAATTATGTCAAATAGAAAAATGTTTAAGATTTATGAATGAAAGTGCACATTTTTTTAAAACACGAGATCTTCATCACCAGCGGTAAAATTTCACATTTGTGTAAAATTTGAATCCAAGCTTTTATTCATTGTTATACTTTTCGAACACACACTATTTCGGTAAATTATTCTGAAAGTTGAGTGGAGTAAATATTGATTGTTTTCCTTTTATAATTTGACTGCTCATGACTACAAATATGCGATATCAGATAATGTTGATGATTGAAAAAGGAAGGGGGGGGGGTGATTACGGTCTAAGCAAACTTGCATTACTATTTTTGAAAAAATATTATTTTATTTAACCGTAAAATTCTGCTACTAAATAAGGTATAATGCGAAAGAATACTTTAGAAAAAAAGGGGGTGTAAATCTGCATAGTCGATAATCACATTCTAAGAAGATTCAATTTAATACCCTAACTTTTTCTCACTTTTTGAAAGAAAATGAAACCAAACATATGAAAATATGGAGGATTGGGAGTAAGAAAACATAATGGTAAACCTATGAAACCGCTAAAATAATGTTTTTTGGCATTTCCCACCAAGATATGACTTGGCAGACAAATGGAGTTTTAATCTGCAAATCGAGGTTATGTAATCCTAGATTTTTATCTGTGAACTAGACGAGATGATTGTCTGTACTGCCGCCTCCCAATCTAATCTTATTAGGAAGATTATTTTGGAAATAATGGTAGCTAATATTGAAAACCCTGTAAATAAATTTTGATTACTTTAAGATTCGCAAGTATTCAATTGTCTTCCATCCCCCCCCCCCTCCAACATAAAAAAATCAGGCATACTGAAACGGTATTAAAGGCAATTTGGGATTAAATAAACTTTACGGGGGGGGGGGTCTCGGATAGCATCCATCCAACAATGCATGCAAAGCCGGTTAGATGTTGTCAGAGATCCTGTGTAAAGGTTAAAATTAAAACTTCGCAACTGAAAGTAATTGCATTTAACTGTATATAGACGCAAACACATATTTTAATCCTTAACTTCAGTGACAAAAATTGTCGCATAACTACTGTGAGCAGCCTGTCAGACCGCTTAATCTAATGATGAATAAAATGTTACATTAACTCTCAAAATACATGTGTTAACATTTATATACAAGACTTTTATAAATCAAATTCAGCTATTCAAAAGTATTTAGAGGTAGTAATAAAACTCCAAACTAAACAAAATTTGATCAGTATTTATAGTTAAACTAAAAATTACAAGTTAAACTGTGAAACTTGTAAAACCACAGCAGTATCCGAGACCGCTAACAGTAGTTAAGTATTACATCTAAACAGTTAAGCTTAAATACAAGGAAAAATGAACATAGGATATTCCGATTGTAACAAGACTCGCCTATAATAACCGATTTATAATGGGAAAATATGCAAATATTTTTACAAAATTTTTATTTCGCTTTTTAATTGGTCACCTGGAGCAGTTTGCTCCTATAGCTCCTTGGTAGCTATGCCTACGATAAATCATTTTAATATATTGACATGCAAACGAGAAATTGTAAAATAATTGCCTTACAGGATTAAAATTAGCAAGCGGATATGTTGGCGAGAGTGTAGCTTGTAACTTCACATAATAAACTTTCTAATCAATCATACTAACAAAAAAAATCTAATTTACAGTTTTTATTTATTTATTTTATTTTATTTTTAATGACATAACATATAGTTCTGTAACATAACTTAACATAACAATAAAATAAAATAAAGTTAAATCTTACCTTTAATCAGACTTTAAAAGACTTAAGATGTAGAGTAAGCTTTCGTTGTTCGCATAGGTTAGATCCATTGACTTTCTAATATACTTAGACGCCACATCCCATTCTTCTCTTTGCATGGCTTCGAATCCAACATCTTTGGCGAAAAGATGCCGTTTTTTACGGTGATCGCTTTATTGGCATCTTTCACATTTCACAAAGAGAAAAGCAGAAGTGCGGTCAACTCAAGACAACCATAATAATATAAGTTTCGGCGGGAGAAAAATCGGTTTGGCACGCTAAATCTGCCCTCCGTCAAATGACGGAAGACATAGATGTCGGCCTAAGAAAAGGTTAGCATTGTGGTGTCTAGGTATCTTAGGTCATTGGTTAGATCCTTATATATTGGCTATGACTGAGTTCCTTGATCCACGGCGCACACCCCGAGGCCAATTTAAAATTACTCTAAAAGCGCATTTGGCACTCAAACATCCTACTTTATACATTTTTCATGTTCTCCAACGTTCTAGTCTACTCTGGTAAGCTGGCATTAGTGTCAAGGAGCTGATCTATGCATTTATTTTATATGCCGCCGTGAGAAAAGGTTTTTGACTATTTTTCTGGTCTAGAGACCTTTTACATGGAAAAAAAGGCAATATATGTAGATTTCAGCGTAAATCCTATATACTTCTAGCAGTTAAAAAAAAAGAAAAAGAAAAATAGACTGAATTAAATTGTACGCTTTTATACTTTCGCAATTTTTGTTTACAAACTTCGGCTATCTTATGGGATTTCAGTAAATAACGCTCAGAAAATAAAACAAAAACAACTGTGAACTGTTTTTTTTCGTGAAATTATTGCAACATTTTCCTTTGTTAATTTCGCCGTTACTGTTTACAATGTATAAACAAAAAATCATATTTATTTAACAGTTTAAAAAGCAACAGAAACAAATCGCCGACTCTAAGCAGCAATGTTGAATTCAGACACATTTCTATGGAGTGGATTTCTGTGGATCCGGGGGAGGGGGTAGAATTCCCTTTTTAACCCTTTAAAGCCCAAAAATTCAAATCTTCTGGGGAAAATGCCCCCCCGCCCCGTCTACGCCGTGAATTCGATACTGTTAAGCAGGTTTGATCTCGCTGAGATCGAAAAATGCATGTAAAAACTATGAAGTAAACAGGCTCAGATTTTAGAAGTAATATCAAATTTGCGAACGATAGTAAAATATTCCAAAGAAAATTTAAAATAAATAACTTAATAAGAATTATACATTTTTTTTTAAAGTAGCAGTAATTTACATAAAAACTGGAAGCTATGTCTCATAAGGCAGGAAACAAATTATGCAGTTAGTAACGCTACCTGTATTTTTAAGCTCTAATCTTGGACGCCTTCACCTCCAAACAGGGAAAGGGGGTCAAAGGGCGATTGTACCTTCCTCGATTTTAAATTTAAATAACTAAATAATGTTTTTCTCCTGTGCTGAAAAACATTAAAATTGGTTCTTTTCGAGCAGTTTAAACTAAAAGAGGAATTACGGACTTTTCTTTTAACGGGAGAGGCATGGGAGAACCACTGCCCTTCACCATTTAATTAACTAAATTTTCTTTTATCCAATTTTCAAAAACAAAGCAATTTCTTTTTCGGAGAAGCTTAAAATTAAAAACAAATTATGAATTTCCCGTTAAAGGGCTAGGGCTTTTTCCACTCTAAAGCCCTTGACAGTTAATTTTCGGTCCTGTTTTTCTTCTTATGGTTATATTTTAAAAAAAATATCAGAAGCGGCAGTTTCAGAGTAATGTTGAATTTTGGTTGGTGGAGGACGGTGGCCCATGCGAAAGATTTTGAAAATCAATTAACAAAATTTTATTTTACTCTGGTTAAGACGTAATAAAATTTATTCCTTTCGAGTAACTCAAACTAATTAAACACTAAGAGAAAGAATCACTGAGAATCCTCTATGTGTGCGTATGTGTGTATGTGGGGGGGAGGCTACTTTTCAACGTAAATACCCTATGGGAATTAATTTTAGCTCACAGGCTATCAAAGCCTGAAAACTTACGAGTCCGCAGATTATATATGTATGTATTTACGTAATGTGATAATTCTTGATTCCGATTTTATTAAAATTTTGGATACAGATTCATTCATATATAATGCGCTTCCTTCATTATTCATTAGTTATTTATAAAGGAGGGAAAAATGGGGTCCCCCTCTCTTAATTGAGATAAATGGGTTTTTTAGGCAGAATTTTCAAATTTGGTATACCGGTTTATTCTGATAAGCCGCTTCCCTGATTAATTTTGCAGGTTCATTGTTAACTATAAAGGAAGAGCATGTGGGCTAATCCCCTATTCTCTAAATTTTGATAAATGGATTCTTCATGTAGAATTATTCGATTCGCTTCAATTTTGTATATAGGTTCATTGTTATAAGGTTTCCCTGATTAGTTTTGCGGTTCATTGATTACGTATAAATAAGGTAACAAAGAATTAGTCCTCCCCTTAATTTAGATAAATAGGTTTTTCATGCAAAATTATCAGATTCGCTTCAAATTTTGTATATAGGTTTATTTTGATAAGGTGCTTCCCTGATTAGTTTTGGAAGTTCACTGGTTAAGCATAGAGGGGGAATTAGGAGCTACCCTCCTTAATTTAACTAGTTGGATGTGTTAATCCCGAAACTTTCTTCACTCTGATAAGTACATTTTAATATTAAGAAAAAAAAACGTGGTGACCCCAAAATTACCCACTATTGAATTTCCTCGAACATTTGACCTAGCTTACTGAGATCCTAGTATCCGAAAAGTCTAAAACGCAAAATTTAATTAATATTCTGAGAAAATGAGCTTAGTAGTGCCTCATGTTGGGTAATTTATACTAAAACCTAATAAGCATCTACTTATGTCAAGGCCTAACAGAATGTGAAATTTGATGGAATTTCGTCCATTAATTCTTGAGATATAGTTATAACAAAAAAAAAATGAAAAACGTAGCACAGCAACACCATATCTTGGACAATTTATGCCAAAACGTAAAAAAGCGTCTAATTATGTTATGGTGTAAAAGAATCTGAAGTTTGATGAAATTCTGTGCATCAGTTCTTGAGATATAGCTAGTTTTAAAAAAAAAGTGTAAAATATAGCACAGCAGCACCATCAGTTGAAGGATTTATAACAAAACGTAATCATTGTGTAATTATGTTATATGTCATTTTGTAACAAAATCTGAAGCTTGATGAAATTCTGCGTTGGTTGTTGAGATATAGCTGTTGAAAAAATTGTGCAAAATGCAGCATAGCTGCACCACCTGTTGCAAGGTTAATACCAAAATGTAATCAGCGTCAAATTATGTTATATATTCTAGTGTAACAGAATCTAAAATTCGATGAAGTTCTGTGCATTAGTTCTTGAGATATAGCTATCGGAAAAATCGTGCAAAATGTAGCATAGCCGCGCCACCTATAGGGCAGTTCACACCAAAATCTTATCAGCGGCTATGTATCTCAAGGTATCGCGGAATCTGAAGTTTGCCGAAATTCTGTGCATTAGTTCTTGAGATATAGCTATCATAAAAATCATGAAAAACGTGGCATAGCAGCGCCACCTGCTGGCCAATTTACACCAAAACGTAATCAGCGTCTATGTATATCAAGGGGTCACAGAATCTGAAATTTGGTGAAATTCTGTGCATTAGTTCTTAAGATATAGCAATCTTGAAAATCATGAAAAACGTAGTATAGCAGCGCCACCTGCAGGCCAATTTTCACCAAAAACCAATAGGCACTAATTTATATCAGCGTCTAACTGATTATAACATTTTATTAAGTTTCGATCATTAGTTCTTGAAATAGAGAGCCCACAAATTTTATGTCACAGACAGACATTTTCTAAAAATAGTCAAAACGTGTTCAGGACCTTCTAAAACGTACAAATCCGTCAAAAACCGGAAGTCGAAAATTTTCATGAATCCAATACTTTCTTCTTGTAAAGATAGAAGAAAGTAAAAATAGTGTGTGATCTCAATGCCATCAGTCTAACTGGGCTTTTTTTGTGGAACAATTGAATAAATTTGTAAATAAAAAATAAAGCAGATTTTATTCGATAAACATTACTTAAATAATATTTATTTTATTTAAAATTCCATTATTATGTTTACATGTTTGAAATTTCAACACAGTGTTGAATTTAGAGTTAGTCAGAGGCATACCCCCCCCCCCCCCCAACATACATCAAATCTTGCTTCTTACTACGAAAAAATATACATAACATACTTTTGTTTATCATCCCTTTAAAAAAATTAAGAGCTAACTGTCTGTTTCATTACAAGGAAGTTTTATTTCCTGCCCGGTTCACTGGTCGCGTAGATCGGATCGTTATGCCCCATTCTTGTTTCATTGTAGCTCAGTGGTTAGTCCTCAATTAATATCGCCAATTTAGACACTGCCATGTGATGATTCGCTCACAGCCGTCAATTTTACTTGCCGACACCGAAAACAGAAAGACACACGTCACAGCGCATGCTCAAGGTCCACATTTCTGCCAATACGAAGTGCATGGCACCTTATTTGGCTCCATTCACCTAGTAAGAAACCTGTATTCACCCCAACCGCATATCAAAGCCTCTATGGCATCCTAGGGTTCCAAATGGCACCGCCGTTTCACCTGCGGGTCCCAAATGGCACCGGTTTGTCACCTTTATTTTTAACAGTGTATAAGTCATATAGATAATAAAATTAAAATTGTAACAATAATTATAAAAAATAATAGATCATATATTATACTATAATATTCATACTACATTTAGAAAAAAATAATTGCTACTGTTAGAGGTATTATATTTTTGAACAATTATTAATATTACTGTAATAATTATTTAACTAGAATATGCTACTACAACTTCTAGTACAAACACAAAAAAAATGTTTTAGTGCTGCCATCTATATGATTAATATATTAATTAAATTATATACTTATGTGCTGCCATCTATTATTAAAAGAAGTATTATTGGAATAAAATAAATTATTTAAAAGCTAAGAATTTTCCAAGAATAATTTCTCTTCTAATATTTTACAAATAATTTCTTTAAGACAAATGCAATAGACAACCATATCTTATCTCAATAACTTGATCATTTTTAAGTTATGCATATTAATGTTAGGTAAACATAAATTTAAATTCTATGTGTAAAGTTAAGTATTTTTTTATACATATAATAATTAACCATTGCGTATTATCCAGACAACACCGCCCTCCGCCGTAATCTAACATCTAACCCACCCATCCATCCTATTATACATATTTATACTTACAATTAAGAGGCTACTTCATTTAAATGAAAAGAGCCGTTCGCTAATACTAATCCTATGGAAGAAATTTATAAAGATATGTCAACTGCAATTTGCTATTTTTAATTTTTTAATTTTTTTTTTTTTTTTTTTTTTTTTTTTTTTGTGATTTTGTTTACAGATATTTTTTACGAGGACGCTTTCCTTTTCGGAACCAGTTTGGAAAGAGAAAGCATCCCCATAAAAAATATAAGCAACCAAAATCGAGAAAAAAAACGGTCTGCATTCAGATCAATCTCAGCTATCCGATGAAAAAAATCCTTTAAGACTATTGAAGCGCAATCGAGATACCGTTATAAATTTCTTCCATAGGATTAGCGAACGGCTCTTTTTATCTAACTGAAGTAGCCCTTAAGGGTGTATTCGAAAAAACTCTTTTCCACCTACAACAGCTCGAAATTTTCCGATACAATTTCAGACATATTTTTAAAAGTAGAAACATGAAACTTGCTGACTGGATTCTTGAAGGGACGTATGAGGTGCCGTGTGATGTCTTTTTAAGCTCAATTCATCAGAATTTGAGTTATACACAATTACCTTATTAGTATGACCCTTTTTTTTTTTTTTTTTTTTCGTTCCCAGATCGCCGGCTTGGGAAAAATCGGTTCGAAATGCCGTTTTTGATTGCTTTTTTTGCAATATTTTCTGCATTTATCAAAGAATCGGCAATTACGGCACCTTGTGTACTTTCCAAATAAGAGATTTTGAAAGTTTGATGTATTTGAGAGCAATAATGAATTCAAAAATAAATCGGAAAAAAAGTAGTTTGAATCGAAAAACACCCTTAAGCAGTGAAAACGCATACAACGCGGCACACAGCTCAGAGGAACACTACGAATTTCTTAATTATGTCTAAAGATCGCTAGTATCGCTTGTACAATCTAAGCGGAATCTGTCCCCACTGTACCCTATCAACTTCATATTATACTTTTTAATTATCTAAACAGCTTCAAAATGGAAAATAAAAATTTATATGGAGATATTGTAAAAAAAAAAAAAAAAAAAAAAAAAAAAAAAAAAAAAAAAAGCGCAAAGAAAGCTTTATTTGTTTTAGACGAAAACCCCCCAAATCTGTAATTATCGGTTGTTTTGTTTATAACTGATACAATCTCGCAAAATTTTCACATTTTTAACAAGAAATGCAGAATCGAATCGAGGACATTTTTATCCGTTAGAAACTTACATTATTTTAAAGCTTATTCTAATGAAAAAATATATATATATTCTGAAAAAATTCGTTATTTTTAATGTAATCATAGGCAAAAATGATCATTTCTAAAAAATGTCAAAATATAGGGAAATTCATTATATGGAAGTTCTTGAGACACTCTATTAAACTTCAGCCACAAAATAACTCAAATAGAGCCTAAATCCAATCATTTCAGGCTATAACTCATAAAGAGTTGAAACAACTCGAGTGAACGACTCGAGAAGGTAAAAAAGTCGAGTGACATTTTTTACCTTCTCTTGAGGGATTTCTCTTCTTCCGCGAGGTATGTCGATTCGAAACGCCCACTTTGATACTATTTTATATTGTGATATTAAGGGTGTTCTTAATTGATCCGCTCAACAAGCGAAAAACGTTTTAACACATTTACAAATTCATTTTTTAACAGAAAGTTATACAATTTTAATGCCTGACTATGAAAGCGATTTCGAATAGAACTTATTTTTCCATTTTATGATAATTAAATTACTTATCGAGTTATAAGCAGCTATTTCGATACCGCAATCACCCGTTTTTCTCCCCCTTTTCGACTGGTTTTTCTGCTTTTGTCGGGAAATTGGCTCAAAAGTGTCCACTTTGAAGGCTTGTTATGAAAAATCTTTTTAAAAAACAAAAGAATGAGTGCAATTAAAAAGTTTCTGAATAATAACATCCGCTACTTTCATGCATTTCCGAACAAAAATAAATTAATGCATGTGTCACAAAGTTGCCCTTTTTGATTTAAGAACACCCTTAAGAATCTATTGTGTTTACAAGAATCTATTGTGTTTACAGAAAAAAAAAAAAAAAAAAAAAAAACAGGGAAGTTGTATGCGATGCGATAGTTTCTGAATATCAACACCTGCTTAGTTTGTATGCATTTCCGAGCAAAAATAAACTAAAACTTGTGTTACAAAGTTGCCCTTTTTGATTTAAGAACAGCCTTACACAATAAACCACCACTGTTGTTTGCATTGTCATTATGACTTCTGCGATTTTTCACACAATCGTTCCTGAAGAATTTATTTCAATTGTTTCATCGCGTCGCGGACGTATATATGCGTGTCCATCATCCATGATTCAGCATACGAATTGTATGCAAATAAGAACAAGGTCTATAACGCCTCCTGACACTTCGGAAATACGGGAACAAAACCTTCACACCCCATTTCATGTTTATCCCTCATTTGAATACATGTTGAGGCGGTTCTCTATTTTTTATGTTTTCCTTTTCAATAAAGCAAAATTTTCTGACACATTTACGGTGCTTTTCTTTTAAAGCAAAAGGTCGCAATACTTGCAGTCATGATTATTGAAGTGATCTGGAAATGAACTGCTTTTCGTTTTTACTTTCTTCTGTCTTCACAAGAAAAAAGTATTGGATCGTACAAATTTTCGAACTTTCTGTCTGTCTGTATGTGCAAGGATATGGTGGAGGGTATACTGGGGTATACGCCGTATACCTTCTGGAATTTTTAAAGGAGCACCGTATACCCTCTGTTTCTCAAAAAAGCTATAGTATACACAATCTAGGGCATACCCTCTGCTTAGAGCGTATATCCTGTGTTATTTTTACGACTACACCCCTGTGTGTGACAAAAGTATTGTGTCGCTCTATCTCAAGAACTAAAGCGCGAAATTTCACAAAACTATAGGTTCAGTTAGACATTGATATAAACTAGATTTGGTTAGTTTTTGGTGTATATCGCCCAACAGATAGCTATGCTGCCTTTTTCACGATTTCTACAATAGCTATATCTCTAATAGCTAAATCACTTTTCTCTGAAAGGGGGAAAAAAAAAAAAAAAAAAAAAGAGCGAAAATTGTATTCGCAAATCAATCTTTTTTTTCCAGTTAAGTTTTATTTATTATTTATTTATTTATTTTTTACAATTATTATTATCAATATTATTATTATTATTTTGTGTTACTGGTCGCTTTTTCTGAAATATAAACCTAATAGATTTTTCGGAAAATAGTGTCAAAGTGGGCATTTTGAAATGTTTTTTCGCAGGAGACCAGTCCAAGCTGGGGTAAAAATCGCCTTGTCACATGATCAAAAAAGCTTATAATTCAATAAGTAATTTATTGATTAAAAAATAGAAATATGAGTTAGATTCCACATCGCTTTCATGGCCAGACTTTGCAATTTTATACGTTTCCGTTAAAAAATGAATTTGTAAATGTGTCAAAAAGTTTTTCGCTTGTTGAGCAGACCAGTTAAGAACAGCCTTAACCCACTATATCTATATTTAACGAGTGATTTATCACATTGCTAACCAGGGTGTAATGGCTTTCAGGCTATCATAGCCTGAGAGCTTATGTGCCCGCCCGTTCTGTATGTATGTAAGTATACGTTCGTACGTAACGCGATAACTCATGATAAAAATATCCCATCCACTTGAAATTTTGTATAGGTATATCCTGATAAGGCGCTTCCCTGATTAGTTTTTGGAGTTCATTCGACATGTATAAAAGGGGGAACGTGGGGCTCATGCCCCTCCGCTTAATTGATATGAATGGGTTTTTCATGTAAAAATATTAGTTTTTTTTTTTTTTCAGAATTTACACATAGGATCATTCTGATGAAGCGCTTTCGTGATTGGTATTAGGTGTTCATTGGATAAATATAAACGGGGAAATGGGGGTTCTAATGCCCCTCCCCTTAATTTATATAAATGGGTTTTTCATGCAGAATTGTCAGATTTCGTTCAAATCTCTGAATAGTTTTGGAAATTTAAGGGTTAAGTATATAAAAGAGTGGGATAACTCTTCTTAAATTATATAAATGGGTTTTTATTAAGAATTTTCCGATTTGATCTAAATTTTGGATATGAATTTTTTATATGATAAAGCATGTTCCTGGTTAGTTTAGGAGGTTCAATGATTAAGTAAAAAAAGTGGAAAGGGGGGCTGTTTCCCCTCCTTTGATTTTTTTTTCGATCGGAATTAACCTTTGAAAATAAAAGGCTGTAATGTGCAATTAGTGGATATAGCCTCAATGCCATCAGTTTAACTGGGCAATATTCTTTTTATTGTAATGTTTTCGCAATCATAACGCGAAATTTCAGAACACTGTGATAGTGAAATTTTTCCTATATGAAAGCAAAATTCCGTTTTTACAAATACAACTGCTCTGATCACGAAAAAATACATTACATGCAACATAGCTTAGTTAAGTTTGCATTTTAAAATTTCCAAGCATGCAGATGGAAAACAATTTTGAGCCTAATGTTATGACTTTGCGTGTTAAAATTTTAATAAACAACACAAAAAACGGATAAAAACGCCACCTGTGACTCTGCACGATTTTCGACCAGCACTCGATACAACTTGTTTTGACAGGAAATTCCTAACTTTTATCTATACAAGACAAAAATAATATTTCTGGATAATGACAAGGTCAGAAAAAAAAATTAATGTACTTGTTTTTATTTTTGAAGATGTGTATTTCCCGAAATTTAAACAAACAATTATATTTTTTAGAATTAATTCTTTTTTCTTGCGTTACTGATCGATTTCAGACCTCAAACAAAAACTGGCCAATGTTCATTGCATTCAAAAATTCATTTTTAGGTGCGTTCGTAATTACATAAATGCATTAGCATCTAATATTTGCAGGGCCTGAATACCACACAAGACAGTTTGGCCATGACCTTAGGTTTACTGTGGATGAGAAGTTCTTAAACGAGCAAAATAATTTAGAAACAAGTTATTAAAAATGGACTTTTTTTAAATTTTTTGAAAAACAAAAAAAAAAAAAAAAAGAAAGAAAGAAAGAAAGAAAAAGAAAAAAAAGAGAGAAAACTATTTAACTCGGCAACTGCATTATAACTTCCAAATATTCTTCAAAAAAATCTATATATTGTTTTGATTTCAGGGGCCCTCGAAAAGGTCCTTGGGCCTTGAGCCCCACACACTCTTAATGGGGCTCTTTATATTTACCGCCCGGTCCGTCCATCCGTCTGTCAGCATATAACAGCGGAACTGAAAGATTTGATAAAATCATATCAGAATTTGTTTCAAATTTTATGAAAATCGAATCAAAACTTAAAAAAATATTAATAAAAGTTTTCTTCATTTTGTTAAATCTTTTCATAAGTCATGAATTCAATAATATCCCGGGGCAAAAAAAATCTAAAAACTACAGGTTTTAAGCTATTGCATAGCTTTTATCGCGGACTTTGAGCGAAGCGACCGAATCTAGAAATTCCGTAACGAGAAAACCTAACACTTGCGCAACGAAAAAACCTAACACTTCGGCTAACGTCGTTTCAGTTCGGCAAACTTCGGCACGGTATTCTTCGGTAGACTTCGGCAGACATTGACGCGGTATTTTTCAGATATTAGGATATCAAGTCTCAAACTTATGTTTCTTATGATCCAATTTTCATAGCGCGGTCAAATTTTGTTTGGTAATTTATTATGAGACAGTGTTAATTTTTGATGACAGGAGACCCCCCACCGTGAGGGTCGAAAAATTTAAAATGCTTATAACTCGCGATCTAACTTTCGTAGAGCGGCCAAATTTTGTTTGGTAATTTATTATGAGACAGTGTTAATTTTTGATGACAAGAGACCCCCCCACCGTGAGGGTCGAAAAATTTAAAATGCTTATAACTCGCGATCTAACTTTCGTAGCGCGGCCAAATTTTGTTTGGTAATTTGTTATGAGACAGTGTTAATTTTTGGTGACAAGAGACCCCACACGGTTAGGGTCGAAAAATTTAAAATGCTTATAACTCGCGATCTAACTTTCGTAGCGCGGCCAAATTTTGTTTGGTAATTTATTATGAGACATTGTTAATTTTTGGTGACAGGTGACACCCCACGGTGAGGGTCGAAAAATTTAAAATGCTTATAACTCGCGATCTAATTTTCGGAGCGCGGCCAAATTTTGTTTGGTAATTTATTATGAGACAGTGTTAATTTTTGATGACAGAAGACCCCCCCCACCGTGAGGGTCGAAAAATTTAAAATGCTTATACTCGCGATCTAATTTTCGTAGCGCGGCCAAATTTTGTTTGGTAATTTATTATGAGACAGTGTTAATTTTTGGTGACAAGAGACCCCCCACGGTTAGGGTCGAAAAATTTAAAATGCTTATAACTCGCGATCTAACTTTCGTAGCGCGGCCAAATTTTGTTTGGTAATTTATTATGAGACATTGTTAATTTTTGGTGACAGGTGACACCCCACGGAGAGGGTCGAAAAATTTAAAATGCTTATAAATCGTGATCTAATTTTCGTAGCGCGGCCAAATTTTGTTTGGTAATTTATTATGAGCCAGCGTTAATTTTTGGTGACAGGAGACCCCCCACGTTGAGTGTCGAAAAATTTAAAATGCTTATAACTCGCGATCTAATTTTCGCAGCGCGGCCAAATTTTGTTTGGTAATTTATTATGAGAGAGTGTTAATTTTTGGTGGCAGGAGACCCCCACCGTGAGGGTCGAAAAATTTAAAATGCTTATAACTCGCGATCTAATTTTCGTAGCGCGGCCAAATTTTGTTTGGTAATTTATTATGAGACAGTGTTAATTTTTGGTGACAGGAGACCCCACTCACGGTGAGGGTCGAAAAAATTAAAATGCTTATAACTCGCGATCTAATTTTCGTAGCGCGGCCAAATTTTGTTTGGTAATTTATTATGAGACAGTGTTAATTTTTGGTGACAGGAGACCCCCCCCCCCCACGGTGAGGATCGAAAAATTTAAAATGCTCATAACTCGCGATCTAATTTTCGTAGCGCGGCCAAATTTTGTTTGGTAATTTATTATGAGACATTGTTAATTTTTGGTGACAGGAGACCCCCACGGTGAGGGTCGAAAAATTAAAAATGCTTATAACTCGCGATCTAACTTTCGTAGCGCGGCCAAATTTTGTTTGGTAATTTATTATGAGACATTGTTAATTTTTGGTGACAGGTGACACCCCACGGTGAGGGTCGAAAAATTTAAAATGCTTATAAATCGTGATCTAATTTTCGTAGCGCGGCCAAATTTTGTTTGGTAATTTATTATGAGACAGTGTTAATTTTTGGTGGCAGGAGACCCCCACCGTGAGGGTCGAAAAATTTAAAATGCTTATAACTCGCGATCTAATTTTCGTAGCGCGACCAAATTTTGTTTGGTAATTTATTAAGCTATTGCATAGCTTTTATCGCGGGCTTTGAGCGCGGCGACCGAATCTAGAAATTCTGTAACGAGAAAAAATCCTAACACTCCAGCTAACGGTTCAGTTCGGCAGACTTCGGCCCGGTATCCTTCGGTAGACTTCGGCAGACATTGACGCGGTATTTTTGCATAAGTTGATAAAAAATGCCATGCAATAGCTTTACCGCGGCAGTCCCCGAGTGCCACATGTATTTATTTATTTATTTATTTATTTATTTAATTATTTATTTATTTATTTTACAATGTAAAATTATATAATAAATTTTGTATTTATACTTTTTTGAATTTAAGAATACACAGGTATTCCACCAAGATTTGAATATTTATAAAACTAATTATAGTACGAACACTAACACACCTCATTTGCCACGCTTGCCACAATTTCCAATCTGTGTTTCTTATACTATAACAAAAATCTGTTTTTTTAAGAAAAAAAAAGTCAGCCGAGACCCCACCACTTTTCGTAGCGAAAAAACGATCTATTGATTCACAGAAAAAAAAAAAAAAAAAAGCAGTTTGTAAAATACAGCTTATTTTACGGAGAAAAAAAAGGTTATATTTATTATTTTTTTTTGTTATTTTAACAGTATTTCCTGTAAGTTCGTTATAAATACATGTTATTTTCGGACAATAAACACCTCTTTTACTGTCCATTTTGTTCTGTAAAATCGACAGATTTTTTTAACGATATGAAATTTTTGTTTAGTTTAGCAGATTTTGATGCTCTGAAGTTCCTAATAAATACAGATTATTTCCGTATAAGAAACAAGTTTTTAATAACGTTCTGACAAGCAGGTTTTTTTTTTCGTTTTTTTTTTCTTTCTTTTTTTTTTTTTTTTTTTTTAGTAAAATTAACATTTTTTTGTTTGTGTATCTTTTAAGAGTTGGCATAAGGAATTCAAGTAGTCAGCTATATTTACATATACTACACTATGGCCAAAGATGACCAGCCACTTGCGATTTTAGACATTATGTTAAAAATCTAGAAAAATACATGTGGAATTATCCTGAAACTCTACGTGTCTAAACAGATCTTACATTTCAGGGAGGATTTTTTTTTCCCGAAACTCCATAGGGGACCGTCAACAAACTGAAAAAGAACGAATATCTGTTGGATAACCCTGTCAGAACTAATGAAGCAAAAGCGTTCAAACTGTAGATTATGATTACGTGGCTTATTGTAATAAATTGTGTTCTTTTTTATGCGAATAGCGTATATACTCGTAGAGAAATTAAGATTTTTATAAAAACAATCCCATTCTTTTTTCAAGTTTTCTGGCGTATAATTTGCAGAGAATATAATATAATATTCTTTTCCGACAATATGACAAACAACATTGTATACATAATGCCTTGTGACCAAAATTAAACAATAATAAAAATTGTATAACAAATGGGCAGGTTTTTAAAATAATTTTTCATTGCGCAGGCGTGAACGCTATCAAAATTTCATTTGCATATTGTATCAGCTAAATGTATAGTGCAGCTTTTGTGAAAGCTTCAAAAACATAACTTGAAAATTCTGAAAATGATCGTCGATAGAATAAGCTCAAAATCCGTTGTTCCCAAAATGAAACAAAAAAAATGAAGGGTTGTATCCAAATATAATAGTATGTGCCATACTGTGTATTCTATATTGACACTAATCAATGGATAAATGGATACAGCCCCTCGTCTTTTTGCAGCATTTTGGTAATAACGGATTTTGATCTTATTCTGTCGATGATCCCTTTCAAAATTTTCACGCGATGTTTTTGGGACTTTCGCAAAAGTCGCTCTAGACGTTTAGCCAACAGAATATGCAAATGAAATTTTGATAGCGTTCACGCATGCGCAGTGAAAATATATTTAGTAAATCTGCTCATTTTTCATACAATATTTACTTTTTTTAACTCCGATTCCAGGATATTGTGTACAATATTTGTCATATTTTCGGAAAATAATAGTATTTTATATTAAGAATATTTTAAGCAAATAACTTGGAAATATTTGGGACTGTTTTTATAAACACCCTTATGTCTCTACAAGTATACATGCTATCTGCAAAAAAAAAAAAAAAAAAAAAAAAAAAAAATGAATGTAGTTTGTTACAACAAGCCAATTAATCATAATCTACAGCTTAGACGCTTTTGCTACATTAGTTTTGACAGGGTTTATTCAAAAGATATTCGTTCTTTTTCAATTTGTTGACGGTCCCCTATGGAGTTTCGGGACTAAATCTTCAAGGAAATGTATGACTTGTACTATTATGTTTACACTCCTGGAATTTCAGGATAATTCCCCATATATTTTTTATAGATATTTAACCAAAATTTCTAAAATCGCCAAGTGGCCGATCGCCTTTGGCCATATATACTATATTTTACCTACATTACAATAAAGGTTTTGTATCTGTGTTTTTGTTGCCGATGGATATGAAAATCTTTTGCACATAAAGATTTATAAATTTTAATAAAAATAGACGGAGACATAAGTCCCAATGTATTTTTTCCTTTAAAGAAGGGGAATCGTCATTCGGTTACATAAGTTTCTGAATAAGGACACCTGCCTATTTCATGCATTTTCGAACAGAAATTAATTCATAAATGTGTCGGAAATTGGGAAGAGATAGTTTTCTGAAATATTTAAAAAAAAAAAAATAATGAATTTAAATTTTATGATGGTAGGTACAAGACATACCAACCTCCGGCTTTTTAAAAATCAAACAATTATACTTCTAACCAGAAATTTATTGAGTCAACGACATTAAGTAAATTTCAAATGACCCTCAGAGTTAATACTAGACACTTCTAATTAAATAAATTTTCTGGTTCAAAGTACGTTTTCATGAATTAACAAAAGCCGGAGGTTGGCAACTCTGTAGATATACCAGTAGAGAAGGGAATTTGAAATCCTTACACTGTAAACAATTTATGGTGTAATTTAACTAATATAATAATGTAATTTAACTTGATATAACTGCAGGACCGTAGTTAGAAGTGAATAATAAGGGCGGGGAGAGATCAAGAAAATGTAGAAGGGGGCTCATATTCTCTCTCTCACTGAGACGCAGAAAGATAAATCGATTCATATTTACACTGAAGTTAACATAAGTTTCACATTAAGGGAGACCCGAACCCCATTTTCGGCCAAAAATCATCAAAAGTTCAAAATTTTTTTTATCTCAGAAAACGATAAAATACATATTTGCGAATATCCATGCAAAATTTCAGAACTCGGGGACACTTGGAACAGGTAGCAAATGAGCTTTTTTTAATTGTAGTCACTAGAGTTTAAAGGACTAGCGGCCATTTAAAATGTCTTTTCCTGAAAATGATTTTTTCCATATTTTGCCTAAGTTCAAAGTATTAAGGCTCAGTGGTAAAATGGTTTAGAAACAAAGTGTTTATGTTTTTAGAATCTTAAAAAAATATTCAACAAAAGTAAGGAGAGATATATTTTTTAACTATTTCTGAAAATTTTACATAAATTGGTAAACATGAAAATTATAACGAATTTAGGAAAATTTACCAAGCGTAATTTCTTTCTTTTTTTTTAGCTGATTAAAATAGAAAATTAAAAATATCTCTCCCTAGGTCGTTTCCATATTATTTAAGAAATTTTAGTAATACCAAAATATAGAAAATTCTATGAGGAGTAGTAATTTTAAAAAGTGTACTTTTCCACAAAAAAAAAAAAAAAAAAAAATCATAAAAATCCCCATAAAAAAATGTACTTTTTAATAAAAACTGATTTTTTTTGCTAATTATTCCTTACAAAAAGATTCTTAAATAGTGCACCAAAATTCATTACTTTAAAATCAATAATAAAAATGTTGGGTTTTTTTTCTTATGGGTCTCCCTTAAACTGTTGTAATAACTTCATTTTGTGCTAAGAAAAGTATAGGATGATGAAAATTTTGAGTGTATAACTTAGTGCCATTTTAAACATCATATTAGCTTCACATACGTTGATAGAATGAGCGAGTGTTGAAACACTTATTTTAGTTACAATTTTGTGTTTCTGTAAAACTGTGAAAGGTCCTCAAAAACTAAATTAGATTTTTGAACAGAATTTCATTTGGATTTTCGGAACAGAAATTCGTTGAGTGACCTTGGAATCTTTTCCAGGGGAGGCTCAAAATGTTTTATGGAGGGCTGAGCCGCCCGTGGCACCCCCTTAGCTACGGCCCCGTATAACTGGTGTAATACTACACAATAATGTAACCAATGTTCTCGCTGTCGCCCGCCATTGCGCCAAATTTCGACTAAATTCTTCATTTGGCGAGCAAATAATTGATTTAATTCGCCAAATTGCTAGTGCTTAATTTTTGCTTTCTCTTTTTTTCTTTTTTTTTTAAAGATTTTAATGCGTTAAATCGGTTTTATAATTTTTTTATTGATTACGCAAGACATTTAGAATATACATATTTTTAATATATTTGTAGCAGACAGTTTAATTTAGATTAATAGCAATCGTTGTCGCAGTTATAAAAACATAGGTTATTTTACTACATATTGAAAAAAAGGGAGTACATTAATGGATTAAAGATAGTTTTTTGTGCTACACGGCGAATCTATTTTGCTAATACTTTTTTCATTTGGCGAATGTTTTTTATTTTTAATTAGCCAAATTACTAACGTTGGTCAGATGTCAGCGAGAACACACTGAATGTAACGTAACATCAGTTATATCCATTAAATTACTCCATAGACTATAGACAGCAAGGGTACCACCAATTTTAAGAACTTATGTTACGTAATATTTTTTTTTTCGATTAATTATTTTTCTAAATTTAAAAGGCTTATTTCTGGCATATTCATAAATTCATTAGGAAATTGAAAGTTTATTTAGAAATCATGTAATTGAGCAATTATTTCCAATTTTCAGTGAAGCCGATGTCGAATTGGGCATTCACAACAAAATTTAAGAAAGTGATATCAGCTCGAGAGGGAGAAAAAAATAACCACCACGAGACAGCAACCGCTTATAATATACAAAATGCAATGCATTTATCGAAAACTTAATAAAATTGCATTCCAAATCACTTCAATTGTCATTCCTGCAAGTGTCATACCTTTTTTTTTTTTCAAAAACAAGCTTGCAAAATGCGTCAGAAAAATTTAGTGAGGAAAAAAACATATATTTTTAACTTTAAAAATGTCACTAAGCGCGTTCGTTCTGATTTTTGTTTTAAGGCCCACCATCTTTGTTTTTGTTGTTCCGCACCGTTGCGTCAGTGTCGCAAGAGGGCGTGTCCAACGACCCAAGGGGCGGTTCTGTCTCCGCCCCGCCTTGGCGCCACGAGTGACAAATTATAGATTTAATTGCAGTATCGGAACGACTTTTAATAAAGAGGGCGCTGCCGGAGGAGTGTTCTGAGAATGGTATGTCATTTTGTCATTCTCAGAAAATGACATCTGTTTCTCCTTTCATTTTTATGTGTTTTTACTTTTTATTTATTTTATAAATATAAGGGTCACAACCTGTGACCGCCATTACTCGCAGTATTATCCTCGTTTAGGATCTTCTTTTCTTTACCTAGAAAATGTCACAGAGGGAAAGGATATGTGAATATTTCTCAGAAATTTTTTAAATTCATAAAGACTTAAGATTTTCAAAAAAAAAAAAAAAAAGAAAGAAAAAAAAAGGAAAAGAAACAAAAATTATTTTACAGGGACCGCATTGGAAAAAAAAAAAGTGTAATGGTAGGAAAATTAAGATTATTTCAAAGACATCTTTTTTTCACGAACTGTTTCTGCTCGAACAATCACCTAATCGAGTTCACGGATGAAAATCTAGGATTAATTAAATCTCGATTCGCATATTAAAACGCAATCGGTCTGCCAAGTCATAGTTTGGTGGAAAACATCTAAAGACCCGATTTTAACGGTTGACTCGAAGGTTTACCATTATGTTTTCCGAGTCCCAATCCTCCATGTTTTCATACTTTTGGGAGCAGAAAAGCACAATGGTAAACGTATGGGTCAACCGCTAAAATCGGGTCTTTAGATGTTTTCCACCAAACTATGGCTTGGCAGACCGATTGCGTTTTAGTATGCGAATTTAGATTCTTAGATCTTCATCCGTGAACTCGATGAGGTATTTGTCTGTGCTGCCGCCTCCCGGTCTACATTGACAAAATTATTTTTATCTATTAGTGTCTTACATGCGCAGTTTTTAAACTTCTCAGTTTTTGAAAAATATTTTTCTTTCTAGGGAATAAGGAAAGAACATGATCGTATGCCGTGAGCTGAACAAAAAATCTTTGAATTTATACATTCTCCCCGACACTATTGAGATATTTTAATTATTGAAATACTGTGAAATAATTTAATAATTGAGAAATGATTTCTTTTCTAGGTTGTACGAAAGAACACGAGGCTATAGATACCGTTTCGAAAACAGAAGATCTTGGAATTTATGTATTCTCCCCCAAAATATTGAAATAGGATGGGGAGATTCAACAATGGAAAGAGGTGGAGATCAATTTGCAGGAGAGTCCTTCGTCCTACAGAATGATACTTCAGAATACTTGAAGTGTAGTTAAAAATGAAAGGAACCGCGTAACCACAAAAAAAAGAGCTTGTCCGTTGAAGAAACTTGAGTTTTGCGTCTATTTGAAGCTTCATTCAAGATATAAAAGATTTATTAGAATCAAAACATGATATTAAAAACTAGTATCGTGAAGAAATTTTCATCTTGTTATATAAATAAAATTTAAAACATGCTTAAAGAGTGTGACAGACATATAACAATACTATTTAATATATCCCTGAGTGCGCATCTGTCAGATGCACACCCACTTACTTTCAAAGAGGATTTTTTTATTATTATTTTAAAAAAATCACCATGTAATTGAACACGTGTGCATTTGAAAGATCTCATGTTCATATTTAAAATAGATCATGAATCTTAATCTTCACACTCCCTATGTAATAAAACACAGTGTAATGCATAGCGCTCCAAACTGGTTTTTCCGTTCAAAAACTGTCATTGGAATTGACTCTCCCACTCCCACCGATACTAGTATGTCGTCTGTGTGCATCCGAAGTTTGACAGTAGAAACAGAAATTTGCCAACAATAAAAAATGACAATATTTCTATTTTTTCGAGGAAGAGGGGAATAAACGAAAAAAAATACAATTTCAAAGTGATATAATAGTGATAATTATTAATCATTAGTATTGTTTCAATAGTAGCATCAGATTTTTTTGATTGTGCAGTGTCATTGCATGTTTGTTAAAATTTTGTTTTATTAAGAAATCTTAATTTTGTTATGGTATATTTGCTGCAAAGCCTGGTTTACCCAAAAATATTGTAAATGCTACTGGTGTGTTTACTAGAACTTAAACTAGCCGAACTTTGCTCATCTATCTAACGCTTCCATATTGCCGATTATTTTTATCAGTTTTTTCAAATTTATGTGGAAAACACAAATTTTACCCATTGTCCTAGGACGGGCATCTACACTAGTTTAATTATGCCCTCTATTGTTCGAGTAAAATATTTCAAAGTTAGATAAGAAAATCTGCTTAACTTTGAGTGGCAAGATGTTACGTTTTATTTCTTGACTTGGACAATGAGCTGATTTTTATTTTTTATTTTGTGGATTGAAAGAAATCCTCAGAAGACTCCATTGAAATCAAACTTGAAACATCTTTGAACTGGAGTACTAATTTTAATAAACATAAATAGAAATGATTAATATGTGTAACTGGATTAGATGCTGCTGTTGACGTGTACCCGAAGGACATGAAAGTTTGCTGGAGCTTCCATTTAGACTGCACCCAGAGCGTAGGAAGGCAGAGTTCTGCAGAAGAATATGATTGCTAAAGCAGTCAATAGATGGCAGCAGCAAACAAGGCCAACTCCTCAATTTCGATATGTCTCTGAAGGGGAGGGAGATGTTTCTCCAGAAACCTACACACATATTAACTGATAAGACCGATCACAGGACTTTCTGAACCACTTTATTTAACGAGCGCGTACGCTGCATTCACTCGATGGGTCTCTGGTATAACGAGCATCGAACCCGAGATCTTTCAATGCAGAGATCCGTGCTATGACCACGGCCCCTACTGAATTAAATAATACACACTACAGGTTGTATTAGTTAAAGGAAATTAAAATTTTGTTGAGCGATGCTTTTTCGAGAGCGAAATACTCATAAATAATTCAGACGTGCTTCAAAGCACAGGTTATTACTGTCAATGGGCCGACGCCCGACTAGCGCAGGTTTTTCTTGGATAGTTTTAAAGTTTACTGATGTAGTCATTTCATAGTAAAAATGTTTGCTCAGTAAAAGTAGTTTCTTTTTACGAAGCACTGAAACTCCTTACCAACTGAGTTCACTTTCCTTCTCAGAGTTTGTTCATTTCTATGCTGAATAGTGGCGACATCTGCTGGAAGTAAACTATAACATATCTCACCCCCCCCCCCCTCCAAAAAAAAAAAAAAAAACTTACAATATCATTATTTAAATTTAAGATGAGATTCGATGTATACTATTTTTCAGATATTAAATAAAATCTTTATGCCTGTAACAGTAACATCTTTTAAGCCTGTTCTAAATTGTTCTGCTCAACAAGATGAAAACGTTTTTTGACACATTTATAAACTTACTTTTTAACGGAAAAGATATATAAAATTGGAAGCGATTTGGTATCGAACTCATTTTTCTATTTTTTCATTAATAAATTACCTATTGAGTTATAAACGTTTTCGATCACGTGACAAGGCGATTTCTACCCCTGTTTGGATTGGTTTTTCTTTTCTCCTGCGGAATGTCAACTTAAAACGCCCACCTTGATACTACTTTCTGAAAAATCTATTGTGTTTATGAAAAAAAAAAAAGGAAATTGAGTGCGATTAGATAGTTTCTGAACAACAACACCTGTTAGTTTCATAAATTACAAAATAAAAATAAACTAAAACTTATGTTATAAATTTGCCCTGTTTGATTTAACAACAGCTTTAAGTAATTACAATAAAACCTATGTAAATAACGGATACCTCGGGAGCAATTCGGAGGGGTACGCTATTAAAAATTGTTAAAAAATGCTTAGTGTTTCAATATCTTTTATCTGTCTTAAAACCGTTGTTATATGATTAATCAAAAATTAAAATTATTTTTTTAAGCAATAAAACTGAAATAAAAATGTGCATGCCTTACTGTTTTGTTACATTTTTACGAAACACCCGGATTTCAGAGATCTTGTAAAAAGAGGCATTTCAAACTCCCCTGTAATACATTTCAACATATTAAAATAATGGATCACTCTTTCAAAAATTTTTCGTCGTTTACAATTTTTTTTTTTTTTTTTTTTTTTACGCAAAATTTTATTTGAAAAAAAATCTGTAAAGGATTCCGGTTTCTTTTACTAAAGTTTCTCTGTCCTCATAAACTTCGCAAATTCATTTCAGTCGCTCATGCTAATCCTCCACTCCCCCCCCCCCCCCCCAACAATACACGGAGAAGCAAAATTTGTAGAACATTAGAAAATTTTTGCTTCTCCGAGTATTGTTTTGAAAGAAGTGTTTACCGAAATCGAAACTTTTCCAGCCACCCACTGTAAGAAGCTATTCCACCTTCAACAGCTCGAAATTTTCCGATACAATTTCAGGCATATTTTTGAAAGTAGAAACATGAAACTGGCTGAGGGAATCCTTGAAGGGACGTATGAGGTGCCGTGTGATGTCTTTTTACGCTCCATTCATTAGAATTTGAGTTATAAACAATTACCTTATCAGTAGGACCCTTTTTTTTCGTTCACAAATCTCCCACTTGGGAAAAATCGGTTCGAAATGCCGTTTTTGATTGCTTTTTTTTTTTTTTTCAATATTTTCTGCATTTATCAAAGAATCGACGATCACGGCACCTTGTGTACTTTCCAAATAAGATATTTTGAAAGTTTGGTGTATTTGAGAGCAAAAATGAATTCAAAAATAAATCGGAAAATATGCAGTTTGAATCGAAATACACCCTTAAGTGTGTTCTCATCTGCTCCGCTCAACAAGCGCAAAATGTTTGGACATATTCACAAATTCATTTTTTGAACGGGGAGATATCAAATTGGAATGCCTGACTATGGAAGCGATTTCGAATCGAACTTAGTTTCCATTTTATGACAATTAAATTACCTATCCAATTCTAAGCTCTTTCGATCACGTGATCACCCCTTTTTTGACTTTTTTTTTTTTTTTTTTTTTTTGCTTTCGTCGAGAAATGTGTTCAAAAACATCAAATTTAAAGGCTTGTTATAAAAGATCTATTGCTCTTAAAAAAAAAAAAAAAAAAAAAAAAAAAAAAAAAAAAAAAGTGTGTGCAATTTGACAGTTTCTGCATAACAACACCTGCTTAGTTTCATGCATTTCCAAACAAAAATAAATTAAAGCATTTGCCATAAGTCGTGTAGTTAAGTATTTAAGCCCTTAAAATCGTGTAATCCGAGTTCATCAGCGACTTCTAAAGCCTTTTCTTGAATCGAAGGCCCACTGATAGGAATGTTTCTTATACGAACTGAAATAAAACAATTCAGAATTATAGAATCATTTTCAATTGAATTAATCCTTTACTGGCCATCCCCTGAATCCAACACTGGTCGTGGGAAGGGGGAGGGGTGAGATTTATCCGGGGACATTTATCTGGGATCATAGCATTTGTACTCATTGTCCTGATAAAAGTAGAGATTTTTTTTTTTTTTACTTTTTTACATTTTTTTTCTCGTTAAAAACTATTTTTTTCATTCTTTATCGCTATACAGAATATCCGTTATTCAGAGGGTAAACATACAAAAATTAGGTTTTGAGAGTGAGAATTGAAAAACTGTCCATTAAATAGAAGTGTCCGTTATGGAGGTTTTACTGTATATGTATTTTTAAAATTTATATAAAAGATTTATTTGAAAATTTAAAAAAAGGTACTCACTTTAATAGTCATACTCGCACAATTAAGAAAAAAAATTGCGTTTTTTTATATTTATTTATTTATTTCAAGACAAATATTATTAAATTTTATTCGAGAAGGTTGGTCGTGAGATAGGATTATTTCACTCCGTATTTTAAAGTAAATAATGCAAAGGATGTTCTACCTTTACCCTTGATATTTTGACGACGATTCGTAGTTTTCTATATCCGACTGTAATTCTCTTCAGGCTGGAAAAAGATGAAAAAAAAAAAAAGCTATATTAATAAATATCCAGAAACATGGTAACACTGGACGTCTCTTGTTTTCACGTGAAAAAGAATTTATTTTAAAATAGCTTCTGGATTATCATTTATGATAATCGCGCCTTGATAGATGAGAAACACTATATATTCAAACTGAATTAACATTGTAAATATTCTCCAGCTTTTCAGCTTGGAGGCGATTATAAAAAAAAAAACGTGTTACGTGGTAAAAATTCTTACAGAGGGTACAAAGGAAAATATGCTGAAAAAACACTTTTTCCTTTATTGTTCATTTGCGTAAGTGGAACGTTTTATTTTTCCTCTGCGCAGTGCTGCCATCTTTCGAGAAGCAGCCAAGTTATTTTCTTTCTTTTCTTTCTGGACTACAGTAGGAACACACAGCACAGAGTTAGATTATAATAAAAGTTATAATACACTTTATGCATACTTCACAACCAAAAGGTGCATATTCCACAAATACGGGGGCCGCTATTTAATTCTGGCACAAAACAAATGTATGAAGTTATGCTATTTCTGTCAAATTTAAGGGTGTTCATAAATCAAAAAGGACAACTTTGTGACACATGCATTAATTTATTTTTGTTCGGAAATGCATGAAAATAGCAGGGGTTGTTATTCAGAAACTGTCTAATTGCATTCATTATTTTGTTTTTTAAAAAAACACAATATATTTTCATAACAAGCCTTCAAAGTTGACACTTTTGAGCCTATTTCCCGACGAAAGCAGAAAAACCGGTCGAAAAGGAGAAGAAAAACGGGTGATTGCGTCATCGAAATAGCTTATAACTCGATAAGTAATTTAATAATCATAAAATGGAAAAATAAGTTCAATTCAGAATCGCTTTCATAGACAGGCATTAAAATTTTATAACTTTCTGTTAAAAAATGAATTTGTGTCAAAACGTTTTTCGCTTGTTGAGCGAATCAGTTAAGAACACCCTTAAGTTAAAAATGAAAGTAAAATTCACATGCTTGGAATTTTTTTAATTAGTTTTAACATCTCGAATTGAAAAGTCGTTTTATATCGGGGCAACTCACATCAAGACAGGTATTGTGTCGATATCGATCATTGAGATTAATGGAAAAACCATTTAAGGCTCCTGCCTCTGCTAGCGAAGATACTCGCAAGCTAATGTTATTTCTATAGGGAGGTTATTTTTTAATAACTCATTTGCATTTTGACATTTTCATTTTATGTTATATTTTTTTATTTATTTGTTTATTTATTTATTTTTTGCATTGGATAGCTGAGATCCCTCTCTACATCGTTCCTTTTTTACTTTTTCGATTGGATTGCAGGTATTTTTTAGAATGATACGTTCACTTTCGAAACCGGTTTTGAAAGTGAAACTAACTTTATAAAAAATATGTGCAACCGAAATCAAAAAAGTAAAAAAGGAGCGATGTAGAGAGGGATCTCAGCTATCCAAAGCAAAAGAAATTATTTTAAAATGTTGGAATGCAAACGAGTTATTAGAAAATAACCTCCCCATAGGAATAGCATTAGCTCGCGAGTGTCTTCGCGGGCAGGGACAGGAGCTTTAACTTCTTTAGGGACGATTATTATTTTTATTATTTTACGATTATACTATATTTTTACGATCTTTACAATACATATTTTACGATTTTATTTAACGATTATTTTTGGGGACAATAAAAATTTGCAATCAAATATAAATGATGTGGATACTTGTGTCGATGAGCAATAATGGTAATTAAAAAATAAAATAACTTCTTATTAAAAAAAAAAAAAAAAAGACTAACAGTCTATTTTTTTCCCTTACATTTCCAAGTAATTTTAAATCATATTATAATTAATATATCTGAGATACTATTTTTACCAAATATTAACGGCTTATCCCAAATAATCCAACAACACCGAAAAATTAATCCACGCTTTTTTAACACTTTCCAAACAAAGGTGAAAAGTGTTTATCTGCATTCGGTTTGTCTGTCCATGCTCTAACTCCCGTAAATATATTCGGATTTTCATGCAATTGGTAAACCCTATTAAGAGTCTCCTAGGCATGTTTGTTTTTGTATATAAAATATATGGGATTGATAGCTTATTTACACTAGTACTTAAAAGAATTCCATTACATTATGGTGTAATGGAGGTATTGAAACTGATATAAATAACTAAATTTCACTTCAATTACATTAGAACAGAACATTCATAGAATTTTTAATCCATTTACAGGGACACACAAAAGAAATCCACTACAATACTGTCTTATAGACCAATGATTTCTGGAAATGCGTTTTACTCTTCGTGATGCACTTTTAAATTTAACTGTTTTTTAGGGGCGTTCATAATTATATAAATACGTAAAATCTATAGTCGCCGTCTGTCTGTTTGTCTGTCTGCCACATATAAAAACACAAAAACTATCCGACCAAATCGTTTGAAATTTTAAATGTATATATTTGTTGCAGAATTTTGTTGAATCATTTCAAATTTTCGTAAAAACGGATATATATAGTTCAGAAACAGGGACAATCAAAAGTATCCCGTTACATTACGGCCGATGGAATAAAATGGTTTCAAGTGCTTTTTAGGTGCGTTCGTAATTATGTAAATACGTAGCACCTATTGTTGTCGCTCAGTCCGTCCGTCTGTCTGCCTGTCCGTCTGTCCGCATATAACAACACAAAAACTACCCAACCGAATCGTTTGAAATTTAAAATACATAATTATTACATAATTTTGTCGAGTCGTTTCAAATTTTATGAAAATCGGATGGATAGATCAATTACTGGGACAATCAAAAGGATTCCGTTACATTACGGTCAATGGGGAAAAAAGTTTCAAATGCATTTTAGTTACACTCATTTGAACATAATAGAATTGACATGAATCTATGAAATATGTAGTAAAAATACATTCTGTACAATATGGGATGCAGAGAATATTTATTATTAAATTACAGGGCCACACAAATGTATTCCACTAAATAATGTTATACGGGGAAACATTGTTTGGGGCGTGTTTTAATTATATTAAACTACTTCACATTTTATGAATAAGATATACGTTAATAAAGCATAATAAAAATTACTCTCTGCATATTTACAGGAACACAAAGATTTCGACCACTATACTGTATCCAAAGTATGCTCTACTATATCAGCAAGTTCTGAATATTTTTAAAACTTCGTTATCGTACGAACGCACCTCATTTGCTACCCTTCACGTGCAATTTCCAACTTGTTTAATGATGTTACGGTTACGCCCGATGAAACATATAATGAAATTGACAAGCAGTTATGACGGGCATTGAAATATACAATTTGTTGGATATGCCGCACAAAGAACATTTATTACTCATTTACAGGGCCACACAAAGGAATTTCGTTATATAACTGTATATAGGTATGGGACGTTATTTTTTAATTCTATTAAACTATTTCACATTTAATAAAATTGATATACATTGATTAGGTTTGCTACAAGTTACTTCCTGTATATAATACAAAATGCGTT
The DNA here is from genome assembly GCA_964019185.1 of Maratus speculifer. Taxonomy (NCBI): domain Eukaryota; kingdom Metazoa; phylum Arthropoda; class Arachnida; order Araneae; family Salticidae; genus Maratus; species Maratus speculifer. Next base: position 368,585,599 of record OZ025290.1, on the reverse strand, counting down.
TCCATATTGTTTAATTAGATATAATATTTTAACTTATTAAACAGTACCATTTATTGTATTATTCTGAATGTGTTGGGAAGTGTTTCATATTCTATGCTTGAATTATGCATTTCTTATGTGAGATTATGATATCTATGAGATTATGTATCTCTAAGCGTAATTTATGCTTGACGTATGATTCTTTCTTTCTTGTTTATATCTCTCATTGTACATAGGTGCAGAAAAATCATATAATGTTTACTTCTCTTGCTGGGGAAGTCTGTAATGAACAAATTATTATCAAATTACTATTAGTATCTTTTATTATTGACAGTATTATAATTATGAAAACTGAAGCTCTACATATGTTGCTAAAGGCAGGAAGAAGCTAAAAATCAGTTGTTTTTCTAGCATTTATAACCTTTTATATGTTTAAATTCGATTATAGCTAAGTTAATTCCACTTTAAAGGTGTTCTCAAATCCAAATAAGAAACTTGATGGCATAAATTTTAAACTAGTTTTGTTTCAAAATGCATAAAACTTGCAGGAGTTGTTATTCAAAAACTATCTAATCCAACATTTTTTTTTTTTTCACACGCAATAGATCTTTTGGAAAGTTGTGACAAAGTGGACGTTTTGAACCGAATTTTCGTGCGAAAGAAGAATAACGACTCAAAGAAGGGGGAAAAACATGTGATCAAAATCGCTTATAACTCGATATAGATTATCGATCACAAAATGTAAAATTCAGTTCGATTCCAAATCGAACTGATTTTTTCATTCATCGCTTCCATAGACAGGTCTTCCAATTCTATATCTTTCCGTAAAAAAAAAATGAATTTGTAAATGTGTCAAAACGTTTTGCGCTTGTTGAGCGGAGCAGTTGAGAGCAGCCTTAACAAAACAAAGAAATAATTTAGATATTGCATTTCTTGATTGATTAAAGATTGAAATTCAAGAAATTTCGTCTCAAGTATATTGAATAGATACATTCATACAATGCTAATCAATTTAATAAAGCATAATTATATTCTATGTTATTTATTTCTTATAAATATATTAAACATATGTATTTAAAAAAATAAATAAATAATTTAAATTATTTACATGAGCGTCTTTTTTTTCTGTTCACTACACGCCTGACACCAGCCAGCCATTGAAAATATCCGCCAATTTTATGCGTTTGCGAAAAATCGAAACTCAGAAAGCTAGTCTGAAATCCGAAAGAGCTACCTCTCAGCTGGTAGACGGAAGGTGCTAGGTTCGAACCCTATCGCGACCGTCGGCCTAACCATTCGGAGTTTTCCGTGGTTTTCTTCGAACCTTGAGTAAATATGGATTAGGTTCCCTTAGAAAGACCCCCATGAAGGGCAACCCACCATGGACCTATATCCCTCGGCCGACACAAAATAAACCAAACCAAACCGAAAGAGCTAATTTCTGATGCATTTATGAATTCCTGTTTGTTTGATAAATCGTGAAATTAACACGGTATAAAAGGTGTTTTTATGCAGAAATTACGTCATCGAATGATATTTTTCATTTATTTTAATTCATTTTATATTCATTTTATGTTTTTAATTTTTAGAGCGTGGATGGGGGAGGGGGATATTCTCCAACCAAATTCACGACGCGAGAAACGAAAAAGTGTGTCACCACGTGACGAAAAACACTTATAATTCGATAAATAATTTATTTATTAAAACATGGAAGAAGCTATTCGATTTCGATTCCTTTCAACAGTCATGCATGCCAATTTTATGCTGGTAAATTTAAAAATGCATCAGAAAACGTGTTAGAAAGTTTCCCGTTATTGAGCAAGGAATTTGAGAACCCTTTAAGATCAAAATTTACTTCAATTTCTATCAAACTTATGGCCTCCACCAGTGGCTGAGAGATTATGCTCTCGAAGCTGGTAGACGGGAGGTGCTGGGTTCGAACCCAATCGCAGGGCTACCTATATAGGAGTGTGCGACAGGTGCGGCCGCATAGGGCCTCGCGCCTGGACACAAGGTATTTTTTCTTTAATAAAAAGAAGAAGGTATAATAGAAAATTTTTAATATAAATTTATGATTTTAGTTAAGAAAATATGGTGGTCTTGACATAAAATATAGCCTATGTTAGAAGAGGGACTTCCGGACTTCCATTACTCTTGAGATTGGTTCAGTAATTTCAGAAATTACCCCTACAAACACATAGGGGCGTAGCTACTGGGGGGGCGTAGGGGGGCGTCTCGCCCCCCTAATGTCGGCAACTTCGATGACAGTCGGCAAATTCTAGGTAGTCAGTATCAATCGATACAACTGTAAAACACCCGTTTTTTTTTTCCAATTTTACATGTTTTTACTTAAAACATACACTAAAAAACACCAATCCTTAGTATTTTTCTAAAGGATTTCTTCCGAAAATCCGAAGTTTGCCTCCCCATTTTTCGACTTCTCGTGACTGCTGAAAAAAATTTGCAAAAAAAATCAAGAAAGACTAGTTTTTCTGAGAATTTGTAGTAGATGAGTAGAGTTCTAGTAGATCAACTAGCATTAAAGATGATGACGACTTCGGTGAAGATATTCATATTTTTTCGTGTGCATGGACTTAACCCAGGAGTGGCAACAATCACACTTCGGCGACTATGTACCGTCCGAAAAAGACTGTTTATTGGACGAAAGGGAAAGTTGAGTAAAAATGTTCTTCATTCTTATTGGACAGGAAAGCCACTATACAGGCCTCATTGAGTTTGTGGCTAAAATTCTAGGATTGGACAGAACTCGATTATCATATTAAAATGCAACTGATCTGCCAAAGTCATAACTTGGTGGAAACAACTGTCAAAAACTCTATTTTAGTGGTCAATTGGAAGGTTTATCACTGTGTTTTCCTGCTCCCAGTCGTCTATGTTTTTCATATCTTAGGGTACACGATAAGGACTCGCACGAGCCCGGCCTTGATCCGAGGCCCGCAGTCGGACAGTCGAAATAAAGACAATTTTCAAACGAATCGGGTCGGCAGAATTAAGACATTTTTATCAACGGGCTGATAAACGAAAAATACGGGCCATGCCAGCAAATAAATTAAACGGACCAGCTAGGCCGGTAAAAAAAAAAAAAAAAAATTAGTGGGCTCGCCGGCCCGATCTAAAAGAGTAAGCAAAACCGGTAAAAATATTGGCTAGTGTCAATGAATATGATTTTCGGGAGAATAAGTGTAAATGTTCGTCATGAACCGATGCTAGTTTGATAAATCAATACAAAAATGTTGCATGTCCACCATAGAAGCCTGCATCAGGCATGGTGTCTGAGCTGAGTTTCTTTTTTCTTTAGCAGACTCGTGCAGTGCTGAAATCAAGCTTGTTTTTTTCTCAGTGAAGTCGAGACGGGCTGGAACTGTACTTAATTGTTCTCAGGATATATATCGCAGATAACATGTTTTGTAAAAATATTAAAAACGATAATGTTCTGTTAAAGTAATCTTTGGAAATATATCGTAAGGTGGTCAAATGTATTGCTAAACAGCACATTTTTAAACTACTTTTAACTGTAAAGGCTTAAAACTGACAAGCCTGACTATTGAAGCGATTTTGAATCCAATAGTAATTTATATATATATATATAAGGTTGACAATAAAAGATTCTTGTTACGGCTTCAGATTTTTTCCTTTTTCGTGATGTCGGATCTGGAAATTCGTTTCAAAACGCTTTCTTTAACACTATTTTATCTAAGATGCATTGCCTTTACCAAAAAATAAATAACGTCATTCGATTAAATAGTTTCTTATGAGAACACCTGCCAATCTTATGCATTTCCGAAAATAAATGAATTCAGAAGTGTGTCCAAAAATAGCCCTTTTGTTTTGGGAAAAATTTTAATAAATGTCGGAGAAATATTTTCACAAATCTACTTTTTATTAGACAGCTTCAAAAGTATTCTAAACTAAATTATTATTATTTTTATTATTTATTTATTATGAATCCTTATTTAAATGTTGAAACGTCTAGGAAAAGTAGTCATTAATGTTGCTTTTATGTACTTTCTGTCGTGTGAACGCATCGTAATATACTGTATATACTGTAAGATATACTGTAAATTTATTATATAAATATGCATGCAATATTGTTAAAGGAATCTTAATTGTAGTTAAGACAAAATTGTGATTTTTTTTTCCTTACAGAAATTGAATTGGGCCAGTTCGCGCAGGGCGGGGCTGTGTACTATAAATATAAACGGACCAAACTTAAAATTTTTACATTGGATAGGCCGGTCCAAGATAACTATCATCCGAGTCGGGACTGGGCCTGAAAATTCTGACCCATAGTGAAATTCTGGCTCTAATACAGGAAAATTTGATGATAAACCTATCGATCATTGACAAAAATCAGGTCTGCAGGTGGCAATAAGAATGACTTTGGCAGACCAGTTGCATTTTGACATGCGAATATTGAAAATTCAGCCGTCAATTCGATGTGGTGATGATCCGTGCAGCTGATTCTCAGTCTGATGGTGTTTGTTTATCTTCTAGATATCCGCAGCTGATGTGACATAGGTAAAGTTCAATGAAATGGGTTGAATAATTGAATCATTTAGTCGATTATTTACGTCTAAAGCCGATTATTGAAAAATTGACCTGTCTGTTGAATAAAATGTTTTTTTTTTATCCCTTTTAGAGACTAGAGATAGAAATCCACATGGGCCATAATTTTCATGCTCGACATGTTTGAAAAAAATCTTGGCCCGGCCCTAAAAAGAAGTTGGAATTTCACCCGAAACTGGCCCGCAAAATTCCAACTCAGTCCGATTGAATTTCTACTAAATAGTGATTTTTACTTGTATGGAGAAGTTCTGATTTAAAAAAAACACCTTAGAATTTTTTACGTTTATGATCTTCATTTATATAGAAATGACGTAGTTTATGCTTAAAATGAACCGCTGTTTGTTGTATGTAAATGTTTCAGTTATCCTTAATACTATTAATCCGTATTCCATGTATTGGAGATATAAATATCTTAAAAATGGTATACAGTAAAATCTTCTAAAACGGAATCGCATAGGAAAGAAAAAAATCATTATAGACATGTTTCCTTCTTAGCTGGTATAAAAATGTATTATATTTTACCCTCACATATTATTGCATTCATTTTGTATGGATGAAACGCAGTTTTCAATTTAAAACATTATTCCGCCATAGGCAAATACTTTTTTGTACATTTTACTACATTTTAATGAGCTTAGAAATCTACGATTCTTTAAAAAGAATAAATTTTTATATTTAATTAGAGAATAAAGGCGATTTTAAACTGTATGCTTTTTTTGCAAAAATTTTTGGCTCAGGCCAAATTTTACTGATCTTTCAACAGACCTGGTTACGCCGAGACAATGATTTTCCTATAGGCTGGCTCAAAACTGGGACAAAATATTTTGGCCCGTGAAGGCTAAGAAGAATGAAATCAGTCCCAGCTCGGTACGGGAAAAATAAATTAGGCCCGGCCTGATCCGATCTTTCAGGAAAAATGTAAGTCCCTATCCCAGCCCGACCTAGGAAGAGTAATAAAATAAATTTTGATTTAATCCTTTTTAATATAAATAAGTTTATTGTAAATAAATTCCAAGTAACTTCTTACTAAAAATTTCAACTTGTTTAATTGTCTGAGCGAAGCGAAGTCTTTATACTCAGAGATACGTAACGATATTAAAATTCAAAAAAATTCTTTCGTCAAGCAAATCTCAAAAAGTACTTGTCGGATTTTGAGTCTGTTTGTACCATTAGGTACCTATGGAGGTAATCTGGTGAATGCACCACCTACGAAAAATCAGTTCCAAATAGTTTAAAAGTTATATTAAAAAAACTGATAAAAAAGCACAATTTATTTGAATACGTCACAGAAATTTGGTGTGCGTCATTTTCACAAGCTGGATGTTTTCATTAGATTTCCAAATTCAAGCACATGGAGCAAGGAAAATATGCAAATAATTTTCATGTAAGTGCTATAAAACATATTTAAACTTAAACAAACTGGAAAATAAATCTTTTTTTTTTTTTTTTTTTTTTTCGTTAATTGAAAAGAAAAAAGCCATAATTCTTAGTAACTTAGAATTTGATATTTTGCGATTTTTTTTATAATTGCGTTTTATAATCACCGTGTAACATCTTTTATATTTCGCGCGTGCAAATTGGAAACAATTCTTTCGTATTTAAATTAAATACGAGTTTGACATGGCTGCTTTAGATGTTACTTTTATTAATAGATTATATATTGTTATTCTGTTTACATCGATCACTTTTTTTTTTTTTTTTTTTTTTTTTTTTTTTTTTTTTTTTTTTGTAATATTTGGTTATTTTGTCATCCAATTTCGCCAAATTATACGAATCGCCAAACTAATAGCCAAAATACACATACTGATATATTTTTTTCAATTTTAAATAACGAAAGAAGAAATAAATTATTAAAACATTTATAAAAATACAAATAAAAAGTGGGATTAAAAATCCCTTGATGACGTTTTAACCTCGTTAACGTTTTAAGATTAAAACGTTTAATCTTATAGTTTGTCGACAGTTTAATCAAGTAGTACCAAAAAAGAAACAATAGTTGAAGCAATAAATAAAAATTATCACATCAAATATTGCATCAAATTCGCAGTACGTAAACGGTTAATTTTAATGCATAAATTGCCAACTGGCACCTGAAAATTTTTAGTAAAATTTTGATCTCATAATATACGTGACGAAACGGTTTTGATTATTTCAGATTATTTTCAATTAAATTTGTTCGTAAATATAAATTGACCATTTTTGGAGCACAAATGCCTTGCCCCTGAAAGGTTTAAATACATTTATCGTGTTTAATACGATTGAATGAAACATTCCCGATCATCCATTATTGGCGTTTAATCTTATAGTTTGGCTTAATCTTATAGTTTGTCGACAGTTTAATCAAGTAGTACCAAAAAAGAAACAATAGTTGAAGCAATAAATAAAAATTATAAATAATAATCATAATAATAAATATAATAAAAAATATACATATCACAATAAATCGAAAATATTAACACTAACAGCAATATTCAAAATCAAAGTTTTCATCAATTTGGCGACAGATAAAATCGCACCAACTTGGCGCGTATATGACATTTATGCCATATTTATGGGTAAAAAATAAGCATAACCGTTCATCAGATATGAAATATGATTTTCTGAAGCCCAAAAAGGACCAAGATTTATAAAAACGTCGAAGTGAAGGTATTAATGGAAAAGTACCATAAAAATAGGACAAAAATATCATATACGTATTTCGGGTACTACTTGGTTATGCCGTCGACCAAAAAAATATCGCCAAATTATAAGATTAAATTCCGACAACAGATGACCTTGAATGTCCCATTCAATAACATTAAACATGATACGCGTGCGTAAAACATCATAAAGTAATTTTTATCTCGACATTTTATTAATGTTTTACTAATTTAATTTTTCTTCTATTAATTAAAATAAAAATTTAGTCAACATGCATAAGTTGGCTATTACTTTGGCGATTTGTATCATTTGGCGAAATTGGTCGACGGGATAACTAAGTAGTACCGTATTTGGCTTGGTGAAAATTGCAAAACAAGTTGGAAATTGCACGTGAAGTGTAGCAAATGTGATGCGTTCGTACAATAACTAAGTTTTAAAAACATTCAGATCTTGCTGTTATAGTAGACAGTACTTCGAATACAGTATAGTGTCCGAAATCTTTTTTGTGTTCCTGTAAATATACAGGAAGTAACTTTTATTACACCTCAGCAATGCATATCATATTCATAAAATGTGAAATAGTTTAATATAATTAAAACGCGTCCCAAACAAAGTTTTCCCGTATAAAATTATGTAATGGAATGCTTTTAGGTGGCCCTGTAATTTAATAATAAATATTCTTTGCATCACAGATTGTAAAGAATGTATATTTTAGTATATATGTGTATATATATATATATATATTACTATAATTCAATTTAATTCTTTTTTTGATAAAATCCATTGGTGAATCTTGTCTACTTTTAATGGTATTATATATATATATATATATATATATATATATATATATATATATATATACTTCATAGGTTTATGTCAATTCTACTTAAACTATTTTTTCATATTGACCATAATGTAAGGGAATACTTTTAATTGTTCCTATAATTGATCTATGCATCCTATTTTCATAACATTTGAAATGACTCCATAAAATTGTGTAATAGTTATATATTTTAAATTTCAAACGATTAAAATGCATTTGATGCTTTTTCCCCCATTGGCTGCAATGTAATGGTATACTTTTGATTGTCCCTGTAACTGATCTATGCATCCGATTTTCATAAAATTTGAAATGATTCGACAAAATTATCTAATAATTATATATTTAAAATTTCAAACGATTAAAACTTATTTGAAACTTTTCCCCCCATTTACCGTAATGTAAAGGAATAATTTTGATTGCCCCTGTAGTTGATCTATGCATCCGATTTTCATAAAATTTGAAATTACTCGACAAAATTATGTAATAAATACATGTTTTAAATTTCAAATGATTCGGTTGGGTAGTTTTTGCGTTGTTATAGGCGGACAGACAGACGGACGGACGGACGGACAGACAGACAGACGGACGGACGAACAGACGGACGGACTAAACGACAACTATAGGTGCTATGTATGCACATAGTTACGAACGCACCTAATAACGATATTTCGATGCCAATTATATAGAAAAGTACCAAATCCTGTTCTGGCTTTTTGGGTGAAATTTTATTTTATTTTATTTTATTTTATTTTATTTATTTATTTATTTATTTATTTATTTGCATTAAATGAATCGGTTGCGCTTTTTTTTCATTTTCCAACAAAGTTGAAAAGTGTTTATGCATTCGGTTTGTCTGTCCGTCTGTCCACATTCTAACATCCGTAAATATACTCGGATTTTTATGCAATTGGTAAACCTTATTTAGGGTTCCCTAGGCATGTTTATTATTGTATATGAAGTATGTGAGATTAATAATTTACTTACAGGGTAACCCAAAAGTTTTCCATCACATGGAAATGGTCTATAAGATTATGGTCTATAAGAAAAATTGTTAACAGATTATTTTAATGAAATTACACTATTTTAAAGTATTGAAACTTATATAAATCGATGAATTGCATTATGGTTACGTTTGAACAGGGTTATTCCGGAACGGATTTTTAATCCGTTTACAGGGACACACAAAAGAAATCGGTTACAATACTGTCCTTGAGCAATAATTGCTTGTCATGTGTTTTCAATTTCGGCATGTGCTTTGAAATTTAACAGTTTTTTAGGTGCATTCGTAATTATATAAAAACGTAGTACCTATAGCCGTCGTCTGAAGCGTCCGTCTCTCTGTCCACATAGAACAGCACAAAAACTATCCAACCGAATCGTTTTAAATTTTAAACATATATTTGTTGAGGAATTTCGTTGAGTCATTTTAAATTTTGGTAAAATTGGATAAATAGTTCAAATACAGGGACAATCAAAAATATACCGTTACATTACAGCCGATGGGATGAAAAAATTCCAAGAACATTTTAATGATGTTACGCGCCCATCGAAACATAATGAAATTGATATGAATTTATGAGGAGCACTAGAATATATATTTTGTAGAGCATGCCGCACAAAGAATATTTACTATTCAATTACAGGGCATCACAAAATAATTCCATAACAAAATGGTACAGGGGAGAGGTACATTAATTTTTCAGTTTTACTAATCTGGGGATTTTATCATTTTCTCAACTGTCATTAGTCTTTAAATAATAAATTTTTGGAATAAAACTGCATAATCGAGTTTATATTGACGTATTTGAGTCAGCATGTCTTGCGAAAAAATATGCGCAGATTTATAAGTCACTTGTGGTGACATTTTTACAGCTCAAGGCTTATGCAGACTAGATATTCAGATATCGTTCGTACCTTATACTGCACGCATTGTATATTCCTTTTATTTAATGTATGCTACAATGAAATACTGCTCAACTTCATGAGAACAAGTTTTAAAAGAAAGAAAAGCAGTGTATGTAGTGGCTAGCATGCACAATCCATTTAAATCTGATCGAGCATATCTGAGACACTCTCGAACGATGCATTGCATTCCTTTGTTGGCGTTTTCAGGATTTTTATATATCATTTTTTAAAGAGAGAATTCCCTAAATTCTTATCAAGAGCCTCATCGTATCCATAGAAAACAGATATAGATATTATAATATTAACTTTTCTATATTAACTGTCTAAGGGGACCACACAACATGCAAAAAAAACTCCTTCATTTTACTCAACCATCGTGATTTGTGCAATTTTTGGTGATGTTTATATATTTTACGTCATTTCAAAGCGTTCAAATTCCGATTCAAGATATTTTAATGTTTTATTATCTGCATTACTTTCAATGCATTGCGTACTTCCAATTTTATACCCATGCATGACTGATTTGCATAGTTTGCTTTCCCATTTTTTAACCGTGTATAGATTTTTTATATAATATTTTGCATTTCTTCCATTTACTTTACTCATTTTTAACATTTAAATTTATGGCACTATATAATCAATTAAAAATAACGTCTCATTTTTATTAACTATTTGGAAAATAGTTGTTCTCGGTAGAGAATTGGGAAATCTGAAGTATATCTGAATGTATCTGCTACGATGCAAAAAAAAAAATATATATATATATATATATATATTAAAAACTAACAAAAAATTAATAACTCAATAACAAATTCAGATACAGGTTTCAAACAAGTTGCATTTAAAAGTAAATTTTCTCTTTATACGATGGTGTAAAAATTGAAAATGTGCAATGTTTGGAAATTTAAAATATTACAGTACCAAAAATTGTTAAACTAAAATTTCATTTAATATTTGTTTATGATTGGCTCAGGAATAATAACGTCTCTCTAAATGTCTAGGCATTTTAATATAACTCTGTTATTACATAAGCTACGTTTTGATCATCCTAAAAGTGATATTATTATGTTTTTCAAAATATAGAAATCATTTATAAACCTAAAATTATAGACTTTGAAAATATTATTTTCCAAATAGTTGTAATTTGTTAAATTACATTTGTTTTTTAAATGTGGTATTTTTTTCTTTACTTTTTGGAAATTATTATTAAATATATGTTCCCAGCAATATCGCTCAGACTAATCCCTCTGAGGGAAGTCCTAGTTAATTTGGATTTGAATTTCCTGCTGTACTATCAGCAATAAAATAAACAAATTTTCATTAATATGAAAATACGCAACTGGAATATTTATAGCAATATAACGTAAGGGGTAGTATAGAATGTCCATCTTTAAATCTATCTTATAATCTCCTCAATAAGTGTAAAATATTCGATGTTTTAAAGTGAAAAATTTAACCCATTAATGCCCAAATTATTTTCTTCAATAAAAATGAAATTTTTGGGTTTCCCACCACTTTTAAAAGAAGAATAACTTTGATCTTAATTTATTGAGGTCTCTTAAAAAAATAGTACTTATTTATCTTTCTATTTACTGGTGTGAAAAGTGCTTTTTTGTAATAGTCCCTAAAAAGGGACGCTAGGCACTAATGAGTTAATCTCGGCGGGTTAATAATGTTGAATTTTATATAGAACATACAGGGTGTCTTAAAATGAATTAACTGATTTAAAAATTCAATAACTTACAAATGGTCGCAGCTATTTAAAAAATATTTGCAGAAGGGTTAGGTAAGATGTAAGAAGTGTTTTTTACAGCGTTTCTCGACTTAAGTTTAAAATAGAAGAAATACATGACATTGCTAGCAATGGTTGTTAAATTGGGGGCCGATATTTTGTTTCTCTCCACTCTCAGTCTTGTTGCGACAAAAGGAGATTAAATATATGAAATGACTCTCAGTTACCAATGTAATTTTGTTATTAGGACTCCACAGCATACATTTAATCTTTTTCTTTCACACCAGAATTGAGAAAAGAGGCCAAAAGGGCTCAGATTTAGCGCCTGTTGCTAACAGTATCACCTATCCCCGCTATTTTAAATTAAAATCGAGAATCGCGGTAAAAAACTCCTGCTATCTTACATTCTTACATAACACTCTTGTAGGAATTTAATTTTACAGCTACCACAATTTGCAAGTTACTGAGTTTTAAAATCAGTCAGTCAATTTTAGGACATCCGGTAGATGCATATATACAAATACAGAAACATACTTTTAAAGATATAAACATATATATTTTAAGTTAGTCGGCAAAATCGTCATTTACGCCCCCCTAATGAATTCTACTTAAATACGCCCCTGCAAACACACAAACACTACTCCTTTATAATAGCTAGGGGATCGAACCCTGGATCGCCAGGTGACAATATACAGTTGAAAATCATTCTTTTTTATTGATAGTATAGATCAGACTATGTTGAGACTCGAAAAAAAGGGAGACTCACAAAATCCTTGCACAGAGCTTCGCTTTTAACCGTCCTCTATAAGGACGGCTCTGCCCAATCGCGCCCGTTCTCCTAACTGTTCGGAGTTTTCCGTGGATTTCTTTGAACTTTGTGTAAATATTAGTTAGGATCCCTTAGAAAGATTCCCACAGAGGGCACTCCACCTCGGAACTACATATCTAGTGCAAATAATCGGCCGTCGCGTCATAAATAACAGACAGACAGACTATCAAACTTATGCATTAAATAGGGAATTTCAATTATTACTATTTTCAAAATTATATATCAGACATTAATCTACAAATCAACTTAAAAATGGAACTTTTAGTGGCGCCATCTAGTAAAAAATTAGAATAACAAAAGTTAATTTTATTGATCCTGCATTTCCGTTAATTTCTGATTGCTTTTGCAGTACCTAAAATATAATTTTTGGATTAATTGAGATAATAGTTATAAAAATAATTATTTAAAAAAATTCAATTAAGATTAATTCAACATTAATTTTACAGAACTCCGGATATTTTAAAAAGAATAATAATATCGCATTTATATTGAAAATGCAGCCAATAAAAACTGACAGTAAATATTTTGTGGAGATTTTAGTTATGTTCAAGCATATAACAAAATTTAACTAATTATAAAGCTTAAAAATATAAGGAATAAGAATATTTAGGAAATAAATAATTACATTTTTTGGGAACTGTGGTGTCGCCATCTTGTGACAAACTTTAAAAAGTTATTATAGTAAAAATTTCTTATTTGAACGAGATTTTCTTGTACAAACTGTCAATTATAGAGTCAGAGAAAGCCAATAGGCGCCAAAAGTTCCCCAGGGTTTTTTACATATACCTATTCAGATAAAAGGGGAATTTAGCAGTGGCGTAGCTACTAATAGTCTACGATCCGGCTGCAGAATCAGTGTACCCATCGAGTGTTTGCTGAAAACCAAATTTTTACACATATTTATGATTAGGAGAATTTATATCTACCAGGTTGCCTATCAAAATGTGGCCGCTAGTATTTTTAATTAAATTATTAATAATTCATAATCCGTAAGAAATTTCACTGACTTGTTTTTTCAATAAAATGTCGTCTACTTTACGGCAACATCTATAAAGACTCTGAAAAATCATGGTTGCCTTTGCGCACCTGGCCGCACCTCTTCGCAGCCAGGTATAGACAGGTATGATTTTGTTACATTTATACACCCACAACGTACATTCATAATTTATATATCAAATTAAAGCTAATTTTTTTCTGTTTATTATTATATACGGTTGCCTAATTAAATCTGGCCGCAAATAAGGGTTGCCGGCTGTTAAATATAGTAAATAAAAGCGGTGGAGTGACGCTGCAGAATCGTTTGTTTCATACACTGTTAAAAATCTGCTGCATTTTGTTGCAACGCACTCCATCGCTTGTATATAATATCTCAATTCCAACCAATGAGAAAGCTCCATTTCACGGCCAAGTAACCGTTTTCTATACAAGCAAGGGTGTGCGTTGCAACAAAATGCAGCAGATTTTTAACAGTGTATTTTTCAATTTGGAACAATTTTAATCAATTTAAATTGTGTTTTAATCGATTAAATATATTAGTTTCATTTTGTTATAAGTACATATAAACGTATATGACAAAATTACACTTAAAGTAAATTAATTTAAATAAGTTTAGTTTAAGTAATTTTAGTTTTGCATTTTTACTTTACTTTAAGTGTAATTTTGTCATATACGTTTATATGTACTTATAACAAAATGAAACTAATATATTTAATCGATTAAAACACAATTTAAATTGATTAAAATTGTTCCAAATTGAAAAATACCCTTTTAAAAATCTGCTGCACTTTGTTGCAACGCACACCCTTGCTTGTATAGAAAACGGTTACTTGGCCGTGAAATGGAGCTTTCTCATTGGTTGGAATTGAGATATTATATACAAGGGATGGAGTGCGTTGCAACAAAATGCAGCAGATTTTTAACAGTGTATGAAACAAACGATTCTGCAGCGTCACTCCACCGCTTTTATTTACTATATTTAACAGCCGGCAACCCTTATTTGCGGCCAGATTTAATTAGGCAACCGTATATAATAATAAACAGAAAAAAAATAGCTTTAATTTGATATATAAATTATGAATGTACGTTGTGGGTGTATAAATGTAACAAAATCATACCTGTGTATACCTGGCTGCGAAGAGGTGCGGCCAGGTGCGCAAAGGCAACCATGATTTTTCAGAGTCTTTATAGATGTTGCCGTAAAGTAGACGACATTTTATTGAAAAAACAAGTCAGTGAAATTTCTTACGGATTATGAATTATTAATAATTTAATTAAAAATACTAGCGGCCACATTTTGATAGGCAACCTGGTATATATAAATTCTCCTAATCATAAATATGTGTAAAAATTTGGTTTTCAGCAAACACTCGATGGGTACACTGATTCTGCAGCCGGATCTCGTACTATAAGGGTTTTTAGCTCACACGCTATCATAGCCTGAGAGCTTATGTGCCCACCCGTTCTGTATGTACGTACATGCATAACGCGATAACTCATGATAAAAATATCCAATCCACTTGAAATTTTGTATATAGGTATATCCTGATCAGGCGCTTCCCTGATTACTTTTTGGAGTTCATTCGATGTGTATAAGAGAAGGAACGGGGGCTTATGCACCTCCCCTTAATTGATATAAATGGGTTTTTCATGCAAAATTAACAGTTTTCGTTCAAAATTTAGATGTAACATCATTCTGATGAGGCGATTCCATGACTGTTATTAAGTATTCATTGAATAAGTATAAACAGGGGGAACGGGAGTTCTAATGCCTCTCCCCTTAATTTATATAAAAAGGGGTTTTTTAAGCAGAATTGTCAGATTTCGTTCAAATCTCTGAATAGTTTTGGAAGTTTAATGGTTAAGTATAAAAGAGGGGAATAACTCCTCTTAAATTATATAAATGCTAAATGGGTTTTTATTAAGAATTATCCGATTTGCTCTGAATTTTGTATGTAGATTTTTTATATGATAAAGCATGTACTTGATAGTTTAGGAGGTTCAATGATTAAGTATAAAAAAGGAGAAAGAGGAGAGCTGTTTCCCCTTCTTAATTTTTTTTTCGAACGGAATTAACCCTTGAAAATATACAGCTGTAATGTACAATTAGTATGCGTAGCCTGTGAGCTCAATGCCATCAGTTTAACTGGGCAATATTCTTTTTATTATGCTATAATTCAGTTTGGTCCAATCGGCGGTCCACCTATTCATTTTTTTTTTCGGCACTTGCACTTTTTAGCGGGTAAAAATATTTTAACTCTATAATTTAATTCTATATTTAATTCTTCTGGCTATCATGTAGTATTCGCCCAGGGATGGCGGCCATTTTTGTGCCGATTTTAAGTTTCTGTATTTGGATTTATTCATTTATTTATTTATTTTTTTAATATATAACCTCAAACTTTTTTGACTAGTGGACATAGTGACAAAAGAAACAAGATGGCAAATACTACACCTGTTCCACTCTTCTTACTGCTTTAAGTTTTTAAGTACTAATGCTATTTTAGGTTACTTTTACATTTACGTCAGCAGGACTTGCAAGCTTTGTTTCCTTTATAACGGCTACATTGAAGCTTTCCTCTTCCGCGGTGGAGAGGGACAGATAATTTAATAAAATATTGCTATATTGAAGACTGTTTCTTATTCGCTATAGCTATTTTTTGATACCTTTGGGAATTTGTTTTCATTCGTAAATACAAATTCTATGTTTTATTACTTTTTTGAGAAATTGAAAAAAATTTTCTTCTTTTTATAAAAAGAAATAATTAATCAGAAACTGAGCTTTAAGCCAATTAAAGACCTGGCAGTTACCAAAATGCCGTTGCAAGAGTACAATTGGCTGATGCGACCTGAAAGTCAGTTTTAAACCCCTCATTTTACATAGATTTCCAGAAAGATTCTTTGCCTTTATCAAGAAATGGAAAATTTTTTGACCTGATTTGAATAAATACACTTGCAAATGTATTTATTCAAATCACATTTGTTTTGAATAAATACATTTGCAAGTGTTTTTCATCTGAGATTGAAAATAATTTCCTGGATAGGGTGTATTCCAATCCAAATTGCTTATTTTCTTATTTATTTTTAAATTCATTTTTGCTTTCAAAGTCATCAAACTGGCAAATTCTCTAATTTAGAAACTGCACAATGTGCCGTAGTTGTCAATTTTTTGATAAATGCACAAAGTATTTAAAAAAATGCTGTGAAAGTTGATGTTTTGAGCCGAATTTTCCGAAGCGTGAGGATCTGGGAATGAAAAAAAGGGTCATACTGAGAAAGTTATTGTTTATAAATCAAATTCTATTGAATTGAGCGACAAGTGAAATGACACAGCCTCTTGTACATCTCTTCAAAAATCCCCTCAGCAAGTTTCATGTTTCTGTTTTTAAAAATGAGTCTGAAAATGTTTCGGAAAATTTCGACCTGTTGAGTGTGGAAAAATATTTTTTTCAAATATACCCTTAACAGTCCAAGAGCCGACCGCACATAAACCTAAGGTATTGAGTACAAGAAAAAATACCTTTATTTTACAGAAGAGTAGTAAGTAATAGGGGAATCTAATGATCCATGTCTGCCAGAAGTGAAGTGGTGCATAAGCCAGAAATGAATATCACTAGTGGTTGACTCGTAGGTTTTGCATTGTGTTTGCCTGCACACTGCTTTCATAACTTTGCTCACAGCGTCAAGAAAAAGTCAATAAGAAGATTGGAATACAAAATAAAAACAAAGCAAACAATTATCAATAAAAAATACTTTATAATTTCTCTATAAAATTTTAATAAATAAGAATTTTTTGTTAGTTACAAGTCCTTGGTTTTATAGTAGGGCTTGAAAAAAGAATAAATGTTTACACAGTGTATTTTCTTAAAGCAGCAAATAATTAATGACATTATTAAATTAATCATTGTTCTTTTTATTTATAGCTTTTTTTAAAAATTTGTTCTGTTGTATAAAAAAAAGTCCTCTTGATTATTTTGAAGTAATGAATAATCTCAAATCAATGAGCAATTGCTAATTCAAAATGATTTGTTAAATTGGGATTGGAATGTATATAAAATCTCTGTATTTTTATGAATTCTACATTACAAATGAAATGTATATTTCTGAAAACTGTTTTCCACGTCTATTTTATAATGTGATTTCTGAGAATTGTTATTACATGTCCATTTTATAATGAAATCAGAAAATATAGCTATATTACATTGTTGATGTTATCCAATATTTTCACCTATGTAACTGATAATTCAATTATGAAAATTTTTATGTGTATATATTTTTTAATCTCTGAATTATTTTTTTAATTTTTATGGATTTTGTTCTAGAAATAAAATGTACATTTTTGAGAATCGTTATCATATGCCATTTTATAATCAAATTGAGAAATACAGCTATGTTACATTACGGATGATATCTAATAGTTTCATTCATATAATTGGTAATCTGATCCTACTTATTTCTATAAGTTATACAATTAATAAATTTCTTATGTATGCTTTTCAAATCTTTCTAAATAGTATTGCATTGTTTATTTATTTGTGTAGTTTACATAAGTACAATTATTTGGTAGAAATTTTTTATTCCTTTTTCACATGTTAATACAGCAAAAAATACAAAAATGGAACGTATATCTCTTGATTCTAAAATAATAATAATAAATAAATAGATAGATAAAAAACTGAAAAAACAAGTAGTTTTATACAGATACTTTTTCAAATCGACATTGCCAGGGACCAGAGGTTGTGCAGATTTCTTCTGGTAGTTATTTTGCTTTCATTTTTTAAACAGTAATTTGAATGTAATAATGCAATGAAAATTATAATAAATGCTTACAACATAATAAAATATTAAAATAATTAAGTGATAAGATATAAGAATTTTAAAAATGATTAAATTATTAAAAGTAAAGGTCAATAACAGGGGTGATTCTGAATGAAATTTTTTTTTCGGAAATTCGCATCGCATTTTCGGAAATCGGCGGGGGGGGGATCGGCGGGGGATGAGTCCCTCCCCCTTTAGCGATCTTCAGACAAAATCGGCGTTTTCCCGCTATCTTCAGACGAAATCAGCAATATTTTAGCGAAATCGGCGATATATTGCGATCTTGTGCCAAAATCGGCGGTTTTTCCGCGATCTTTTGACGAAATCGGCGTTTTCCCATGTTTTTTTTAAACGAAATCGGCGTTTTTTTCGATGATCTTTAGGCAAAATTTGCTTCTTAACGCGATTTTTTGTCGGAAACGGCGTTTTATTCCCGCGATTTTTTGACGATATCGGCGTTTTTTCCGTGATCTTTTAATGAAATGGGCGTATTTTTTCAAGTATTCTTTTGACAAAATATTTTTAAGCGATCTTTTATCGAAAACGGCGTTTTTTCCCGCGATCTTTTAACGAAATCAGCGTTATATCCGCAACCTTTAGACGAAATCTGCGTTTTCCCGCCGTCTTCAGAAGAAATCAGCGTTTTGTCTGCGATATTTGGTGAAATTGCCGTTTTTTTTCGCGATCCGCACGGGAAATTCGCGTTTTTCATCGATCTTTTGACAAAGTTCGTTCAAAAAACGTTGAAGAAATCGTCGTTTTTTCACGAAATATTGACGAAATGTATGCTATTTCGGCGATCCTATCACAAAATTTGCATTTCTGCGCAATTGTTTTTGCCGCGCGCAAAACCGTACAAGTTGGCAACTATGCGGAACTGATAACCCAATTTCAAATTTTCGGAAGAGGATGTCTTAAATTTTCGGAAATTTCGGAATTTTCGGACGAGAATCACCCCTGGTCAATAAATAATTGATAATATATAATAAAATATGTATTATAAAAATGAGATACATTTTTCTTGAATGTTTTTCACCTTCCTCTAAAAGGTACCCTATTAATTCACATCAAAATCATAAAGTAAGAAAGTTTTATTACACATTTAGTTAGTCCTAATAACTGAAAAAGCTTAATACATGAATATATTTGTTGAAAAGATTGCAATTACTAGTGAAATCAGTAATAGAAATGATGAACTTGATTAGCAATAGAAAAGGATTTGTTATGATAAGAATCTTATTGTACATTTTTAATTGTTGGCAACCACTATAACAAAAATCTTCAAATTTGATAGGAAATTACTGTTAAACTTGTGGTGTTTTATTAGTTAAAAATTAAGTAAATTATTTTGGTCCATTAAAGATATTAATGATTAAGTATCTCAAGTTGCACACAAAAATTTACCACACCATAGCTTGAAAATGGTTAGATTAAATCAACAGTGGAGGTCATGGGGTTCATAACCTCCATAAATGAAGAAAATTCGTAAAAGACATTTTTTAAATAAAATATATATTAAATCATCTCAAATGCATCCTTTGCTTGACAATGAGAATCTTTCTGATATTTTAAAACTTTACTTAAATGCAAAATATGTAATTTCTGACACATTTATGAAGTCATTTTTAATCTCAGAAGCAAGACATTTGCAATTTGCACCAATTCAGAACAAATGTGATTGATTACTGTTTCCCATTTTTGGATAAATGTAAAGAATCTCAAGAAATCTTTGTAAAATATCAGTTTTGAAAATAAATTTCAATCTTTGACAAAAAAAAAAAAAAAAACACCTGCTTCCTCATGACAGGTTATGAGTTTTGTAACTGACAATTCCTAAAAACTGGTTTGAAATAATCAATTTCTTGGCACCTGAATAAAATATGTACATTACATATTTTTATGAACATTAATGCAATGTTTTTGTACTTATGAATGACAATGACTTCAGAAAAGTAGCCATTTGGGATATGAGAACAGTCTTCGATATAAAATCTGCTTATTTAGGGATGTGACTCCCTCTCCTCCACACACACAAAATCCTTAAAAAAAAAAAGTTGCGATTTGTTTTTAAATGAAGAGCTGGACCTACCTTTGAGTTAAATATAAATGTACATTTTTTTATATATGTCTGCAGATCTCCAATCTCTTTGTAAAAATTTAATAATAACAAACAGTGCATTATCCATCATACTTGAAAAGATTTCATCTCATACATTCATTTTTAGCCTGAATATTAAGATGAACTTTCAAAACTCAAAAGTATCTACAAAAGTACAAAATTTTATTTACAATGATAATTTATTTACATATAAAATGGATGATTTAAAGGCATTCCTAATTTAATTACACGTTTAAAAACATAAAATCCATGCAAAAATCATGTCGTTTGAGAGCTCTTTAACCATTGATGATACTTTTCTAACATGTGATCTTTTGGCCGAACCTAGAGGGGAAAAATATATATAGATATTGTATTATTTACTATAATATGTAGAATATTAGAGAAGTGTAAGCTTGAACAAAACACTCAGTGTGACAAACAATATCATATAGATATTTGATAACAAATTATGGTATGTTTCACCAGTGACCGAGAAGTTCTACTATCAAAACTGGTAGATGGCAGGTGCTGGGTTCGAACATAATTGTAGGTGTCAGTCTAATAATTCAGAGTTTTTTGTGGTTTTCTTCAAACCTTAGATTTCCTTGTGTAAATATGGGTTAGGTTAAGCTCCCTTAGATAGACCTCCATGGAGGGAACCCCACCCTTTTGGGCCTATATCCCTTTTGCTAATAATTGACAACCACAAATACAACCAATCAAACTATGATATTGAATATATGGAAAAAATATGACACATTGTTAAATTCTTTTCGTATCTGACATTCATGAACTTGAGGTTATTTCAGATAATTAAAAGCATATTGTCAGATGAATTCATTATTGTATGGAACTTTTTATATGGATTCCAGATTAATAGAAAACCAATTATCCAAAATTATATTTCCAATCGACTGATTTTAGAATCATTCCAGAAAATAGTACCATATAGTGCAATGTGACATGGTATTATTTGATACATTATCCCATAAATGGCATAGTTTGATGCCAGTGTTTAGAATTTGAAGTGGAAACATTTAGATACACAGTGTTTTGAATTTTATGCAGAATTATTTTTTCAAAACAATTCTTATATACTGCCTTCTTTCAGACTCAGATACATCTTTGATCTTGATTCACTGACACAGGAAAATATTTTCATTATATTTGGTTAAATAATGCTGTTTTGATGCTTAACTAGTTATCCAGAATACACCTTGTTACAACCATTTTGGATAAATTGTTCTAAATTGCATATGTTGTTAAAATTGTACAATTACTAAATCATAATTAAAATTGCTATAATTGCTGTAAAATTTAAATACAATACACTTCCTTTAATCTGCAGAAATCAGGACTAAAGATTTTGTGGATTATAGAATTTTAGACACGATAATTTCTTTGTTTGCATTCTAATATTTGAAATTTATCTACCAATATAGTAACCACACTGTAAATAAATAACACAGAAATGAAAGGAAACTCTTTTGATATATAAAAGAATTATATTCAATATTATAAATACATTTAAATAATATATTAATATAAAACATTTCTATTTATTTTTAAATCTATCAAGTATCACAGTGATAGTATTTTACATTATAAAGTTTTTAATGTTTGTTGTGCAATTTCATCTTAAAGCATTTTAAGAATCAGGATTTCTTAATCAGTAACAAAAGTTTGTTTAAAAGTTAAAATAAGAGATCTATCCTCTATAACGAATATTTTTGTTCATATTTTTAGAGAACGGGGGTTAAAGTTTATTAACTGCTTGATATATCTAAAAATCAGCCGTGACTATTAAAATTACCTTGCGTAAAACAACACACAGGAAAACGAGACTCGATGAAGAAAATGCTCAAGTATGTATGTGGCATTTATTAAGGAGAGGTAAAACTTACACTCTCGCGGGATGACCCCCGGTAAACATATAACGCAGGAGCTCTACATCCTTACAGCATGACGGTCAGAGATGGAATGAATCGTGACATCAGATAGGCAGCCAAAATGCGTCGAGCTAAATGTGGTTGCCCTGACAAAATTGTAACCCCATACGTACAGTTCATAAGGAAAGTTTAAATTAAAAATGTGCCAACCGAACCGTTAATTTGGCGATTAATATATCAGCATACAAATATGCATGCCAATACTGATTGCTTGGGAAAAATATTTCTATATGCATAACACAGATGTCAGACGCCGCTTTAATATAAAAAGAGCATTAGATTTTAAGATGAAAAAGGAATTGTAATGTCTATTAATTTGTAGATGAATGCAATAAATAGCTAAGTTACTGCTGCAAAGGAGCACATGGTTTAAAATATCATTCTATGTACTCTTTGAACAAACAAAAGTATGCAGGCTCAGATAATGATTTTAGGATGAGAAAAGATTTGATTTTGATTTATTTTATTAACAGCCTCGGATAAATATGAGAACCTAAGTAACTGCAATTTAAAGGAAAGAGAAAAGAGATAAATATATTCTTTTTAGAAAGTAAAAAGAATGTTTAATTGATTTGAAATTGCAAAAGATAATTTAAATTTTAAACTTGAGAATTTAATTTTTTTTTAAAAAGGAAGCTAATAATAATATGTGATCTCATATTGCTTTCGACATCACATTCTCAAAAAAGACTTTATAGTTAATATAGCCAATGAATACTTTCAGAATATAGCAGTTTAATATAGTTATTTACAAGATACACAAAACATTTCCTTCTAATGAATGCAGAAAACTGCATTAAAAATTTTTTAATAAAGTCATCAGATCAGTCAACTTTTATTTGTTTATTTGCATTTTACATCTGAAATATACAGGCATGAAAGTAGGAAATGAGAAAAAAGGTGGAAAATTTTCTTCATCTATACAGCGGCACCAAACTCGTATAATTTAAGTGTCATGTTAACAGCTACATAAACAATCAAATTAAAAGTAATTGCACACATTGCTGGTTTTTATTTTAATAACATAGAAAATATTAAAACTACTCTTTACTTCAGACATACATCTCAAAAAAGATATTCCAGAAATTATCAAGTGTTGTATAAATAGTACAAAATATTCTATACCAAAAAACTTCTTTTCATTTTAAATTTTTAAAATCTACAAAAAAAAAAAAAAAAAAAAAAAAAAAAAAATTGAAAAACATTTAGAAAACTTTTATTTACATGACATTCAGATGCTTATATGATATAAGCTCACCTTTCATTTTATGTCTCTTTTTCACAGCAATTCAAGAACAAACTCAAAGGATTTGAATAAACAAAATGTCAGATTACAAAATTTTTCAGACATCCCCCCGTCCCCAATATCCTTCTAAAATTTTCTTTGGATTTTTGTATTAATCCAGAGAATGCTCAAAATTGCTTTAAAAAAGGTGGAATTCCTCCATTAGGAGAAACTTTTTCATGCCTGAATATAGATCAAAGTGAGTGGACTATAAATAAAAATAAGATTAAATTAAGGAAAAAAAATGTTAATTTGTAACACTTAGTTTTTCTTTCTAAATAAAGATAATTTAAAGGAAAACACTGAAGCAATTTTATTTTTTCATCATTTGTGATTTGTTTGCATCAAGATTTCAGATTTTAACTTTATGTAGATATGTATGCACGCTTGTGAATAATTAATTAATAATATTTTTGTCTAGTTTATACATATATTAATAGCTTGAAATTTCATTTGAGACAGTTTTCTTTTCTACGAAAATTTTAAAAAGGATTCAAATTTTCTTTCAACCTAAAAAACTTTTGCAGTCAGCCACTAATCGAAACCATTACCATAATTGTATGACACTGGCATATGATATGGCAATACATCTCTAATGAATATTAAGGAGAATTTTGCCTGTAGAAGGGGGGGGGGAGATGTTTTCTAGCAATTTTTTGTTGGAATAAAGATTTTAGCTGGGAATTTTTAAAAATTATTAAGGGTTAAAGAAATTTTTTTGCCATATTTAATTGATTAATTCTACAATTAAATAAGGATAATTTTTTTAATTTAAAGTGGTGGAAGCTTGATCAGGTAATCGGTCCTACCTATCCTTACAGTATCTCATTGAACTGTGAAACAATAACTTGAAATCAAATTTTTAATATCAATTTTATAAAGTAAAATAAATATACAAAAAAACCTGCAGTGATAGAATCACAATGGACCAGAGCAAAAATTTTTGTTATAGATAGATTTTTGTCTTTGCAGGAATACTGTGTGATATAATTATATTGCAATCTTTTTTACCAGGATCATGACTTTCTTTATTTTTTTTTTTTTCCTGTTTAAGTCAGAATAAATATATATAAATAAATCCTATACAGCACCATAGACAATTCAATTCTAAACATTTATGTTAAAATTTTAATGGTCGAGCAATTGTTGAGTAATTTAAGTAGGAAAGTGAAAAAAAAAGTCATTTTGAGAAAAATGCATTTAAAGCTTGTGTCAACAACAATCAGTTACAGTGGCATATTTGTTGCTAGTACATTTGTATTAATCCAAATTTTGAAAAATCGTTTTTGGACTATATTCTAGCCATTGTAAACTAAAAGAAAATGATTTTTTTTTTAAAGGATAACACAGTGATTGAAAAATCTTGTGTGAAACAGGTTAAAAAAAGAAGTTTAAAACTAAATGCCCCAAGTTACATTTCCCATCATTTCCCATTCATTGATGCAAAAAAATTTGATACATCACTATAGATAGTTCAATTCTAAATATTTATGTTATAACATTAAGAAAATTGGTCAAGCAATTCTCAAATAATTTAAGAAGAAAGGTGAAAAAAAAGACATTCTGAGAAAAATACATGTAAAGTTTAAAGTTTGCTTTAGCGACAATGAGTTACAGTGGCATCTTTATTGCTAGAACTTCTGTTGAAAAAATCGTTTTCAGGCTATACTCTAGACCAGGACTGTCCAACCTTTTCGTAAGCAGGGGCGCACCTCAGCTTTTGGTATTCAATGAAGGGCGACATTTTTCATAAGACTGAAAACATGCGGCAGTATTATTGCACAGTTTTACTGGTATGCATGCACTTGCACATCTTAATGATGTGGGAATGAAGCTTAAAGCAGTAGACAAAAGGCACTCGTGGTTTTGAAATCGCATGTATTAAATTTCAAATGATACATTTTTGTACGTAAGGTCCTACACAGAAATGTTTTTAACGTAAGGTGCCAAACATTTTAAACATGTCTATAATAAAAATAATAACATAAAATAAAAGTAAATAAACATGGAGATCAAAGATATTGTAGGTTTCTTTTAGGAGCTAAAATACGTTTTGACTCATTTTGAAAGCATGAATTAATTTTATAAAAATAAAATTAATTCACTTGTTATGTACGATAAGAAAAACAAGTATGATAGAGACCAATTCATATAGCTGGTTCCAGGGAGATAGTCTGGAAGTGCTTTTCAGATGGAAATCATTTTGCAATGTTTTAATAATTTTTCTAAGTAAACTGAAAAAAAAAAGGCTAAAATTTCAAAAAATCAAGAAGGAAAAATTGAGCTTCTTTATCCCTCGTATAAAACAGCAAATTCACTGTGACAACAGCAACATAAAAAAAAGCTGAAATTTAATGCACATGCAAATTTGTCTTTAAAAGGGCGGGCGGGCGGGGGGAGTGAAAAAGGTTTATTTTTATGTTACTTCTTAAATATTAAAAATAACTATTTCAGAATATTATAAAATTTAACCATCTTAATTACACTTTATAAACTTAAACAATAACAAGAAATCCTCAAAATATGATGATTAAATTTTCAAAGTATGTTTCTGGCTTAATATATTTTCGCAGGTTTTGAAAATATCTCTCATGAAAATAAGAATGATTTTTAAGAAAAAATTCTTTATAAGGAATTTTACTGCTAAAAAGTATGATAACAGAAAATCTTCAAAAGGGCGCCAAAAAAATCTGCAAAGGGCGCCATGGCGCCCGCGGGCGCCGCGTTGGACAGCCCTGCTCTAGACAATGTAAGCTATTAAAAAAAAAATAATAAAATAAGTTTGAAAATGGTGCTTTTCTTAGGAGATAAGGCAATAACTGAAAAATCTTGTTTGAAGCATGTTAAAAAAGAAAAGGTTACAATTAAATGCCCAAAATTACCTTTTTCCATTCATTGATGCAAAAAATTCTGTATGAATCATTTCCATATTTTCCGATACCATGTAGCTCAATAGGGTATTTCCAGTTCTTAGTCAGATATTCATCTGGAAATAAGTTGCATATTTATAATTAATGCGTGCAAAATAAAATAAAATTATGACAAAAAATCAGAAGTCTATCATTCAAATAAAAAAAAAAATTAAATGGAAAAATTATAAAATTTCGCTAAGAAGTAAAAATTTACTGTCACAGCAAGGGAAGAGAATTTAGGGGTTAAAATCCACCCAAAGCACCATAAATCTGATAAGATGCATACATAATAGACCAGGAGGCAGCAGCACAGGCAAGCATCTCTTTGAATTCATGGATGAAAATTTAGGATTAGTTAAATCTCAATTCGCATATTAAAATGCAATCGGTCTGCCAAGTCATATCTTGGTGGAAAACATTTAAGAACCTAATTTTAGTAGCTGACACATAGGTTTACCATTATGTTCTCATACTTTTAGGTGCAGGAAAGCACAATGGTAGAACTATGAGCCAATCATTAAAATCAGGCTTTAAGCTGTTTTTCACAAGATATGACTTGACAGACCGATTGCATTTTAATATGTGAATCAAGATTTGACAAATCCTAGATTTTCATTTTGAACTTGGGATGATTGCCTGTGCTACTGCCTCTCAGTCTATAATCTCTAAATAGAGTAAACGGTGAAGCAAAACAAATGTAAAGAAAAGCATAAACAACACAAAACTTCAGTACACAATTTTTTCAAAGTTCATAAAAGGAACTCAAAGTAAAATCAATGGAACAGGCAGCTAAAAACAACAGCAGCAAAGTAATGTGTATTGTTGCTATTTTGGTTTCCGACTCTATTTTATTTTACTTTAAAGAGCTGGGAAGTAGATCCTTTCATAAATCTTTGAAACAACAAAAATGTTAAATTTAATTTGAGTGCTTCACTTATGTCAGATTTTACTTTTACACACCATGTATTAACTAAAATCTAGTACTAAATAAACAAGTAATGCAACAAAAATTATTCATTTTATTATTGATTCAAAAATCTTTCCAAATGAACATCCTAATGGTAAATTCAAAAGGTTGAGGCCCCTGTCCTCGCTCGAGGAAACACTCGCAAGCTAATGCTATTCTTATGGGGAAGCATTTTTCTAATAACTCTTTCGCATTTTGACATTTCTGAATAATTTTTTTTGCATTGGATAGCTGAGGGGCATGCTGAAAGCGCACCTTTTTTACTTTTTCGATTTTGGTTGCAGATATTTTTTACAAAGTTAGTTTCACTTTCAAAACCGGTTTCTAAACTGAAAGTGCTTTTTAAAAAATATATCTGCAACCAAAATTGAAAAAGTAAAAAAGGTGCGCTGTTGGCATGCACCTCGGCTATCTGATGCAAAAAAAAAATATTCAAAAATGTTAAAATGCGAAAGAGTTATTAGAAAAATGCTTCCCCATAGGAATAGCATTAGCTTGCGAGCAAGGACAGGGGCCTTAAACATCTAATGAATGAAAAACTACTATCTGATTCTAAAATATTTCAATTATGATGCCAATTGCATGCTTTTATAAATAAAAATGTGTCAGGTAGGAATACATTATTACTGAACAAGTTTTTCTTGAGGTTAGGGGGGGGGGGGGGCGGGGAATTTCATTAATATTTAATAAGTGATTTATCACAATGCTAACTAAGCATAGAACCAATAGAGGGGGAAAAGTCCAAGTTGAGGATCAAACCCAGAATCCTTGGAATAGAACACTAACAAGGAAGGTCTCCATACGGGCATACTCAGAAAAATCTGAAAAAATTACAGAATGTTCTTCTCATATAGTTATATATGTTTATAAAAAAAATTTCGGCGGAACCTCCTTATAACGTCCATAAAAAAATAATAAAAAATTCGTTTATTTGGCGATTTATCTCCGGTTGGCGAAAAAACGAAATTTTGAAAAATACGCTTTTACGCTTCGAATACTTTTTAAAGAAAAAACTTTCTATGTTCAATTTATTTAAATAAGTTTAGTTTAAGTAATTTTAGTTTTGCATTTTTACTTTACTTTAAGTGTAATTTTGTCATACACGTTTATATGTACTTATAAAAAAATGAAATTAATATATTTTATCATTTAAAACACAATTTAAATTGATTAAAATTGTTCCAAATTGAAAAATACACTGTTAAAAATCTGCTGCATTTTGTTGCAATGCACTCCCTTGCTTGTATAGAAAACGATTACTTGGCCGTGAAATGGAGCTTTCTCATTGGTTGGAACAGAGATATTATATACAAGCGGTGGAGTGCGTTGCAACAAAATGCAGCAGATTTTTAACAGTGTATGACACGGTCAATTCACAGTGCTATGGAGCATTCTCATTGGTCAGAAGAGAGATATTCTACAAAAGTAGTGGAGTGACGTTGCAGTAAATGCTGCAGATTTTTAACAGTGAAGTCAATTAAAATCAATTTTCAGATTCGTTAAAATCGTCTGCTTTTGGCGAGGAAATGCACTGCTTGCCAAATCCCGCGTCGCTTTCAGCTTTTCACGCCAATTATTCCAAACTATTTTATTTTTTTACATATCTAATAATGTAATTCCGCCGCTAATTTTCACTGATCCTTTATTACCTACATGAGTAGTTTAATTCGTATTTTTTTCAAAAAATTCTGAGTATGCCCCCAATGGAGACCTTCCTTGTAAGTGCTCTACCATTTAAGCTTTGGAGACGATGCATAGATTTTCATTTTTCGCTCCCATATATTTGTAAGGCTGCAACTGCAGCACCAGATGGAATCCTCTACATGAGCACACAAATGTGCAGCACAACATGAGACACAAACAAAAACCCAGCATTGGTGAACACACATATATATCTAATTTTAGTTAATTTATCAATAAATTTTTCAGTAGTAAAAATTTATTTCAAGTGAAATTTGACTACTAAAAATAAATTGATAAATTAATTAAAATGATACATACAGAAAATTTCATTTTATAATTCCATCATTTAAGCTTTACAAGAAAAAAAATTGTATAACTTGAAAGCATTTAAACAAATTAGTTTATATTTTCATTGATTAGTTTGCAAGTGAACAACATACAAAATTAGTTAGATATGCCGATCCCAGAACTTTCTTTAATTTCATGTATATTAATGCTTCAAAATTTGATATCACATAGGCAAAATTAAATGACAATCTATGTCCATCATGACAATTCAAAACGTATAGGTGAATTTGAGCTTTTAAAAATAATAGAAGCATCATATTTTTTAAATAAATGATTGAATTTCTGCATCTACTCTTTTATATGTCTGCGATAAAAATTTAGAACCCAAAGAGTATAAAAGCGCCACCTGTTGGGCAGTAGGGTCAGGTGGGGTAACTATGACAAGGGGGTGATAGTGACCACCACCATAATGG
Organism: Maratus speculifer; assembly: GCA_964019185.1. NCBI lineage: Eukaryota > Metazoa > Arthropoda > Arachnida > Araneae > Salticidae > Maratus > Maratus speculifer. Next base: position 368,555,632 of record OZ025290.1, on the reverse strand, counting down.
AGAAAAATGTGTGAGGTAAAATTCTGTTTCATGCTTAGATATTAACCTCATAATGTATTTTTCATTTTAAATATTCTTTATTCCTAATCTTAAGCACTTTTGGGATCCAAATAACTGTTTGAAACAAAGCCTACCAAAATTTTAGATAAACATATTTGTCAGTTTGGTGTTCTAAAGGTCTTAAATACCCCAAACAAATGTGTGTAGACAAAGAAGAAATAGAGTGGTCATAATTTCGTCTTAGTTATCCCTGATTCTTGTGATTGTAAGTTTTTGATGAGGTAATTATAACCATCCCTTTTAACTTATAAAAAAGGGGACTATGAGAATTAAAACTTTTGAAAGGTGTTCTAGGGTGAAATTTACTTCCTTTGTACTAAAAATACCCCTTTTCAATGTAGAAAAAAAATAAAGTAATGATGTTAAAAAATGTGTAAAATGGTCATAATTATCCCTTCTGACCCTATACACGAAAGTATAATAAAGATCTATGTGAAAGTGTAACATAATGTGAAGTTTGATTAAATTCTGTGTATTAGATTTTCAGATACAGCTATGTGAAAATCCTGAAAATTATACCTTTGCAGCACTACCTGTTATACGATTTATATGAAAATGTAATCAGCACCAGCAGAATATGTAGTTTGATGAAAATCCATGAATTAGTTCTCAAGATATGACTTTTGCTAAAATTGTATAAATCCTGAAGAGTACAGAATAACAGTGATTGGAAGATTTACTCAAACACCTAATCAGGAATAATTTATGTCAATGTCTAACTGAATCAAACAACTCAATTTAAGTTTCATTAAATTCTGCACATTAGTCCTTGAGATAAGAGTATTCCAATTTTTTTTTATCACATAAACACACAAACTTTTTAAAAATGCTCAAATTGTGTTCAAGACTTTCTAAAATGTGTAAATCTGTCAAAAATTAGAAATCGAAAATTTTCATAAATCAAATACTTTTTTCTTGTAAAAATAGAAGAAAGTAAAAATGTTATAATATAACAAACTTTTATGAAAACTGTTAATGTACTGGTTTTCTGGTTAACTGGTTTTCTGGTTAACTGGTTTCTGGATAAATATTTCCATACTGAAAATGTTTTCAAAATAATTGATGCAACATTATATTTCAAGACATTTGTTTAAAAAAAAATAAAAAAGTATAAATATAAAAATAAAAAATCCATTATACAAATAAATGTTTTCAGGGTAACTGATGTCACATTACACTTTTAGACATTTGCTAAAAAAAAAAAATAACAAAGTTATTTCTTAACAAAGAATATACAAAAAAATTTAGAACATTGGAATAATACACAAAGATACCTGTAAACTTTAAAATGATTTGTGCCTTTTTCTCTTGAAGACCAAGGGGACTTAACATTTCCACTATCTCTGAAATATCAGTCTTCAGCAAATGTTCAGGAGAGGGACATTTAGTAAAGAAGTCAGCCAAGAATCTCTTCACACACAGTCCTGTTCAAAAGCATTAAAAATGAATAATGAAAACGGAACAACCAATAAAAAATTAAAAATCATGAACATGAAAACTGGAGAAGGTCAAGCCTTATTGAAACAAATTGGAAATTTCATAGCAAGTGTACCAAATGAGATGCATTCATACTAGAGGTCTGCACGGGCCGAAATTTCCAGGCCCGGGCCCGGCCCGGCCCGAACGAAAGAAACATTGGCCCGACCCAGCCTGGCCCGAAAGTTAAAATTTCAGCCCGAGCCCGGCCCGGCCCGAACAAAAAAAAATAATGCCCCGACCCGGCCCGGCCCGAAAATTAAAATTTCGGCCCGAACTCGGCCCGGTCCGGAAAAAAGTTTAAAATTCGGCCCGAACCCGGCCTGGCTCGAGTGAATTTCTACAAAACATTGATCTTTAATCTTATGGAAGAGTTCTGACCAAAAAAAATTATATTAGTCATTTTTTTTTCCAAGTTTATTATCTCCATTTATGCAGAAGTGCCATAGGCTGCGATATTTATGCTTTTAAATGAATCTTTGTTTGTTGTATGTAAATGTTTCAGTTACCACTAGTATTATTAATCCATATTCCCTGTAATGGAGACAAAAAATCGAAAAAGTGGTATATGGTAAAATTTCCAAAGACGAAATCGCTTTGGAACGAAAAAAAATGCATTCCCTTCTTAATAGATGTAAATGTTTAATAGATTTTTTTCTCCCATATTGTTGTATTAATTTTGCATGGATGAACATTTTAAAAGAAACTTTCAGTTTTCAGTTAAAAAAAAAAAAAAAAAAAAAAATTCCGTCATAATCATATTTTTGTGTGTGTGTGTGTGTTTAATTCGATTTTAAAACGCCTAGTAATCTACGATTCTTTAAAAGGAATAAATTCTAATGTTTAATTGTAGAATAATGACGGCTTAAAAGTATATGCTTTTTTTGCAGAAATTTTTGGACAAAGCGAAATATTACTGATTTATAAAAAGTCGAGAAAAGGATTTTCATATAGGAAGATTCAATAGGAACTGATTATTTTGGTCCATGAAAACTAGGAACGTATGGACTTCATATGGAAAAAAAAGTTAGGCCCGGCCCGATATTCCAGCAAAAAAATTAAGGCCCGAGCCCAGCCCGGCCCGAAAAGATCAGTGACTAGGCCCGGCCCGAAAGGATTAAAGACTAGACCCGGCCCGGCCCGAGTCTTCAGAAGTAAGGCCCGAGCCCGGCCCGAATGCCATTATTGGAAATCGGCCCGAGCCCGGCCCGTGCAGACCTCTAATTCATACTATAAGGAAGTTTTAAAAATATTTGGATCTTGGTGTAATAGTACCCCTTAAATCCGCACAGCTTGGGACCAGAGGTTTTGTGGATTTTAGAATTTTGCGGATTTCTGGTCATTGCTTTGTTTACATTTTTTAAACAGTCATTTGAGTGCAATTAATAGTGCGATCGGAACTATAATGAATGCTTACAATATAATAAAATATTAGAATCTATACATATAATAAAACAGTAGGACCCGGTGTGTCTGTACATTGAAGATAATTGACAAAAATGGAGTCAGGGCGATAAAAGAAAACCTATGAAACACAAAAAAAATTTTTTTGAATTTTTTGTCTGTCTGTCTGTCTGTCTGTCTGTCTGTCTGTTTGTTCGAGGTTATCTTCGTAACTACTGAATGGATTTTTATGCGGTTTTCACTAATGAAGAATGCACACTCCCGGGCAGTGTATAGGCTTTGTTTCATCAAAATCGGACAACAGACAAAAAAGTAACAAAAAGAAACAAAAGAAACTATTAGGTGCGCTGCTCACGTTTTTTAGTACATAACGTTTTTTAGTACATAACGTTTTTTAGTACATATAAAATCCAATAGATGTCACTGTGCGATTTTAAAACGCGCTATCGTTATGTTTTCGCCAGTCTACTTAAGTATGAGAAAGTTTCAAGCTGGCTGTCGTTCCATGTGGTTTAGTCGGTAGAACGTCAGTGCGCCATACTGATGGCCCGGGTTCGATTCCCAGCATGGAATTTTTTTTCACTATGTTGGCATTAACGCCTATAAGCAATTAAAAGAATTTGAAATATTGTATTCAAGGCGAATTTTCTCTCTGGGAAAATTTCCTTGCATTAATATGTCAGTGTAATTTTTTTTTCGATTTAATTTTTTTTTTCGAAACTTTGTTTTTCTTAAAAAATTACAGTAAATATTTGATATTTCCCAACGTTTTTTGAATGATCGACTTGCTTTTTTTTTTTTTTAATGTATGTCTGAACCTTATCTAACTACTTCTTCAAGATTTCTTTAGATAAACCGACCAGCGTAGCGGGCGAAGGCCGCTAGTCTATACATATAATAAAACAGTAGGACCCGGTGTGTCTGTACATTGAAGATAATTGACAAAAATGGAGTCAGGGCGATAAAAGAAAACCAATGAAACACAAAAAAATTTTTTTTGAATTTTTTGTCTGTCTGTCTGTCTGTCTGTCTGTTTGTTCGAGGTTATCTTTGTAACTACTGAATGGATTTTTATGCGGTTTTCACTAATGAAGAATGCACACTCCCGGGCAGTGTATAGGCTTTGTTTCATCAAAATCGGACAACAGACAAAAAAGTAACAAAAAGAAACAAAAGAAACTATTAGGTGCGCTGCTCACGTTTTTTAGTACATAACGTTTTTTAGTACATATAAAATCCAATAGATGTCACTGTGCGATTTTAAAACGCGCTATCGTTATGTTTTCGCCAGTCTACTTAAGTATGAGAAAGTTTCAAGCTGGCTGTCGTTCCATGTGGTTTAGTCGGTAGAACGTCAGTGCGCCATACTGATGGCCCGGGTTCGATTCCCAGCATGGAATTTTTTTTCACTATGTTGGCATTAACGCCTATAAGCAATTAAAAGAATTTGAAATATTGTATTCAAGGCGAATTTTCTCTCTGGGAAAATTTCCTTGCATTAATATGTCAGTGTAATTTTTTTTTCGATTTAATTTTTTTTTTCGAAACTTTGTTTTTCTTAAAAAATTACAGTAAATATTTGATATTTCCCAACGTTTTTTGAATGATCGACTTGCTTTTTTTTTTTTTAATGTATGTCTGAACCTTATCTAACTACTTCTTCAAGATTTCTTTAGATAAACCGACCAGCGTAGCGGGCGAAGGCCGCTAGTAAGTAATAAACTAAAATAATAACAATTTAGATTATTTTTTTAATTGTTAAAGTACTAATAGAAAAGGTCAAGTTAATAATCAATAGTGTATGATTAAATATTCATTATAAAGTTCAAACGTATTTTTCCAAAATTATTCAACAAAACTTGCCTCATAAAAGTACATTACTAATTCACATCAAAATCATAAAATAAGGATTTTTTTTTTTTCCAAGTTTAGCCAGGCTTAATAACCAAAAAATCTTAATTAATGCATAAATATATTTGGTAAGAAGATTGTGATTACCAGTGATATCTGCAATATCTTGATTTTTTTCCAAAAAAAAAAAAAATAAAATAAAATAAAATAAAATAATCTTCTTTCATGAAAAAAACATAAATAAAGTATTATTAAGAAAATTACAAATTAAAAAATGTATGGAATTGATACAAAATTAAAAAAAATCAAATTTTGTCCCAATATCTAAATTGAAAGTTTCATTGTTTACATCCGTAAAATATGTGCGGATTTTAGAGAGTTGCAGATTTCTGGTTTGCGGATTTGAGGGAGTCTACTGTATATAGTACTACAGATACAGTAGAGTACCTGAAATCTTTTGTATATCCCTGTAAATACTATCTGATTTCTGTTATACAAGATGGCTGTAGGTGTCATGCATTTATATAATTACAAACACACCTAAAAAGCTAGAATGAGTGAAGTCCTATTTTTTGATGCTATTAATTTCCTGTAACTATTGACAATTTACTTGTACTAATTAGTAATGCAAATAGGAAATAAATCTGCATGTTAAATGTTTTAAAATAGTAAATAAAATTATTTTAAAATAAAACAGCAATACTGATGGTTGAGGCTTTAATCTGTAGATTTAATAGTTTCATAGCTACTATAAATGCATTTAATATTTATAATAATATTTTTTTATGCATAGAGTTGTTTTGTAAGAGATAAGTAATCAATCACTGAAGACATAAAGCAACTGATTTTTAACAACTTGTATGATTTTAAAAGAACTATCTTTATTCTGTATAGAGAGGAACTGGATCCCAAATAGCCCCTCCTCTTCTCCTACCCTTAAACATTATTCCATGCTTCCTGATTAATTTGATATAAATAAAAAATACATAAATATAGTTTAATATTAAATATTTAAATAATCACATGAAGTTAAATGAAACCAGCTATTTATAAAATGTTTGTTATCATTATAGTCTAGAAAGTGCAGTTAAAAAAAATCAAATTTGATTACTTTGCTTTTCCCACTAAAAAAAAAAAAAAAAAAAAAAAAAAAAAAATGCACTGTGACTATTACTGAATTTTTTTGCATCCCAATATTGAAATTAATTAGTGCCTATTTGGCAATAAAACAATCTTATTAACTAAGCAAAAATCCAATTTTTTTTTTTTTTTTTTTTTTTTTTTTTACATATAGACAAACTTTCCTGATTTTTGAATATCTTTGCAAAATTCCTTGACATTTCCAGATTGATCAAACTTCCATGATTTCCAGAATCTGTAGAACATCCTGTTGTTATTTCTTCATTCAACATTTTAGACAAAAAGCGTTAATACCTGTTGTTTTCTGAAGGCATATAGTGGCAACCAACATCTTCCAAGGATCATGATAGAGGTCTTCCTGTATTAAATTGTAAGGGGATCTAGGGGGCACCCACTTGGCATTCAACTTGAAAAAGTTGGGCACTTCTGATGGAATTTTGCATCTGAAAAATTTGCTCCTTTTTTTCGTTTGCTTTGGGGTACCTAAAAACAATTTCATTATTAGAAGGCAATCTTTAATAAACAACATGAGAAAAAAAGATATAAATTCAGTGAATTATACATTTGAATTACAACACAGTGAAAGCATGACTAGTGATCTACATATTGGAAAAAATTTGATAGCCAGTAAAAATTTCTAGTCATCAATCAATAAACACTTATCCTCTCCTTAAGGGTGTATTTCGATTCAAACTGCTTATTTTCCAATTTATTTTTGAATTCATTTTTGCTCTCAAATACACCAAACTTTCAAAATCTCTTATTTGGAAAGTACACAAGGTGCCGTGATTGACAATTCTTTGATAAATGCAGAAAATATTAAGAAAAAAAAAGCCATCAAAACGGCATTTCGAACCAATTTTTCCCAAGTGGGAGATTTGTGAACAAAAAAAGGGGTCCTACTGATAAGGTAATTGTTTATAACTCAAATTCTAATGAATGGAGCGTAAAAAGACATCACACGCCACCTCATACGTCCCTTCAAGAATCCCCTCAGCAAGTTTCATGTTTCTACTTTAAAAATTGTGCCTGAAATTGTATCGGAAAAATTCAAGCTGTTGAAGGTGGAAAAGTGTTTTTTCAAATACACCCTTAACCATCATAAGTTTTCCCATCTTTAATTTGATCATGAATTTTCAAGAAGCACTTCTTTTCATGAATTGACTGAAAAATACTTTCAGAAGTTTCTAAGGACTGTTAATTATGCCAACTTGAAACATATATAGCAATACTTGCGAGGAAGAGATGCACTTCATAGATTTAACCCTCTGAGTGTCTTGCGAATGGGTAAAATTGTAGTGTTGTTTCCTCTGTATTTTGTTTAAAATGTTCAAAAAATATTCTTCTTTCAACATAATTGAAAAAACTTACTTACAAATATGAATGTTATCATTGAGAGTATTAATCATTCTAAAATGTATTGAAAATCCATTAAATGTAGAATTATATTATTTTAAATATTGCTCATATTGCAGTGAAACCTGGAGTTTAGTGAACGGAATATTACGTTCCAAACTCTTAAAGGGTTAAAAATCATTGCCATCATTTCAGAAGCGATTCCTAATCCTAATGGTGATATTTAAACCACATATGCTGGAAAAATTAAATGAACGAATTAAAAAATTCAAGACTATAGGCACCAAACCTAGATGCTAAACTGAGCCATTTTATGTTTGTTACAAATAGACAGGGTCGTAACTACCATCGGGGCACACCTTGCGGCCTCCAAAATCCTGAGGGGCCCAAACTGATGGTTGAAAAAACTATTTATTTTAGTTTTTAATCTAACTTCTTATAAAATGCCCAGAACCTAGCTAAAAGTTAGTAATAAAAAAAAATCAAAGTTCTAGAATAAATGTTTTTGTGTTCCTGTTGATATACTCCATACGCTTCACATGCAAAAGCAGCTCTAAAGCAGACAGCAAAATGTCGAGTCGAATGTGTCATGTCGCGCCAGCACATTTGCCGATCCCACCGAAGCTAGTATAAGGAAGAAAATGAGGGCTTCTGATCGGATGAATAATATAATAAGCATCTAAAAAATTCTAGAAAATCGTTCTTCTTATCTGTTAAATAAATACATAAAATGGAAAAAGAAATTATCAAAATCTATCTTTCAAAAGGTTTTTAAACAGAAATGTATGATTAAATTACAAAAACTCAAAAATGAACCTAAACAAAACGCTTTTTAAAGCATTCAACCAATCAGAAGTCTGTATTTTTGCCCGTATGCTAGCTTCAGCAGGACTGGCAAAAATTGTGTCCCCACCAGGTGCCTGCCGAGGACGGTTGCCCAATTCAATGTTTTTTAGTCATTTTTGGGCTTATCATACTGTGTTTGTTTAAAAAGTGGCATGAAAAAAAAAAAAAAAAAAAAACTACCCCCAGGGAAAAGTTTTGATTTGCCCCCCCATCTTGGGGTTTTGCCCCGGAGCCTCCAAGTTTATAGTTACGGCCTTGCAAATAGATATAAGTTGCAACTAAAGAATTAACTTCTGCTATGCATGATTTAAAAAATTGCTAATATTAACTGGAAAACTTTTCTCAAAAGCAACCAATCATCAAAGTAAATGAGCTGAGAGGCTTTGAGCTTGGGCTATCTGTTAACTTGATGAGAAACAAAAGGCGAAGCTTTACCAGTAGCAATCTATGATTGGTTACTCATGAGCGGAGCTTTCCAGTTGTTGAACTGCAGACTCAATAATCAGCTATTTTCTAATGATTCAACAACAACCAGTGCATATTAGAACTTGTGATTATTCATGCATGATATATCAATGTTTAAAGTTATTGAAATTCGTAAGACAATGGCAAATGAGAGGAGAAAAGATAAGGGTTACTATTAAGCAGCCAGACAGTCAAACGAACTTGAATTTTGCATTGCAATAATTGGGATATTTCTAACACAGGTAATAAGCAGAAAGAGAAATAATCAAGGAAGGTAGGTTTTCAGTTTTGGATGAAGCAGGATAAAAATATTAGAATGGAATATTCAGAGCTGCTATTTAGAACTGAGATGGTGGACACAGAACATAACATAATATTATATTATTGGGTTTTGAGTTATTTAGCATTGTTTTTTGGGACTTGGGTTCCAAACTGCAGTGGGTGCAAAACAATGTTATTTTATATTGATATACAGTATACACTCAAACCTTGCTAACATGAATTGTTTTCACAGTTCCCCCTATGACAATGAATACAAAAATTTGATACTGATAACATAGATTACTGTTAACAGCAGGGTTTGAAAAAACCCGGGTTTTTTTGAAAAAGCCCAACCCGCTGTGCCCAGTAGTCTAAAACCCGGGTCTTTTCGGGTTTTTCTGAAAAAACCCGGATTTTTTCGGGTTTTATTAAAATTTTTTAGAGAACTATTCAAACATCTAATTTTCATATGCATAATACCTAAATTTTTCATTTATCAGTTAAACAAAGATATAATTTTGCATTAAGTTTGCATTAACAATGAAAATAAATATATAAAAAGAAAAAAAAGAAAGCATATTTAAAAAAATTGTATCTCATAGAACTAGATTACTGTAAGAATGATATATTATGCCAAATACAAATGAATTTCTTTATATAAATCTTACATAAGTTAAACAGATTAATAATTTATACCATTTCTTTCATTTACTTCAATCAGAAATCAGTTTAAAACATTATATTTATTTTTGTGGTTAAAAAAAATGGTTTTTTTTTTTTTTTTCTAAATATTAATCAGAAAAAAATTAGATTTAGTGTTTGTAATAGTTACACACTTATAGAAAATTAAGTTACAATTACTTGTTTTAAAAATTGTCATTGGGAGAATTAATACTTTTTTCCCTTGGAAGGTTAGGGGGGTGTTAAACTTTACAAGTGGTGTACAGATATTAAGAAATATATTGCCTTATGTTATGTAAAGTTGAAATTTTGAAAAAACCCATTTGGGTTTTTTCAGAAAAGCCTTGTTGGTTGGAGAAAATCACAATAATTCTGCCTTAAACATGCTAAATTTATATAGTTTCTTTCATTCATTTCAATTAAAAAATCAGTCTTTAAGGGGATTTATAATATTTTTGAAAATTTTAGCAAAATCTACTATATATATAGCAACAGTATTAAACGTTAAATTAGATTGTCTTAAAAGTCAGTATCAATGGCATTTGTAAATTTCAGAGCACAAATGGAAATACACTTTTACTAGCTTTGTTGCTTAATAAACTCCTAAATGATTATGCAATTTGTTCCAAACTGGATCAAATGTTTGTTATAATCTGTCATGGTGTTGTGTTGAAAATTACTGTATAACACTTTCAATAAACATTGAAGCAGGATAACAAATGGAAAGATTAATCTTAAAAGCTATAATAATGCAAGCAATCAGGATGGGGTTCAAGTTTCAAATGCCACTTTTAGGTATACATTAAGATTTAAAGTATTTGGATGCATTTTAAAATATAGGCATAAAAATCTTCCTTCTTTACAAGTATATTTATGCTTTTTTTTGGTCATTTTATCAATACTCAGAAATTCCTTTAAATCGTTCATTTGAAATATATTTAAATTAGCATTTTCCTTTGCATTATCATACCTTAGATTAAATAATGATATAATTGTGAAAAAATGGAAAATTTTGAAAAAACCCACAAATGGGTTTTTGATGGGTTTTTTCAAGTGGGCCCGCCCGAAAAAACCCGGGCGGGTTTTTTCGGGCTGGGCCCACTTTGGCGAACCCTGGTTAACAGGGGAAAAAATTTGATGTATCTTGTGGTTCATGTTAACGAGGTTCGACTGTATTAACAGAATCAGCATCTAGACAGGGGTGCAGAAAATGTTTTTATACCTAACATTTCCCCCAATCCATATACAAACGGCCCCAAACTTTTACCATATGTTATAGGCTCACATAAATTCTGTATTACATTAGGTATGGATCTTTTTTTTCCAAAATTTCTCAACATATGCGCAAATATATATGGTACATATTATTCTGAGATAAATTTTGTACAGGTCACTAGATAGACCTATTTGTAATGAAAAAAATTTCTGTCTTGAGTAATTATGTAAAATGTAAATTCATGATTAAAATCTAAATCAATTGTATATTTCTGTGCAAAATTTCCCCAAATGGCTAATATTTCCCTCAATCCTAGATCACCGGATCGGACATATTCTGCATCCCTGCATCTAGATACTGCAAAATTTAAAAAACATCAACATATTGATAAATAATCCAGCCTTAATTGAAACTGAAATCCAATTCTTTGAAATCTGTTTACTAAACATTATTTTTCTTAATTACTACAGTACACTCCCTCAAATCCACAACTCTCTAAAATCTACACATAATTTCCAGATGTAAACAATGAAACATTCAATTCAGACTTCAGACAAAATTTGACTTTTTTATTTTTATATCAATTCCATACATATTTTTATTTGTAATTTTCATTAATTCATGTGTTTCCATGAAGGTAGAATAAATTTATTTTGAAAAAAATTCAAGATATTGCTGATATCACTGGTAATCACAATCTTTTTACCATATATATTTATGCATTTATCAAAGTTTTTGATGATTTAGTCTGATTAAGCCTGAAATAAAACTTCCTTATTTTATGATTTTGATGTGATTTAATAATATACCTTTATGAGGCAAGTTTCATAGGAAAAGTGAATCTCATCTTTATAGTAAATATTTAATTATACATTATTGTTTATTAACCTTTGCTTTTAATGTTTTAATCATTTTAAAAATTACCTAAATTTTTATTATTTAATTTGTTTTTAATATTTTGTTATGTTATAAGCATTAATCCTATAGTTTCAATTTCATTTTAATTGAAAAAAAAAAAAGTAAACAAAGCAAGGACCAGAAATCTGCAATTCTAAAATCCGCACAACCTCTGGTCTCAGGCTACATGAATTTGAGGGAGTCTAGTGTATCTGTAGGTACAAAAGCATTTATGAGATTAGTTGAAAATGATTTATTTTACACAATTATTGACAAGAAAAATTTTGGGTGCTTTTTTGTTTTTAAAATTATGACTTATATGTTTAATGGTTTAGCTGTCACTTTAATTAACGAAAGAACTAAAAAATCATTAAAATTGCAGGTAAACATAGAATTTGACATAACAAACTTTATAAAACAACAAAGCATGCAATCACAAGAAAATATCATTGGTTAGTCTCCAGACATATTATATTTATGCCATCTACTCAAACGTCGTCAAATCCGACACCAAGCAGTCGTTAATTTTGCGATTTATTCTTAATAATATCCCTCGTATTTTTAATTAATACGAAAATTGGAAAAAAAAAAATTTTATTTTACATTTATAATCTGCGGGAATAGTATAATATTATTTATTAAATTAAAACAATTTCCAAGATATCTTTTTGAAAGTCATCACAAAAATCTACGACTTTAAATAATTATGAGATTACGTCAAATTCGGGGGAATTTAGGAAATAAAGAAACTTTTTATAATTCGAAGGATTTTTTCTTAAACTTTTAATTGATATATTTATACTTTGTTTTATCCATAAGACGAGAGGAGAATATATTCTGTTATAGCTCGTATAAAAAGCTTTCTTTGAAAGTACTTACTATCGTCTTTATCAGGTGAGATAGTGCATGGTAATTCAGATGAATCCATGGATTTTTTTAAGTTAATTACTTTTGAAAAGTTTAATTATAGGACAACATCTGTATCCATTTCTAATCACAAAATTTATGATAATACCACAATCTATGCAATTAATGATGGACATTATTGTTTACTTTTTAAATGGTTCGTTGGTTGGTTGACAGAGAAAATATACTATACTTCTATCTAACTATTTAACAAATAAAGTAGTAGTCCGCATTAAATTTCACTTTAAATTAATTTCTTTATTTTTATCAGTGAAATTAATCTTTATATAAGAATAAAAGCTCTAAAAGATCAATCAAAATTCACATTTAAACAATTACTTTGTGAAAAAGTCAAGTCCTGTCAGATAAACTGTAAACCGAGAAGAAATTTTTTTTCTAATGCGACAATTAATGGCAACGCTAATTTTTTGTTTTTGTTTCTGATTTTTTAAGCGCGCGCATATTGTAATTGATAATTTTAAATTAATAAAACTTCGATATATGCCGAAATGGTTACCAAAACTTTAAATGGTGAAAATGTTCAACAAATCACTGGTGTAAATACTTACGTACGTCCTAGTTATTCGTATATTAGTAACTGTAGCAAATATTTGATTCGCGATAGAACTTTCGATCGTCAGTATGCTTCTTTCTATATATCTCGACTTAAAATCATGACCCGCAACTTGCATGATCAAGCTAAGAAAAAGTGGGGTGAGTTTATAACTAAGTAACTAACTGTTTTATGCATTCGATTCAAAAAATGTTATGTATTTGATATTTTAATTTGCATTTCTGTTTTATTTTAGGATCTGATGTTCCTATAAAACAGCTTTGTGATGTGGAAGGTAGTGAACGTGTTATAGTTATTGGAACAATATTCAAACATATGGAATTACATCCGAGTATATTACGTGAGATAAGTGAAGAGGTAGTTTTTATATTAATTTTTTAATAGCAACAGAATGTGCAAGTTCATAATATGTGCCAAATTTAACAATCTTTAAACAGCTAAACTAAAAATCTTTCATTTAATTACTGTAACAGGGTTCTATAAGAGATTATAGAATTAATTTTGGGTTGCAAAAATCAGAAGAATCTCGGGCAGTGTGTTCTCGCTGGCATTTGACCAACGTTAGTAATTTGGCTAATTAAAAATAAAAAACATTCGCCAAATGAAAAAAGTATTAGCAAAATAGATTCGCCGTGTAGCACAAAAAAAATTTTCTTTAATCCTTTAATGTAGCCGCTTTTTTTCATTATGTTCTAAAATAACCTAAGTTTTTATAACTGTGAATATGATTGATATTCATCTAATTTCAACTATCCGCTACATATATATTTAAAATATGTATATATGCATATGTATAAAAAACGAAAAAGAGAAAAAAGAAAAAGTAAAAATTGAGCACTAGCAATGTGGCGAATCTAATCGCTTATTTGCTCGCCAAATGAAGAATTTAGTCGCAATTTGGCGCAATGGCGAGTGACAGCGAGAACCCTGATCTCGGGAAATAAAGAAAAAAAATGACAAAATGACTGCCTACTCTGGAAATTTTAGAGCATTTGCTGATGTTTGCATGCTTTATGATATTACATTAAATATATCGACATCTGTTTAGTTCACTAGACCAAGGCTACTTTATATTACTGGCTATAACAAAAATGGGAAATATAATAGGAGCGCTGGTTTCAAATTCTAGTTTTGTCTGTGGGTGCTGCAAGAATTTGGCACTGCTCACCCACCTCAGCCAAAAGTGTCTTTATTCCATCTGATTTGTGCTTACTTATCTTTTGCCCATGATTTAGTTCTAAGATTTGGGTTATTTATTTTATTTTCTGGACTTTAGAAGAGGTTATTCCGGCAAAAATGTCATATACGCACCACATTAATGTGATTTTTTTTTTTTCCGACGCCAATTTGGTAAAAAGCTTGTTTGCCAATACCAGTTGCATATATATTTTTGAAAAAATAATAATAAATAATTAAATTAATAATAATAGAATAAAACAATTTATATTATTAAAAAATAAATAAAAAATTCATTAATAAACATCAACATCTGTGTTGCCATATCAAACAGAATAATGGCACTTTGGTGCCAGTTAAGAGCAAGAATCTGAGAGAGTGTTACACCCGTGATTCATGACATCTCAGATTTTCTCCAAAAAATTACCAGTTGTTACTTATCTTGTTAAAAGACCAAATCTGGAATTTTTTGCTCCAAAGTTGAGTTATTCATTTTTTATGCCCCCCCAAAGGTCATCATGTCGTGAAAAAAAATAAGCGTTTTTTTAAGACATGGATATTGCTATGATTCACAGCTCTTTGCGCATACAACTTGCCACCAATTTCTTTTTATATCTGGAATGTAAGAGGGTTGAACTTTATATAATAGATGAAAAACCCGTGTCAACTTTGTGCCACAAGGTCACAGAAGGTCACAAAAAGATTCATTTTTGCTGTTTTTTTCCATTTTTAGGACCCTATAACAGCTTGCGCGTTCCAACTGCCATAAAAAAAGAGGTGGCAATTGAAAGCCATGCATTAGCACTTTTAAAAAATGTATATATAATTGAGGCAAGTTGTATGCGTTTTTAGTTACGGAGTGCGAAAGTCTGAAAAATGTCATTTTTAACCAATATTCAAACTGTCATAATTTTTTGCGGCAACAACATTTTGAAATAATTCTTTTGCCATTGTTTTATTCTATTATTGTCCTTTTCAAAAAAGTAAACTCCATTGAGGCAAGTTGTTTTAAAAAAATTAAATGTTTTTTTAAAATATGGCCTTTTTTCAATAGTCAGGGCTATTTTATTATTTGAAACAACTTGACTGAATAACAATATTTTATGCATTTGTTTGTCTATATAAATTGATGTTCTAATATACACTGGTGTCCAAAATTTAAGCATAATTGGTAATTAAGTAATTATTTTTAAGTAATGAAAGAAATATGAATCGGAAAGTGCTGAAACTCCAGGTGTGTAAACAAAATAGTACGCGTCACATATTTTCGCGAAGAGTTTTCCCCGAAATCGAACAGGGGACCGTCAACAAATTGAAAAAGAACGAAGATCTTTTGGATAACCCTGTCAAAACTAATGTAGCAAAAGCGTTCAAACTGCACATTATGATTAATTGGCTTATTGTAATGTACTGTGTTAATTTTTACAAGAATAGCATGTATACTCGTAGAGAAATTAAGGTTTTTATAAAAACAGTCCTAAGTTTTTTGCTTATAATTTGCAGAATTCTTATTATAAAATAGTGTTCTTTTTTGAAAAAATGACAAACATCATTGTACACAATACCCTGTCATCAGAATTAAAAAATAATAAAAATTGTATGACAAATGAGCAGGTTTACTAAATAATTTTTTACTGCGCATGCATGAACGCTATTAAAATTTCATTTGCATATTAGTTAGTTAAATGTATAGAGCAACTTTTGTGAAAGTCTCAAAAACATAGCTTAAAAATTCTGAAAATTATCGTTGATAGAATGAGATCAAAATCCTTTATTCCCTAAATGAAGCAAAAAGATGAGGGGCTGTATCCATATTCCATTGTTTAGTGCCTACACAATATTGCACGTACAACTATATTTAGGTAAAACCCCTGATTTTTTTGTTTCCTTTAGGAATAATTGATTTTAAGTTGATTATACAGGCTCCCATTTTCAGAATTTTCAAGCTATGTTTTTGAAACTTTTACAGAAGTTGCTCTATACACTTAGCTAACACAATATGCAAATGACATTTTGATATTGTTGACGCATGCGCAATGAAAAATTATTTACTAAACATACTCATTTTTCATACAATTTTTATTATTTTTAAATTCTGATGACAGGGTATTGTGTACAATGATGTTTGTCATATTTTCAGAAAAGAACATTATTTTATAATAAGAACTCTGCAAATTATAAGCAAAAAACTTGGGAAAATTTAGGACTGTTTTTATAAAAACTTTAATTTCTCTACGAGTATACATGCTATCCTTGTAAAAATTAACACAGTACATTACAATAAGCCAATTAATCATAATGTGCAGTTTGAACGCTTTTTATACATTAGTTTTGACAGGATTATCCAAAAGATCTTCGTTCTTTTTCAATTTGTTGACGGTCCCCTGTTCGATTTCGGGGAAAACTCTTCGCGAAAATATGTGACGCGTACTATTTTGTTTACAGACCTGGAGTTTCAGCACATTCCGATTCATATTTCTTTCATTACTTAAAAATAATTACTTAATTACCAATTATGCTTAAATTTTGGACACCAGTGTATTGTGAGATATATATAATATTGATGGCATTTATTTAATTTTAACCCTTTCAAGACCGATTTTTTTTTTCAATTTTAGAAAAAATTACTTTTACTTTAATAAATATTGACACTAGCTATCCTAATAGATTAATTAGAGTTTAACGAATATTTCATTGTCGGAAACATAACGAATGTTATTGTTTTCTGCATTATTAAATTCATATTCATGCAACAATAGGCTAAGGAAGAGTTTTCAGAGAGGGTTTAAAAATATTATATTGCAACAAGTTAGTGACATTACAATTTTCTAATACTTTTAGTGCCTTATTACACATAATTCTTTCAGGAAAGTAACTTTTATTTTAAATTAAGAGGGAAATACATTTAAAATAAAATAATCGCAAACAATACAAAGAAAATTAAGCAAATATTTATTATTATTACTAAATGCCTTAACATTAATGAAGTCATATAATAAATGCACAGACAACATTGCTACATGTAATTAATAACAAAAGTATTTCTTAAAGATATTAATACTCTAAAGACATGTATTATTAATAGTACACCAGCTCCGAAAGGGTTAAAACAAAAACATTTGATATTTACAAATTACAACTTGTAATTAAAATGCAAATATAAATACAATCAGCCAACACTGTTAATATTTTTACATTGATTTATCAGAGAAAATAAAATCAAAAACATAACTGTGTCTTGTAACATATCTGAAGTTGTCTTTTAACAGTTATAGGATTCTTTTTTCAACTTTATACAATTGTCTGGTGCCAATCATTTTACAGTTATATGGTTAACGCGTTCGTGGCTGCTGTACTATGAATAATACGTTGTTTTTATTGAGTATTATCTTATCTTAACTATTACTTTTCTTATTATCTGCATGCAGTAAAAGTAGTACATTTCTACGTATTTTTTGTAATGAATTTGTTTTGGAATTTAGTGATAAGTAATAATAATTTTAAAAATTATTTTTTTTTCTTTGTTGACAATTTTTTAAAAATTTTAACTTGTTTTTCATTTTTTAATTTAAAATGTAAGTTTCTTTTCTGAGCAAGTGATGTATGATAAACAAAATAAATATATATATTAAGTTGAAATATGATGTTTTCCAAATGCTCAAAAACTCATCCTAGTCTATTTTTATATGAATATGAACAGTATGTAAAATAACTACTTTTAATAACAGATTTCAGAGGAGATCATATTCATTAGTAATCTATTCATGTATTTCAGTTAATATATTTGGATAGCTATTAATGTTAAAGAAAATTTATTTTTCGCATAAATGGAAAAAAAACCCTATAAAGGTTAAAAGACGTCTTGATATCTTAAAAGAAATGGTTATATTTTTGATTTTCTTTTCCCGTACTGATAAATAAATGTAAAAATATTAACAGTGTTGGCTGATTGTATTTATATTTGCATTTTAATTACAAGTTGTAATTTGTAAATGTCAAATGTTTTCATTTTAACCCTTTCGGAGCTAGTATACTATTAATAATACATGTCTTTTGAGTATTATTATTTTTAAGAAATACTTTTGTTACTAATTACATGTAGCAATGTTAGTATGTGTCTGTGCATTTATTATGACTTCATTAATGTTAAGGCATTTAGTAATAATAATAAATATTTGCTTAATTATCTTTGTATTGTTTGCGATTATTTTATTTTAAATGTATTTCCCTCTTAATTTAAAATAAAAGTTACTTTCCTGAAAGAATTATGTGTAATAAGGCGCTAAAAGAATTAGAAAATTGTAATGTCACTAACTTGTTGCAATATAATATTTTTAAACCCTCTCTGAAAACTCTTCCTTAGCCTATTGTTGCATGAATATGAATTTAATAATGCAGAAAACAACAACATTCGTTATGTCTCAGACAATGAAATATTCCTTAAACTCTAATTAATCTATTAGGATAGCTAGCGTCAATATTTATTAAAGTAATTTTTTCTAAAATTGAAAAAAATATCGGTCTTGAAAGGGTTAAAATTAAATAAATGCCATCAATATTATATATATCTCACAATATATTAGAACATCAATTTATATAGACAAACAAATGCATAAAATATTGTTATTCAGTCAAGTTGTTTCAAATAATAAAATAGCCCTGACTATTGAAAAAAGGCCATATTTTAAAAAAACATTTAATTTTTTTAAAACAACTTGCCTCAATGGAGTTTACTTTTTTGAAAAGGACAATAATAGAATAAAACAATGGCAAAAGAATTATTTCAAAATGTTGTTGCCGCAAGAAATTATGACAATTTGAATATTGGTCTAAAATGACATTTTTCAGACTTTGGCACTCTGTAACTAAAAGCGCATCCAACTTGCCTCAATTATATATACATTTTTTAAAAGTGCTAATGCATGGCTTTCAAATGTCACCTCTTTTTTCATGGCAAGTGGAACGCGCAAGCTGTTATAGGGTCTTAAAAATGCAAAAAAACAGCAAAAATGAATCTTTTTGTGACCTTCTGTGACCTTGCGGCACAAAGTTGACACGGGTTTTTCATCTATTATATAAAGTTCAACCCTCTTACATTCCAGATATAAAAAGAAATTGGTGGCAAGTTGTATGCACAAAGAGCTGTGAATCATAGCAATATCCATGTCTAAAAAAAACGCTTATTTTTTTTCACGACATGATGACCTTTGGGGGGCCATAAAAAATGAACAACTCAACTTTGGAGCAAAAAATTCTGGATTTGGTCTTTTAACAAGATAAGTAACAACTGGTAATTTTTTTGAGAAAATCTGAGATGGCATGAATCACCCCATAATGCTAGGTGTGACACTTTCTCAGATTCTTGCTCTTAAGTACCATGGGGACATATATGGCATCTGTGCCACTATTCCATTTCTGAAAACAACAGGAGTTATGACAATTCTTTATGAGTTTATTTATCCAAAGCTTCTAGAATGTCCATTATGGAAATGTCATTTGAATGAGCTCAATCAAAATTTGGGTCCACTGTTCATGTATTTGCTACATAATAATTCCCATAAATTAAAAAAAGAAAAAGTTTTATGAAATACAAAATATGGTATATATATTTTTTCCATTAAATATTTGAATGGAAAAGCTGTAATTTACAACATATTAACTTATTTCTGTAATTAATATATTGTAAAAATTGTTTTTTTTTTTTTCTCTCTCTCTCTCTTTTGAAAGTTATTCTATTAAATGAAATAAGTAGTGATGAATTAAGTAGAATAAATTAATGAATTAAGTAGAAAAAGTTTTACTTCTTTTTTCTAGTACAAATGTTGAATTAATTGAATAGAATTAAGAAAGTAAAGATTTTTAATTAGAATATTTATTCAATTACTAAACATGTTTAGATTAAAAGAATTTTTCATTTAAGTGGCTCATAAAAAAAATTATGAATGTAATTTTTAATGTAACATCAAATTTATTTAGCATTAATATAACACCTAATTTATAATAATCCTAATTGTGTTTAAAATATATTAGTTTATTATAAAAATTTACTGTTATACATTCAAATGCTGTTTCATATTTTCTTTTTTAGTAGTATACAAAGCCAAATTGTGTCCATTTGTTATTTTATTATAGTTAAGTTTTAAAAATACTGCTTGGTTATCCTGTCGACCAATTTCGTTGAGTTATATAAATTGCCAAATTATGTAAATCGGCATTATTAAAAAAAAAAAAAAAAGTAAAACATTTATGAAAATACTAATAAAAAGTCAAATTAAAAAACATTTGGTACTACTAGGTTATCCTGTCGACCAATTTCTCCAAATTATACAAATCACCAAACCCATAACATAACCAAATTATACATATTGACATAATTTTCATTTTAAATAACGAAAAAAAACCCAACCAAATAATTAGTAGAATAGGTACTACTTGGTTATTCCATCAACCAAAAAACTATCGCCATATTATTAGATTAAATGCCAATAATAGTGGTAATAATTTTCACATTCACTTGACATTGAACACAATATGTGTGTCTGTTACATCATCAGATCATTTTTAATTCGCTTTTTATTTGTAATTTTATTAATGTTTTACTAATTTCTTTGTTTTTTTTTTCATAATTTAAAATAAACATTGTGTATTTGTTAAATCTGGTGAATAATTTGGCAATTTGTATAATTTAGCAAAAATTGGTCTACGGGATAGCCAAGTAGTACCGAAGAATATTAATTTTTTTTTTTTAAGTTGAAATAAAAATAATTTAATGGCAATTTAAACATGTGTATCGTACTTACTGTCATTGAATGCGACATTCACGATCATCCATTATTAGCATTTAATCTAATAGTTTGGCAATGGTTTTTTGGTCAATGGAATAACTAATACCAAACATTTTGTGACATAACGAAAACATGTATTTTGTTTAATATCAAATGAAAGCAACATTAATATCCACTATTATTGACATTTAATCTTATAATTTGGCGATATTTTTTTTATCAACAGGATAATCTAGAATAGAGATGGGAATGCTCGGAAAAAAACCGGTTTTTTCCAAGGACTTATTTTTCAATTTTTCCGAACTGGAAAAATTGAAATTTCATTTATGAAATAATATAGTGAAAATTTTGTAATAGCTACATTCTCATACTTTTTATTTTATTTATTTTTATGTTGAGTATCCCACATGAAAATTTTAATGTGGATAATCTGACCTCTGAGCAGAAATCTGTTTGAGAAGACTTGAAAGAATCCTTCACATTTTTTTCTTGTTTGAAACACAAGACCCTTCAAAAAATTTTCTTGAAAATAGACATTTCAGAAAAATGTTTAATCTACAAATTGAATCTTTCGCAAATGCAGTCAGGGCCAGACTTAGACAGTGGGGGGGGGGGGGGGGCAAACATTATTAGGGGCTCTCCTTCTATCTTAAAATTGTTTGTGAATTATACTCAAGTGGCTAAAATTAAAATTCAAACCTATTGTATGTATGCATAAATTTTATACCAAGTACTCATTTCAGTATTCATATTTCACATCTTTATACATAATAACAGAAGATAGATAATTTTAGCTATTAATTTTTTTATGATGTAATCATTATTTTAAGGGAACGTGGGGCATGAAAACAAAGGGGGTAGGAGAAAAAAAAGCCCCTTAAAATTGAAAAAAAAAAAATTGATAATATTTTGCTATTTTATATCATTTGGTCCTCTTTTAACAAGAAACTTTTCTTTCCTTGGGGGAGGCCCCCTCAAGCCGGGGGGGAGGGGCAGTTACCCCACATGCTCATGCCTTAGTCAGGCCCTGAATGCAGTTATTGAAGAAAAAAAAGTCTCATGCCATATAGCAGCTGAATCTTATCAAGCTGTATATATGCATAAATAACCTTATTAAAAATGTCTAAATAGGAACCTAAATATAGTAATAATTTCTTATTCACAAATTCTGAATATATTTTGTATAAATATGTACACAAGAAATTCGCAATTTCACAAAAACAGGATTACATGAAAAAAATCTAGATATATAATTAAATGCAACATCTTTTTTTTTTTTTAAATTAATTCATGTGCAAAATTATTTCAATAATATGCCGATTAATAGAAATGGTAAAATTAAAAATTTAGCATAAAATTTTAAGCATGCATTTATTACTTTTTTCTATCTTTTCAAGAAGTAAGTATTGAATTCGTGAAAATTTTGACTTCCAATTTTTGGTGTATTTAAACGTTTTAGAAGGTCCTGAACACGATTTGATAGTTTTTGGAAGATATCTGTCACTCTCACTCTGTGAGTCTGTATGGGACAAAAATTTTATGGGCACTCGATCTCAAGAACTGACGCACATAATTTCACAAAATTTTAGATTCAGTTACACCTTGATATAAACTCAAGATGTTTAGTTACTAGTGTATATCGCCCAACTGATGGCGCTGCTATGCTGCATTATTCATAATTTTCACAATAGCTTTATCTCAAGGATTAATGTATGTATTTTCATAAAACTTCAGGTTAAGTTAATCTTTGATATAACTTTGTGCACATTACTTTTTGGTGTAAATTGCTCAACAGATGACGCTGCTATGCTGCATTATTCATGATTATCGCAACAGCTCTAGCTCAAGGACTAAAGGACGATTTTTTTTTTATCAAACTACAGATTCAGACAGTTCCTAATATATATTAATGTTGTTTAGTTCTTGGTGTAAATTGCCCTATAGGTGGCACTACTATGCTGCATTTTTCAAGATTTCATAATAGCTGATTAATTGAATGTTTTTTCAAGGTATTGAATCTAAAATTGACCTCCATTTTACCTCCATAATGTACACTAATGTTGCAAAAACATGAGCAGTTTGCATTAGAAAATTACAACTGCAATGAAAAAAAAAAAAAAAACATTTTATTACAAGTAACTATTTTCCAAATTATACATTCCCTCTTGATTAAACTTTGTATTTTTGTAGTTTTTTAAAGCACACTAGAAGTTTATCTCTGTATGTAACTGCTTTTGTTTATTCCTCAAATAGCGAGCATTTTCCATTTGTAGTGTTCTGTTTTCATAACTTTTGAGTTCCATTCTTAGAAATATGAAACTACAATATGGAAACATTATTGAATATGGTTTCTTACTCAAGAATAGAATACCAGATTTTAGGATAAAAAGAAAAAAATTACGTTTAATTAAACTTAAAAAAATATTTTTTTTTTTCCAGTTTCAGTGAGTAAAAATCTAACAGTCAATAAATCCTATGCTATTTTTTAGTTGCAGACCTGAGTAAGCCAAACTAAAACTTAGTTTTGTTTGATTTAGACTATAAAACTAAATCAAAACTTTGAGTTGAGATTGGAAAGCTATACCAAAACTAAACATATTTTTTAAAGGAAATAAAATTATAATTGTAAGAAAAAAGTGTAATAATGTAAAAATGTAAATTTTTTTAAAGAAACAATGGAATTTTTTGAATACTGATGTTGATAATAATGACAAAACTGCAACAATTTCTTTAAACAAGTATCATTTACTTAAAAACTATACTTATGTAAATAGAATGCATAATTTATTTCATTCCAAACTGCAGACTTATTGGCTCAAGTTCTTGTATTAGGTTAATTGATATTTAAACACGTAACTGAAAAATCATTTCAACAGAGATATGATATAATAAACAATAGTGTTTTAAAAATTCTTAGAAAAAAAACTAAATTTTTAAAAGCAGGCTTTGCTATTTTCTTTTTATTTTGTAACATAAAGTGAAAATAATTTTCATTTAATACAAATAAATTGGAAAAAAAGTTTATTATTTGATATTCTCTAAGAAAATATAATTTATTTGGGAGAAACAGTCATGAAAAATCAATTTTTCCAATTTTTCTGTTTTTTTTTTCGAAAAAAACCGGTAAAAAACCAGTTTTTTTCCGCCACTTATATTTTTCCGGAAAATTTACATCTCTAATCTAGAAGTAGGGGTAAGGGGGGCACATTTCAACATGGAGCACCTTTCAATAGCTGGAATTTCTGACTTCTAATACTGAACAATGATTGGCCAATAAGTTTTTAGTATGCATAATTGTTGACATTTAATTTTCAGTGATTTCTTTTTATAACTGTGATGTACTTCTGTGAAACAAGTTTTAACACCTCAAAAGTAAAAAGCCACTTTTGATTTCGAAACAGTTTATCAACCAATAATATTTTAATTAAGTGAGTAATTACTCCCTACTAGCTTATTTGATTCTGCTTCTAAATACATTATCAATAACTCACAAATCTTTTTCTAAGATCTTTAAAAATACTTTAACCAAAATGTCTGCATGAGAGGCTGATTTCAACAGAGCTGAGGGAGTACATTTCAACAGTGACAAATATGCTCCTTATTATTTTTTAACTAAGCAATTATGAAAACTGGCTCGTAACCTTTTAGATCAACACCTAGATCAGATTTAAAAGTTTCAGAAAAATTTTACAGTTTATCTATATTAATAAAATAACAAATCGCTCTGTGTGTGTGTGTGTGTGTCTGCGATAGTTAGCGAAAACTACGGTACGTACGAAACTCAAAATTTTTATGAAAGTAGCCCAATATCTCTCCTGATGCACCTGACGCTCAGAATTTCAAAATTCTATTTATTAACTGAGTAATTAATTAAATTCCAAACCTCACTCTCATAAAAAATCGCTTTTTTTTAGCTTTTTTCCTTTTCATTCTCTTATGGTTGGTTGGTTGCATAAAATTTTCGCAGAAATAAGTTAAAAAACTGGGACTGACCTTTAAAATTCATAGACTGGAAAACTGTCAGTTTAAATGAGGATTTTTTTTATTACAGCTACTGTACGCCATGGAAGAAAAAGATAGGTGGTGGCGAAGTAAACGGAAAAAAAGGTTTGCAATTTGAAACCATTTATCGCTGAAATTTTAATGTCTCAAAATATAGCACGAGGAAGGAATTTTGTATTAATAAGACGGATTGGAAGAAATGAATTACAGCTGAAGCATATTTTACGAAGAAATAGCAATTTTTTTAAATGGTTTTTTCTATTATATTATTTATTAAAATAAATATTTGCTTTTAAAATAATTGAAATTGGAAAATTAAAAATAATTAAATGTCAAAACAAAATAAATAAAATATTGAAAATATATGATTTGAAGTAAAAAATTGTATTACTAAAAGTTTTCTCTTTTTTTCGGAAATTTTTAATACTTTATAACATAGATGAAAAATGTTTATGATTTAACAACATATTAATAATTCCATGTTAATATATAAAATATAGTGATGAAAAGATTCTTTTAAAATCATGCATGAACACTTAAATAATAATATTAATCTAAAATCTAGATTTCAGAGTGCAGACGATTTTAAGACATTAACGAAAGAATGTTGATTTTTCAAGCAAAGTCTAAAATGATGCTTCTATATTGATATTTCAAAGTCATATGATAAAAATAATCAAATAATTCTTGCCTATGATTAATCTAATTGTATCTTTCATGCATTCTGATCGTGTATTACAGGCAATAATGGCACAAAACGTTATTTTTTTAAACGAAATTTTAGTCATCTATTCAATAACAGTTTAAAAGGTAAAAAACAAAGACAAAAAATACTATTTTAAACCAGTTTGAATTGATCGGAGTTTCAAAGGACATGGTTGGTGCTTATTTGGACTTAATGTAGCGGATTTTAGAGTTACATTTTTTGTGTCACCCCAAAACATTATACTGCCACTCTATTAATTTCTTTTTACTATATGGTTTTACGCATATTTTTGGCATTTCGAACATTAGAATGTGAGTCATTAGCTGTGTTGCTGTAAAAAACATTACACAACACTTT
Source organism: Maratus speculifer (assembly GCA_964019185.1). Taxonomy (NCBI): domain Eukaryota; kingdom Metazoa; phylum Arthropoda; class Arachnida; order Araneae; family Salticidae; genus Maratus; species Maratus speculifer. The sequence goes on along the minus strand of OZ025290.1, from coordinate 368,529,473 downwards.
TCTATGAGTTTATTTTTTAATCATTGATTAAATTTAAATATGTTCTATTCAATTAAAATTGTAATATGGCTTTAATTTGTTTTTAAAACAAAAATAAAATAGCTGTTTGGCGTACAATTGTTTGTATCCGCAAACGATTCATTTACCATAATAAATTATCAAATAGCAAAGTAAATTATCTATCAGAAATAGCCATAAAAAGAATAGTAGCAAAACTGATTATAAACTTAATGATTAGACTAATTTAAATATAACCCGATCCCAAACAGAAAAAAAAACAGACCACACTCCGATCCGTGATACACAAAATTTCCGTGAATATAAACCCGACCCTGACCTAAAAATTCTGTTTGGAAAAAACTATGGATTTGATAACTGACCCGAACCAAATCTGAATCCCGCAAAAATGTTTAAGTGAAGCATAACCCGATTCAAACAAAGAAAAATAATTTTCGTGGGTATGAAACCTGACCCGAACCTAAATATTTTCTTGAAAAAAAAAACCCGAAATATGACTCGAACGAAATCTGAAACCGATAAAAATATTCCAGAGAACTATAACCCGATCCCAGAAAGACAAAATACTTTCCATGGTCATAAACTCGACTCAAGCCTAAAAAACTCCGTTAGAAAAATCCTGAACTTTGACCCAAACCACATCTAAATCTGACCAAAGTATTCGAAAGAACTATAACCGGATTCGAGTAACACAAAATAATTTCCGTGGACATGAACCCGATACGAACCTAAAACTCCCATTCAAAAAATACCTGAAATTTGAATCGAACCAAATCTGAATCTGACAAAACTATTTCAAAGAAACGCAACCAGATCCAAACAAGACAAAATATTTCCATGGACATGAACACAATCCGAACCCAAAAAAATTCTTTGAAAAAATCGCGAACTGAACGAAATCTGAACTTGGCAAAAATATTCCAGTGAAGCATGTCCTTATTCGAACAAGACAGAATTATTTCCGTGAACATGCAAGAAGACCCGAACCCAACAGTTATATTTGAAGAAAAAACCCGAAATCTGAATTGAACCAAATCTGGACCTGACAAAAATATTCCAAAGAACTATAACCCAATCCAAGCAAGACGAAATAATTTCTATGGACATAAACCCAACTCCAACCTAAAAAATTCGATTTGAAAAAAACTGAAATTTGACCCAAACCACATCTAAATTCGACCAAAATATTCGAAAGAATCATTACTGGATTCGAGTATGACAAAATAATTTCCGTGGACATGAACGAGATCCAAACCTAAAAATTCTATTTGAAAAAATACCTGAAATTTGAATCGAACCAAATCAGAACCTGATAAAAAATATTCCAAAGAATCGTAACCGGATCTGAATAAGACAAAAAATTTCCTTTCACATGAACCGAATCTGAACCTAAAAAATTTCTTTGAAAAAAATCACGAAATCTGAACTGAACCAAATCTGAACTTGAAAAAAATATTCCAGTGAAGCATGTTCTTATTCGAACAAGGCAGCATAATTTCCGTGAACACGCAAGAAAAACCGAACCCAAAAATTCAATTTGAAGAAAAAAGCCGAAATCTGAATTGAAACAAATCTGTTCCCGACAAAAATATTCCAAAGAACCATAACTGTATCCCAGCAAGGCAAAATAATTTCCATGGACATGAATACGACCCGAACATTAAAACTCAATATAAAAAAAAAAAACCTAAAATCTGAACCCGACAAAAATGTTCTAATGATTCATAACCAGATCCGAACAAGACAAAATAATTTCCATGGACATGAAACCAATATATGCTTTGGTAACATTTAGGTTGCAATTACATTACGGTAAGTCTTTGATTATATTTAATTTCCCGTTAGGTCACGGTTAAGTTAAAGTTAGGTTAAAGTTAAATTGCATTTATGTTATGGTTAGAATAAGGATATGTTACAATAAAGTGAAGGCTAGGTTACATTTATGTTATATTTAATTTACGGTAAGGTACTGTTAAGTCAAAGTTAGGTTACAGGCAGGTTATGGTTACGGTACAAAAGTTTACGGGTAGGAATTTATCCATAGAGTGAGCATTACGCATGATTTGATTAAAAATAACACTTACTTTTGTTAAATGGCTCTGAAATTATAATACTACATACCGACATTTTAGCTACCAGCAAGTATCGATTTCATTCATGGTACAGTCGGATTTAAGAGTGATATAATTAGTTTGAAATTCAAAATATTTCACTTGGGATTTCTATGGGGAAAAAATAATTAGTTACATGACTTAACAGTGTTTTTTGATAAATATCAACACTTTAACATAAAAATCACGCAGTCGTTGGATACATATTCCCTCCCGCGTTTCTCATCGCTCATTTTGAGTATTTTTAGAGCTTAACATTAGCTGTTTTTTAAACCGATTTTTCACACAGTCAGTGGCCACGTATTTCAGACAATGCATTTCTGCATGTTTCGAGTTAATGATAAAATCATACAAATTTCAAGTTCGTTTAATATTGTTAATACGGACCCGGGCAACGCCGGGCGGGTCAGCTAGTGGCTACATAAAGCATGATAGGCCTATGTCAATAGCTGTTTATATTGTAAGCCTATTAATCAGGGTTTTTACATTTAAAATACTGTTTTGGAATATTCTAAATTCTTCAAAAGTTAAATTTATATATATATAATTTATTCAAAGAAACAGATTTGTAATTCTTTTGACTTAACAGACCAATTGAATTTTAATATGTCAATCAAGTTTTAACTAATTCTGGAATTTCAGCCGTGAACTCGATGAGGTGATTGTCTATGCTGTCGCATCCCAGTCTATAGCATGGAACGAAATGATATTATAATAAAACTTCTCAACCAAATTTAAACAGAGGAGCAGCACAAGTTGTATTTGCAATGACATTTTCCATACATTTCAATCTAATTAAAAACAAAATAATGTACATAGAATCTAAAACAATCTACTATATTAATGCATCCACCATATTACTTTGTGAATAAAGTTTATTTTGTTAAATATATAATATTTGTAGGATTTCTTCAACTGTTGAAATGTACCCCACCTCCTGTTGATAACTGCTCCCCTGGAGGGGGACATTTCAACAAAGTACATGCTTCACTGAAAATATAAAATTTGGTATTTTGTGTTTGGCTAAAAATCATGGAAAAAATTGAGAGAATACCTCAAATATGAAGTTAGTAAATAGCACCTGGAACTTTAGTTTTTAAAGCAATACTACTTCACAAATAATTATTTTACAAAAAGTGTTGAAAGGTGCCCCCCCCCCCCCTCTGCCCTATTGTTTAAAACTATTTTATATGCCTTTTGGTATATAAAATAATATTCTTCTTGTCCCATATTTAAAATATTAGTACCCTTCTTGCCACTTAGTCAAAAAAGTGTGCTGTGTTTTGTTATAAATTATAAAATAATGAAAATTAAAATATAATGCTGACTAAAATATGTGCAATCCCTTCCAAATGTTGTATTAAATGTTATTTTGATAAATTCTTGAAAATTCTGTGCTAAATTTATTGTTTAACAAAATAAATTTAAAAAAAATTCCCAGTCAAAGTAATTTTGACCACTGATGGTCCAAGCATATTTTTGCAAAAACAGGTTAAAAAAAAAAAAAAACACTGGATACAGGGTCTTAAGTATGGGTATCCTCTATTCCTGGTGGTTCCGAAGAAGATAGCATTACAGACAGGTATTTATGTTATTAACCCTCCAAGCGTCTTGCAAATGGGTAAATTTGTAATGTTGTTTTCTCTGCATTTTGTCTTAATTGCTAATAAAATATGATACTTTCAATATTACATAAAAAATCTTATTTAGGAATATAAATGTAATCCTTGATAATCTTAATCATTCTTCAATGCTTTGAAAATTCATTAAATTTATAGAATTATAATATCTTAAACATTACTTATATTGCAGTGAAATCTGGAGCTTAGTGTACGGAATATTACGGGCCAAATGCTTAGAGGGTTAATTTATGTAAGAAGTTTCAATTTTAAGAAAATATAAATTACTTCTTCTGAAGACCACAGATTTTCCCTACAGGGCTGGCTTTGTATTTTGCTACTATTTACTTCCTTAGTTTAGTTGTAACTTTATCAAAATGGAATCTGTTATGAGTTTTAAAAATTAGCCTAAAATTCAAGCAAAAAAAAAAAAAAAAAAAAAAAAAAAATACTTATTTTAAATAATATACTGTTATATCCATTTGTATTTCTGTAAGCACACACGCAAGAAGTTCATTTTCCAGATTTTTACACAACAAGGTAACTGGATTTGAGGATTTTTTTTTTCCTTGTCATTTTGTTTTTATAAGTAGGACACATACCTACATTTTAGTGGTTACAAAATTGACAATTTTATTTATTTTTAGATTTTTGTACTCCTATTTAATCCAATATCAATTTACTTACATTTCTATTGCTGTATATGTTTGTTGTGTTTCAATTCTTGTGTATTTTATTTTATTTTTGTGGTATGTATTTGTCTGATATATAATGTATTTATCTAATATATAAACTATGTAACTAATCTGTGCTTTGATTCTAATTTTCAGCATAATTTAATCCCACAACCTGTGTGTGAAGAATTTACTAATGAAAATGATTATTTGATTCTCGAAGATGATTTGCAAAGAGTTATACTCTGTGGTAATATAGACCCCCACTCTCATGTGACTGGTAAGGCTTTGTGTTCACATTTCTTGTAATAAGTTTGACTGTAAAAATTGTATTTTCATTGATTTTATTATATTTATATCTGTTTGTTGAATATTAAATGTTATTTAATAAAAATTCTCAAAGAAAATTTTTTTCCTGTTTATCAGTGTGCAATTATCTACAGGGTTCGTACAGACTCCTTGGACTCCTTAGAAACTACTTAGAAATGAAAACGTTCCCAAGTAGTACTTAGAACTACTTAGATACACAAAATACTCCTTAGAAACTCCTTAAATTGTATTGCAGTTTTGCACACGAAAAATATTGCTCCTGGGAAAAAAAATGCTATTGTAAAACACACAGTTAAACCCTTTATGCACGTCATTCATCAGAAGCACAGCAGTGATTGGTTGGGATCATACTAATAGCAATGCCGACTATATACTACCGGCCGAGCGATTTCGCAAAAAACCGCCGAAAAAGTGAAGCTGGATTCAGGTTTAAACCCTGAACCATTTCATTGGACCACGTGACACAAACCTTGCCCAAATACGCATTGAATAAGCTGCTTTCTGTTCTGTGCACATATTTGCACATGTGGTCATTGTTTTGCTTCAGGGTTTGCACGATTGGTCAGATTAGTATCAGAGTCATCTGGCGGGAGACTTCATACATTAATCTCAAATAGACAGGCCTTTAGATATAGTGGGCCATGCTAATAGCCACCAATGTGATTTACTTTTCACGGTCACTACATAGGAAAGTTGATTGTGTATTTTTTTATTTAAACTTTTAAACTTGCAAAATCACTAAGGTTGTGAATTCTGTGCAATTTCAGCACCAATAATTAGATTCTAATAGAGAAAATTTGTTTGAAATGTTATTCTCTCGAAATGGGGCTTTAAAAATTGGGGTGTGCAAGTGCATGCCACATAAATAACAAAAAAGTGGCAAGTCCTCAAAATTCTTTGGACTCCTTGGATTTTTTCTTCCGAACTCTGTATGAAACCTGTATCTAACACATTCCACAAGCTCATGAAAATCTGAAACTGTTAAGTATGATTATTGAAGTGCTTTGGAAATAATTAGCATTATTGATTTATTTTAATGAATGGACTACATCTTATGTTATTATAAGAGTTTACTATTTAATCAAAATCACATCTGAAATTCAGTTCAAATGCCAATTTTAACTGCATTTTTTTTTTTTTTTTTTTTTTTTTTTTTTTTTTTTTTTTTTTTTGAAAAATAGTATATTGTTAATTTCCTGGGAGCAGAATCGGCGTAAGACTCTTGGGAAGGTCTACAGGCTATTTTTCAACTGTTAAAAAATTTCAGTCTTAAATCCAAAAATTCAGACATAAAATGCATCACGAATTTCGACAAATAGTCTTTGAAAAAAAATCAATTTTGTCATAGATCGCAGAAAACACGCAAATTTCATCCAAATATCGCGACAAAATAGCAAATTTCATCAAAAATCACAAAAAGGCGAATTTCGTCAAAAAAACACCAAATTTCTTCCAAAGTTCATGAAAAAACGGCAGTTTTCGTAAAAAAATCATGAAAAAACGGCAAATTTCTTCAGATAGTGAAAAAACGGCAGTTTATGTGAAAAGATCACGAAAAAATGTCGTGATCGCAAAAAAAAATAGCAAATTTCTCAAAGAGATCACAACAAAACGACAGTTTTCGTCAAAAGATCAAGATAAATCAGCAAATTTCTTCAAAAGATCGCAAAAAAGCATCAAATTTATTCAAAAGATTATGAAAAAAACAGCAGTTTTCATCAAAAGATCATAAAAAAGTCACATTTTGTCAAAAAAGCACGAAAAAAAAAAATGAAAATTTCACCAAAAGATCGTGAAAAACCCACAATTTTTGTCAAAGGGGAGACCCCTCCCTCTCTTTCGGACAATATATGAGGTGTTAAAAATTATGAGAACAAATCCAACTTCTTTTTAAAAGTATACTCTTCTTTTATGTCTATCACAAATGCTTGGGAGGTTTAAGTGCATATAATATAATGCAAGGGATTGGTCTGCAGACTGTTTTTTAAGTTTTTATTTGCGTTGCAGACTGCAGAAAAAAATTCTGCTGCTGGGGTTAATTTTAATTTAAAATAATAGGAAAAAGTGGGGTGAAAATGGGACAGTTGGAGGAATTTCCCTCCCCCTAAACATTTTTTAAAAATCTGCTGCTCCCTTAGCTCATAAATTTTAAAACCTTAAAAACCATTGCTTTTTGAAAACTCTTTTTCTCTTCCATTGTCTCTTTATTGAATCTTATTTTATTATAACAATAAATAATCGAACTTACAGTTTTACTCTTCCTACCAGAAAATGTCTGTCTGTGACCTAAATTTTGTGGGTACTCTATCTTAAGAATTAATGCATGGAATTTAATAAAATTTATATTCCGTTTTTTAAGTAAGTCACACAACAGGTGGCACTGCTATGCTGCATTTTTAATGATTTCTGCAATAGTTCTATCTCAAGAACTAATGCATGGATTTCCATCAAATTTCGATATCAATTGGTTCTGATTATGTTTTGGTGTAAATTGGCCAACAGGTAGTGCTACTATGCTGCGTTTTCTATGATTTCTGCAATAACTCTACCTCAAGAACTAATGCATGAATTTTTATCAAACGTCAGATCCTGGTATACCTTGATAAATGTTATTGCTGAATATGTTTTAGCATAAATTGTCCAATCAGTGGTGCTGCTGTGCTGCATTTTTCACAATTTCTGCAATAGCTCTGTCTCAAGAGCTAATGCATGAAATTTCAATTAATTTCGAATTCAGTCAGTTACATGCTGAAATCCCCCCATTCCTCCTTTCCTAGCCATTTGAATGCTTTAAACTTGTGTTTACAAAAATGAAACACTTTACTAAGAAATACAAATATGGTTTATTAGGATCATTCCATGCTAAATCAATCAGTGACTCAATTTGATCCTTTCAGATTTTGATGAAATTCTCAGGAATCATTCTGCCTGGTGATATAAATAATAATGTATGTTCTTTTTTTTTTTTTTTTTTTTTTTTTTTTCTTTGCATCAAAATTTTATATAGTTAATTATTTAAATTTTGAAAAATCAATATTTAATGGCTTGCTTGCATGTTTTTAATTTTGAATTTCTCGAGTTCTATCAAACGTAAAAAAAAATTATAACCACTCATTTCAAAAAGGAGTTTATAAAGTTCAATTTGCTATGCAAGTTGCCTATGTATAGTTTAAATAAATAAATTTAAAAAAAAAATTAATTTTAAATTTGAAAATTTTTTAGATAGTCATTTTGAAAAAATTGTATGTTTGTTGTAATGATATAAGCTTAAAATACTGAAATTTTTAGAGTGGGATCTCAATGGGATCAGGAGTTATGAAATAAAAGCAAAAATTACCATTAAAACAATAATTTAATTCTATCTATTTTGTTATTTATTTATGATTTGTATGGTAGTTTTCAGCTTTTATTTCATAACTCCTATCCCATTGAGATCCCACTCTAAAAATTTCAGAATTTTAAGCTTATAATATTACAACAAACTTACATTTTTTTTAAAATGACTACTGAAAATTTTTTAAACTTTAAAAAAATTAACTATGCATAGTCAACTTGTATATCAAATTAAACCTTATAAACTCCACTTTAAAATGAGTGGTCATAAAATTTTCTATGTTTGATAGAACTTGAAAAATTCAAAATTGAAAATGTTTATGCAAGTCAAAAAATGATGATTTTTCAAAATTTAAATAATTAATTGTATGAAAATTGAAAGCGATAAATAAAAATATTCTCTAATTTATATGATCATAGAGAATGATCCCTGGCCTTTCATTGACATCAGAAATGGTCAGGTTGAATACTGAATTTTTTTGGTTGATTTGACATGGAATGACCCATTAGTTTATATAATTTGTAGGTCCTTACATTTTTTTGGTTTGATTCCTTGAAAGTCCTTGATTTTTATTTAAAGAAATGTATATTAGTTACACTAACTGATATAAGAATATAATGATTTAATTGTATAAAATGGTTTTTATCATAATTTTTTTTTAATAGGTAGGAGAGCAAGAATTTATGCACCAGCGGCTAGTCTCTCACTTCAAAAATTTAAAAGTTTTCTTCACTCGAACTTTAATAACATTCTAACTAGAATTTAACACGAAATTTTAGATACAAAGAAACAAAATAATTTTAGTGGTGAGAGACTGCCTGCTGGCACCTAGTTTTTTTGCACCCCTGTTTATAGATTTATTATAAATTCAATCTAGCATACCCTTTTAAATATTTTCTTTCGCTGAATTTTGATAGTGTTCAGCAACAACTTTTGTCCACCTCTAAAGACAGCTCTGATTATGATGTCAAAAGAGGATTTATAGGGGGGGGGGGGGTATTCTGCACAGACTTTTATGTTATGTATGAGTTCCCTATTTTGTGCACAATTTGTGCTATCCCATATAATATTTCAAACTGTTGATATGGTTTGGCTGATTACTTGGGTATCAACTTAAACAAAAATTTCATCCATTTTGTAATTTTTTTAAATCAAATGTAAGATTACAAACTCATTTAAACTATTTTATTATTTCTATGTTTAAAATTTTTTAACAATTTGATTTAAACCTTTTTATTGTTTATTTAAGTGCCATATAATAGTTGTGTATAAGTTGGCTTTCTGAATTCTTTAACAAAATATTGAAAAAAAAATTGAATTCTCATGTATAAGTTGAACCACATTTCTGATAGTAAGTTAAAAAATAATTTGTAATAATTGTCAAGGATAAAAAAAAATAATTAGTAAAAAAATTTGTTTTTCTATGTTTCTAATTAAATTTTTTCCTTTTAATCTGTTGTTCTAAAACTGTATAATTATGTAAAACCAAAGAAGCTTAAACTATTTTGGAACCTTTTCATATCAATTTATTGATACTTAAAAAAGGAAAAATTCATTGAAAAATCTATTTAACCCTTTTTTCAAAGGTATCAACTTCTTAGACTGCTAAAATATAATATTTTTTTGCATTGTAGGATTTTTTGAAAATATATCTAAAAGTATTCTAAAATTGAAATATTTTTATGGAAGGAATTAAAACGTTGAAGGAAGTGTCCCTATATTAAAGGAAATTCTATCCCAAGAGAAAATGGGTGCAGAACAGTTATAAGGACATCATTGTTGAGTTTTATTGTCATTTACAGGGAAATGACCATTGTCTGTTTTTATCTCTCTCTCTCAATCATATTTTATTACCAAAGATCTTAGAGAGGGAAAAAGAAAGAAATCTCTCATTGGCGCAATGTAAACGCAGACTTCTTTCACCGCTACGTAACCTATGCTACTTTGAGCAGTGCTAGAAAACAAACTTTACAGGGATGAAGCACAGCGAGGAGCACGTGATGGGGGGAGACCCTTGCATTTCAACCTTATAGTATATATTGAATTATTATTATTATTTAATGAGTGTCTATTATTTTTTGTTTCATTAAGGGGAAATGTATGTATAGATATGAAAGAACTGATGCTATTCTCTTAAAGGAAAGAAAAATATTTAACAATTGAAAACTATTGTTTTCTTTTAAATTTTATTCGTGATAGTAATGAATTCTTTGCAATTAATCATTTTCACTCAAAGTATGAGGACGTTAATAATATATGATTTTTCACCCTCTTCATTTTAAAATGTAAGCGACAGATTTTTATGCATTTGTATGTAATTTAAATATTAACACAAGTTTCCACTTTTATTAAAAAACTGTGATAAAATCATTATTTTAATTTGTAATAAAAAAGAATATAATGATATTCTATACAATACTATTATACTGTATAATACTATACTATACTATACTATATAATACTATTATAATAATTAAAGAATAATAATACTATTGCGTTGTTATATATATTAAATTATTGCACATTATCAGCGATCTGTCACAAGATCAGAAAAATCAGAATAATAATAATAATGCTATTCTATACAGTACTACTATACTATATAATACTATTATATTAATTAAAGAATAATAATACTATTGCGTTGTTATATTATATTAAATTATTGCACATTATCAGCGATCTGTCACAAGATCAGAAAAATCAGAATAATAATAATAATAATGCTATTCTATACAATACTACTATACTAAATAGTACTGTACTATATAATACTATTCTATATATTACTACTATAATAATTAAAGAATAATAATACTATTGCATTGCACACTAATATAAATGCATACTAATATAAAAATACGTAATAATAATGTATTAATAATATATGGCATAGATTACATTTTAACAACACAATAGTGCGATAATGATCTTTAAATTAAAATGGAAACTTATGGGAACATTTAAATAAATAACATATACATAAGCATCTGTCACTTACCCTGTTTTAAAAAGCTGTAAATGCTTAATAAATCCACTGCTTTTATGAGCCGGCGAGTATAAGCATAAAGCAAGATGGCCGACCCACGCTACACAAGCAAGTGTTGTTCTTGTTAGCCACATACCCATATTTTTCTTATCAATTGCATTCAATATATATTTATTTAATCAAATACAATATCCACTAAGTTTTTATTTATTACTTACCTTTTCCATCGATGCAGCTGTTTCATTTTATTTAATTTGCAGACGGAGAAATATTTATTTTAAACCATCGTATTTCGTTCCTATCGGATCTTATTGCTGATGTTTTTCCACGCAGAGTTCGCCGTAGATTTGTTTAGACTGCACGGTAGCGTGAATCATCGACAGGCGGCGTGACTGATGTTTTTCTCCGCGGAGCATGCTTTGAGATCGGCACGCGCTTATGCTAATGATCTCGGCATGTGTAATAGCGAAGGTGGGAGTTTCCCACTTCCGGTCTAAGGTGCGGTCTAGTCCGGCTGATCTGCGAGGGAGTATAAATAAGAGACGGTGTTGTTTGCTTGCAGATGAATAGATGACTGGATTGCTGCTTCTGTTTATCTTATCGGAGCTCGTGTAGTTATGTTTATATTTTTTGCCAGTGATAAGGAGTTGATATGATGGTCATACATTTGTTTCTAATATATTATGAAGTCTGAAAGGGAATGCAGTTGATACGGTGAAGATGACTTTTAATTTTGTTTGCTTTTTCTTCAACTTACGTGTTTTCAAGTACTTTCTTTATTTAAAGTTAATTATTCTGAAATGAGCACTGGAGGGAGGTTTTTAATTATTTATTGGTTAAGCCAATTATTGTTTTTAGTTATAGAATTATATTGATAAGTTATTTATTTGAATGATATTTTTAAACATCGTTATTTTTAAATATGAAAAAGATTTTAAATAAAAGTTGAGTTTTAAATTAATTCACTTGTCATCATTCAGTCTATATTTTTTACATCTACTGCTTAATTACAACTTGAAACATTATTTCTCTTTTACACACTTTAGGGTCTTTGCTTCTGCTGTTCCATTTTTACTTTGCTCCATATTAGGAAGTATTAGAATAAGTGCTTTGATTTAATTTAGAACTAGACAGTTCTTGACCAGAGAAAAAACGCGGTGTCTGCGCGCGCATATCAACGAAACTATCTTTCGTCCTTGGCGGGCGCGCGCGCGCACTGCTTCATCCTGTAATGTTTGCTTTCCTGCTATGCATGGTAGCGCAGGATTACAAAGGTACCAACAGATGGCGCAGTTACGTGTTTTCGAAGCTGAGGTTCTTGTACCAGTCTACTTTCTTTGTTATTACTTAAAGGATTTGCCCAGTCACTAATTATCTACTTTTTTTTTATTATTAGGATAATAATATTACATTATTAAATTATCATTTAAATGATAATAAATTATTTTATTATCATTTTTATTAATAATTTAAATTAAATATTAATTTAAATAATTTTAATTCTATGTTTAAAAATTTGCCCAGTCACCAGTTAGCTACCCTTTTTTTTAAAAATTATTAGAATAATATTACCAACTTATTTAAATTATTTTATTATTAACTAATAATAACACATTGCTCAGTGGTGCACAAAACAGGAATTTTTAATATATATTTGTACAATTAAAATAAAATAAAACTTTCAACGTTTCGCGCCGTCTTCTGCAGGCGTCTTCAGGAAAATATGATAATGGAAGGACTACGTTTGCATCTTGATAGAGAGATAATATTTCTAATAAATTAAAATCTAAATGAATTAATTTTTTTTTTAATTCATTTAGATTTTAATTTAGTAAAAATATTATCTCTCGATCAAGATGCAAACGTAGTCCTTCCATTATCATATTTTCCAGAAGACGGCGCGAAACGTTGAAAGTTTCATTTTATTTTAATTGTACAAATGTATATTAAAATTCCTGTTTTGTGCACCACTGAGCAATGTGTTATAATTAGTTAAATTTTATGGTGCAACTGTCCTATATATATTTATTTTATTATTATTTATATGTTTAAAAATTTGCCCAGTCACCAATTATCTATCTATATATATCTATGTATATATTTTTTTAAAATTAGATTAATATTACAAACTCTTTAAGTTATTTTATTATTATTTCTATGTTTAAAAATTTTTAACAACTTGATTTAGCCCTTTTTATTGTTTATTTAAGTGCCACATATAGTGGTGTATAAGTTGGCTTCCTGAATTCTTTAACAAAATATTTTTTTAAAATTGATGACATTTCTTCTCAACGATTTTCAACTTTTCATTCAATTTGATGAAAGGAAATATTTAAAAGGATATGCTAGAATGAATTTATAATAAACCTATAACCAGGGGTGCAACAAATTACATAAACTAATAAACCAGAATCCAATTATTTTATCTCATGTATAAGTTGACCCCCATCCCCATTTTTCTCCCAAATTTTGTCTAAAATTCTTTAACATATACATGAGTATATACAATATTTATTTTTAATATTTTAAACACCTTGATAATTTTCTGCGTGAAGAAATTAAAAAAGTTCTTTTTTGTATCCTAGGCATTAATATTGCTGTGCATGGTTATACAGAAGAACGTGGTAAATTTTTTGTTGAAGATTATTGCTATGCTTCACTAAGTGATCCTGTACCTCTACCATTGGTCTCTGAAAACAAGTGAGTTGCAGCTGCTATAGATTTAAAAAAAAAAAAAACTTTCATAATGTGCAATTATATTTGTGTTAATCACCCAATTAATTGTATCAGAATCGAAAATAGGGGCTGTGGAACTATAATGTTATCAACTTTTTAGTAATTTTGGGCCCCCTTGCCACCTTTTGATATCATACATTATCATACCATGAACACACATACACACATCCCGGGTAATAATATCATTATCAAAGTGTAATTTTTTTTTCCCTTAGAATTTATTTCATTTGTTTGCAGTCATTACAGAACTGGTTACATTTATTTTTCTCATACTATATTGACTCAAATGAAGAAGAGTCAATAAAATATTGCTTTATTCAAATAACACTTTAAAAAATATGTATTATTTAACAGTATTTTATAACTTTTTTTTTTTTTAATTATTATATAATGCATTCAACGCCAGTAATAAAGTTTTGTTGCACTTGCCCCAAGCAGAGGACAGATAGGGTGAAGATAAAAATTTTTATCAACAAAAGAGCAAGACAACATTCTTTCTCTTTTATTTATTAGCAGACACAAACTTCATTTCAAATATATTTTACATTTGACTTCTCAAATCATGATTATATATGAATACACATATGAAGAAAAATAGGGATATCAAACGCTGGGGTATCCCATATTTTAGAATTAAATAATTTTATAATAATTTAGTAATTTTAATAACTTTATATTTTTGTAAAAGTATATAGCAGACTGAAAAAAGATAACATAATATTTTGAATCAAAGACCATGTTACAAATAAAAAGAGAAAAAATTGATTAGATCAGAAACGATAATGATATCATAAGGCAAACTCCCCCTCCCCCTTGAGATATCTTACAATATCATATGCCAAACCACCCGCCCTCCCTCCTCTCCCATAAAATGATAACATTATATATGCACAGCTCCATATAAATGAACATGGGATCAATTGTTTGCAAACAATTTTCAGGATCTGCCACCAATTCTGCATTTTATTTTTATTTTTTTCTGTTAATTGACATGAATTCTGTAAGTATTCTTAGGTAGTCATAGAATCGATGTTTTTCTATGTTGAGTTTTTATTTATTTATTTTTTTATTATTATTATTG